>CM024589.1:13854043-14509126 GCA_014182565.1 Eucalyptus marginata | reverse complement strand
ATTGGAGATAAACCGTTAGTTATTAGACACAGTCGTTTCTTCCCCTTGTTTGTCGAACTATATTTCTTTATCAGCATATCCATCCCAACCACAATTGCATCAAGAACTAGAGAGCAGTCAAGGCAACAAGGATGCAGGGTAATCAACAACATCAAACACGGCAAATAAAGACATTATCCAAGTCCTAGTATATTTCGTCCTGCAAATGATACTAGGAGGTTCTTTCAATTGCTGTAAAAGACATATCACTGTTACAGGGTACATATACAGAGAAAAATAATGATCCATGCAGAGATAAGCTTCTTTTGATATTATAGCAAAATAGTCCAGCCATAATTTGTTTTGAAAACTGTGTCTTCTAGAAACAAAGAGAGGACGACTAAGAAAGCTGTGAGAGGTAATAATCCAGAATATTGAGAATAGTAGATTCTCAAAGTAAACAGCAAAACTAAAATAGCGTTCTACAAGAACAAATACTCATAAAAGTTTGGATACAATCACCAGGTACAGTCCCTCGAGGAATTTGCCTCAAAGTTTCAACAAGATCTCCATCAACAACTTTAATATTTTGTAGAACGACGACATGTTCATAGCCACCCACTTCCATTGTCAACTCATTTTCAGTCTCTGAGCAAAATAGAGTTCGATGTTAGTAATTCTCAATCTTACAACTAGAGAACCTACATTTGAAAGTATTAAAAAATTCAGTTCATATATCTCTTCAAGCAAAATGATATGATTTTTTGCAGAGTGAAATATGCACTGAGCAGAAACCAAGGGTGGAGTTAGCCACTTCAAGAACCGCACAATAAATGATATGATTCGGAACTATGTCATCTCTTTCTGTCTACAAACTAAAGAATGAATCAGACATCAGAGAAATAGGTATAATACCTTCAGTTCCAAACAGGACAACCCCAACTTCATCATACTTGCTGTAAACTAACTGCACAGTTATTGGAAGGAATATTAGCTCCTTCAAAGTGAAAAACAAATCACTCTGTTCTTTTATAATCCTAATATTGGAGAAAGTCGGGGACATGCAGATTGACTGAACACAATACAGGAGGAGGGAGACCAGTTTACTAGTATTTAGTAGTGAAAGAAGTCACAAAATTTCAGACTTTCTTTGGCTTCCATCCTCCTCTGCCGAGGTGCAAGAACATTCTCTGCCTTTACAGAAGGGATAGACAGACAAGCATACAGACAGAAGTTTACAAATTGATGTGCCTGTACCTTCTTCTGTACTATCATTGAGCAGATTTTTTCAACCTCAGGGAGAAGATGGTGCATCGATGGTCCTACATCAAGCAACAACACCAATGCTTCCTGACACCAAAGATTCAATATTATCATACGTTTGCAGGGACAACTAGAAATACCAAGGTAGAAGAAAACTAACTGACTGAATGAACATTGATATGCATATTAACAAGGGGATGGCTTAGTGTATGATTGGCATAGCTGTAGTGGTGCTAAAGTTGCATCGTGTTATACCGTAGCTGTGCTATAAAATCTTGTGACATATGTTTTTGGCAACATATTTTTGAAGTTGAAGCTCCTCAAAGTTGGATGAGGCAGCTTAAAGAAAGATGCCACGAGCTATTACAACTGTGAGGGTGCTGTAGTTACTAGGAGTTCCTCAAACACCTTATGAAAGCTATAACACCCTTTTCATAGCTATAACTGCTGGGGGAAAGTTGAACCAAACAGGTTCGTAGTTGTGAGGCTAAATTTTGAGTTACCAAAGGATGACGTTACTTGAGATTACATAAATGGATTGCCAAGATAGTTTCCTTATGCAAACAATAGACTTCCTTTTACACCATCAGAACTCTTATACACACCAAATATTCTGAAAACTACAACACAGAACATGATCATTATATTACTCAAGATGCAAATAAAAGTATTCGTTGTGACCACATATTAAGAGAAGAAAGATCATATAGAAAATAACCCGTCCAACATTTCCATTTCCTTTAGTAAAACCAAATTTCAACATAAGGTAAGTCCAAGTAAAACTTGAATGATTAATAATGAACCTCGAAAAACTAAACAGGTTTCCCCCCTACGTAGCATACAATTGATAAGAACTTTGACTTCCTGCCAAAATTTTAGTCTCCATTGAGTTCATGGACCATACCATCTAAGGTCAATCTCATTATAAACTTCATGTAGAACAAGTTAAGGTGATTCAACCAACTATGATTTCGCCCAAGTCGAACACTATTCATTGCATGTGATTTTGCTCGAAATGCCTACTTTTCTCCTCTTGTTAGAATAAATTGCATAACCCAACTGTCTGAATATCAGGATTTAAGGAATTGCAGGATTCATTTTCTAGGGAGAGCTTTTTCACTTTAAGAAAAGGTATACCAGTGAGTCTAGTAATGGCTGACTGCAGGGTGCATGCCACTTGTACAGAATGCCCTTTCATAAGCGGAATGTGATAAAGGCAAGCGATTTATCGACAGATTGTACTCTATTGGACGAACAACCATTAAGTACCGAGCAAATTTAAGGTCCTTTCAGAAGAAGCAGCTTGTCCCATTAAACAGATTCAGAATGTCTCACAGCAGGATAATGACGTCAAGATACAAGAGGAAGCATCTCAGCTCGCCACGAGAGTATATCGTGTGACACTCATGCCCTGCGGCAATGAGAAACGGAGAAGCCGGCTAATAAGAAGGGAGAGTTTCAAAAACCCAAATGCAAAATTTGGTTGGATAAGTAACTGAATATGACTGGGTAATTTTGGTAAGCAATTGGTGTGGCAAAAGCAAGTGCTTGGCGTCGACTCATGCACTGGAATATCGAAACCAGATACTTATGCAACACCCAATTGCATGCCGATATACTTGGTGGGGCTGAATTATGTCCTCTTTGTCAACCACATCCCAATCAAATTTTATCAGTCTTTCGTGATCCAATGACCAAAAGACTAGTACAGCGAAGCCCAGAAATGGGTAAATTCACCACTTGCAGATAGAACTCATTCGGAGGTTTCGTGCGAGGACGATCATATAAAGGAGTACCATCCCCACCCAGGATCAAAGAAGCTGTTCTCGATTCAATCAACAGCAATTTTTCTCCTTTCGCCTTAAACACAACAGATATCTGAAAAGCGTAAAAAACCCAGACCATAAAACCTCGGGAACAGAACGATAGCGACAAAAAGCCGTCGCCTTTCGTCGGCACACGATGTGGGCATCACAACCTAAAACGTAAAGGAAGCGAAGCAACCGAACCGAAACGAACACAGAAGCAACATTCGCACGAGAAGAAACAAAGGAAGCATGAACAAACACGGTCCAAGATTGATGGGAGTTGAGAAAGTACCTTGTTCCGAGCCATCGGAAGAGAGAGAGAGAGAGAGAGAGAGAGGGATGTAGCAGCTTGCGAGGGAAGCTCGAGTCTTTTGGGAGAAGAAGGGCCGGGAGACTTGTTCACTTTTTAGCGCTACTTTCTTTGTTCAAAAAATAATAATAATTAGGCACAAAAATTAACACGTTCATGAATTTTTAGTTTGATAAATCTTAGGGTAAGGGGTCTTTTGAAACTAATTGAATCGAATCGTGGATGGGATAAGCGGATCAATTTGTGAAGGCATGAATTTCATCATGTCATAAATGGGCTATTTACGACATAAATTCACTTTTATCATATTCAAACTTGTCAAATTTTGTTTACGCTCTGTGTCATGCAAATAGATTATACAGAGAATTATTGATCCTAACTAATGATCGAGAACAGATCTTTCAAATCATTGAATTTAGGTTCTTTAAAATGTCAGACAGAGATGAGTGTATAGAGTTTCCAAACTGGTTGGTTTAGGGCTGCCTGATTTCTTGCTGCACCATTGAACGGAAGACGAATGCCTAGCTTTTTTTTTCTTTTCTTTTTTTCAGTCTCAAAATATATGAGTTATATATGTTACCTTCATTTATACATAACACTTAGATTTAACAAAGAAATGGAAAATAAACTATTCAAAGACAATGGGTCTAAACGTGCTAAGATGGCCGTCACGGATTCATTTTGTGAATCCGCCTTCCACATCAAAACCTCATCGAATTGATCTTGGTTGAGCAATTGCACGTTATGGTATCGATCAATTTTCCAAATTATAACTATCCAATTAACAGTGATGAAAATGTATTGTAAAAAAAGTACAATATGATTTTTTTTTTTTAGATTAATAAGTTCTTGAGAATATCAATCATCATGTATCGAGAAATAACCACGTGAATATCATTCTCCGTAAGCATCATTGATCATTACGATTTCAATAGAGCTAAATCCATTATACCTTGGCAAATCATTGAATTTTAATCACTCCAATTTCTAGAAAGTAGAAATCACATCAATCGAGTCAAGTTATGTTGTAGGATTGAGTTATCCCTAAAGAAGAAATCAAGTGATTGTCTCAAACTCAAACTCAATTCGACCCAACTCAACCCAATCCGATTGGACTAAATTTATAGTTGTTATCGGAAATGAGTATGGTTCATATGGATAGTTTCTATCTTAAAATCGAGAACCGCTCATTAAAGATCGATTCCGAAATATTGAATTGGAAATCGTCCGTTAATTCCATAGAACTGGTCCCATAAAACTTCCCTCGAAAATCAGAAAATGATATGAGAAAGAAGCTTGTTTTATTGATCTCTTCTTGCCCTCTGCAACTCGTCAAGCTTCTGCACGAATTGCCGCATTGAAGCTAACAAATTAAATGAGCCTAAGACCCTCAGATGCAACGCAAGTAACTTCTGTTTTCTTTTATTTCAGGACAATCACTGAGTGTCATAACTAGGTTAAAATTTATTTTGTTTCTTCGACTTTCACTTTCGCTAAAAGTGAACTTAATTTTTTTTGAAAAGTATATATAAAGGTCCGAGTGTGCAATTCTACATTTAAAATCAGGAACCGATTCCATTAAATTGGAACCAGAAATTTGATTGGTCTATAGGAAAGCCGTCGATTTTCGGTCCAATTTTGGACTGCCCGAGTAATTTCCAGTTCTTTTACACATGCTTGGTTACTGCCAACTTAAGTAAGACCGACACGCGACACGCGACATACGATACGACACGTTGTTTCTCAAAAACAAAGAATTCGAACACGTTATATATTAAATATATATTTATATATACATAACAAATTATCATTTTTATGATTATTTTAATCAAATTAATTTTATTCAAATTCACAAATAAATAAATAATTAAAAAAGCCTAAAATGAATTTACACTAAAAACATTAGTTCATCATTTATTAATATCATTCATTGTTTCAATTTGACAAATTCAACTCTATTCCAATAATTCATAAAACTTGAAAAAAAAAACAAGCAATTGACATTCCAGACTCATATGTTGGATATGTCGAAAGAAAAAAAAAAAAAAAAACTTAAGGGGTGAATTGCGTATCACGGAAAGTAGGAGTTGGAAAAAAAATAAGACTAGATTTTTTTTTTTTCTTCATTTATTATTTTTATTATTATTTTTTTAATTTTTTCACACACACATATATATATTGAAATTTTTTAAAATTAACTTTGATATCGAAATCATGTGTTAAAAACTCGTATGTTGAAATTTCGATTCAAGTGTCGGAGAATATGAGAAAAATTGATCAGGTGTCGGATTTTTCGACACATATTGATCAGTATTGAAAAGTGTCAGAGAGTATCGACACGCGTGTCGAAGTGTGTCCGACACATGAAGAAATTTCTTAAAAAATGTCGGTGCTTTCGTAGCTGCCGATGGAAGCGCACGTGGTGCATGCGGATGGTGCTTTGTACTTTTCTTTGTGTTTGGCAGGAGTTGGCGTGGCGGGTTGACCCGCCGAGCGCTCTTTTTCGGTCATCTTCTCCTACGGCTCGATGGCGTGGACCGATAGACCCCTCCCCCTCACCTGACTCCCCATTAAGAGAGAGAGAGAGATAGAGAGAGAGACGAGCATTAGAGTTCATCAATGGCTTCAATGGCGGCGCCGCCGCCGACCACCATCACCTGCTGCCGCTTCCGGCACAAGAGCCGCCGCCTCGCCGGAGCCAGCCGCCGCAGCGGCGGCAGCAGAGCGTCTCTCCCCCGCATCGCTCTCTCCCTCGACCAGGACGACGAACCGACGCCGCACCCGTCCCTCGCAGGTTCCCCTCTCTCTCTCTCTCTCTCTCTATGTCTGCGCGCAATTGCTTCGGGTTGTGAAGCGCGTGAGCTGATTTTTTTCCTTTTTTTCTTAGGGAAATCATACTGAGGAGCAGCGAATTGGCCGTGGTCGGGGCCGTTTTCCAGTTCAGGTGCCTCCCGCTCGTCCTTCTCGTCGATCTGAATCGTTGGTCGAAACGAAAAAGACCAAAAAAATGAAAAAAAAAAAAAAAATTTAGTTGCGTGCTGGTTTTTGCCTTGCTAAAAATCGGTGCTTGTCGAGTATTACTCGTCTGGAATCAACGCAATTTCGACCGATGAGCCGTCGAGCTCGCTAATCCTCCGTTTCCGATGGCTTGTCGATGTTTCTGTTTGGATTCCCGTTGCATAGACATTATTCGCGGCGATTTCGGGGTGCTCTAGTTGGTAGAATTGGCTTAGCATGTAGGTGCTGATGATGATGATGTTGGATATTATTGTTGAGAATTTTGGAATGAATGTGCTTTTGCTTGCTGGATTCAATGTAGTGGGAAGAAGCCGGAGTATCTGGGAGTGCAGAAGAGCACGCCGGGTCTGGCTCTGTGTCCGGCCACCAAGAACTGTGTTTCCACTTCCGAGAACATCGCCGATCCTAACCACTACGCCCCGCCTTGGTAAGCTTCTGATATCTTCTTGTTTTCTTTATATGATTACTTGGTCGAGAGCGAGATACGAGACTGGTGTGTGTACATAATGGTGTAGCTTCGTGATAACTAGCAAGGATACCTAGAGACGCGGTTGAGTAGCTTGCGATCAATTAGTTCGAAAGGGCACTTCCTTCTTCGGATGTTGAAACTTAAAAACGGAGGAGAAGGAAATGGGGAAAGAAAGCGATCTCCTTCGGGTTCCTCTGCTTTCTGCAGAAAAATTCTGGGTATATGAATTAGGAATTGGAAAACTTGAGCTGCATACCACGATTCCGATATCACCATTGAAGTTATGGAAAGGTTAAATTAGATTCTTATTTTCCTCCATGGTGAACGTACAAGAAGGGGTAGAGTGTCTCAGCCTAATGGGTCATACTTTTGAAAGCAAAACCAACTTCACGACAAGCAATTCGCAGGTGAAACACTCGATCAGTCAGAAACACATGATTGTTGTTGTTGTGCAGTCATGTTCTGTGGCTCCTATTCAAAACAAGGAAAGGGACCTAACATTCAAGTCCCATTATGATTTCTACTCTTGTGAACAGTCATCACATTCCTTGACTTTGACATCTCAGAAGAAAAAGATGTTGCCTTTGTGGTTTTGAATGATTGACACTGTAACATCAGTCTGGTCCCTGGCATATCAGACTCTATGGCAGACAAGACATGCAAAACGTGCATTTCGTTTTGAGGTGCACACTAGCTGGTCCACTAATCTCTGTGCGTTTTCCCCCCTTATGATGGCAGGAACTACAACCCCGAAGGAGGTCGCGGCAGGAAAAACCCGGTGAGCCGAGAAGCAGCCAAAGAGGAGCTCATAGAAGTGGTAAAAACTTGGACAGACTTGAATTGTGCAGCACCTCAAACGCTGTTAGCGTAAACCATTTCCGTGCAGTATCTGCATGGTTTTCTCACTCATTTTACTGATTCCCGAATTCATTGCGAGCCACACAGATAAAATCATTGAAGCCGGATAAGTTTACACCTCGGATAGTTGAAAACAAGGACGACTACCTTCGAGTGGAATACGAGAGCCCGATATTGGGGGTACATCTTTTAAACTCGAATCATTCTGGAGAACAAGTTCTCTATATTGGTCGTTTGAAAAGAACTGACATTGTGTTTCCTACAGTTTGTAGATGATGTCGAGTTTTGGTTCCCACCCGGAAAGGACTCGATTGTAGAATACCGATCGGCATCAAGAATGGGAAACTTTGACTTCGATATCAATAGAAAGAGAATTAAGGTGAGTGCTCTCTATCCATCGCTACCTCGGCTGATAATTCTTTAACTAGAAAACACCTGTTTGACGGTCCGGTCGCTTGTGTCTCAGGCTCTACGTTTAGAGCTGGAGAAGAAGGGATGGGCATCTCAAGACAGCTTCTGAAAAGGACATTCGTTCGTTTCTTGCATTGGCTTTCAACTAACATACCCAAGATCAGCTGGCCGCCATTCTCGGTCACGACTTCAAGCGAGAATCGGAGGCTAAATTCGAATAACTATCTCCGATTCTTCGAGGGGTTTTACCAATCGTGTAGCCTAATCTTTTGCTTCGGCTTCAAAAATCACATTGTATCAGCGAATCCTTTTGGCTTTGGAATCGCCTGTATAAGTAATTAATGATATATTTCCTTGTAATTCTGGTCTCCAGTCTCTCTGCCATGTGCTAATGAACCTCACTTGCAGAACAAGTTCCTGATCCTTAAGACATCAAAATTTGCTTCGGACAAACAAGGAAACCACCATAGGATGTTCTATCGTTTCCATAAAACTACCCTGAAGTTTGGTTGCTGCAAATAAAGCACCATCTAATAATGATATTCATCTCTCGCGCAAGCATCATGATAGCAATAATTTCCATAAACAGGGCTAAAAAACATCAGTTACAGCCACCGGAAGGCCAGATTTACTCCCTGAAAGTGCCGAAAGGAGCCTAAGACAGCCATGAAGGAAGGTAATGACCATTGGAAGCCTTCTTTCTTGGGTTCTTTCGGTTCGTTTTTCGACCCGCGTCGCAGACCAAAAGCCCAAGGCCCAATAAGACTCGGTGTAGAGCCTTTCTTTCCAGTATCGCTGAATAAGGCGGTGCAGCTAAAATTTTTTCCATTCATTTGTACAGGCAAGAGAGAGAAATTGAATTATATATGATTTTAAGAAAAGATGAGCGGTCAAAGATTTGATCAATGATTCTAACTTGGAATTGTATAATTTCTTCTTCTCGTGTTAAATAAGACTGCTGGAATCCGCGTTATACCACAACAGATTAAATTGAAAGGAACTTGATCGGTATGATACCGGAGAGACAACCCCTACGGAGGCCGACAAGGTGACTGCCCCCATCATCAACAATCTCTATTTCCACTGGTTACAGCTACGATTTAAGCTTCGCATAAACACGGTAAGAGTCCGCTTGGTTGATTCCGAGACTCCCCTTGAACCGTGTCGAAACCCAGCTCTTGTCAACATGGCACATTGGATTATCAAAGCATGCTTTTACACCTAAAGCTGACTGACCTTCATTATCGACAAGTGACAAGCTTGGTCGAGTACTCAAGAGGTCACTTGTGAAGAAGGGGGTTGATTTAAAGGGTACTAATCGATAGCTCATAAGTAAGAATGTCGACAACAAACGAGAGAAATCGACAGGCCTCGTTGCCAAAGGAAAGAAAACCACCATAGGATGTTCGAACACAGAATGAAACTCGTATCCTTTCCATAGAACTACCATGAAGTTGGTTTAATGCAAATAAAGCACCGTCTAACAATGATATTCATCTCTCGCACAGGCATCATGATCGCAATAATTTCCATAAACAGGGCTAAAACATCAATTACAGCAACCGGAAGGCCGGATTTACTCCGGAGTGTGCTAAAAGAAGCCTAGGACAACCACCAAGGACAGTAATTGACCAACGCTTGCATTGGAAGCCTTCTTTCTTCAGCAAAACACTTACAAGGACCAAAGTTTCAATCCTTCCTCAGATCCATAAATTCCCGACGGAGACCTTCGGCATTCAAGATGACAATTTCCACCTTGTCTCCCTGCAGAATATCGACAACGTAAGCGAATATTTACGAACCAGCGACTGCTACACACCTGCAAACTTCCGTTCAAACAATATCCTAATATCTGTTTGACCGTCTATACTTTTCCACTTCCCCCACTGGCAAGCCAAATTCCAAGAAAACCAACTAAACTACACTGTGAGTGGTCTACAGGAAATTCTATAGCAGTATCTTTGAAGATTCAACAATCTGATGAATGCTTTTTCATGTGTCTCAGGCCCAAAAGTATTTTTCATTTTCTTTTGGCTTTCCAAGGTCTGACCCAGGCAAAAAGAAGGGTGCATCAAAGTAATTAAAAGTCCGCCAATAAGTACACATCTCTCTGTCTCTCAAGATTAGTGGTGAGTATAAGATTAAGCACCAATGTCAACTCACTTGTTGTGCCAACAAATTTCATACTCTAATCAAACATAAGGAGTTTAAAGATAGATATGAAGAAAACACTAGAACTTACAGTATATATATCCCTTTCAGTTGCAGATACAAAAACAGTCTTGACCAAATCAATAGCTTCTAATTCTGAAAGTGGAGTAACGGCATCCTGCAAGAGTAAGAAAATAAATAAGATAAAAATGCAGAGAAAAGCCAAACTCCAGTAAATATATGTAAATAGTTCTTGCCTGTGCAGGCAATAAGAGCGGGCTAGGAGACTTCAGTTGGTTATCTAGAAAAGGCATTATTAGAGTTGAACCAGATCCCTGTGCACTGAAGCCAACCCTCTCATAGGAACCCACGGCATCATATGTAAAGACGCAACCCTTTCCTGAGATTTCCAGTAAAAGTTGAGATTGTTCAGAAAGTCATATCATAACTCAGCTCACAACTGGAAGGTTGTATTTGCATACCTTCACTATCAAGGCCCCCTAGAACATTAAAAGCATAATAGGGGAAGAAGCGCTTGTAGTAGAGGGTATTAGAAAGCAGTTGAGCCATAGCGGGACAGCTCATTTGCTTGTTGTGCTGATGCTGATAGATCTGTTTTAAATACAAGAAAGACATTTCAATGAATAATAGAGCATCTTCATAGCATGTCTCTTATGAACTTTCAAGGACACAATAGCATTGATCCTTCAAATCCAATAGAAAAGGATTATCCACTAAAAACAATTAAATTGGTATCCGCTGAGAAATTCATGCTTTCAATTGATAAGTAAATATCTGTCCAGAAAGAAAAGAAAAAATCGACAGGTGCACAGAACATCAACCAAACCACCCAGGAACACTGAATAATCCATCATCACAAATTGCAAAATCCTAACATCCAAGTTGCAGAACAGAACATATACCTGTAAAGAAGGCATAAATAAATTTTTTTGAAAAACACTGAAAGATAGCTTAATGAGAAAACTGGAGCCTAATGAAAAACATGATGATAGACTAATTAAAGGTTCACTAACAAATGACATGCATCCTAATCTCTCATTTCCAATAGTATTAATTTCACTAAATTTCCAGTATCATCTCATAGGAAATGGCCGGGAAAAAAAAAATCAACGTTTTTATATCTCCCACAATGGGAATTAGATTCATACTCGACCTATCTCCGGAAAGTTTATATTATCCAAGATGAATAATGTCAAAGTTATGGAGCCAGATATCATAATGTGCATTCCAATTGTCTCAAATAGTAATGACGAAGTGAAACTGACTGAAACTTCTTTCTAGACCACCTTTGTAGAATACGTGTTAGTTATACCAATTATAAAAAGTCAAAGAGGTTGTTGTCTTAGTGACACCTCCCATCTGTGAACGGGAGGCCAAGGGTTCAAACTTTGGACCTTTGGGTGGCATGAGAAAACAGTGTAGCTTACAGGAGTCAATGAACCTTTCTCTTATATAACCAAAAAAATTCAGAGTCTTAACCCAAAAAATAAGTAACCTGTACAGCTACTAGCATACTTGTGCCCATTGTCCAATGAATATTTCCAAATTTTGCTTCAGCTATAAGAACCTAATGTTCCAGACCTCCTTGGGAAGAAAACAAATAGACCAGTGTGAATATTTCCCTCATTTATTTTCAACCCACGCAAGTTCCTTGACCAAAACACATCAAAACAAATCTCAAACAAAACATCAAAACCAAAATACATTAAAACCTTTTGAACATGGATAAACCCTTAACAACTGACCAAAAATACAGCCATGACCACTAGAAATAAAAGGACGTAGCTCCCATATCCACCAGAAGACCCGAGTGTCTAAGAAAAATGACACAATAGGTGCCCCTTCCCACCGAAAGAAAAAAAAAGCACTATACTGATTTTCTCCTTCTTACTCTTCAAGCCAGACCCAAACAAGGAGAGATTTTTCTGGATAGGTAGAGATAGTTATCATTTAACAGAACACCTTCCAAGGCCAATTTCAATTTATGCAAGCTAACTAGCTTATAGCATCAACATAACCATTCATTCATAGAAACTGAACCACATGTCAGTCTCAGCAACTCATACCACCGCACAACTGTTATGTGCTGATAACACGCTACAATCATTGAAATGAAACATGCAGCAGAACTAGACTACTTGCACCAAGGAGATATCAAACTTGGAACGCCACATTAATGGCCAAGCAAGTCGTAGATGAGAAAAAAAGTTACAATACAGTAAAATAAAATATTTATGCAAGTCCAGATATAGTTTTCTTCTTTCTCAAGGAGTCAGAGATGTATATGAAGTCCAATTGAAAGTCTCCAAACAACTCACCAAATGCCTAGCAGCTAAGTGCTTTTGTAAGGCTTTGATATCAGCTTGAAATCCAGAAGAGGCCAACACAGCTTTGTCAGCCCTGGAACATAAAAAAAAAATAATGAAAAAGGATTATCAAGAATTTAAGCCCTCAAAGAGCCATATGTCCAGTGAAATATACACACAAAAACCAGAAATAACAGAAGTAATGTAAGGCGATTACGCAGACTCCAACTCATTCTGCCACAGAGAATGAAATCGTCTTAAATATTCAATGAAGCTTTTCAAGTTCTGGAATTACTCATATGGCCATAAGCTCAACTTATTTCCAATTTCTGATGAGGAAGAAATCAGTTTCAAGAACCTTTTGAACAGGACAACCTAATCTATTATCCCCCTTTCCAGGTATACCCAATGCCCTATTCAACTTATCTAGCAAACCCAAAGAGATATGCAGAATCAATCCACTAACATGAAAGTTTCAACCTTGAAAGGCAACAGAGAAAGAGACAACAAGATAACGAAAGCAGCAGCAGCTCCTCCAGTGCATATCAAGCTACAGAAATATAATTCCCTTCCCAAGCAATTATAGGCACCATCCAGCAGTTCAAAAAGAAAGCATTTTGACAGCCGGCTATGCAAATAGCGGATTCGCCAAAATCCCAAAGCCCATCGCATCACAAGAAAGAGCATCGAACGCCGACATTCAGCTCAAAAGCATCAGAAAAAACCTCGATGGAAAAAAGGGGGGGGGGGGCGCTTACAGTTTGGAGATTTTGGAGTAATCGCGGGTGAGGATGCTGTAGCCGGTCGACATCCGGGTGTCCGCCGCGATCACGCAGTAGTCCCTGCCGGCAATCGCCACGCAAGATCTGCGCAGAAAACAGTCGCGGAAGATTTCAATGGCCGAAGAACATCGAATCCCACCACCACCATCAGACACAAGCGCACAGAGAGAGAGAGAGAGAGAGAGAAGATACCCTCCATTGTTGTCGTAGGGGGACCAGTTCGCCTGCTGCTTCGTCATCGTCGGAGGTGGGGAGGAGACCGGAATCTGCCGGACGGAGGAGAGTTCGCGCTCGATTTCTTCGTCGTCGTCTGGTTTCTCAGGGCTCGAATGGAATCCGATCGCGCGACGAGCTGCGAAGTAATGAAAGAGAACCCTTTTCTTGGGCGAGCGGCCAGTGAGCTGCGGTCGGAGTGACCAATTTGCCCCCGGCTTGACTCCGTTTCTTACGCATTTGCCACCAGCGGTGTCTGAGATTTTTCGTTTTTAATTTTTTTCGCCAGAATTTGGAGATTCACTTTTTGCTTTTAGTATTTTTTAGCATAAATTTGCAGGCATACCCACTTTTGATTTTTTTTTTTTTTTCCCTAATCCAAGAGATTGAGAATTCCATAACCAAGATGTACATGAACATATAATTTCATAATGATTTCTCGAAATTCACAAAATATCTTTTAAGTTTTAATGGAATGATCATTTTTTCAACATATAGTTAAGTCTAAATAATCGAGCCATAGCACAATTTTATTTTCCGAGCTATCTTTTTCTTAAAGTTCTCATTGAATATCCAATATTTAAAAAATTTGCATGCACTGCATATTCCGACCATATAGTTCCCGACAAATTGCACCTCATAACCCAATACGAGTTCATAACTTTATACACAAATCAATATATTTAAATTTTTTGAATCATTGATTATGAAAATCTTGGCATATTTTGAGGGGGGATGATTACGAGGAAAGATTTGATTTTCGATTGCATTATAAGAAGAAAAGATATACCATAGTGAATCATGTGAAGTATCTAATTGGAGATGTGTACTTGCTTATGATATATCATGGGATGAAATTTAAAGTAGACGAATTTTTAAATTTGTGTAATATATTTAGTTCCCTTTACCTTTAAATCATCCTGGGTTTTTAAGAAGAACCTGGGCCGAAGCCCAACAACTACTTATAATGAACAAGAACATTTTGACGCAAGCGTGACAAAGCCCAAACAACCCTAGCCTAACCCAACTAATCTAGATTTAAAATATAGAAAAATAAATTGCAGAGACTTCTAAAATGACAAAAATATTTATAAATATTTTTTTGGTCTAAGACAAAAATATTTATATTTTTCTTGGTCAGAAAAGCAAATTTTATTGAATTAAGGAGTACTTAAAACAAAAGAGCCCATTGAAGGGGCATCAAAACAAAGTAAATTCCAAAAATCTTGAAGGGGATTGACAACCCAATTTGAAAGGACATTTTGTCTTTGGGCTTTGGCCAATAAGTCGTGGGCCTCTAAGATAAGTGCAATGGCTTCCCATAAAGGCTGATTTGAATACCTAATGGCGTTGATTATTTCCAAACAATCTAACTCAAATTCAAAGACTTCACTTTTTCTCTTTTGCATGAACTTTAATCCTTCGAGAAGAGCTAGGGCTTCTAGTTAAGCAAAGGGATGAAGCTGGAACAGATCTGGCAAAGCCATCACGAATAACCCCCAAATTGTCTCGGATCAAGCATGAAATTGTTCCCATTGAGACCCCATTATGTAAGAAGCATTGGTGTTCATCTTCAGGGTATTACACCTCAGTGGGAGCCAAGCATGAGGTAAGTCCCTTTTCATCGAGTTGGAAATCATTTTTTGGGGGTTCCATTTTCTGAAGTTTCTGATTATATTGAGGGCCGAGTCAACTAAGGCTTCTAGATTTGAAGTTTGACGCTGAAATTCAAAGTTGTTTCTCGCTTTCTAGATGCACTAGAGAGTAGCGGTGATTGTGTAAAAGGGAGGTGAGTGGTCTTGTTGTTCGAGAAAATTACATAACTAACCCTCAATTCGTGAAAAACTTTAACTTGAAATCTGGAATTGGATGGTAGAGTTTGTCCAAACGGAACTTGTCCAAGGGCAGAGCAAAAAGAAGTGCTCGATCATCTTGACTTCGGGGTGACAGAATGAGCATCTAGGCCAGGTAATATTCTTTGCCTAAATAAGTTATCCTTAGTCAATAGGACATTTTGACAAATGCTCCACAAGAAGTTTTTGACTTGGGGGGAGGGTTCTTAATTACCAAATTTTGTTCCATAACTTGCGGGTGACTGGAGTGATGATGACGCTTGTGATGTTAATTGATTTTTCCTTTGTGCTCGCATCCAATTATATGCAATCTTCACTGTAGAAACCCCTAATTTTGTAACAGTCTACACCAAATTGTCTTGTAGAGTTTGAGTCTTTAAGGGCACTGATAGGATGTCATTCACGATATGCTCACATCCCATATGTTTTCCTCATGTAAAATCAATTCAGCAACTTTAGTTGATTCTCTAAAGTTCGTTGGTTTGCCAATAAGTCCTCTCTTCAGCCATCTATCCTTGCCAATGTTGATGTTTTTCCCCGTTCCAACAGACCATTAAACAGAATTAACTATTATTTCTCTTCCCATCAACATACTTTGCCAACCCAAAAAGGGTGGGACTTTTTCTCAACTTGCCAAAAATTTCTTGTAAGAAAATATAGTCCTTTAAGGACTTAGCACCACAATGATGTTGGATTATGAGACAGCTTGTAAGCTTTCTTCCCAAGCATGGTTTTGTTGAGGCATATCAAATCTCTGAAACCCATTCCACCCTCATCTTCTCGAGCCTTTAAAACCTCGTAGATACTCCAATGAAGTCTAGCTCCTATTTAATTGTTTTTCCATCAAAAGTTTGCCACTTTCGTTTCAATTGCTTGACATATTGAGATTGGAATTTTGAAAATAGACATAGTCTAATGGGGTATAGCTTGGATCATTGTCTTAATTAAAACTTCTTTTCTAGCTTTGAATATTACATTTTCCTTCCATCCCTCAAGCTTCATATTCAGTTTAGTGCTTATCCAGGCAAATATATGTTTCTTTAATTCCCCCCAATCCAAAGAGATCCCCAGTTACTTTCCTATTTTCTCGATTTCAGATACCATTAACACACTAGCCATATTACATCTCATATTTTGTGGACAACCTGTGCTGAAGTAAATTCCTAACTTGTTCAAATTCCTAAAAGCAAAATAATATTGGCTCAAGATTAGAGCGAGGTTCTCACATTTTGTGACATTTCCGTCTAAGAAAAAAAATGGGGTCATCCGCAAATAAAATGTGAGAGAGAGTAGGGCAATACCAATTCAGCTTAATCCCCGTGATGGTATCTTTCTTTACTGCTTTTTTCATTGTAACTGAAAGGGTATTAGCCACTAAGATGAACCAATAAGAAGATATTAGATCACCTTGTTTGATTCCTCATGATGGGTGAGAAAGAGATAGTGGCTTGCCATTGAATTTCACATTGAATGAAACAATTTTAACACATTTCATTAGAAGTACGGCGCAAGTGTCAAAACTTGACACTAGGGGACACTTAAGTACCAAAAATTACTTAAAGTACACTTAAGTGCCACTTATTTTGAAAGTTGAGACACTTAGGGCACGAATGATAACCATTATGGCCAAAAATTGATTTATACAATAGAAATAATTTTTTCTATTTCTATTTCTTGACGAGTTTCTGAGTAAAAAAACGCGTTTAGTAACGATATAAAATTTTTGTTTCGGAAATAGAAATTCGTTAGAAATTCGTTTGATAACAGTATAGAATTTCTATTTCTTAAAACAAAATTTTCCTTTTGGAGCAAGTGAGATGTCCATTCTTACAAATTTCATATGCTTATGAACCTAAATACAAATTAAGAGTTGTTCTATCGAATTTTCTAAATTTTCACACAAAATTTTTTAGCATCCACCTGGATAGGCAATTACGGTCAAACAATATACTTATCAATAGTCTCCATGCAATAGAAAAAATATATCCAAATGCATTACTCTTGAGCATGATAGCTGATGGTTCCCAAAACTCTAGTAGAATGAAGGCGAGCAACCATGTCAAGTGCCTGAATTTTGGCTTTGAATTCTTAAAAAATAAGCACATTGGTAGACCTAAAATTCCTATGAATTATAGAAGGTTGAACCTTCTCATGCAAATGTTCCAATCCCCTTCATGCTAGTGTGTCACGTCGATCGCCGCCACGGTCTATGATATACGTCTGGCGCACGCATACTCGATGCATGTTAATTCTAGCTCGTGCGCAATTGTTTTAGAAAGAAACACAGAAGGGTATCGGGCAATTTGCGGCAAATTTTACAAAATCGACGAATTTTGCAAAGTGTGATGGAGCTTGTCATAAAGGACCATTACAAATAAGGGAAATCATCAAATACAACATCACATTACAAGAATTGAGATAGGAATCATCAAATACAGCATCACATTACAAAACCAAAGATAGGAAATCCCCAAATACAAAATAATAGAAAGTCAAAAACACGATTTCATGGAATCTCCAGCTTATTATAATCCCTTGCCATTTTATTGGCAATACTTTTTCTAAGTATGTTCATCTTAGTTTCCTCATCGGTCGATGTATCACCTATAACCTCATCTTGTGTAGGTCCAAATGGGTACTCTGGATCTCCATATAAGGAAAAGTTTTTATCCATCCTGTCTCGATCACTGATGTAATTATGGATAGCACAACATGCAATTACAATATTTGCTTACTTTCAAATTGCAAATGCAGGCATGTGTCTTAAAAAAAAAAAAACGATTCTTTAATGCCGCAAAAGATCTCTCAATGACATTCCTTAGTGAAGAATGCTTATAGTTGAACAACTCTCTTGTTGTTCTTGGTCGTCTTGCTCTACCCCTATAATCATTTAGATGATACAATTCACCTTTAAAAGGAGTTAAGAATCCCGGAGTTGATGCATAACCAGAATCTACAACATAGTATTTGCCTATAACAAGGTATTCATATATTAGTCGTGATTTGTAATGCAATACAATCTTAAAGAAAATTAATACTTTAAGAACAAGTAAATACTTAGTGGTGGTCGAGGAAATTCCAAGTGAGGAGTCTCGAGTGCTGTTGATAGCACCCGACAATCGTTGGCAAATCCTTCCCAACTAGCATACACAAAAGTAAATTTCATTTCAAACGAACATACACACATCACATTTTGAGTGGTAATTCATTTTCTGCCTTTAAATGGGATTTGCTTCGACACAGGTATAGAAGCATGAACATGAGTACTATCAATAGTGCCCACACAACCCTATCGTTTTATCAAAGACTAATGTTATATAAGATTAGCAATAAAATGAAACCGATATTGTAAATGAATGTATGAAATCCTACATTGAAGTAAAGTTTATGGTTGGGATCCATAAAAATCTCATTTAAGACAACATCAAAGGAATGTGGTACGATAATCTCTTTTGCAAGTTTGAGAACCGCTTTCAACATTATGGTAAAGTGCTTGCTAATAGTTTGTCCCGAACATTGGAATCTCTCGCATAAATTTCTATTCGAGTTCTTGTGATAAATCATAGATAATAAGATCCCAATTTGTTCATCTACCTTTATATATTGACTATCTTCCAGCCAACCCCTTGCCTTTATCAAATCACAAAGGTTGAAAAAGACGTGTTTCTCTATTCTAAAAGTTTCATATATTCTATCCGAATGTCCGTGAAAACCTCCCTCATCCATTTAGGTCATGACAATATGTTATCCCTAATAGATTTTATCGTGTGCATAGACATATCCACCGTAACAATGTATAACCATGCTATCAGTATATCAATATCAAAATCATCAAAGTCTAGTTCAACCGATTCACTTGTTGCTACTTGATCACTAAACATGCTACTTTCATCCCCCTCCATATTACCTATGCCATCACATGAAAAAAGAGATAAATACAATAAATAAGTAAGGAATCCAATAACAATCAAGAATAGCCACAAAGTTTTCATAATTGCATCATAAAAAAGACCAAAGTATCTCAAATACATGAGCCATAGAGTGAAATTAAACCAAATATATAAATCCATAGCATATTGCTCAAAATCTGCTTAAAGAGATTCAATAAGTCTACGTCTCCTTTCAGGTAGCGATATGATGAAAGCCTCTCTCCAAGTGGCATTAAGGCATGATTTCACAGATTTGTTGTAAAGATTCTGCCCCAAATCAGGCATGCCATTTCAGACGGTAACCACGGCTCCTATGGAGTAAGGGTCTACAGATGATGAGACATATGAGGTCACAGAGCCACTTGTTGATTGATTAGTCCTGAATTTAATCTTTTGTTGAATGGCTTTGTAGGTGCCACTAACATCATATGTGTTACTCTTCCTCATCCTCTTAGAATTTGGAGTCCTATCCTACTTATGCTTTTTATGATCTGAGGTAGTAGTCGCATCAAGTGTAAAGACTTCCTCATCAATATGATGTTCATCAAATTCCTCTAGATCATCTATTGCATGACCACTACCACCATCACCACCATCACCATCGTCACCACCATTGTCATCTCTCTTCGAGGGCACTACCACTTCTTCTGCATTTCTTGTTGCATACTCCCTAGTAGCATATGTATCACCAAACACGATACACAAATCAGGATACTAAGGAAACCCATCATTCCTGAATTTAGCACATTAACTATCCTAGAATTTTTACAATAATGACAGATGTTAGTAACATAATCAAAGCTTGCAATATAATATAAATAAAATGACCCAGGTAAATTGATACCTTGATGTGAGACTCCCACACACTTTGATCCTCCACAGCAACCATATTGTTTATATTATCCTATCCAAATCTAGATTGTGACAAAAGTTTCTTGAAACTACTATATTGTCTCTTCAGTTTGTTGACCATGTTCTTCAATTGAACTATACTAAAATGGAGTCCCGTCCGTTTATTGAATTCTGCATATATGTTATTCCATCATGCTTTGTTGTAGGTAGAGGTGGTGCAATTTCCCTTTTTTACCTCTGTTACCAACAAACTTACAAGCTCATTGGTCAAAGGTTTAGTCCAATTTGCCATACAAACCTTTTTTCGAGAAGCCATTTAACCTTAATTAGTTGAGCATCAAATAAGCCATATCAATTGGTGTACCAATTTAAGTGCATAAAACTTGATGTCAATATCACATCAATATAATGTTCTATGACTACTAATAAAACAAAATGCACAAAGAAAATTAAAATAGAATCATCCTCATATAAGATTGTACAAACAACCATATATTGCAAGCAAAAGGAATATCCCCACCAACCAATGCTCCAGCTATTTGCTCATAATAACCAGCAGTGAACCCACTACAAGGTGCAGCAAGGGCTATTTTTTTTTTTTCAAATTTTCTCGTTTTGTCAAGCATTACAAAATAAGGAAACCATGGATGAGCAATACATTGCATGGCCTAGTGTACCATATATCTACGCAGATGCTACAATACCACTAGTCATAACATGACAAATGCTTGTTGAAATTTTGACATGGACTCTCTTATCATATGTTCTGCATATTCTATGTGAAGCTAGAAATAAATGCTTTTTTTAGTTTTTGTATTATATAAAGGGGGTTTCTCTCTTTGTTGTTAGATCATTGTTGACACATAAATTTTTATCCAAAAATCATTTCCAAAAAATGGGAACTTCTTTTTCACAAAAATATTCCATGTCAAACTCTTGCATATATATTATCTAGGTGTTTACTATTTAGTATAGTTTTTTTAAATGGAAGATGTTTTTCCTTTAAAAAAAATTAATTTTAAAAAAAAACATAAAAAAGAAGAAAAAAAAAGTTGAAGCTGATGATCTGAATGTGACTAGCCAAGCCCATGAGGTCAAATTGTAATTAAAATAGCAAGTTGGGGCCAAAATGCAATTTCCAAAAGTTGAGGGACCAATTCATAAATTTTGCAAAATTTCACCCAAACCCTTAAATCATCATCTTGATTACCAATTAAGTTGAAATTGAATTTGAGCCAAGTCGAATCAATCAAATCGGGCCAAAAGGACTAAATTTGCGTTGAATTAGATATTTTCGGATTTGAAAATGGCAAACTTTGAGGGACTTTCTTGCAAAATTGGGTGGGTACAATTGTGAAAGCTAGTTGAGATCTTAAACTACTATACATGAGCTTGCTAATTGATCAAAAATCGCATCTAAATTGATGGATTAAAGCACTCAAACTAGCTACCAAAACCCAACTCACAATTAGGTCTCGATTCGAAGTTGCTGAGTAAGCAACTTTGTGACCCCACCATATCCTATTCAGCAGCCCAATCAATCTGATCTTTGCATGTGATGGAAGACCATTATTGGTAGTGCAAGTGGACAAAAATTGGTCAGGGATAAGTTGCTAAAAGCACAAGAAAATCGCAACAAAATCTGCATACTTAACAGCTGCAAAAGTTAAAAATTTAGCTAAGTCAAAAAGTGGGTGAACTAGCTCAGTTGGCAAGCATGGTAGGTGGACAAAAGACCGGTCAAAAATCCCTTAATTCATGAGATAAGATCACTGAAGCAAGCTCTTTCAAGGGATGAAAGGTAAGAGACAAGAGAGAGAGAGGAGAGAACTCACAATCATTCCCAAAGACACCCTCAGAAGCAACTCCAGAGAAGCAAAAACTCAGAAATTTCAGACCAACTTTGGCAGAGAAAAGTGAAATTTTCACAAACTTATGGCCAAAATTAGCCAAAACCTTCAACTAGAGAGTGAAATTTCACTCAAAGATCTTTTCAACCAAAGATTGCATGTCCCAAATGGAGATTGGGAAGGCCTCCTAAAGCCCCTTGAAACAATACCCTCCTAGCAAGTGTTTTTGAGAAAATTGAGAAATGTGGAAAAACATGACTTGTACCCCAAACTAAAATACATATAGTTTGGTCTGGTCTTAAGTTTAACAACAAAAGAGGTCCTGAAGTTTAATTTTAGAGGTCAACAAAAACCTTCGTTGTCAGTTTTTTTTCTCTGCATATCTCATTTTCCAATTTGAATGAACCAACTTCTATGTGCTTCCAGAGGACAATTTCTTGGTTTCCTTGGTCAAGAGTCACTTGTAAAAGAAACCATGAAGCAAGGTAAGCATCCTCGATGTATTTTTGTTCGAGTTTGAATATGTTTTGATCATGAAAGTTAAAAAACTAATTTTCGAGGTTGAAATTTTCGTCAATTGTTTAAAACCTCTTCAATAGCCCTACATGCTTGACTTGTTACTCCCCTTTGCATGCGTTTTTTTGTCATTGTGACTTTGATGATTGTTATATGGGAGTATAAATGATGCATAGGACAACCCGGTTTAGTCTTTAAATCTCCTTGTGAACCATGAGATCATCTATAACATGAGCAAAAAACCAAGCCAATCCACATTGAGACATGGTTGGCCAGCATAGATCATGCATGTATGCTTCTTGGAGAGTTCGTTTTAATGTGTCCGATTGATCGTTCTCTGTGATGTTTATTGCATTTGAAAGTCCATGTTACCTATTTTCATTCGAATGGAGTAATATTTCATATAGATGTTCCATGTGATGGTTGTTAGGACTTCAATCTCAGCATATGACATGTCTATTTGACTTGGGTTTAAAACCAGATTTGAAAATAGCTCCAACCCGCATATTGGAGGTCATTCTCAGTTTGATTCTTGTGTGTTCTAGGCTGTGATTTCTAGCTAAACATGTTCTTTGAATGTAATAGTATATCCTTGATACTTTGCATATAATAGTATATCATTGATACTTTGCTTCCACGTGAGATTGCTTATGGGTCGAGATTGAAGGCTACGAACATGGCCCGAGAAAGCTGTTTTGAGGTGATTTGATGCAAACCAAGTATTCAATAAAATGTCGGAACCAAGCTTCGATTTTGAAAAGGTTGACTTAAGCTTGATTATTGTGATATTCATGTGCTGTGTTGTTCAATGTTAGCATATATCGGTTTATGGAATTATTATTATTTTTTAAAAAATAAAAAATGAACAAAATCCAAAATTTTTAAAAATATATATAAAAGTGATAAATGGTATTAAATTAAGGCAACAATGACATCTATGAAATTTTATTAATTTTATAAGGTCATTTTTCCTAATTTAATGTTATTTTAATATTTTATAATCATTTTTGTAAATAATTTATTTTGAGTTGATTAAAATTATCTAGAGTAGTTTCATGCATCTAGAGTAATTTCATGCATATTTAAATTTTCATTTCGATTATGGGGATCCTATCTCGAGGCATGATGACAAGGCCAGGTAATATTATTTGCCCGACTTGTATCGGGTCTTTCTTTTTCCGCATTACTTTCAAATCTTTTCAATTTCTTGGATGTTTATTTACCGCATTTCTTTTCAATAATTTGAGTGTAAATTTCTTTTCTAAAGTATGTTAGGATTAGTCTAGACATTTAAAAAAAAAAAAAAAAAAAAAAACCTACAAAACATTTGCATGGATGCTTAGTGGTTTCATAAAGATTATAATTAGTAATCAAGATTGTGTGGCCATTTAGATAAACAACCTTCCAAGTTAATGGTACTGCAAGGGCGTTAATAGAAATATTGGCGTAAACAAGTCCCCGTTTCTAGAAATATCTAGTTGCGTAGGAATCGAGACAACACTCCCGCGTCTTGATTGGTTTCTAACCGACCCCAATAGGTTAGTGGTGAATCCTAGAAATACATAGGTTGTTAAGAACTAAAAAATAAAATCCAACGTCGCGCGTGGTATGGGCTTGGGAGAGCCTATGCCTAATCCAGGGTCGTTAGTCCACCTTTAAGCAAATATCCATAAACCTTCTTTATTTTCCCATGGACGGAAAAAGAGAAGTGACAATCATTTACTAATTTTACGACCTCTTTTAGGGCAATATTTTTCTTATTGTTGTCACATGCTTTTTTTTTTTTTTTTTTTTTTTTTTTTGCAAAATATTTTTCTTCAAGTAATTGATAGATGAGCCTATGTTATGAAGGACTTGTTGGCTTTCAATACAGTAAATTAATATCTTCAAAGAGCAATCTATTTGACTTGGCATTTCATACAGGTCACATGTCATTCCATAAATGTGGGGGCAATGTTGGTGATGATGTACATATTCCACTAGCAAGCTGGGTGATGGAAATCGATCAAAAGAACCCGATATCTATTTTACCGACAAAGAAGGGAGATGCATTACGGAATGCCTCACATGGGGAATTGACAAGGAAAGAGTTTTGAGAGGGTGTACTACTGTTGAGGTATTTGTCGGAAAGTAGTTTTGTTGATGGATATGCCAGGCTTCATATGTAGAATGTTCTTATTGAAGAATGCAACTAAAAATTAATTCCTTCGCCTATATCATCAGCATTCTAAAGGCTACTTCTTTTGATGTATGAGTGAACAATATTATACATTTCTTGAAAGTACACTATGCAACTTATGAGCTCTTATTTTACATAGAAAACATATCGAATCTCTTCAAAAATTGTCTAGGTTAGACAAGTTTGGTCACTTACATGATAAATGCATAAACTTCGTAGGCTTAAGCATTATACAAACACATCGCAGAACTCTTACAACTACCTACCCTAAATTGAGAACAGTTAGGTTAAAGAGAAAATATTTTTTTTTTGCAGACTTTGACCATAAAGAAATGCAAACCTATCTCCAAAGCAGCACAAATCCCCTAAAAATGCCAATTTCGTGACGTCGCAAATCGATTCACCAACTCAACAGCAATTTAACAAGCAAAGAACCCACTTCAATCATCCGCACGCAAAGCAACCAACATTTCCACAGAACATCTACGACCCCAAAACACCAAGGAGCTAGAAATGAACCGAGCTGTAGTGAAAAAAGGGGAGAGAGAGGGAGCGCGAGAGACCTGTAATCGGAGACAGCGGTGTAGAAGTTGCCGAAAGTGAGGAGGGCCTCGACGGCGTTAGCGTGGGGTTGGTTGTCATCAAGGGTGCTGCCTTGCTCTTGATTGACCAGGAGTCTGCCGCCACCGAGTAGTCGTCGTCGGACACAAGATCGACTGACGCTAGTCTGGGCCGGGTTGACTGGGGTAGCTCGGAGTCCTCCGGTGGCAATCGTAGATTCGAGGGAGGCGTCGAGGGGAACGTCGTCGGTAAATCTAAGGGAGGCGTCCGATGTAGATCCAAGGGAGGCGTCTAGCACAGATCCAAGGGAGGCGTTGAAGGGGACGTCGTCGGAGTCAACGACGGCGTTGAGTTGAGCGAGGCATAGATCTAAGGAGAAGAGGCATAGGCATCAGTGGAGGAGAAGAGGGAGAGGCAGACCAGGAGGAGAGGGAGACGTCTAGTAGAGGAGATAAGGGAGAGTTGATGATATTAGGTTGGAGAGTCTTTGGGTAAGAAATTATTTTTGATTTTGTTCAAGAAATAGAAAGATAAAAAACTTTACTTCTGATTTATCTTCCAAATCCATTTCTGGAACAAAAATCTATTCCAGAAATAAATAAAAAAAATGAAATAATTTTATCAAACGGATTTCTATTCTAAAAACAAGTCTGGAATATAAAAATTATTTCTTGAACCGAAATTTTTATTTGTCATGCACCCCCTTATGTGCCAAGTCGGGCAACCCTAGTTGGAAATCCTACGTGGCTATTTTTTTTTTTTTAATATAGCTCGCCTATGTGGCTTTCCAAAGAGCTAAGTTAGCAAAGAAGAGCCAAAATAACATCGTTTTGCCCCTTATTTGAATTTTAATATAAATATTACTTAGATTTAATTTAATTTAAAAATAAATTATTTTAAAAAAAATGAAGAAGAAGTTGCAGAAGACAAGCAAGGGCTATCAACCCATCCCCCACCGCCGCCGACATGGCAACCATTGCTGGATTTGAAGGAAGGTCGTGACCTTCGCTCGAGATTTAAGCAAGGGCTTACAGGCCCTCACCATCGGTCTACTAGGGTCATTGGCCCCTGGCCACGGCCTGACGACCCCGATCGACCCTCTTTCCATCGTTGCTAGCCTTTCCTAGCAATAGTGTGGAGGCAATGGCGAGGGCTAAGCCCTGCCATTTTGCGAACCCATCTTCCTTTTTAAAAAAATATCTATTAAATTTAGTTTTAAATTTAATTTAATTAATATTTATATTAAAATTCAAATTTGAGGCAAAACGACGTTGTTTTGCACTTATCTTGGTAGAAAAACACCATGTCAACATTTTGGCCAAATTTTCTCGCCGTTGACATTTAACTGATCTATTTTGTTCTAATTTCAATACTTAAGTGTATATTTTCTAATTTTTGGCACTTAAGTGTTTCCTCTGTGCCAAATTTTGCCACTTCAGGGTCCAAGTGTCCTCTACTCACCAATTTATCACAGAAGCTAATCTTCGCATGCACCCTCCAAAAAGTCTCATTCAATTATGTCATAAGCTTTCTACATATCCAATTTGAGCACAACTTGGAATTTCCTCTTCTTTTTTCTCACCCTCAGGTGTAGCACTTCTTACACAATGAGAATGTTATTCTGGATTTGCCTCCCCCATAAACACACTTGATCAGGGAGTAATTGCCTCAATCTATTCACCATCACATTTGAAATAATTTTGTATGCAAAATTGCACAAACTAATAGGACATAATTTATTACAATCTTTCCAAGTTTTGAACTTTCAGAATCAAGGTAACATGAGTTTTGTTCATATCAGGATTGAGATTCCCTGAGTCAAAAAGAGTTTTCACTTCATTAAAAACACTAAATTTAATCACCTCCTAGTAATGTCGATAAAATTGTCCATTTAGGCCAACAGTTGGAAAATAGCTTTCTATACTTCTTCCATCATTATCTTCGTTGTAAGGCTCATATTCATTTCTTCGAAACAAGAGAGGGACATTGTTGCAAGATAGGTTCAAAGTTTCGATGTCCTACCAATATATGTGTGTGCACGCGCGTGCGTCTTTAAAGAAGCTCAATGTCATGTCTTTCGAAAACAAGAGAGGGACATTGTTGCAGGATAGGTTCAAAGTTTCAATGTCCTACCAATATATGTGCGCGCACGTCTTTAAAGATGTTGGGATATAATACGCGGAAATGATAGGATCTTGCAATTTACGTCAACGAGAAATCACTAGAGAAATAAACGAGAAAAATAAGGACATCAGAAATTTACGTGGTTCGGTTCGAGTATCGGTACCTACGTCCACGAGGAGAGACAGCAGCAAATAATCCACTATAATCGGAGTATCAGTGTTTACAATCACTCACACGCTCAAGTGTTTCCCACACCTAGATTTAACCCCAAACCCAAAGTGTTTATAAATAAACAACTCATTGGGACATAAACTCACGGCACAAAATTAATCTTGCGCGTTCAAGCTTCGCACGGCTTCAAAGACTTGCGGCTCTTCAGAAACATGGACGCGCGGCTCCTCTTTCCGTTTCGTAGGGTTTCAGCCGCATCGCATGAGAAAGAGGGTCTTCTGATATATATATGCATGTGTGCCCAAGGTCAAAAGTTTGACCTTGGGCCCCACCACTTTAATTTCCTTTTGTTTCATGTGCAAGTCTTCACGCCAAAAAGAATTCGGATAGCTTCACGGCAGAGGAGTCCTTTACGTTGACTCTGGGCCCCATGGCCATATTTCCTTTTCCAGAGGGAATTCGTAACTATAGAATTCTTTTCCTTTTTTTTTTTTAATATTTCCTCTATTGTAAATCCGTCGTGCAGTCCAGCAAATTGCGTTTTTTTGCAAACGCTCAAACTCGAGACATAATTTAACAATTCTCCACCTTGGCTCGATGTTTGAAGCCAAGTTATAGTGCTCATCATCCATGCTGCTCTCCCAACGCCCTGACGGGCACTCACTCTCCACATACGCCAATAGAGCTCAAGCAGAGCTTGAGCTCCGCCAAAGGAACAAACTTAGTCATCATCTCTGCCAAGTTATCTACTATAGCAATCTTTTTGACAATAACAATACCCTTAGCTAAGACATCTCGGATGAAGTGGTACCTGATGTTGATATACTTCATTCGCTCGTGATAAACTAGATTATACGCCAAATATATCGCACCTTGGTTATCACAGTGTATATCCATACTTTTCTGTTCTAACCCAAAGTCCGAGAGCAAACTTTGTAACCATATCGCCTCTTTCGCTACAAAGGTTAGTGCCATGTACTCTGCCTCGGTCGAAGACAATGCAATGTGATCCTGTAAGGACGCTTTCCAACTAACTTCACCACCCGCTAGCATAAACACGTACCCTGCTAAAGACCTGCAATCATCCAAGTCACCGGCGTGATTTGAATCCACAAAACCAGTGGTCTCACTGCCATTGCCGTCCCTCCGATATACTATACCCACGTCTATTGTCCCCTTCAAATATCTGAGGATCCACTTCACAGCTTCCCAATAGGCTTTACCAGGACGCTTCATATAGCGACTAATCACGCTCACAGCTTGTGAAATATCAGGCCTAGTGCACACCATAGCATACATAATACTACCCACGGCACTAGAATAAGGAACATGGGACATATGCTCCTCCTCCTCCTCCTCCCCGCGGTGATAATTTATCCGAAAGTTTAAAGTGCTTCGCTAAAGGTGTACTTACAGATTTTGCCGACTACATATTAAAACGTGCTATGATCTTCTCAATATATTTCTTTTGAGATAGACGTAAAACTCCTGCAGCCCTATCACGCAAAATCTCATACCCAAAATTTTCCTTGTAGCACCTAAATCTTTCATCTCAAGTTTAGCATTTAACTGCCTCTTCAGCACATCAATATCAGACATATTCTTAGTTGATATCAGCATATCATCAACATATAAGAGTAGATAAATCAAAGAACCATTCTCCAATCTCCTATAGTAAACGCAACTATCCATCTGACTTTTCAAGTAGTCTTGACTAACCATGAAAGCATCAAAACGTTTATACCACTGCCTAGGAGATTGTTTTAGCCCATACAAAGATTTCTTCAACAAGCAAACATGATCTTCCTTACCCGGAATAGCAAATCCCTCTAGTTGCCTCATGTAAATATGCTTCTCCAACTCACCGTGAAGAAACGCAGTTTTCACATCTAGCTGCTCTAACTCGAGATCCCGCGGAGCAACTAAGGCAAGTAAAACACGAATAAAAGTATGTCTTACCATAGGAGAGAACACCTCATTATAGTCAATGCCCTCATTATTCGTATATACCCCTTCACCACAAGTCTCACCTTATACCTCGCTGCCTCGACACCGAGAATGCCCTCTTTCCGTTTGAAGACCCATTTAGTTCCGACAATCTTTTGGCTCTTGGGTACTTTGACCAGCTCCCATGTCTGATTTCGATGGAGTGATTCCATTTCTTCACTCATAGCCCCTAGCCACTGCGACGACTCCGAACTAACCATCGCCTCAAAGTAAGACGAAGGCTCATCTGTCTCCACCTCATCACCTATAGTCAATGCATAAGCAATATCTGTATAACCAAAACGTACTAGTGATTTAATTTGTCTTCTCTGTCTATCTACGGCTATGGTTTGCTGCGGTTTTGCTGGTTGTTCACTATCACCGACTTTAGGAATTGCGGCTTCATCTGCAGTCTCAACCTTTGTTACCTTCAAGGTCTTTGGAGTCTCCACCTAAAGCTCCACCTCACTAATGACACCATGATCTATCTTCTCTGTTGGTTGTGTCTCAGAACTCCTCCGTTGAAGCATTGCAGTCTTGTCGAAGATCACATCTCTACTTATTAGAAAACCGGGTGATCTGAGATCAGTGCACCACAACCGGTAGCCTTTCACCCCATGTGCATAACCTAGAAATATGCACTTCTTTGCCCTCGGCTCAAGCTTACCATCACTCGCATGAGCATATGCAGGACATCCGAATATTCGTAATCCGGAATAATCAACAGGTTTCCCCGACCATACATCCTCAGGAGTCTTCCACTTGATAGCAGATGATGGAGATCGATTTACTAGGTAACATGCCATGTTCACTGTTTCGGCCCAAAATTCCTTCTCAAGTCCTGCATGCGAAAGCATGCATCGAGCTCGCTCAAGCAAAGTTTTGTTCTTTCGTTCTGCCACGCCATTCTGCTGTGGTGTCCCAGGAACTATGCGGTATCTTACAATATCTTCTTTCTCGCAGAACTCGGTAAAATCTTTACCATAGAACTCCATGCCATTATCGATTCTCAGGCACTTGATTTGTTTATCTGACTGCTTCTCAATCAATGCCTTAAATTTCTTGAACCGATCAAACACATCATATTTGTGCTTGAAAAGTAAACCCATACCTTCCTCGAATAATCGTCGATAAATGTCAACATATATCGGCACCTCCTTTTTGAAGGAACCGAAGACGGGCCCCAGGCACGCTCGAATGAATATATTCAACGGTCGTTTGGTCGAATGAATAGCTGTAGTAAACTTAACTCAGTGCCGCTTCCCATAGATGCAAAGTGCTCACATAAGTCTAGCTTTCCGTCTTCCGACCCTTCAACAACCCCCTTTCACTCAGCATCGTCATACCTGCCTCACTCATGTGCCCTAAACGCATATGCTATAATTGAGTCAAGTTAGAGTCTGACTCACCTGATGAAACTGCAGCGGTTCCGGTCACGGTCTTTCCCAGTAGATGATAGAGAGTATTCACTTTCTTCCCTTTCATCACTGTCATGGCATCTCGAGAGATCTTCAGTACTCCACCTTTAGCGGTGTACCTACACCCGATGTCATCGAGTGTCCCCAGAGAAATAAGGTTATTCTTGAGCTCTAGTACATGCCTCACATCTGTCAATGTGCGCACCACCCCATCGTGCATCCGAATCCAAATTGTCCCTATCCCTACGGCTTTGGACTGCATTATTCCCAAAAGAACCCTACCACCATCTGCAGTCTAGTAAGTAGTAAACCGGTTCTTATGAGGCGTCATGTGATAAGAACACCCGAATCTAGCGTCCATTCATCTCCGACAAAGTAGCAGTCACACATAAGACAGCTTCTCGCATCACTAGTGCTCCCAAAGAACGTTTGCCCACCGCTTGTGGCATTCTACCTATCAACTTTATTTCTCTGCTGTGGATAATCTCTCCTGATGTGCCCCTCCTCATGACACTCAAAGCACTTCACGCGTCCCTTGGACTTTCTATAGCGTGATTTAGATCTGCTTTTATCTCTGCTACTACTAGGCTTTCGATATTGTTCTCTACCCTGAATTGTCAGTGCTTGCACTGCTCCTTTTGCCAGACCGTCATCTCGCAACTTTCTCTGCCACTCCTTAGAGAATAAGGCAAACTTTACCTCTTTTGAGGTAATAGTAGTACGCCCTTGCAACAGCGAATCAGTAAAGTGCTCTCATGACTCTGGTAAAGAGGCTAACAACATCATGCCATGTTCTTCATCATCAAGTATCTTACCGACGTTCTTCAGATCCAACATAAATTTATTAAATTCATCTAGGTAGGTTCTGATAGACTTACCTTCAGTATATCTAAATTGAAACATCTTCTTCAACATGTACAAGCGATTGTTCAAACCTTTCTTCACATAGAGTGCTTGAAGTTTTGCCCATAATACTGCAGCATCCTTCTCCTCAACAACCTCTATTAAGACCTCATCCGTCAAATTTAACAGGATTATACTCTTTGCTTTTTCCATTAGCTCTACCCTCTCTAAGGCTTTCATGATAATCGGCAACTCATCTTCACCATCCAATACCTTGACCAAATCTTGTGTTGTCAATAAAGCCCGCATCTTGATGCTCCATAACACAAAGTTGTTACTCCCATCAAACTTCTCAATCTCAGATTTCCTCTCAGACATAATTGCAATAACAGAATTTCGAGATAATAATCAGATAAGCAAAAGCTCCAAATCACAATCAAGAAATCCAACCCCAAGCTCTGATACCGATTGTTGGGATATAATATACGGAAACGATAGGATCTTGCAATTTACGTCAACGAGAAATCGCTAGAGAAATAAACGAGAAAAATAAGGACACCAGAAATTTATTGGTTCGGTCCAAGTATTGGTACCTACATCCCCACGGGGAGAGCCAGCAACAAATAATCCACTATAATCGGAGTATCAGAGTTTACAATCACTCACACGCTCAAGTGTTTCCCACACCTAAATTTAACCCCAAACCCAAAATGTTTATAAATAAACAACTCACTGGGACATAAACTCACGGCACAAAATTAATCTTGCGCGTTCAAGCTTCGCACGGCTTCAAAGACTTGCAGCTCTTCAGAATCATGGACGCGCGGCTCCTCTTTCCGTTTCGTAGGGTTTCAGCCGCATCGCACGAGAAAGAGGGTCTTCTTTATATATATATATATATATATGCGTGTGTGCCCAAGGTCAAAAGTTTGACCTTGGGCCCCACCACTTTAATTTCCTTTTGTTTCACGTGCAAGTCTTCACGCCAAAAAGAATTCGGATAGCTTCACGGCAGAGGAGTCCTTTACGTTGACTCTGGGCCCCACGGCCATATTTCCTTTTCCAAAGGGAATTCGTAACTATAGAATTCTTTTCCTTTTTTTTTTTAATATTTCCTCTATTGTAAATCCGTCGTGTAGTCCAGCGAATTGCGTTTTTGCAGACGCTCAAACTCGAGACATAATTTAACAAAAGAAGCTCAATGTCATGTCTTGTAGTTCGTTTGACTTTCGACACCGCGTTTTATCCATTCTCTTTAACATAGAAATTTTGTTCCTCTGACGTCTTTAAATTGTCATAGTCTGAAAAAATATGATATTTTTGTGGCCCCATTTCAACCAATTAATTTTTTATTGTAATCCCCAATACATCTCCTCTTGCCTCCATAAGTCATCAATTTCACTCTTCTAGGTTTGTTCCCCATTCTTGTCTGTTCGAAAGATTTGAGCATTCACGAGAGTTTGCAATTAATTTTTCAATTCATCTATCCTTTTTTTGGCTATTTGGGAATGCTTTCTTGCTCGGCATGGCCAAATCTATCGCCACTTTCTTTAACCTGTACACCCGGTCACCATCAACCAAGTTTGTGGAATTCCAACTCTCCTTTATGATTCTTCCACAATCCTCTTTTCCCCACCAAAAAGCTTCAAACTAGAAAGCTCTTTTCATTTTAACTCGTTCCACATATAGCGACAATAAAAGAGGGCTATGATTAGAATTTATCGTAGGTAGTGCAAACGCTTTAGCTTCAGGATACATGATTCTGCACTCAAAGTTGCAAACCACCCTATCAAGCCTCTTCATTACTTATTCCTGCCCTTCAAGGTTATTAGTCCATGTGAAAGCAAGCCTTACTCTCCATGTTCGTCAATCCACAAGCGTTCAAGAAGTCTTGAAATGCATGTAGTCTATAATTTTCAGCCATTCATTTACCCATCTTTTCCCAATGATATAACACCTAGTTAAAGTCCCCTAAACACACCCAAGGTAAGTTATTTAGGCTGCGTTTGTTTTCATTTCTTTTTTCTGTTTTTGAACAATTTTTTGTTTTTTGTTCAGGAATAAAAAAAGTTTAACGTAAAAACGTTTGTGTGCGTTTTTGTTCCAAAATTATTATTTTGTTCCGAAACACATTCTGGAATGTAAAACAAGAAACAAAAAAGTTGTTTTCTTTTCGAAACAAAATTTAAGAACACTTTTCTTCTTCTCTTTTTTCTTCTTCTTTCTTCTTCTTTTTCTTTCTTTTTTTCTTTGGCCGGCGGCCTCGCCGGGCGTCGTCGGCCCTGTGGCGAGGCCGAGCGTCGCGCCGGCCCCGGGCGAGGCTCGGCCTCGCCTTGGGGGCGAGCTCGGGCTCGCCAGATCCGGCGAGCCCGAGCTCGCCCGGCCCCACGGCGAGGCCGCTGGCAAAGTGGCCCGGCGAGCCCGAGCTCGCCGGATCCGGGCGAGGCCGCCGCCAAAAAAAAAAAAAAGAGAAAAAGAAAAAAAAGAAAAAAAAAGAAAAAGAGAATTAAAAATTAAAAAATTAAAAGAAATAAAAAAAGAATACAAATTTACCAAATGTGTTTTCGTTCATTTTTATTTAAACAAGTTTACCAAACGCGTCTTTTTGTTCAAAATTGTTCCCCTAATGTAAACACTTTTTTCTATTTCTGTTCCTGTAACAATTTTTAAACGTAAATGTTACCAAACGCACCTTTTAATAGCTTCAAATGTTTAGTTGCTCCCATAAGGTAAGTCTCTCTTAGAATGTTGCTGGTGCATGCACAAAGATCAATCTAAAAAAGCTTCCTTGTTTCCATATCTTCCGAGTTTAAATTGAGGAATTCATTAGTGGCTAAGTTTACCGAAATTAATGTCGTCTCATTCCAAAATAAGGCGAATCCCCCACCAATCCCTATTAAGTTCATCATGAAACAGTTTCGGAATTGTAGTCTCCTTTTAAGCCGTTGAATAGCTCTTCTGATTTTTTATTTCCATCAAAAACATCACATTGGACCTTTCTTGAGCCATAAGGGCTCTTAGGGCTTGAATTGTCAAGGGTTGGGGTGTGCCCAACCCTTGACAATTTCAACATAAAAGCCTCATTTGTAACATGGTGGTTTATTAGGGCTAACCACCAAATTCCATTTATTTTACTTCTTCTGCAAACTGAATTGGGGTATCTAAAAGCTCATAATCATCTAAAAAATATATGCTTGAGTTCTATCCAATATACAGATTATATCTATGCACCTTTTTGGGCTTTCTAAATTTTGATCTGCAATTTTTCCTCTGCATTGAGGTCTCTGTATTTTGCATTAAAGGGAGCTCTAAGCACAGTGTGAAAGGAACAACATGCTCATCCATTACCGCCAACTTTTGTGTGATCAATGTAGAGGGAAAGTGCTTATCCATTATCTTTTTTTCCCCTTTCTTCCTGCATCTCACTATTTTAGCCCTAGGAATCCATAACATCCCCTTGACTCAAAATTAAGTGTCTCGAGTCAACAGGGGTCTCAGGAAACATCTCTTCATCTCCTTCCTCTTCCATAATCTCACCATAAAATGCCATATAAAAAGAGCTGTCGGCATTAGATTCAACTCAAAATCCAAATAAGATATTATCATTTGTAGCAAAAAAAAAAAAAATCATCATAAGGCACCTCCTCATAATTCTTGGCATAGTGGCCAATTCTTCCTCAAGAATAGTAGAAATGTGGAACTCTCTCGTACTTTAAATCCAGGCAGTGCTCTCTCCCCTTAAAGCTTGAGATCACTCCCGACATGAGAGGGGTGTTCAGTTTCAAAGCAACCCTCGCTTTCCCCATTGTGATTGAAGTATAGCCTCTTCACTCTATCTTCACTTCAACCACTTGCCCAATCTTTTCGGTAATGCTTGTAATGACTTTTTCGGTTCTTCCTTCTAATGGCAGCGCACGTAATTACATCTAGAAAAAACATGAGTCAAAGGCAATACTATGTGGAGGTGTGCTTGGCTCTCACTCTTTTAGCACTAACAAATTGCTTGAGAAGGACCAGGGTCTAGTGCTTAAAATTCTATACTTCTCTTCTATTGAAGGGAAATCAAAGGAGAATAATCCACGCTCAAGGTGCTTAAATTCAACGCTTTGAGATTTCTTTGCCTTTTTTCATTGTGGATTGGAAGGCTTGGAAGTTGACATTTGTGGTGCAAAACAAGCGGCCAAGCAAGGTTCATTTACATTCTGTCATTTTCTCCTTAGTCACCACTTCATCTAGTACCGCAGTTTTCCTTTGTGACCACAAATGTCCCATTCTTTTGCATACGGCAGCCGTGCGCCTATCTTGGTTGCTATCATCTCCTATTGTGAGAGTTGAAAGAGAAGAGCGAGAAGAGCCAAAAATTAGAAACTACCAACTCTAATCATCAAAAATAGTTCCTTCCCTTTCATTCCTTTTGGCAAGAAATCAGTGCAAAAACTAAAAAGCACGTGGAGCATGACTTGTGAATATGGAGGATGCAGCAAATCAGAGCAAAGAGCAAAGACCTTGGAGTACCCATGAGTAATGAAATTGTGAAGATGGAGGGCACAGTAAATCAATGCAAAAACCTTGGAGTGCCCATTTAAAGAGAGACAGAAGGACCCAAAGTAGTTAGTTGGGGTTCGCTAGTTAGGTGAGATCCACGGCTTCTACATTGTTGTGACGGAACAAAAAGTGGGGTTTTAGTTAGGATTAAGAGGGAGTGGGATGAGGCTACCCAGAGGTAGAATATTGCTTTACAGGCAAGAGAGAAAGAGCTCTAGATTTGAACAGCACTAAATGGAGTTCTAAACCTTTCGGGAGGAATTGCAGCACAAGTCAAAAATTTTATGTATACATGTGCAAAATCCTCGACTTTTCAATTCATCCAACCAAGTCCCAAATCTTTACCAAAAAGGCAATAGAATTCTAAACCTTTGAATCAGTTCAACTAAGTCCGGTATATTTCTTTATAATGAAATTAAGTCATTAAAATTATGTCCAAAATCGCCACCTAAAGATGCCACAAAGGCAATTTGAAGCGACACTCAGACAAATTTTGAGTTTGGTCAAAAGAACTTGATTACAGGCTTTAAAAGAAAATTATGATTTTATTGAAACCATCAAGATTTTGGATCTTTCAATACCTTTTTTCCCCAATCAATTCGGGAACTTGAAGTGCAAAATGCCATACTCGGATGGAGATCCTCTATCCTACACTGTGCTTCTTAATGTACCTCCACAAATCTCAACCATTGATGACAATCTCATTTTCATAAATCGAGGATGAGACTGTACGCATCAGGGGATCCACGTTTGCCGCGATTAATCGTTAAAAAGCCCAAAAAAATAAGATGGTCAAAAGCCAAAATTCCAATGATAAAACACCCATTTATTTATTTAATTTATTCATGCTTTATTTTTCCCTTTCTACCCCAAAAAGCAGTGGCAAAGTGGAGCTGTTGCTTTTACGCTATCCAGCGCAAGCAAGGCTTATCGCGATTGAGGTAGTGGGAAATATATTTCTTTTTCTTTTTATATTCTGTTAACTTAAAATGAGATGGTTAAGAAGTCAAAAGTCAGAATAATAAAACACCCAAAGCACCATCAAGTGGAGCCGCCGTTGCTTTTGTTTTGTGCTTCTCTAGCATGACCAAGACTTGCCGCGGTTGAAGTCGTTGGGAAACATAACATCTTTCTTTTTACGCTAATTTAACTTATAAAATGTTAGCCTACATGCTTTGGCCAATTGTTTGTCTAGGTTCCAAGACCTATACAAAATGAGAAAGGAACTTTCCTACAATACATATCGAGAGATGCCTCACGAGATTATGAGATTAGGAGTGTGCATCACCTCATGTCCAATTTGGGAACCCGATAGAACCAGCCAGTTTTGGACGGTTCTTGCGAAAATTGATCCGATTTCTAGTTCTTGAGGAGGAATTGAACCTACCGGACCAAACCGACCCAAAGTATGCTATTATTTTATTTAGCAAGGGCAAAAGGTAAAGTTGTTTATGGAACTAATATCTTCTTTTACTGGCAACTTCCTATTATTAGTAAATTCATTTTATATTAAAGTAACTTTCAATATATTTAAGAATTGTTGAGAAAGAAAAATCTCAACCATTGATAATAATTTCACACAGTGTTTCTTATTTCACAAATCTCAACCATTGATAATAATTTCATTTTCACGGATCAACGGTGAGACTTTACGAATTAGGGATCCACCTCTGTCGCGCTTAATAGTTAAAAACTAAAAATAAGATGGTCAAAAGTCAAAATTCTAATAATAAAACACCCATTCATTTTTTATTTTTATTTTTTTTGCATGCCTTTTACTTTTTACCCCCAAAAGCACTGACGAGTGGAGCTGTTGCTTTTTTGCTCTCCAGCACAAGCAAGCCTTATCGCCATTGAAGGTCGTGAGAAATATATTTCTTTTTTTTTTTCGTCAATATAAAATGACTTGTTCAAAAAGTCAAAAGTCAAAATAATAAAACACCCAAAGCACTAGCGAGTGGAGCCGCCGTTGCTTTTGTGCTCCTCTAGCGTATAAAAGACTTGCCGCGGGTGAAGTCGTTGGGAAACACCTTTCTTTTTTAACCGATGAAATCTTAGCCTACATGCTTTGGCCAGTTGCTTGTCTAGGTTAAGAGACGTATACAAAATGAGAAAGGAACCTCGCGAGAGTCGCCACTAGCACATTTTCTTAGAGATACGATTTATTTATCTGAGTTTCATTAGGTTATATGAGATTAGAAGTGTGCATCGACTTTTATCCAATTCATGAACCGGAACGAACTGGCCATTCTAGTTGGTTCTCGTGGAAATCGGTCCGGTTCCTAATTCCTAAGAGGAATCAAACCTATTGGCCCGAAGTATGTCATTATTTTATCTAGCAAGGGGAAAAAGAATAATTATTTATGGAAGTAATCTTTTCTTTTACTAGCAACTTCCCTGTAATTAGAAATTTCATTTCATTTTATATAAAAGTAACTTTCGATATATTTAGGAAATTGTAAGAAAAAATGAGCTCTCGCCGACTTATTCTGGAATCAATTACCCCTATACAAGACCATATAGCAAGGAGCATGGGTTTAGACAATCACGCAAGGTAGCATGGGTTCACAGCCTCCATAATGCACGCCCGAATCACGACACTGGCTTATGCATCAAGGTCCACGACGACAGTCGCACAAGTTAGCGTGGTTTCGCAGCCTCCCAAACGATTAATAAATCCAGGGAAATTGTAAGGAAATAACGCTAAGACAGACGTTAATGACCAAGATACCGAACACCGGTGCGAATGATCGATGTCGTAATCGAATTGATTTGGCTCGTGGAGGTTTCGGACCAATCGAATTCAGCCCCTCGACGAGTCTTCAAATTGGCGAAGTCAATCTCCAGACTTCCTTTTCTTCTTTTGCCACGCAAGTGTAATTTTCCCTATAATTTCCTCAACTCGCGTGCTCTATTACTAAGTCACGGATTGGTTCACGAATCCAAAGAATTGTTTCGGGGGGTCGAAATTTCCTTATAGGGTAAGTTAAAAACATAGTCGTCAACTCGTCATCATATTGTTGCCCGAATTCAATTTTGGTCCCTTACTATATTTTGTTATAATTCAGTCCTTTGAGTTATCTCCAGCGATAATTTAAGGACACGCTTCAAGTTCTCGTCCAAATGGGAATGGAACATGCTTAGTCTACATTAGCTAAGGCTACGCATGACAATTCTGAAACAGAAATTGATTTCACGTAAATCAATTTCTCAATTTCTATTCTAGGACAAGTTTCGAAGAAAGTTAAAACCCGTTTGATAACGACTCAAAATTTCTATTTTCGAAATAGAAACCGTTTGATAACAAAATAAAATTTCTATTTCTAGGAATAGAAATTGATTAGATAACAACATAGGAAATCCTCAAATACAAAGTAATAGTTGAAATAATACTAAAACAACATAGGAAATCATTAAATACAAAATAATAGTCGAAATAATACTAATACATTACAAAAGTTGAAAATACAATTTCATGGAATTTCCGGCATATTATTATCCCTTGTCATTTTATTGGCAATGGTTTTCCTAAGCGTATTTATTTGGTTTCCCTCCTCGGTCAATGTATCGTTTGCAAGTTCATCCTGCGTAGATTCAGACAAGTACTGCGGAAGGATGAATATGGGTGCCATCAATGGCACCTAGACAACCCGGTCATTTTATCAAAAACTAGTATTATACAAGATTATCAACAAAATAAAATTGATGGTGGAAAAGAATATATGAGAGTTCTACCTTGAAGTAACGTTTATGGTTAGGAACCAATCGGGGGAAGGTCGGTTTATTTTGATTCTCGAATTGAATCAGTCCAGTTGCTCGTCCCTAATTTCTTTATTGTTGCTCAATGAACCTTTAATGGCCCTTGCATAGCAAAGAGAGGGATTCTCTTGAATCTCTTGCCTTCGAATTAAAATTCAAGATTGTGTAACAATCTAATTATTTTGATTTTGCAAGAATTTTGAATCCGTAAAGAAACAAGGTTAAATTTCTAGGCACCTTTTTTATTCATCTATTACGTAAGAACTTTTTCTTCAACTGGCCATGCGCATGCCCTTTTTAGGAGGAAAGAGCCCCATTGTTTTTAAGTAAGCATTTAAGAATTTTGGTCGTTTTTTAAAATTGGGGACCCATTCAATTGCATTTCATCCTAAAGAGGAAGTTATCAAAAAAAAAATTGAAAAAAAAAACACGAGCAAAACAAGAAAAAGAAAATTAGCAATAATTTGTGAAGTTGTGGTTATGAGTGAATTAAGTTAGCAAGAAAGCGCAAGGTTCTTTTATATGGTTTGATTTCAGCTTTCGATTTCTTCAATTTCTCTATTTACGGAATAGAAATCTATTTCAGAAATAGAAAAATCAAATGCGTTACCAAATGGATTTGCTCCAAACTCGTTGTTAGGAAACAGTAAATAGAGAAATCGAGAAATAGAAATTTTGTCACTGAATTAAGTGACTCCGGGCTCCTACTTTTGGTTCTCGTACTTTTAGAAAAGTTCAAGTTCAATCCCCATATTTTGTTTTTCGCAACAATATTAGTCCTAGATACCCTTTTTTGGACATGTCCTTGTGACATTGATTGTAAAGATTAAGGATGTGAAACGATCAGAAAATATTTATACAAGATTTAGGATAAAGATGTCACGAAAGAAATTAAATTTTCATAAAAACTAATGTAAAGACTAGTTGTGTAACTAAAACCAAAACACGAGGAGGACTAGAATTTTTTTGGTAAAAGTAAGTAATATATAGATTTTGTCAAAAGAATGTACAAATAAGGAGGCCCGGTACCAACAAGAACAATCAAAAGACAAGGAAGTCAAAAGAGTGTAGGGGTGCCGTGGAACCACAAGAAAAGCACTAAAAGCCAAAAGGAAAGAAAAATAGCAACAAGAAAAGGACAGAACGAACAATCAATCAAAGATTGTTGAAGGCAATCCTCAACTTTGCTGCAGTCTTCTATTCCTCGGAGTGTCAGAAACGTGCTTGAAAGACAACTTTATCCTTAGTCGTCTTATGAAGGTACATCTTCAACGCCGGGAGGAGGACTAGAATTGAACACTCCTAAAGGCAAGAAGGTGAGGAGTGTAACTTTTTGAAGAAATTTTCATGCCAATTTGTCCATGCCAAAATTAGGAAGTTAAATCGTAACAAAATATAGTCTGGGGAACAAAACTGAATTCACACAAAAGTGCGAGGATGATTTTTATAATTTCCCTAAGAAGTAGTAACCCTTCAGCGAAGTTGCCTAAGCAGAAATATTTGACTTCATCTGAAGTTATCAGCATTCGGCTAAGTAACGGGGCTGAAAACGTTGACGAGGTCGGCTCCAAATCAACGTCTAAAAATTGTAAAATTCACAGAATAATACATGTCCCTACAAGCCGTCCGGTTCATATTCCCTAGTTACGTAATGAGCCACACGTCACGAGGAAGGTATTTATGTCGTTATATTGATTTGCTAGCAATCTTCGGCCTCATCAATGGACTTTCGGAATTCATTCTAATTAATGAAAGACTATAACCAAATGAAATAATAGTGAGTAGGTTATCAAAGAAAAGATTATGTCACCTTCATTCATACATGCATACATACATACATATAGAAAAGTTGTCGAATAAATTCTAAAACTAGTCACATCCAGTCATGTGTGCGCTTGATTGGGCGTTATCGGCCTTGTTAAATTTATCCCAAAATAATAGTCAATCATTAACTTGTATCGAATTCCAACAAAAGCTTAATAGCTTTTACAATAATCCAATGAATTATTATTTTTGGCCATCAGTTAGATAGATCATTGACTTCCCGTGTTGACGTATGATTTGAATTAGCCGGCCAGAAATTTTCTAATCTTATGATAAGATTTTTTTTGAAAGTGTTCATACCCAAATATCCATCGCATGAAAGTTTTGTTTAGTGACCTTAACATAATCATATTAATTAACTTAATGGCAGATCCTTAACACCTCCCTCCTACAAAAAGACAGACAAAAGGACGATGAGATAATGAAAACAACTGTTAAGACTCATTGAATAGGAGGACGACCCAATAAGGTCATTAATTAACATGTCACCTTAAGCTTTGACATCGTTTAATACACCTTTTTGTCTAGAAAGAGAAGAGAGCAAAAAGTAGGAGAGGATTGGCGCAATCCCGTAACTTACTAGATTCTTTAAGCTCCATACAATCCTTTAACTTACTAGATTTAATCAGTCGAAGCGGATTGGCGCAATTGATATAACGATTGATCGTGTCATGTACTTAATAACAACTTTGCGATTAATGGCTATAAATCCTTCCATTATAAAAGGAGCTACGGGTTGTTTATAGATGGCGATGTTCTCTTTGCCTTGATGAACGCATGAATATTCAAACATCAAACGACCTTTATTATGGCATCACACGGTATATTCACAGAAAACAAATGTAACTCACATAACCAAACAACATGGTATCTGCTTCCTTCCTTCAAAACCATGGAAGAAGCGATAGAAACCTAGTTTGACTCAAATTCCTAAAGTGAATGCCTTGGTATGTTCTACAAGAGCTCCAGTTTGGGAGCTGATGCATACACCATGCAAAGAAGCCCTTCGTGCAGAAGCTCCTCCCTCCATTTGCTATTCATCTTAGCAATGAACTCCTCAATCCTCTTCTCCAAATCGCTATCTCCTTCTTCGGCTTCGCTGTCCTCATCCTCTTCTTCTTCCATGTCATCATCGTTGTCTTCCTCGTAGCCATCATAACCATGGTACTCATCGTCTTCATCATCATCGCCTGTTGCCACTGTTCTCTTCCTCAATTAACATGATTTCATGGTCGAAATTTTCCAGCAAAGGCGGCGCAAAGAAAATCCCATCAATATCTCCACTGGTTTTCGGCTTCAAACTCCTGAGGGACCCCAGAAAGATCACGACGCTGATGAAGTTAAACACGACGTAAACGACGGCCCGGTTTGATCTCACCACGAGCATGAAGGTGGAAACAAAAACGTCGTGACAGGCGCCACCGATATCGAAGAGCAATATCGATGCCACGACACTGATGCTTAAGAGAACAAACAAGAGAAAGCAAGGACTTGTCAACCCCTTCATGCCAATTCTCAGGCCTCCCGAGTGATCGAAACGATTTTCTGTAAACTGTGATTGATGAGCACGGAAAGAATGCGTGATGATCGTTGTTATAGCGTCTCATGAACTCTTATTATATTGAAAAAAAGGAGCAAGATCAAGTTCAGTTCCTGGAAATTCCCGAGGAACTTCGCAAAAGTCAGACTTTCTGGAAGTGCAGGAAACTTAAATTAATTGTTTGTTAAGAAAAAATTGCCATAGTGCAAGTATGAAGGTCACTCTTGTTGTGCGAGTAAATGATTTGATGTGCAGACAGGTTCTCAATAGACATTTGGCCCGTTTGGTTCGGCTTTTGGAAACGCCTTTAGAATAACGCAAATACCTGGAGGTAAAGGGGTTTCCGAAATGTTAGACTATTTTTAAACTATAACTAAAAAGTGCTTTAGGGAAATGCAAAACTGTTTGGTAAACATATATTTGAAAAGCCATTTAGTGTAACCAAATTAAGTTTTCTAGTTTTAGTATTTTTAAAATTGCAAAAAAGAAACAATAACTATATAACATTTTACATTTTCATGTTAAGAGTAATGTAAAAGATATATATTAGTAAATTTATTTAAAAATTATATTAAAAGAATTTGATTATAGAGTAGATGCAAAGCTCAACTTTTGATATAGGGTTCTTTTAGGTTTGTTTTCAACTTTGAATAATTTTTTTTAATTATTGTAGTATTAATCATCTTTGTTAATTAATGATCATTCTAGTGTATTGATAAAAAAGTTGGGCTATTGATTGTCAAAAGATAAAAATGACAAAAAAAAGAAGGTGAACCCAACATTTGCAAAGGGTTTTTATTATTTTTTTAAAAATAAAAATAAAATCCGATGAAACTCCGTCACCGATCAACGGCGGTTGGAGTGTGGGGGAAGATGATCGGTTTAAAAAAAGAAAAAGAAAAAGAAATCAATGGATGAATAGTAGAGGTGGACTTGCATTTCAAAGGCCAGCATTTGGCCAATGATACCTCCAAATGCTGAACCAAACACCTAAATTTTTTCCCGCCCCGAAAGCCCCTTGAGAATGCTGAACCAAACGGGGCCATTATTGGCCTTAGAGAATTTTATGGAGTATGTCGAGCTTGCGTGGAGATCGAAAGTTGACAAGACTTCATTATCAGGAGGATGTCCGAAAGCAACATGTCGATAGGGGGAGATTAAAAAATTGAGTTAATATTATAAAAATCTTAAATTAATATATATTAGACAAATTTATTTCAAATTAATTTTTTAACCATAAAAAAACTCTAAACTGATGCATTCATCAAAAACTCGAAATTGATATATTTGTGATAAATTTATTATATGTTAGTTTCAGATAGATTAGATTGATGAAAATCACATTTAGTATACATGTGATAAATGGATAGTAAAATCTCAAACCGATATATTTGTCAACTACCACATGTCTTCCAACTTAATAATTTAATTGTAAAATTTAACAAACTAACGAAAGGTAAATTTACCACGTGTATACTAGTTTGGAGTTTTTGATGGTAAAAAAATAATTTAGACTAAATTTGTCACAAATCAATAGTTGGTTCAAGAGTCTCCCGATGATTATTATTATTATTATTTTGGTCGGCCAACAAAGAGTCTCTTGACTTGAGATTATAAATAGTTGACCGGCTGTAGCTTTTACATGATAGCTTAAGTGAAACTCTTGAAGCATCATAAGTTCATAACACCCCCCCCCCACCCCCCAACACGGAGGTTATGCTATTGTACAGTGTAAACGTTTGCGAAAGCAGATTATAGTCCAGAACTAGAACATGTGACAACTATCTTAAATACACTAAGGGTGTGTTTGATTCAAAAAAATTCGCAAATCAGTTTTTCGGACCTTCACAAGTTCAGTTCACGAAAAATCATTTAAGATCAGAGAAAATATATATGCTTAAAGTTAGGAAAATGAATTCTCTAAATCTGAAAAGTTGAAAGCATTTTCCTAAAAAATGATTTTTCGAAAAATATTTTCTTTTATCATGAAATTTTCCTCGAAAAGTGTGTTTGTTTTGGGGAAACCTTTGCATTTTCTTTGAACGTAGATGATTTTTTATTGATTGATCATTTTTTAATAAACCAAACAAAAAGTAATTTGCAGAGAATTTTTTCGCTCAGATAAATACGCCCTACGAATGCACATAGGTAATTATGGTATCGGCTCACTTTATCTTACCTAGCAAGGAGTAGAACATTCCCAATTTAAAATAAGAATTGATTGCCTCGTATGACTAACAAGAAAAGGTTAAAAGAATGGCCACATGTTGATGTCGTTTTTTCCTCCGGAATGTGAGATTTGTGTAAAAATTCGTTTCCATGAACTTTTAACTATCTATACTAGCGAGTTTTGAAGAAAATTCAGATTTAGAAGTTTCTCTCTCCCATTTCGAAGAGGTTTCTACCCGATCTAGTCTATATTTGAGTTTTTGTATGTATGATTTCAGGATTTCTCTTTTCTCGAATTTCATTGGTGTGCAAGTCTAAATTCAAAAGAGATCGGAATCGTTGTGTGAAGGTTTCGCCCTCACAAGTGCCAAATTTATGCACATTCAACCTTGTTACTTTGAAGGGCGATGGTCTTGGGGATGCCGCCAAAAGACAAAGCTGTAGCAACAAAAGAAGAACTCGATGTGTGCTCATTACTGAAAAATAGATTCGGTGATTAGCCACTGATTTTGGTTTGAAGAAGTCACAAATATGCTCTTTAAGCGTATGACACATTTACATTGTTCTAATGATTCATCTTGCTCATTTTGTTTTGGATTTGTCTAGGATTTATCTTAATTTGCAATTGAAACACATTTTTCTATTTGTATATCCGAGGAAATAAATGAAATGTTTCTCTAACGGAAAAAAATACTAGCAAGCATTAAAGGGAAATTTGTCCAAAAAAATCCTAAACCTATTACACTTTTGCAAATCTAGTATTAAACTTTTTAATTATGTCAATCGATTCCTAACCTGTTAATTTTAGTCAAAAATCATTGAAGTAGACGTCAATCATCCTACGTGGCATAGTTGGCACTAATGTAGAAATTTTTTTATAATATTTTAATTTTTTTTTCGAATTTATTTATTTATTTCTTTTTTATTCTTTTTTTTTCTTCTCTTCTTCCTCTAGTCAATCACTGAGCCTTAGCAATCGGCTGACAACTAGGCAAGGGCAAGGGCGGGCGAGGTTAACCTTGCCAAGCCATGGGCAAGCCTCACCTCCTCCAAAAAGACAGACAAAAAGCGCAATGAGATAATGAAGACACGTGTTAAGACTCATTGAATAGAAGGACGACCTAGTAAGGTCATTAATTAACATGCACATTGAATCAACACGTGGTTTAGTATGTTTTTTTTTCCTAAAAAAGAGAAAGAGTTAGAGTAGAAGAGACCAAAAAAAATTCATAAATCGGTTAAGATGGGAATTACATTAGCTAAATGGAAGCGTGATCAATTATTTAAGCTCCATACAATCCTGTAACTTACTAGATTCAATCAACCTGATTGGACCAGCGCAATTGATACAACACTTGGGCCATGCGCCTCAAGAAGCATGAGGTCTTGAGCTAGATCTTGTTGTTGGTCGATGATCTCATGTCCTTAATAACTATGCGATTAATGTCTGCCGATTATTTTATTGAAAAAATGAGCTAGGGTTATTTATACGCTTGGTAAAACACTTGGGTCGTCCGCCTTAAGAACGGAGAGGTCCCAAGCTTGATCTCACTATCACTATCAGTTGATCATCTCATGTACTTAATAACTGTTAAAAATTTTGGATGTGTGTGCTGCGGAAGCATGATTTTGGTATTAGTTATAGTTTTTGATTAGTGATATTGTGTGCAAGTGTATGATATAATTTGTAGTGGATGGACAAGGGATAAACTAGGATAATTGAAGGACAAAGGACATGGGATATGGGAAATAGTTTCATTAGTTGGATAAAATAATTTTACAATAATTGAAGGAGGTGTTGGTGGAGGAGCTTTATGATATGAAATATTGTCTCATGCTCCTCTCACTCTTTTACATTTGTTTTTTTGCTACGCTCCCCCCTCTTTCCTATTTATAGGGACTAAATACAATATTCTAGATTTATGTGGAATGTTGTCCACTTAGGCTTATTCTAGGAAATTCTAGATTGTAGTTTATTCATTCTTCTTCTAGAGTTTTCTACTTGCTTGCATTCCCACATGAATCTTCTAGATTCATTTAGCAACCTCCATTCTCAACAATTCTAGACAATATCAATCTTGAAGTTTCTAGAAAGTTTTAGAGAAAATGGATCACAATTTCCAACACTCCCCCTTGATCCATTTTTGGGATAATTCGGACTTGTGTTGTAAAGTCTCGGACGTACCTTGAAATTTCTCTTGTAATTTGTCCCATGCCTTTTTTCCGTCTTCGTTCCACGATCGCTTGTATCCTTTTGTTGGCACACTCGCACTTGCTTTCGAATGTCCATGTCTTTTCTTTAATGATGTCCCATATGTCTCGGGGCATCAAAATGCTCTTAGTTGTAGTTGTTAGCTTGGGCTCGGGCTCTGGCTCTTGTAGGCTCTGGCTCCGGCTTCGGTTTGATTTTGGCTCTGGCTTTGATTTTGGCTCCGGCTCTGGCTCTGGCTCTTGTTGACTCTCGCTCAGGCTCTAGCCTTTTTAGTTGAGGATGGTGAGGACAAATGCCCAACACCAACCAAAGACCTGGCTCTGATACCATGTTAAAAATTTTGGATGTGTGCGCTGTGAAAGCATGGTTTTGGTATTAGTTATAGTTTTTGATTAATGATGTTGTGTGCAAGTGTATGATATAATTTGTAGTGGATGGACAAGGGATAAACTAGGATAATTGAAGGACAAAGGACATGGGATATGGGAAATAGTTTCATTAGTTGGATAAAATAATTTTACAATAGTTGAAGGAGGTGTTGGTGGAGGAGTTTTATGATATGGAGTATTGTCTCATGCTCTTCTCACTCTTTTACATTTGTTTTTTTGCTACGCTCCCCCCTCTTTCCTATTTATAGGGACTAAATACAATATTCTAGATTTATGTGGAATGTTGTCCACTTAGGCTTATTCTAGGAAATTCTAGATTGTAGTTTATTCATTTTTCTTCTAGAGTTTTCTACTTGCTTGCATTCCCACATGAATCTTCTAGATTCATTTAGCAACCTCCATTCTCAACAATTCTAGACAATATCAATTTTGAAGTTTCACGAAAGTTTTAGAGAAAATGGATCACAATTTCCAACAATAATTACTTTACGATTAGTGTCTACTGATTATTTTATTGAAAAAAATGAGCTAGGATTGTTTATATATTTGGTAATATGCTTGGGTCCTCCGCCTTAGGAACTTAGAGGTCCTGAGCTCGATCCCGCTATCAGTCAATCGTGTCATGTATTTAATAACCATTTTGTGATTAACGTCCATAAATTCTTCCATTATAAAAGGAGCTACGGGTTGTTTATAGATGATATACTCTTCGCCTTGATGAATGCATACATGTTCAAACATCAAACGATTATTACAGCATCACGCGGTATCTTCACAGAAAACAGAAGTAAATCAAACATAACAAAACAGCATGGTATCTGCTTCCTGTCTTCAAAACCCGGGAAGAAGAAGTTGAAACCTAGTTGACTCAAATTCCTAAAGTGAATGCCATGGTATCTACAAGAGCTCCAGTTTGGGAGCTGATGCATACACCATGCAAAAAAAGCCTTTCATGCAGAAGCTCCTCTCTCCATTTGCCATTCATCTTAGCAATAAAATCCTCACTCCTCTTCTCTAAATCGCTGTCTCCTTCTTCATCTTCACTGTCCTCATCCTCTTCTTCTTCTTCCATTTCATCATCGTTATCTTCCTCATAGCCATCATAACCGTGGCATTGATCGTCTTCATCATCGTTGCTGTAGCCACCTTGCTTGTTCTCGTCTTCAAATAAAATGATTTCATGGTTGATGGTTTCCGGCAAAGGTGGCACAAAGAAAATCCCATCAATATCTCCACTGGTTATCGGCTTAGCACTCCTGAGGAACCCGAGAAAGATCACAATGCTGATGATGTTAAACACGATGTAAGCGATGGTCCTGTTTGATCTTGCCACGAGCACGAGGGTAGAAACGAAAACATCGTGACAGGTTACACCGATACTGGAGAGCAATACTGATGCAGCGACACTCATGCTTAAGAGAACAAGCAAGAGAAAGCAAGAAGGATGCGTTAACCTCTTCATGCCAATTCTCAGGCCTCCCGTGGGATCGAAACGATTTTCTGTAAACTGCGCAACCTTCTTGATTTTGATAAGTATGGAAAGACTCTGCGATGTTCGTTGTTATAGGGTGCTCTTTATTATATTAAAAAAGAGGAGCAAGATCGAGTTCAGTTCCTGGAAATTCCCGAGGAAGTTCGCAGAAGTCAGACGTTCTGGACGTGCAGCAAACTTAAATTAATTGCTAGTTAAGAAACAATTGCTATGGTGCAAGCATGAACGTCACTCGTTCTGTGTAAGCAAATGGAGCGATCGTTGTCTGTTGCGTTAGGCTTGGTGAAGTTCTAGAAAGCGCTGCGCGCAAGGCAGTTGCTCAGTAGACGTCAATGGCCTTGGGAGAATTTATGGACATATGTCAAGCTTGCGTGTATATAGAATGTTAATAATGAGTTTATTATCAGGAGGATGTCTGAAAGCAACGTGTTGTGCGCGCGCGCGTGAGAGAGAGAGAGAGAGAGAGAGATTAAGGAAATCCAAATACAAAGGGTCGGTTCAGGAGTCTCGACTTGAGATTATAAATACTTGACCGACTGTAGTTTTTACATGATGCTTAAGTGAAACTCTTGGAGGATCATAACCCGCCAAATTAAGTTATGTTATTGTACAGTGTAAGTGCTTAGAGCAGATTATAGTCCAGAACTTGAACATGTGTGACAACTATCTATAATACATTAAGGGTGTGTTTGATTGATAAAAAAATATTTGTGAATCGGTTTTTTGGACTTTTACATGTTTGGTTTGCTCAAACGATCAATCAATAAAAAATCATTTACAATCAAAGAACATATGCATACTTTAAGTTAGGAAAATGAATTTCTTAGCCTGAAAAGTTGAAAGCATTTTCCTAGAAAATGATTTTCAAAAAAAAAAAAAAATCCTTTATTATGAAGTTTTCTTCAAATGATGTATTTGTTTCGAGGAAAATTCTATATTTTCTTTGATCGTAAATGGTTCTCCGTTAACTGATCATTTTTTAATAAACCAAATGTAAAGTGATTCATGGAAAAAAATCTCGCTCAAACATTGGTTCACTTTATCTTACCTAGCAAGGAATAGAACTTTCCCAATTTAAACTCGGAATTGATTGCTCTGTGCAATTGGCAAGAAAAGGTTAAACGAATGGCCACGTGTCCATGTCTTTTTTTCCTCCAAAATGTAAGATTTGTCTAAATCTCGTCACTGTAAACTTTTAACTATTTATACTGGTGAGTTTTGAGGAGCTTTTATCTTCTGATGTAATTTAGATTAAGAAATTTCTCTCTCCCATTATAGAGAGGTTCTTATCCCGAGATTTTGGGACTTCACTTCTCTCAAGTTTTGTTAGTGTACAAGTCCAATTTCGAAAGAGATCAGATAAGTTTCGTGAAGGTTTCACTCTCACAAATGTTAGATCTATACATATTAAACCTTATTACTCTAAAAGGTGATGGTGTTAGGGATGTTGCCAAAAGTCAAAGCCATAGCGACAAAAGGGAGATCTCGGTGTATGCGCTCATTACTGAATATGGATTCAGTGATTGGCCACCGATTTTTATTTGAAGCAATCATAGATGTGTTTTTTGAGCGTGTGACACATTTACCTTAATCTAATGATTCATATTCTTATCTATAGCTTGTTTTGTTTTGGATTTGTCTAGGATTTGTCTTAATTTATAGTTGAACTGCATTTCTCTATTGTATATCTGTGAAAATAAATGAAATGTTTCTCTAACAAAAAAAATACTAGCAAGTTTTAAGGGAAAATAGTCCAATAAATGCTAAATCTATTACACTTTGGCGGATCTAGTCTTAAGCCTTTTAATTGTGTCAATTGATTCCTCAACATTTTCGTATTTTGTCAATTGAGTCCATCTAGTCAATTTTGTCCAAAAATCGCTAAAGTAGATGTCAGTCATTCTACATGGCACAATTGATACTAACATAGACAATTATTATCATATTTTAATATTTTTTCAAATTTATTTATTTTTCTTTATTTCAACGAAGCAAGAGGTTATTCTTCATGGTAAAAGATTTTTGAATCATAAATGCCACAACCTCGTTTAAAATCAAATTAGTTTAACATCACACAACGAGTTACGATTGAGTAAAATGATTCATCATAAGCAGATCAACTTTTCAAAGGACTTTACTAACATAAAATCTTTGGCTACTGTGAAAAATAATAACTTATTGTGAGTCATAAATTCTTGAAAGAGTAAGTTTCATAATAATTCATAATAATTTATTATTTAATTTTTTGTAGTCCAAAATAAATTATTATTCTTACAGTAGATTAAATACTATCACACAATCATTTCTCTTTATAAAATCCTTAGTTAATCAGAATTGCATGTACTAAATGCCATCCTACTATTGATAGTCTATAAAGCATAATTGTGCAATTGATCAAGATCTGAGAAGTATCTTAAAGTGGAGAGAAGAGCAAGAATCTCATTTTCTTTGGTTTTCTTGACAAGGGTTCACTTTGATTCTACTCACATTTTTTATGGTTCATTGCGAATCTAAAATGTAAAAAGAATATTTATGAAAGTAATCCTAGCAATTTCCCTGCGATTATTCATTTCGTTCTACGCTAAAATAACTTTCCATATATATAGGGACTTTTAAGAAAGAAAATAAAACATTAAAAAAAAAAAAAACCATTAGTTACCAGGACAACTAGATAGGAACTGACCGATCCGATTCTAGGGTGGATAAGGTCAATTTTTCGTTCCACAAACTACGAAATAATAATGTCCGGTCCGGCTCTCGATTCCAGAGTGGCAATCGACCCATATTGAAACCAATCACCCTTATACGAGACCAAACTCACTTAGGATGTGCAAAGGGCTTAGATGGCCACACAAGTCATCGTCGGTTCATAGCCTCCATCATGCATGCCCGAATCACTGGCTTACGTATCAAGGTCCACGACAACGATTTGAATAACCCAAGTTCCCTTAAAGTCATCACTAGGGATTACAAATCCATCACTTGACTGTTTGGGCTCGTCGCCAATAGGCGATGATGCATGTGATGTCGAATCCCAATAATTTCCCGTTCGGTCCATTTGACGCGTCGCTCTCACTCCCGGTATCGTGTTCTTGTGACGATGTATGTAATTGTATCATACCTGCCAGACGACTAATAAGTCTGGGGGAATTGTAAGGAAATATACGCTAAGACATACGTTAATGACCAAGCGATCGAACCCCCATGTGAATGATCGATGTCGTCATCGAATTCATTCGGCTCGTGGAACGTTCCGCAGCAATCGAATTCAGCCGCTCGACAAGATTGAAATCTTCAAAGTTCAAATAGGGGGAGTCAATCGCCAGAACTTCCGTTTTGTCTTTTGCCACGCAAAGTGTAATTTTCCCCATAATTTCTCAAGTCGTGCCCTCTATTGATAGGTCGCGGGACGGTTCATGAATCCAAAGAATTGTTTCGGCGAGTTGAAATTTCCTTATAATTTAATTAAAGACTAGGGGAAATTACAAGGAAAACAAGGATCGCAGCCCTCGTCTAGATCCAAGCAAGGGCTCGATGCCTTCACCTGTGGCCGGCGAGGGCCTCAATGGTTCATAGTTGGAAAAAAAAAGAGGAAAGAGAAAAGAAACAAAGAGTGCGTTTGTTTCACGGAAAACTCAATGATAAAGGAAAATATTTTCCGAGAAAGCATTTTCCAAAAATATGGTTTGTTTTCCTTTGTTTGGTGATGTATAATTGAAAATTTTTTCTACCATTTGGATCCCATTAAAAAATAATTTCGCACTTCATCGCAGAAAAAAATGAATTTTTAATTTTAAAAATTGAATTTTTAATATTGTTGTTTTTTATTTATTTTTATTCTATTTTTTATTTTTTATTTTTATTTCCTTTTTTTTTCTCTTTTCTTTCTTCTTGTCCTTCACTTCTTAGCTTCCTCACGCCATCCCTTCTGCTTCATCGGCAATTCGTTCTGGTTGGCTTATAAAAGGTGAGCTCTAGCTATCGTCGGAGGTGACGAGCTCATCACCGGCCACTAAAGGCTACAAGCTCACCCAATGCGGCGAGGCTTGAGTCTCATCGGATGGAGGCCATGAGCTCACTTGATCTCGGGCGAGGCTTGAGGCTCATCGACCTCGGGCAAGTTCAAGCCTTGTTGTCGAAGGCCATGAGATCGTCCGATTTGGTGAGGTCGAACTCACAGGCCATCCTTGTGGCCGGTGACGGGTGGAGAAGAAACAAAAAGAAAAAGGAAGAAAAGAAAAGAAGGAAATTCGAATTTTTATTTTTATTTTTAAAACGTTATCCAAATTTTATTTTATTTTTAAAATAAAAAATTTCAAATTCAATTTTTTTTTTTTAAATATATTTTTATAAGAATAATTGTTTGTAAACCAAGCATCAAATTTAAGCTTTGGTAGATTCGGAAAACGTTTTCCAATCCTTTTAAAGGGGAAATCATTTTCCTGAATTTAAACTTTGTTAGGAAAACGTTTTCCGTTGACTAGAAAAACGTTTTCCATTGACTCATTTTCTGAAAGTGAACCAAACGCCGGAAAATGAGGCAAAAATTTTTTCCCGAAAATGTATTCGCGAAACAAACACACCCAAAGAATGGAAAAAAAAAAACGTCTATATTAGTGATTTCGACCGAAATTAACCAGATGAACTACATTGACAAATTATTAAAGGATTTAGAATTTAGTTGGCACAATTAAAAGGTTTAAGACCAAATTGCTACAAATGTAATAGATTAAAAACTTTTTAATATTCTACTATTGCCAGAACTAAGTTTTGGTCCCTCTATTATATTTCGGTATAATTTCGTCCTTCAAGTTATCTCCGGTGATAATTTAAGGACCCACTTCAAATTTTCCGTCCAAACGTGGATAGATTGTGCTTAGTTTACACCAGTAAATGGACACATAGAGCCCACTTGTACAAGTTCGATCCCTGTATTTTGTGTTTTTTTTTTTATGTGACAATATCAGTCCTAAGTATCCTTTTGTCCTTGTAAAATCGATTGAAAAGACTTTTAGGTATAGTCTTTCCTATCTCCATTCCAAATGGGATTTGCAGTCAATACTATGCGGACTTCTTGAAAATTTTACAATTCAAAGATTTCTTATTAAAATCACATCTAAAATATTTTGCCGGTAAAATAGTGAGTAACTATGTCTAGAATATTTAAATATTATGTATTTTTTTCTAAAAGGAGCTCTAGATACTTCTATATGGATTTATACTCAAACTGATTGATGTTAAATTATTGGACAAGATGGAAATGATTTTAATGAGACTTCCAATCGGATCATTCACACTTGTAGTTGAAATCACCGTTGAATACTTGATTTTTAGTTTTTGCTCTTTAAATATGACATTTTCTCATGTTTTTAGGATAGAGATGTGGTTTGAAAGATAATAATAATTTTCATTGAAAAATAAAGAGAGGACTAGTTTTTGTACCTAAAACAAAGTACAACTACTAGAATTGAACATTCCTCGATGCGGGAGGACCAAGCGTTTAACTTTTCTTTTAAGAAACTTGTACAAGCAGGCGTCATATGTTGATTTGCCCGTGTTGAATAAGTCTTTTCCGTCAACTTATGGACGGAAAATTGATTTGTTCCTAAATCATAACGAAATATAATACGTTGGATCAAAAATGAAGTTCTTTGAACGGATATAGTTGACTTCTATAGGGGCCGATAACGTTGACAGGTCAGCAACAAAATAAACAACTAAAAATGTAAAATTCGTAGAATAATACGTGTCCCTACATGCCGTCCGATTCATTTTTCTGTAGTTACGCAATGAGGCACACCTCATTTATGACGTCATATTTATTTGGTAGCTATCTTCGGACTCATTTATTGAATTTCAGGAATTCATTCAAAGTAATGCTTTAATGCTTTATACTCTTGTGAAATTGACAAGCCAGGTTTTATAAACTTCGAGACGGAGAAATTAAACATTTCGATTTCATGTTGTTTAATGCTCTTTAGAGAAAAAAAAAAAGTTCAAAATAGTGAATAGATTATAAAAGAAAAATTAAGATTATGTTGCTTTATATCTAGAAAAGTTGTTTAATAAATTCCATAACTAGTCACATTTAGTCATGTGTGCACTCGAACGATCGTTATCGGGCTTGTTATTTTTTTTAACTTTGAATATTATTCCATTTTTGCCAGAATAATAGTTGATTGTTAAATCGTATCAAATTCCATCAAAAGATAAATAGTTTAACAATTTAATGAATCATTTTATTTTTGCCATTAATTTAATAGATCATTGACTTCCCATGTCGACATATGATTTGAATTATTGGCCAGAGATTTTCTAATCTTATTATATGATTATTTTTTCATATTATTTATGTCCGATAATCCACCCCATGTCGACATATTATTTGAATTATATATTTAATTTCAAATTTTTAAAAACCTTGTTTTTCCTTCAGTTTTTTGGTTTGTGGTCTAAGTATTTATGAGACTTGTTTGAAATTTGCGTTCATCTTTGTTTCGTATATGTCCCGTTAAATAAAATTTGATTTAGCAATGTCATAAGGGATACTAGATGGTAATTTCGGATTTTCCTTTTGGAAATCGTAGAATGGTCCAGTTTCATTGGACTGCCACGGAACCGGACCAATCTTTGATTCCTCAAAATGGGAACTGATTCCTCCAGTTCAGTTCCCAATTCCTAGATGGAATTGGATTAGACTGGAAACCAATCATTCCTAACATAAACTTATTTCCTTACCTTGAAGTCATGGCAATTAATTCAACGTAAGATTCTTAACACCTCCCCTCATATAAAAGACAGACGAAAGGACGATGAAATACTTAAAACAAATGTTAAGACACATTAAATAGGAAGACTACCTAGTAGAGTCATTAACTAACATGTCACGTTGAGCTATCACGTCGTTTCGTATACTGTTTTTAATAGAATCTCGATACATGTACCGCCACCCTTTGTTTTCAGTAACGACAAAGTCAGTCTAAATTGCATATCCATACTCATAAGTTACCCTACTGACTTCATAGATCGGTTAAGATGGGAATTACATTAACTAGATGGAAGCGCAATTGATTATTTAAGCTTCACACAATCTTGTAACTTAGTAGGTTCAATCAACCCAAGTGGATTGGCACGGTTGATAATACGCTCGGGCCATTCGCCTCAGGTCGTGAGAGGTCCCAAACTCGATCCCGAGGTCAGTCAATCATCTCGTCTACTTAATAACTATTTAGTGATCAGTGTCTGATGATTAATTTATTGAAAAATGAGATAGGGTTGTTTTTACGCTAGGTTAATAGCTCGGGTCATATACCTCAGGAACTGAGAGGTCTTGAGCTTGATCCCACCATCAGTCGATCGTGTCATGTACTTAATAACTAATTTGCCCTTTGTGCCTACAAATTCTTCCATTATAAAAGGAGCTACAGGTTGTTGATGGATTGAACATCAAACGACCTTTATTATAACCCCACACAATATATTCACAAAAAAACAAAAGTAACTCACATAACCAAATAACATCATGTGTGCTTCCTTCCTTCAAAACCATGGAAGAAGCGATCGAAACCTAGTTTAACTCAAATTCCTAAAGTAACTGCATTGTATCTACAAGAGCTCCAATTTGAGAGCCGATGCTTACACCACGCAAAGAAGCCTTTCATGCAGAAGCTCCTCTCTCCATTTGCTATTCATCTTCGCAATGAACTCCTCGCTTCTCCTCTCCAAATCGCCATCTCCTTCTTCGGCATCACTGTCCTCATCCTCTTCTGATTCCATGTCATCATCGTTATCTTCCTCGTAGCCATCATAACCGTGGTACTCATCATCTTCATGGTCGTCGCTGTCGCCACCTTCCTTGTTCTCTTCTTCGACTAACATGATCTCATGGTCGACATATTCTGGCGAAGGCGGCACAAAGAACATCCCATCAATATCTCCACTGGTCATCTGCTTCGAACTCCTTAGGAACCCAAGAAAGATCACACCGCTGATGAAGTTAAACACAATGTAACAAATGGCCCAGTTCAATCTCGCAACGAGTGTGAAGGTGGAAATGAAAACGTTGTGGCTGGTGACACCGATATCGAAGAGCAATATGGATGCGGCGACACTCGTGCATAAGACAACAAGAAAGAGAAAGCAAGAAGGATGTGCCAACCTCTTCATGCCAACTCTCGGGCCTCCTGTCTGATCAAAACAATGTTTTGCAGAGTTTGATGAGCACGGTAAGAATCTGTGATGTTGGTGTTTTTATAGCGTCCGATGAACTCTTAATTATATTCAGAAGCAAGCAAGATTCAAGTTCAGTTCCTGGAAATTCCATGGGAAGTTCCCGAAAGTCAGACATTCTGGACGCGCAGGAAAATTTGAAATGATTGCTAGTTAGGGAACGCTTAGTTGTGAACGTCCCTGCCGTTCCTTGTGCAAGTCGTTGAATTGATCGTCGCCTGTCTCATTAGGCTTGGTGAAGTACCCAGAAAGTAAGCTGTGGCAAAAGACATGCTCTCAGGAGACAGAGGAGACATTATCAAACGTGGAGAATTTAGGGGCATATGCCGAGCTTGCGTGGAGATGGAATGTTAAAAAGACCTTTATTGGGATGTCTGAAAGCAACATGCTGAGAGAGACAGATTATGAATATTCCAAATACAAGGGGTTGTTTCAGGAGTCTCTTGTGCCAACCAAGAGTCTCTTGACTTGGAGATTATAAATACCTGACCAGCTGTAGCTTTTACCAGGTTATTGTAGCGCGTAAGTGATTGTTAGAGCCGGTCGTAGTTCTAAACTAGAACATGTACGACAAACCATCTGCAATAGATTAAAAGCATAGGGAATCACGTTATTGGTTCCCTTCATTTTGCACAGCTACACGGAGTTTTTTTAACTCAGAATTAGAATTGATTGCATAAGTAATGCTGAAAAAAAAAGGTTAATGAACGGCATATCTGGTGTAGACTTTTTGACTATTTATGCAAGCGGGTTTTAAATCAAGATGCACGTCATACTCATGTTTGGTAATCAATCGCATGAGGACGTGTCTATTCAAAATTATTTTTTTCATGCCGGTAAATTCGAATAATTGCATTTGTCTATTCATGTTTGATGTTTAGAAAACTGTCTCGATCGAATTTGAGGTGTTGTGGCTGAAAAAAAGGTAATACTAATTATATAATTCACAACACTTCACGGCACAATTATAGTTCAATCACGATTATACCAAACGGGCTTTCAAATCAAACTAAATAGAATTACCAAATATATAATTTACGACACTTCACAGCACAATACAATTACAGTTCAATTACAGTTATACTAAAGCAAGTTAATGCGTGGAAAGCTAAATAGAGAACATTGTAGAGCCACTGTTTCATAAAGTTACCGGTAGCTACACCTTTAATAATGGGAGAAGTGCCAAAAAAGTCCTAAACCTTTTGGCTTTGTGCCGATTTAGTCCTAAACCTTTTTTTGGTGCCGATTTAGTCCTAAACATTTTTATGTTGTGCCAATTTAGTCCTTTCCGGCCAATTTTGGCCGGATTTTGCTGACTGGACGCCGGCCGGCTGACGTGGCTTGATCGGTGCTGACGTGGACAACTTTTAATAATATTTTAATATTTTTTTTAATTTTTTTAATTTTTTTAATTTTTTTTTAAATTTTAAATTTTAATTTTAAATTTTTTTTGTCATCTTCTACCTCCAGCCGGTCGCCGGAGCTTGGCGACCGGCCGAGGCGACGGCCGGCGAGGTCAACGTCGACCTCGCCGGCCACCTCGCCAGTGGCCGCGGCCGTGAGGAGCGGCGAGGCTCGCCCTCGCCGGATGGCGAGGGCGAGGCTCGCCCATGGGCGGCAAGGGCGAGCCCGCCGGCTCGGCCTCGCCGCCCAGGCCTCAAGGGCGGCCTCGCGTCGGGCGGGCGAGGCTCACCCTCGCCGGATCGGGCGAGGGTCGACCCTCGCCCTCGCCAGATCCGGCGAGGGCGAGCCTCGCCCGCCCGGCGCGAGGCCGCCCTCGAGGCCTGGGCGGCGAGGCTCGCCCATGGCTGGCGAGGGCCCCGCCAGCTCAGCCTCGCCGCCGAGGCCTCGAGGGCGACCTCACGCCGGGCGGGCGAGGCTCGCCCTCGCCGGATCCGGCGAGGGTCGACCGCCCTCGCCGAGATCCGGTGAGGGCGAGCCTCGCCCGCCGGCACGAGGCCGCCCTCGCCGGATCCCGGCGAGGCGAGCCTCGCCGCCCGGCGCGAGGCCGCCCTCGCGGCCGCGGCCCCGGCGAGGTGGCCGGCGAGGTCGACCTCGACCTCGCCGGCCATCGCCCGGCCGGTCGTCAAGCTCCGGCGACCGGGCTGGAGGTAGAAGATGACAAAAAAATTAAAAATTAAAAATTAAAAATTAAAAAAAATTTAAAAATTCAAAAAATATTCAAAAATATTCAAAAATATTCAAATATTATTAAAAGTTGTCCACGTCAGCACCGATCAAGCCACGTCGCCCGGCCGGCGCCCAAATAGTAAAAATCCGGCCAATTTGGCCGGAAAGGACTAAATTGGCACAATATAAAAAGGTTTAGGACCAAATCGGCACCAAAAAAAGGTTTAGGACTAAATCGGCACAAAGCCAAAAGGTTTAGGACTTTTTTGGCACTTCTCCCCTTTAATAATTGTCTCCTGAAAAAATTAAAATATAAGAAAGAAATGCCCAAACAAAATAGGAAATAAACAATAAGATCCTTAACTTAAATAACTAAAATCAAACAATTAATCAATCCTCTATCAATATCTGGTCTAACAGAATATCTATGACTCTAATACTATACAAGCTGCGTTTTTCTTTTTTTTATGTGTTTTTTTTTTTTTGGGGGGTGGGGGGGTGTTGTTGTGTGTTCAACAACATTAAAAGTTTTGAGAAATTGAAAAGGTCAAAAAAGGCCAGCCGACTTCAAAAGATTTTGCCCAAAACATATCTTTTTTTAATATATAAATTAATCACCATGTAACTTGGTCTTCCTCCAATTTCTTTCCCATTTAGATTTCTGCAGTTGGTACACATCAAGATTTGAGAATTGGCACACATCAAGATTTGAGGTTGTTCCGTAACTCATTCCTTTGGAGAATAGGGGACGGCCTTTCGGTGTCTCTTTGATTTGACAATTGGCACCCCAAGGGTCCCTTGAACCTTATTTTCTCGAACTCTCTCATCTATAGTTCCGAGCTACCCAGGCATGAGATGGTGGCTAATTTGTTCTCCACTTCTAGCCATGCTATCAAGACTATCTTGGATTCGTGGGAACAACCTCTCCTAACCCTTTCGCAGAACTCGGATCGTTTTTGCTAGACGGAGAGTTCTTCCGGGCTATTCATAGTATCCTCGTCGTGGGAGACCATAAGGCGAAAGAAGACTCGAGTTCATTGGCATGCGTTCATTTGGAACAACTCGATTACGCCACGGTACCAACTCAATCTTTGGCTTATTGCCAAGCGTAGGCTTCCAACTCAAGCTCTCTTATTATCTTATGGTAAAATTGATAGTGGTGCGTGTGCCTTTTGCAATGCCATGCCGGACTCCATCAATCATCTATTTTTTGGATGTCATGTCACCGCCAGCATTGCATTCTTTTGGGCTGCTAGATGCAACCTTCGGTGGCGCAACAAATCATGGGGTGAGAATCTTCGTTGGGCTGTAGCCTTGCTTTCGGGCAAAAATTTCCATAAATGCATCAGCCGTTTTTCCTTTGGTGCTCTCTGCTGTATTATTTGGAAAAAACAGGAATAGCATTCTATTTAAAGAGCAGTCTCTTGCCACTCCAGCCATGAAGAACCATTTAATCAAAGTAGTCAGAGATAAAGCTATCACCTTCAGAAATGTTGAAGAAACTGCACGAAATAGGAGGATCCAGCGTAGCTGGGGGATTGATCCAATTATCTTCTCTTCCGGGACACTGATCCACCACCTCCTCGACTTAGCTGTTTTCAGTTTTGAGGCCAATGGATTGTCTACTGCCGTGCTATTTCTGATCTCACTTGTAGCTGGCTGATACTTGGCTCCTCCTGGCTTTTGCTAGTGGTCTGGGGCTGTAGTGTTTTTTTCCTTGGTAGCCTTCCCTTTCGACAACTGGATGGTTGATGCTCTTGAGCTGGCAGGTGCTGCTGCGGTTACTTGCTCGCAGATCTTCTCCTGCCTTGTTCCTACCTTAGTGCTGGGCTTTTGTTGCCTGCCTTCTGTTCAGGCTGCTCTTGCTTCTGTCTGATTTGCTGTCGCCTTGTTCGCGGTCTCTTTAGCTTTCTTTTGGCTCCTTTCCACTTGTACTAACCCGTTGTTTTTATAAGTGTAAGTTTTTGGCACCGAACCTTTTTGTATAGTTTGGTTAAAGCTTAATATATTCTTATCTTTACAAAAAAAAAAAAAAAAAATTTGAGAAGTATCTTAAAGAGGAAAGAGGTAAGTGACCAGCTAGCAGTCACAAAAAAGGTACGTACAGAAATCAAAGAAGAAAAACTGCAGAGGGGAAAATCTAGCAAGGTCAAGTTTTGAGAAAAGCAGGCAGCCTATAAGACCAGCTAGGATGTCATTTTCTTCGGTTTTCTTGACAAGAGTCCAAATTTTGTTCTACTTGCATTTCTTAGGGTTCACCACCAAAGTTATCTCACTGTTCACCCCGAATCTAAAGAGTAAGAGTGGTAAATTGCCTGCATCGAGGGGAGCACGCGAGCCTAACTTGCATGCATTGTCAGGTCAGGTGAGATAAAGAAAAGACTGCTCCGAATTTCTAAAATTTGTTGCCTTCAGTTCGTTCTTCATTCCTACCAATTGAGTTTCTAAAGGTTAAGTACAACGGAGTTATACATACAATTCAATCCCATATGGCTCCAGAAAATACATTAATCAGCTTGCTAGGGCATGAACTAATGTGTACAAAATGCAAAATTCACAACTAGAAGGCAACTTTTTTTCACAAGGGTTAGAAAATTTGTCATGACAGACACCCAGATTGCACCTTTCAATTTGGCAAAAGCTGGTGGTACAGGAAACGTTGAGATTGCACCAATCCACTATGCTAATCATCCTATAAATTCTTGCCCGGACTCGAGCCGTCGAATCTCACCCCTGGAGGAGGCAAGTGTCGGGATGAAGAGATAAAAACCCTAGCCAATGAATGCAGTTGGGCATCTTCGAGCTCCCGTTCTTCAGCCGGATTCATGCGAAAGTTCTGCAGGCCAGCCAATGCACCATTTTGAAGCTGATAGGAGTTGAAGTACATGTTCGGCAGAGTCGGGTTGGGCACCACTTCCGAGAGCAATGCCGTGTCGGAGGAGGACTGGAGTTCAGACTGTGGCGGGCTTTGGGGAGGCAGTGGCTGTAGAGGGAAGTGCTGCAGCGAAGCGAGACGGGCTTGAACATAGGCTAGCTCGGCTTGCAAATTCATCACCTACAGTGAACGGATGCAACATACGTAGTTCTAGTTAAGCCAAAATCATAAGTCAATGCAAAACACTCGACTATTACAAGAACGATTTGTATGAGCTAGCCCTTCATCGGTTCCGATTTATGCAACAACCATTATGTGACTTCATTACTGCATAATTCTTTCTTTAGCACTATCAATTCGGAATAGAAAAGAAAAATGCTTAATTTGTGACCATCTGTTCCTATATACACCAAAATACCCATTACATATATAATAACAATTCTCCGTTTCTTAAAAAAGCAGAAGCAAAAGGTCACTTCCAAAATGACAGTAGCAACCAGCATGCATAAAGAACGAACTATAGGTCATATTATAATCGATCTATGTGGCGATTAAATCAATTAAACATCTCTTACATATGATGCTTAAATCATCTCTCTAACCCTAAAACACACCATATGTGACAAAAAGAAGGGAACGAGAAAATAGGACAAGAACGCAGGGTAAGTTCTAAGTCATTTCATCACAATAGGTCAGGAGAAAGGGAAGACATAGGTCAAATTCGAATCCACATATTCGATCAGCTTTTAAATGAATAATCAATTCTGACGTGAAATACATATTAGCTACTTGTGCATTATTACTACAGTCTCGTCTCGGCAAATCAAAAGCACCTTGCTCTCTCTGTCAAATACTCCCAAGAACGACACCTATCAAAGAGTAGTTTAACAAGGCCAGCGAGCTCATAATTGAGACCCACATATTTTAAACCTAACTAAAAGTAATTATTGGTACACCATACTAATATAATAACTATGATAATAGCTCAAATTAATGAATTGGGGTCCTTTATCTGTCAGAGGAGATGTGACGGGGACCCCCTGCAGGCTGCAGCTATCCATCAGACGAGCTTTTACCCACAGAAACCTAGGAAAAGGACCTTCTATTTGCTTTTGAACTGGAGACTATTAAAATTTGACCACGACCGCCAATCGGAAACCCCTACGAAATTGGCAAAAAAGGAGGGAAGCAATTAGACGATTTTGTTCTCTCAGAAATGTTTTAGCGATCGAGATTGACATGAACATATTTTTCTCAGGTAATCAATGTCAGATTCAGACAGCAGAGGCTGGCAGCAAAAGAGAGCAACATTCCGCAGCGAAAAAAGATGTAAATGCCAATGTCAGATCAGACCCATAAAAGGATAATCTTATCTACATTTCATTTGGGAAAATTCGAGTAGAGTAATTTATACATTGAAAATCGTAAAATTTTCTTAATTGATTATTAAACAAGGGCCTTTGGACATTCATTAACATGACCCATCATTTGTCTTAGTAAAACATTGATTCCAAGCCATATTTTTTTCCCCAACGGAGGTATGAAATGGGAATGGAGGAATTCTAGAGAAGATTCATTTTCCAAAACTTGCCATTCATACATATCTCGAGCTGCTATAAAGACTGCTTGGAAATCCGGGAAGCAAAACTTTGACTTCGTACCCGCTCATTCACTCTCTCTCTCTCTCTCTCTCTCTCTCTCCCGCAGTCAGTGAGTGAAGTAAGTGGCCAAAACAAGGAAGTCAGTACGACTTTTGCGCGGATTTTTTGGAAGACCCGAGCGGCATTTATTAAGCTGCAGAGCCAGAAAAACCCTAATGAACAGGAGAAAGAAGGGTTTGCTTTTTCACTGCAAGAAAGACAGACATGCGACTCGAAAGAACAGGTGAAAAACTGCTGCTGCTCGCCGACGCGAAGAAGAAGAGAGACTGTTCAAGAAGCTAATTTCAATGGATTTCAACCCATGAATTATGAGGAGCTCTATCAAAAGGAACGCCCGGCCCACGCCAGTCTCCGGAGCTGAAGCTGACGGCGGAGGAGGCGGCGGCGTAACCACCGAGTTCGACCATTGAAAGGATAGGGGAGGAGACGTCACCGAGGCCTAACCTACGAATCTACATGTGGGTAGCTCATCAAAACGCGCCCGAAGGAGGAAACGGAAACCCTAAAGACCGGGAGCCCGAAAATATGTTTTGTCTTTCAGCGGTGAAATTTGACTAGCTGCGCACGTCACTGTCACAGCGACAGTCCCTCTTCGTTTTTGGCCCAAAATAAATTGATATTTGATAATTTCATTAGTAATAGAAATCGCAAGCAAACACAACGCGTAGATCTGGGGTCAGGACCCTACGGAATCCACATGCAGTCATGTTCTCGAAAGGAGAATTTTACCCTCGAGTCAATTGCTAGCCTACAACTGAGCAACTGTCGCGATTTAGCATAGTTCTTGACATCTTTACACACGCGATAATGATCAATCTTGTGCTGAACAATTTCGCCACAACCAGCAAGAACCGCGAGTTTTTGGGGGTGAAGTGGAGCACCTATAATTAGGTTCTTCGGAGACTAAATTTTAACTCTCGGCTTGTTTTGGAAAGTGGTGTGATTTTCAATAAAATGAAAACAGAAACCAAGAACACAAAAGAGAAAGACCAAAAGTTCAGAAAGCTTCTGCAAGCAAGACCCGTCGATGTCCATGCCTACTTTACGCACAATTCCATAAGTGTCCAGCTTACGGACTACACTGTTCTAGGCCGACGACATACGTGATACAGTTTGAAGGAGATTTTCCGTCACTGCAACAGCTCATCGATTCAGGCGTCGAAAGAGTGCACAGTAGAGTACAGTACAGTTACGGTGCGCTTACCTGCTGCTGGAGGGCGAAGATGTGGCCGACGCAGCCGTAGACGGGGTCGCGGGCCCGGGCGAGGGCCTCGTAGCAGAGGGTGACGACGGCGTCGAGGCGGCGGTGGGCGGGGACCCGGGCGAGGAGCTTGGAGGCGTTGCTCGCCCCGAACACCCGGTGCACGGCGGCGAAGTGGGCGGGGCCCTGGTCGGCGTCGAAGTAGGGCGCGAAAACGCAGCCCCTCACGCACTTCCTCCGCAGGAACTTGCACGCGCCGCACGGGCCGCCGCCGCCGCCGCCGCTTGCGGTGCTCGACGACGACGACCCGTTGGGATCGCCGTTGCTGGCGGTGTTTTTGTCGTTTTTATTGCTCATCTTCGAGGGTTTCTCTCTCACTCTCCGCAGGCGATTGTGCAATGAAGTTCCTCCGCGTCGAGAGACTGCGCAAAATCTCGGGGTGGGGAGAGAGAGATGGAGAGCCATTTGGTGGTGGGTCATCACCTATATATTTGGTGGTGGGTCGTCAGTCTTAAACCATATTGTTTTATTTATGTTTTATTTAATTTTCCACAAATCATCCTAAAATCTGTTGAAATTGATCTATAAATTTATTAAGTTAAGTGACGCTCGATCTTCTTTTAATATGATCTACTTATTTAAATATTTAGATGGAGCTATCACATTAGATCACAAATACTGACCTTATATATTAACCGTCAACAATCTTAAATATTTAATATTTTCTTCGTTTTTCCGTCAAGTGGAAACACATGATTTCTTGATAAACATAGCGAAACAAATAATATAGCATCTAAAAAGGCTTATCACGATGATTATGATGTTTGATGGGTGCAAATCATGATTATGTCGTCTAGATAAACTCCGACCGTCACTTACTAGTCCATTCTCAAGAGGCGACTTCTTATTCCGTCTAAACCCTAGTTCATGTGAATATGACGTTTAAGCTATTACTATCAACATGCTCTTAACTAAGAGCTACTTCAAGGCGCAAAAAACAAAAAAGAACAAATTGTGAATCGCTATTTGAGGTAATCTCTACATGTTTTCCCTAAATCTCCATCTTCATTAAATTTTACCATAATTTCTGCCTATTTTCAAGTATGTAAAGATGTCTTTTTCTTCTTTTCTTTTGGTCGGAAAGTATGTAAGCATAAGCATGTGCAAAATGAATGAGTGAGTAGAGGTAAAAATAATCCTCAAGATGACTCAATTTCCATTTCAAATCTTGGGAGAGATATCTTTGATGGCGACCCTCTCGACAAACGACCGTTCCATCTAGTTATTAAATTCTCTTTTGGAATTTTTGCAAAATACTTGTTTGATCTCACAATAAATAAATATAAAGAAGAAATAAAAAAAGATGATGGAGTGGGAGATTTGCAAATTGAACCTGCTTAATCTAAAGCTTTGAAGTCACGGCAAAGCGTGTGGGAAATCGTACAATAGCTGTGGGAAGCAGCTTGCGTGAAGCAAACATAATAAGAGAGAACCTAATTTTTTCTTTTTCCCAATCAATTTTTTCACATCTTCACAAGAAGATGACCGCCACGTGCGAGCCGCAAGTGGGGCTTTCAACCTATCTAATCTCCCTCAGTCTTTTCGATTGTCATTTCCCACACATCACTCAATCTTTCCTTCCTTCTCTCTCTCTCTCTCTCTCTCTCTCTCAAAAGAAGAAATTGATTATAAATCAAAAGATAAAAAAAATTAGGGTTTTTGCCATTTTCCGCCGAATGAAGAGTTGGGTAATCACGGCGCATTTGATTTGACATTTTGAAAAGGGTTATGATGCCCTAAAGTTCCTCAATAAAAAGTATATGGCATTTAGCAAAAATTTTGAACAGTTTTGGGGAAATATAATTATTATTTCCAAAGATTTATAGCATAAGACAAATCTGGAAGTATCTTAGAATACTGCAATTTTAAAATGCAAATAGACCTTTTTTTGTTTTAATTTGATCTTATTTTTATTTTCTTAATTACAAGAGTGTTCTTAAAACCCTTACCTTTCTAATGAATTTCTCAGCGACCGGTGAGCGACTAGTGAACCACCGACTAGTGGCCGACAAGCTGTCAACAACCTTGCACGAGGTCGTGCCATCGTAGGGGGCCGTTGCCTGAGTTTGCGCAACCTAGGCCAATGGTCACACGACCAAGGCAACCATCCACCTGGGTTCATGTGAGTGAGGCCGATGATTGCCTACATTCATGCAACCCAAGTGGTCGCCTACCTAGATGGTGCAAACCAAGGCATCGTCTAAGATCGAGCAACCTCAAGTGAGGCTGCCGTCGTTAAATTTGGCTCTTTAACAACCTAGTTTGGCCTAGTTAGAATCTCACTAAAGGTTTGCCAGTCACTAGTCCTTGGTCACTTTTGAACTTTTTTTTTTTAATAAATAAAGGCAAAAGGGCTTTGCAAAATGTGCTTTTTCCCGACAGCATTTAGAACAAAGTTGTATTTCAATGTATTTTTAGATTACACTTTATCAAATACTACTTGCATTTCGTAAAACTCTTTTAGTTTAAAGATTTTTATATTTTTCCAAAGACATCCTCTCAAAATTGAATCAAACACACCCTATGTAAGTCATGTATATGTTTTTGGCTTCATGAAAAACAATGTAGTTCGGTAGGAGCTACCAATTTTGAGCTCAATTTACATGGACGATAGAGGAGATCATAGAGCAAGGTTCACGCAAGATCAAGTTCGAACGTTGGTCATAATGTGTTGTCCAAATTTGCACGTAATATAAAAAATTGCATAGAAATGCTCGGGCGGGCGGGCAGGCGGACCAAAATTGGACAGGCCAGGCCTACATTGCTCGAGCCCCCCATTTTTTTTTTCTGGCTTTTGGGATATGATCGGGCCGCTGGCTGCTCGTTGATCATTTCTTCAATGGCAAGCTTTCCTAAGTTTTGCTCTCTGACTTAATGTTTGATTACCCTGCTGTCATAAATGCCAGGGGAGATCTTGGCCAAAAAGTTCCCTCAAGTCTATTCACACTAATGGAATAGGTTCCATTCATAATAAGTGATATCTGGTAGATTTTGCAATCGGGTCGCCTAACTTTGATTTCATTTACGACCACACCTTTAATTTTGCAATTGATGCATATATTTTGATAGAAGTCCAACTAATTTTTGTCGAAGTGGAAAAAAAAGGTGCGCCATTTTTTTGGACACCAAGCCATTGCTACATGGATATCATATCAACATGTTAAAAATTGGCAAAATTTCTATCCAGCAAGTGCAAATAATGGCAAATAATGGAAATCAAAATCAAAGATTGATTGATGCATTGGATAATCTGAAATCAAATTAGTTACATAGGTACTAGTTTTTTTTTTTTTTTCATAATGTTACGGTACTAGTTGAAACCATAAGTATTGCACAGATGTGAAAATAAATTTATTGAAGCTTTTGTGGTGCTATGATTCAGCAATTTTGACATTATGTAGATTGTTTCTTATCTTTATGATATTTCCATGACCGAAAAGACGTTTGCCAATCAAATCATATAATTTTCTAAATAATGAGATCTCATTTTTTTCGCCAAAAATTTGACATTATTAAAAAAAAATTAAAAATCATTTTTTTTTATGAAAATGGCAATATTTTCCTTTATTTGGGTGAAATCTAGAAATGAACTAAAAATCATTTTCCATCATTTAGAAAGAAAAACTTAATTTAATTTTTTGTAAAAAAAAGACATACATCATTCGTGTAATATAAGGGATACCCTACCATTGGGTCTTGATCACAAGAGTCAAGGTTTCTCAATCACCCCAAGCACGAGCATGGGGACTTAGGTTTGTAGTGACCTAAGCACAACCGTCAAGTACCCAAGCATGACTGTCAAGGGACTAGGGACGGGTATCATGGTCCTAGGCATGGCCGTTGGGGACTCCAACATGAGCTCTAGAGTCCCAAGTTCAACCTCTATGGATGGTGAGTTGGGCAAGAGAGATGGGTACTCAAGCACAATCATCAAGGACTTGGCATTCACCGAGGTCTTGGGTCCGGCCTCAAGGGACCTAGGCCCCACCATTGAGATACCAGGCCTAGCCTCGGTGAACCCAAGCCTTGGCATTGGTGACTTGGGCACGGGAGTTGGGTACCCATGCATGTCATTGTGGGCCCGCGCCTCGGCACTAGGGTCTCGAGCTCATCCTCTCAAGACCCAAGCCAAGTCTTGGACAGAGGTCCTAGTCTTGACGTTGGCGGACATAGCCCCATGTGCCAGTAACTTAGGCGCGAGAGCCGAGTGCTTGGGTAAGGCCACGAAGACTCGATCATTGGGATTGGGGTCATGAGCCCGGCCTCAATGGACTTGGGCACAGGAATTGTTTTCCCTTCTCAATGTTTTAATTTCGTCACTTAAGCCAAAACTTAAGGCAACAAACCAGTATTTTGTTACTTTAAATCAAACATAACGTGACAAAATTATGATTTAATCACTTCAAGTCCAACACGAAATGAAAATTTTTTTATGTTTGTCACCAAAGTTTCGAAATTGTCCCAAATTTGATCGAATCAACGGCGACCATGCTTATGCTTGACCTAGACGATACACGTAAGGATTAGTCGCCTTGATCGATCCTAAGGCTTCATACTTTGAGATGACAAAATTTTGTCCCGCTGTAGTTCTTTTCTTGTAGTGAAATGTGACGTGCCTGCCCTTAAATTCAGAAAAGTCCATTCTTCTTCCCAAGGCACCTTTCAAATACACACGACATCCACGAACCATAATCTGACACGAAATGTATATGAAGCTTTAACTCATTATTTACTTCGGCCTTGAATCTGCAGTCTCTAGACGAGTACTCGACTATTTAGAGCTCTGCACTTCAACGTTTGCTTCGTGTCGCTCTTTGGCGTCATTCGTAGACTGACAGAAACAATTAGCAATGAACAGGAGAAAGGGAAAAGCAAAAACGAAGACGTACATATACGTATGTTGTACACTATGTCTGACAATTTATACGTTGGAGCCGACAGAGAGAGAGAGAGAGAGAGAGAGAACAGTTGGAAAGAGAGAAGTGGCCGCGCCGTTCGCCGTCATGTCTGGTGCGTGCAAGAAATTGAAGCAAACTTAGGAAACAAGCAAAACGATCGACATCGGATTGTTACTGTTTCATTCTCTTTCTTGTCCGACTGAAAGACTCGCCGTATCATTCGTTGTTTTCGGCAGCAGTGGATACATAAGCGACTCCGACTTTATTTATTGAGATTTTCTTCAACGAGAACATCCAAGTTCCTTAAAACACCTAACTAATCTCATCGAATCATGACGGTGGCTCATCTGACATAAAACCCGTTTGATTTATATGGATTACGGTGTTCCCGGGGTGCCCTCGAATGGGTTTTCATTGGAACTCGAATTAATACATGCACATGATTTTAGAAGTGGAAAGGTAAAATATATAGTTAAATGATTCGGGGAAAATCACTTTCACAAATTTACGAGTTACCTTCCTTTGCACATTACAATTGAGATATCCTTGTGTCGCACAAGCTTAAGACTATATCTGTTACATTATTATAATATTGGTGTTGGCGCGGATTCTCACAATAATCAAATTCTTCGCTAGAGTTTTAAGTAGAGAAATTTTATTAAAAATGGGATGGAACCTATCATTTAAGTTAATCCTCCAATTAAAGGAAATAAGGGATATAAAATTGCTATATTGGTTGAATTATGATGTAGTATTGTTGGCACCCAAAAATAACCCTACAGACACATACTTGTCACGAGGGACTTAAAATTCTAAAATCACCCCGTTGCCGCATGTAGGCTGTAATTTACATCAGCTCAACCCATAGTGGTTATGAAAATAAATGATAGCCAAGGATTTTGAGAATCCTTAGGCTAGATTTTAATGGACAAACAAATAAAGAAATGTAATTCTAAGATGAAGCAATTGGTTGCCATCACACTTTTATTAATATCCAGAGTTGTTGAATCGTCTTTGATATCGTATAAACTACTTTAATTTTAATGGGTTTTCATTATTATGTTAAAATGAGTTTAGATAGCAACGTTGATTAGATTTCGACATTGATTATTGTTGGTATTAAGCTCGTGCGTGTTAAGCATATTAAACGACTTCTTTAGATTCTGAATTATATAGTAGATATAGTCTTGTTCGCATTTGACTCTCCAAGGCTAATATAGAACTTGAGTATCCTTTAATAAAAAATAAAATATAACACTTGGTGAAAGATATTTTGTTGCGGGATCGAAAATCGGTGAACCAAATATATGCAATATTTCAACCACATAGAATAATATGAATCCATTATAACATGAAAGCGTAAAATAAGATTATAAATTCCTCTCTGTTGATAGCTTTGTTCCATCATCAAAAGCTCCACTTTTGTGATCTCAATGTGGTATGAAAAATAGTGAGCGAGCTATCTGTGTGGAATTTTTTCGAGAGTAAAATAAAATGATTTCTCTTCTCTTCTCCATATTTGCTCCTCTCTATTTATAGAGAATTAGAGGATTTCCATATATTTCACTTTCCTTTTAATTAAAATTCTCCGTTTTCATTTGGGAACTATTATTTGGCAAGAATGACTGGATATCTCATCATTCATAATAACGTATCGCAAAATGAATTGATAATTAAACGAAAAATTAACAAAATAAATAATTCAAAAGATAGTTGATAAATCAAAAGTAGTTCATAACTTAATTTATCATAGAAATGTTGGTAAGTCACTCTAATTAAGGTTGGCGATTTCTTTAAAAATATGGTGCTTTTAAGGTGTTACTAAGAAGATGTTGATAAAAATTTTAAACAATAAGAAATCTTAGCTAATTAAAAGAAACCAAATAAGTATTGGCAAATAACCCAATTGCGAGTTGATGACACAATACTAGGTGAAAATATAATTGGAGGAAGGTTGACGTATCACGCTAATTTAAGTTGATAATCTCTAAAAAGAGTCAGAAGATCTTAAGGGTATGTAATCGATGCAATCAAAATGTGATAACTCAATAGAAATACTGGTAAATGAACATACCTCAAATGAGAATCAGTAACCAACAACCTATTGATAACTAATCTAACAAAAGTTGATGAATCGCTCTAGTTAAGGTTGGTAATTTTCTACCCAAATTAATGAATTTGAAGCATTGATCAGTTACACAAATAAAAGTTTGGTAAGTCTGAACAAAAATTACTAGTTTGGAAGCTATACAAATAGTGACAATTTCATAAAAGTGGTGGTAAGTTACCGATAAGTTAGATAGAAAGAAAGTCACAAATGTGCTTGTTTTACCAATAATTTTATCACAATTATCAACTCATTGAAAGTTCTTGGCACGAAAAATGGATTTGTATTTTGGCATATAGAATGATGGAATATCACTTTATCATGACGTTGTACGCAGATGATGGCTCGAAAGCAATTTGTAATACAATTTTGTCTTACTTCATTTTTTTTTCTTATGTCTTAAAAACGGATATCCGGCCATCATCTAAGTCCAATTAATTATTGGAAAAAAAATCTAATTAATAGAACCCCCCCAAAAACCAAAAGACAGACACACAAAAAAGACGAGCGCCAGGAACTTTTTGCATATTATAAAATTCCATTTCATAATATTTACGAAGAGAATGCGTCTCTTGTCGCACGATGAGCAAGTTCACTAAGTAATGCGATGGGTCATGCCTTTTATCGAAGCTATACTTCTTGAAAAATAAATAGTTGATTTTCCTGTCCGCCAAATTCATATTTCCAGATATGATTTACAGAAATTGAAAGAGAACAAGACATGACAAGTTCAAGCACTTCCCTAAAAGTACTATACTCGACAGGGTCCATGAGCTCCATGATCAAAATATTTTGAAAATTACAAGTTTAATTGCTAGACATTTTCAAATAGAAGCTCAGTACATGTATAATCTAGCGTTCAATTGCACTAGTTTTTTTGCTTTAGAAGAGGATAAGCAAAATAGAACCAGGCTACAAAGATTTAATTAGTTACTATTACTTGCCTCTAAGTATAACAAGAAAATCAAAGCTCCATTGCTATAGTATGTATCGTCGAACTGTCAATCCCGGGGCAAGTACTAGTATAGATTAGGGTTGTCAAGTCTCATTTGAGAGGGACGATGGCGATGACATCGCGTCTATGCAGCCAGGAGGTGGAGATCCTTGCCGTCGTAGCAATTCCCGGGCCAGCGCATTAAGATCACCGCCGCCTGCAGCCAATGACCCGCCGCCGCCGCAGCTGCCTTCGAATTGGCGGGGATCGATCTGCCGTTGGGGCACCATCCATGCCGCTTGTGCCATTGGATCAAAAAGCGAGGACAAATCATAAGTAGCGGGGATCGACGAGGCGGATGGGAGATCAGCTATTGATAGCGGCGGCCCCACAGCTGGGGGCGGCGGCGGAGGCGGTAAAGGCACCGGGAGCTCCAACGTCGTCAGGTGGGCTTGTAAGTAAGAGAGCTCGGCTTGGAGGTTAACCACCTGCACCATCAATTCCCCAATGGACCAAAAAATACTTGAGTTAGCCCAAAAGACTTTGTCATTTTCCCACAGATGGTTTAAAGTGAGTTCCGAAAGTACACTTAAACAAGGCAAGATAAGCGTCTAGATATATCATTAATTCCCGAACAAACCCGTCTGCGATAAGAAAAAAGATTGAACGGCGTAAATACCAACGACCATCGCATTCAGTCAGTGGCAACGAAAACCCTAATGTCTGGATCTAAAACTTCGCTAAAAGAATCATTTCAACATAATTACAAAGTAAAAAAAACCTCGTTCGACAACAAGAAAGGATGGTCCAAAGAAAAGCAACATTGACCCATTGCATGAAGTGCTTCGTGTCAACTCATCCGTCACAACCGGGCATCAAAACGTCTCAATTCAAACCTTCCAAAAACAATGCATGTAACGTACATATGTGCCCCAGCATAGATCATTAAGTAAATTCAAAAAACCAGAAGCATCGGCCATTGCATGCTGGCGCTTCGTGTCAGCCCATCATCTTCGTAACGTACGTATCCCGTATCGTCTACACTATTAAGTAGATGAGAAGAAACTTCGCGAGACGCCAGCTTTGCTTGCCTGCCTCAAGCCTAGTAAGTCTCGCTTTGGCAGAAGACCGGACCGCATTAGACACGCTGAAAAACCAATTTAAACCCTCTCGATACAACCCCCAACCCGCGCCCCAGCACACCTCATTCCTCGCTGCAATCAATGCGTTGCCGACGCGGGACGCAAGGTCGACGGTTTTTCTATATGAAAGAGGCCGAACGAGCGAGGGAAGGCGAAGCCCTAGGGAAAGGATTACTATACAGCCTCGCCTCGGTCGAAGCAGCAACCTCCAGGAAATGATTAACTTACAATGATTTCGGGTGTGAAACATTTGACGAACTCGTCGTCGTGCGTGCGTGCGTGGGTGCGTGGCGCTTTCCCTTGTGCGGGCCGTGCGATATGCTCGAAAAAGTGCGTGCTCGAACAGCGTGCATGGGGAACGTGGAGGAGTTGCCAACAATGCAAGGCTTAGGAATAAGCCTTGGGGGGACAGGGGGATTAATTAAAATACCAAGAAAATTTCAACGTTTTCGCTTGCATAATTGCCCTTGGGATGAGCGTGCATTGAAGCCGGTGGTTGAATTCTCTCGGGTGGGTCCAGTTTTTTACATTCTTTTCAAGTTGCCCTCGGAAACTAATATAATATATTAGCTTGTCACCAAATAATTGAGTGCATAAGCGGTCATATTTTAATGCTAAATCCGAATGCTACATGTTGGATCAAAGCATAATGTCTGACAAAACGGAAAGATCGTTGTACTATTCCTTGACAACAACATGGAAATTGGAATGTTAGCATCTAAAAGATCCAAGATTACCAAACTTTAGGGGCATCTATCGTTCATTAATCAAAGACTAAGAAGGAGAGGAGAACTTTGGAACAAAGTCCCTAAAGTATTTTTCAATTAAAATGACAAAAATGCCCCATGCTGAGTCACACATTATTTGAAGAGAGGAGAAAAAAAGAATTTCTGACCTTGCCCTAAATTAAAGAAAAAGCCACATTTTTCTTTTGTTTTTTGTTTTTTTTTTTTTTTTTTTGGGTGCTATTTGAGAAGAGGAAGCAAACCGACCATTTCCTTAATAACAGCTAAAAACACGATTTCCGCCCACCCCCCCATCATCATCATCATATGATATCAGAGAAAAGTTTTTCTAGAATTCAGTAAAGTTTAAAAAAATAAAAAAATAAAAAGCCCTTGAAAACACTCACGTCATACCCTGCAATACATATCCGCTGCCTTTACAACCCCCTTTTTTTCAGAAAATTTTCCTTCTTTTTGGAATAATAAAGTTCCTTTTTCTGTTTTAATTTATGAGGAAGGAGACAGTGAAGATTATACACATTTCAGGAAGAGAGAGAGAGAGAGAGAGAGAGAGAGACCCCTTGTGTATTTCTGGGGGGGTGCATCCACCTACCGCAAACAAGGCAGAAGACGATGAAGAACGAAACCAGATTTTTAACTATAGTGTTAGATGAAAAAAAAAAAAAAAGTCGCTATTCATATTCATATTGATCGGACATAAACAAGGCAGAAGATGATGAAGAACGAGACCAGATTTTTAACCTTAGTCTTAGATGGGAAAAAGAAAAAAATAGAAGTCGCTATTCATATTCATATTGATCAAACATTTTCATCACTTAGTTGGTAAATTTTTTCGTCGCTTTCAAGCAGGAAGATCATCATGAGTCATCAGATACGGTCGAAGCTTGTGGAAAACACAAAACGAGAAGGACATCTTTTCTTACGGTGCAAAGAACTTCCCAATAATGGAACCAGAATTAAATGGGGAGAGAAAGAGAGTAGAATAGGAAGAGCCTCAAGCTAAAGATGCCTTCTAATAAACAAGAATCGGGAGAAAATTCTCCGGTATCGACGATGATCTCACGAAATTTTACCGATGACTGTGACGATGAAGGCGGTGAGGGAGCGTACCTGCTGCTGGAGGGCGAAGATGTGGGCCACGCAGCCGTAGACCGGGTCCCGGAGGCGGGCCTGCGCCTCGTAGCATATGGTGACCACCGCGTCGAGCCGCCTGTGGACGGGGATGTGGAGGAGGAGCTTCGACACGTTGCTCGCGCCGAACACCTTGTGCACTGCCGCGAAGTGCGCCGCCCCTTGCTCCGAGTCGAAGTAGGGCGCGAATATGCACCCGAGCACGCACTTCCTCCTCAGGAACTTGCACGCGCCGCATGGCCCTCCGCTCCCGCTCCCACTTCCCCCGCCGCCGCCACTCCCCCTCCGCCGCCTCCGCCTCCGCCTCCGCCGCTAGAGCTGGGGTTAGAACTCATGGTCTCAAACTAATGATCATAACCCAAGACGTCTTCCATGATTAGGGCTTGATGGGCCATGAAGGAAGGAGGGAAAGCGAGAGAGAGAGAGAGAGAGAGAGAGGCTTGTTTGACTTAGGGTTTGGTGTGTTTCTTGGTTGGTTTTGAGAGGATGTTTTGCTCTCTCTATAAGGAGAGGAGAGGAGGTGAAAAGGACGAAGGAGGGCGAGGGGTGTGTGCGGTGTGTTATTTTAAAAACGCCCAAGAGGAAGAAGCCTTTAAAGCCACGCGAGGGAGCAAACACCATCTCTCTCTCTCTCTCTCATGTTTTAAGCTGCTTGCGTGAAGCAAACATGCGATAAGTCTTAGCTATCCTCAACTGCCCTTTTTTTTTCCCTTTTTCTTTTTTTTTAATGTGTGAGTCGATTCATCTTATCGTGAATCAATTCCCTCTCTCTCTAGACAACGTATATTTAATTAATTTATTAGCCAAAACAGCTCTCGAAAACCTCAACATGCCTTGGCCATAAACCATCTCTCCATCTCTCTTTCTCGATGTGTATTTGTGTCGAATTGTCGTATGGATCTAATTAATCTCTCTTGGCTTAATTGTTTCTTCTGTGGACTATGGTTTTCTCGAGCAAGAAAAGATGAGAAAAGATCGAACGCCGCGGATGATGGGGGGGTTTTCGTTTTAGCTAGCAAGCTGAAACGTGTCGAAGGGTGTCTCTATTTCTTTTGCCACTGCGCGTTTCAAGCTGCGTACGGCGCAAAAGACGCCATCTCTCTCTCTCTTCCTCTCTCTTCTTGCGATGTTGAAAATGACTCGGCTTTCCACAAAACGGAAGGCCAAATATTGGGTGCTGAAAAAGACTCGAAATGCCCAAGTCATCGCACTCCCCATATACACGGCTATTCTTGGCAGTGCCTGATGAAAATCGTAGTACTTTCCTCCAAAAACAAATCCAACAAAAGATAAATACAGAAGAAAAAAGTGAACGATGTCCATTTGCCACGCTATGGAAACTTTGGATCATATTGTTCTTGAAATCCACGAGAGTTTTATGATGTAATTTCGTGGTGTATGGAGACTAAAAGGCAGTCTTTGTTAAGATCGAGAGAAGGACCGTGTTGTGGGATAACATATTCGTCTCGAGTATCTATCAATCCATACCATAGACCCCTTACGGTACATATATATATATATATAAAAGAAAAGGAGACCCATGACTTGGTTTCCTAAAATGGGTAGAGAGATTGGTCTACCTTGTGATGATAAAAAACTATAATGCTTTTGTCATCTTCCTTTAGGCTAGCCCCCAAATGGAAAACCCATATCAATGTCAAGAAAAGTTGGCATCGCTTAGTAATTGCCACATGCGTCCCGTCCTTACGAAACCCTCGCTGGATTTTCATTCCCGATTTTCAGAGAATAAGTGTTCGCTTCGAATTATACAATCCATATATGAACAGGCACATCTACGCACGTCGTACTCTGGTGTTCGTAGCGCAATCGTGCGGTAGGTTTTGCAGCTTTGTACGTACGTTGGTGCGTATACGTACACTCCTTAATGCCTGCCGAGTGGAGATGGAGAGGATAGCGTTCGATGCATTTCCTAAAGTTTGCTTTTGGGAATTTAATGTAGACGCTAAGGAGCTAGACACGAACCTTTGTGAATAGCTAGGTTGTTGTTTTTATCAATTGGCCGATCTTGTCATTTAATGGCGATAGTTTCCTACACTAGCTAAATCGAAGCTTAACCCAACCTGAAGTCATGTAGTTAACCATCATTTTCCATGGAGGAGAGGGATATTGAATGAACAGATTGGTGAAGGAAAAGAGCAATAAATATATAATTCAATTTCACGCGCCTTCATGTAGATGGAAATAAGGAGCATGTCGAATTGAAGGTCAGTTCGATGAATGCAATGGCATTGTAACGGAAGAAGTTTTTTTTTTTTTTTGTGATCCAGGGAATTTCCTATTCTAACCCTCATTCTCGACTTTTGTCCCGCCCCGCTGCGGGCGTGGGACCCAAACCCACATTTGAAACTAAATCCGTCCCCACCCTAACGCCCCTCGGATTGAACTTCTCCCCTTCGTGAGAGAGATTCGAAGCCCCCACCTCCCCTTTCCATGTTGGAATAAGAGAACTTTGGTAAAGATAGCCGTCATGTGAATGGATGTGTTTTTGGAGCGACTTCTACCCATGGCTAGAGTCTTATTTCCTATAGTTAAACCAAGTCTTTGGCAGTAGAGGCCAACCAGCTTTGGTTAGCCTTTTGCTTTATATCAAAAGCTTTTGGTCCCCAAAAGACTATAGTAGTTATGTAACTCCTATAAGGGAATCGATCCTTTTACGAGTATGTTGAGATGGTCGTTCTCACGTCTATCATTGGTGGGACTTGCTAGTCAAGAGTCGCCGAAAAATTATTCGAAAAGAAGACCTAACTCAACAGTAGAATTGACTAAAAACAGTTGAGTGATAAGCCTAGCGAAAAGTAATTATAATTTAATGATTATCTTACTCAAAAGTGGAAATAACTTTTTTTTCCTTGGTCTGTAAAGTGGAAATGACTTGACTTGTGGTTATATGGGTGTGATATAAGCACAACAATAAATAGTATACCACCCCCGGAAAAAACTTTTTGAAGTGAAAATCACTTATTCGGTCTTAAATCTATTATACAAATACCAATTCAATTTTGATCTTTCTAATTTTACCAATTTAATTGTACACCATTACACAAAATTCTAATATAATTCTTCAAGCCAATTTTCATCAGAACTAGCAAACTAGTCATTGCCGACCAACCTTTTTTATACACTACTACATCAGCGATTTCTCACTAAAATTGGTTGAAATGACTATATTGGAATTTTGTGCAAAGATTCGAATTAATTTGGTAAAATTTGAAAATTTAAAATTGAATCGACATTCATACAGTAGTGTTAGGACTAATTGGACAATATTCTCATTTTTTGGAAGAGGTGTCAATTTATATGTATATGCGTTTATGTATATGTATGTAAACTCAGTTCTATGTTTAAAAATAAAATAGAATATAATCGGGCAATGGTTTCTAGTGCTTTTGCTCTGCGTAATTTGGTCCACCTACAGTTTTTAGTGCTAGTAAACTCTATATTTAAATTAGACAAAAAAAAACACTATATTTAAGAAGAAGATTTGTCATGTCATTAATGCATGTCACCTTAATAAGTGTTTCTTATTGATATAAAGCTCTTTTTCTTTTCTTTTTTTCATTCTAATATGAAATTTCATCTTTAATTGCGCAAATCCTGACTTGCGAAATATATGCGCAAATCTTGACTCATGAAATATATACTAACTAACTTTAGAGATCAGAAAAGCACGAGCCAAAACCCAGACGGGCACTTCGAATATAAGTTTATTCATATTGGTAGCGTGCAGAATCGAACTTATGTTTTTCATCGCAAACAAATCAAGATTTTCTTAGATCATTCATGGCTAAATTAAGTAAAGTGGAAGACTAAGATGAATAACCTTTTCGAAAAAGAGACGAAACCCTCGCAATTCATGGACACAAGTTCATTTCTCAACTATTGAGCCAACCTCATCGGTTTATAGAGATAAATCCCATCAACCTTTAACAAAAAGTATTTCTTTTAATAAGTGACTCAAATAAGAAAAGTCCGTGATTTTAAATGTATTACTTTGCTCATGTTACAAGTAATCAACACTACAAAAATCAATTTTTTTAATTAATTATACATTCTCAACGAGTCTCTTTATTATGACAAAAAAAAAAAAAAAAAAAAAAAAAGTCTCTATAGGGCCAACCTTAGAAAGACTCTTACGAAACAATAACTTCAAAATTAGAAGGATCGCGTTAACAAGTATGTCGCCATGTTTGTTAACAATACTTTATTATACATTGTTTGATTTTCAAAGCATCATTTATATGTGAAATTACACAGAAAGCCAATTCATTTAAGATTTATAATATTCTTTTGTTTCTTATTTAATAAATGTTGTGTCCTAACTACAGACACCTTCCTGAGAATGCTATGGTTTGAAAAAAATTCGAAATGTCGAAAAGTTATCATGAGATTACCTATAATTTTCCTTGTTAATATTCAAACATTTTATATATGACTGAATTTGAATGTGTGAGTCATAACTATACAAGCATCAAAATCAAAATTATTTATAAAAAAAAATTACTTCCATCGAAAAAGAGTGCGGGTGAGTCATCAGTTTCCGTGCCAAAAGTACCAACTTTGATAATAAAATCCCGAGCGACGACCGAACCAATCAACGAGGTCAAAAGGGCCGACGTTCGGCGTTCAAACTTCGAAGCACAGTGACGGCCCCCCGGCCAATCACCTCCCGCCACGTCGTAGTCGGCGAGGTACGAGCCGTAACGGCTCGGCGGGACTCGTCCTCCGCCCCGCAAAACCGGGGAACTGCCCGCCGTTCGACCACAAGAGGGACCGTGACGTCCCTCGGTTTTCCCAATTCTATTTTCCCATCAATATCTCTCTTTTTTTTTTTGTCGTATTTCCTTTACGCGATTAACTTAGCGACTCGAATAATACATGGATCCCAAAAATAAAAAAAAAAAAAAAAATGGAGACCTGACTACTTACAAGCTCATAAAAGAAATCCTTGCGAATTCGATAAAACAATAAAATCTAGGCCCTTGAACATGTGCCTGTGGTCTTGACTCGGAGTGATTTATACTTTGCCTATATGATTTAAATAAATGACTTCTGGTTCTTATTGCTGGAAATGCTTTAACAAGCCAATCGATTGTGCTAACTCTTATGTTATGTTTGGTAGTCGGGATTAAATTCTAAATAGGAAAAAAATTATTTTATCCCGTATTTGGTTCCTACACAAGACGAGATAAAATTGGATGTAAGAAATATTTAACCTCAGTGAAAGTATCACATGAGGATTGTAGAGTAAAGGCGGATGTGATTTATTATATTCATGGTATAAAAGCTATTTTTCTTAAATAACAAACTTCTTGAATTAATAAAACTAAGATGATAATTAAATATAGCTAATAATCAAATTCTATTGTAGAAAAAAATAAAAAATAAAAAAACAATGATTTTTTATTTATTCCCTTTTATATATATATATATATATTTTTATATATTTGTATTCCTTTCTACCCTATAATATAAATTATACATTTAGTATCTTTGTTTATTACGTATTTTAGTTACATTAGTATAGTTTATTATTTAATAAAATTTCATTAAACAATGATAGAATGGAACAAAAAAGAAATTAAAAAGAGAGGGAAAATAGTAAATAAAAATGAAGTAGGTGGGAGAGTCAAAGCACTATTTTTTTGAATCACCAAGGTAAATAATTATGTTTTCTTTCTCTTACCAGATTTAGTATTCGCGGAGCAATCAACGTTGTTGTAGCCGATTTACATTTATTGCCGTGGTTGAACATGTTGCTCCAGAAAACTACAATGAGGTCATTTACCATTTAAATTTAGATTGCATGATAATCATAGATTTATTATATTGAGGTTATCCTTTTTGTGCATTTGTGATTTCTTAAGCAACAGACCGAAAGAGATTTTTACCATTTTTTGTTTGTGCATTTTCAAGTTCATCTCAACTAATATGTCATTCATACTAAATAATGCATATGAGATAATATGAACATTTCAAACTTTATTACTACGATTAATCAAATAATTTATAGGATGTAGTAAAATCCCTAAATTTAATATCATATTCCATTTAGAAATTTACACGATATAATGCAGCTTTAGAGTTCTCACGAGTTAAATTTGAGTAGATTGTTAAAGTATGAAAATGTTTAATATTTGTTGGTGGTATAAACCAAACTCATGATCGATAGATTTTTTTAAAAGAAAAAGCAAACACTTGATACATAATGTAATTCATGCATCCACTGATATATGTTAATCTTGTCTTTCGGATCCCAAAATACACAAATTGAGTTGTGATAAAAGAATGTTATGTAAAGGTAATCAACATGGCCCAAAACACCTTTAGTGCTTAATAAGATGTGAACCTACTGTATGTGGATCGATTTTTCAAGCTAAATTTATCCCTATAACCTCTCAGACTCACTTAAGAAATTACTTAATCGATTTCACAAATTCGAGAGATATCGTGTACTTTTCTCTTTTTTATACTAACTATATACTAGTGTTGCTAATTGCTCTCTATTTATTAGAAAAATAACTAGTTGTCATCCATTATGAATTTTGGAATTATTGTCAAAAGAATACGCATAAAGATATACATTATATATATCAGAAAATTTGTCATGAGATTTTTTTTTTTTTTTTTGGTCGACTGAAAATTTGTTATGAGATAGAAAAAGGAAAAATGAATAGAAATGGGGTAACAGTAGATGACGGCGCCTTTCCGCGCCGTCCGATTCTTGTCCGGTCGATGCGGAGTGAAGAGGAAGCAAGGACTGTAGCTTCAACCCCTCTATTCACCCGACACGTGTACTTCGATAAAGTGACAGCCTACGGGCTTCTACGACTAGGCAATTTCCATTTTTGTTCCCATTATTTCCATCAAATCTTCTCGAGGGGAGAGAGAGATCTTGATAATGGAAAAATTAGCCATAGAGATAGAAAAAATGAGAGAAGAAAATTACATGAGTTGTCTCAAAGGTAGTTTGATGGGTGATTAAATTTGTATTTTTAGAAAATTACCCTCAATAGAATGTTGCTTTGTATTTTGATTAATCGATGTAAGACGAGTTTACATGTTTAGATTGATGTCATTCCTATGCCATGCGATATTTTAAAGTCGTACCGGCTGGAGATAAGAATTAATGACTGATTTTTGGTTTAATCCATGTTGAACGTATTGAATTGACTTACAAGGGTGTCAATGCAAAGTTAGCAAAATACATATATATTGTCGAAATCATCAAAATAGTAAAGAAATTGGCGAGATGCTAAAAAAGAGGAAATCATTGAATAAAGTCCACCCATTCATGTCTTCAATTAAGATATGGTAAAATATTTTAGTCTATGCATATGATATGGGCTGAATTAACAATTCAAGTCATTTTATGATAATGTTAGTCTCTCCACATTATAAAGTAAATCCAACATCATTTTTCGATCTAAAAATTGAATATGAAATTTGAATAATATCCTTGATTCTTAAAGAGTGGAGGCATTGATAATTCAAAAGAACCAACATGATAATTATAGGATCCCATTAGTATCTCAATTTGTTAGTAAATTCTAAATATAAGATGCATTTGCTTTGTGGGAAATGAATGAACGAAAAATATTTTCATTGCCCATAAACATACTTATACATAAATTATTGTCGATAATGAAAATAATTTTTTGACAAATTATTAAAAACGATACAAGTGATTATTTTTTAGAAAATATTTGGTGAACTATTCATTAGCCATGATCTTAAACAATGGATGTAGTGATAATTAAAAGGAATCGACATAACAATTATATAATCACATTAGTATCTCAACAGTTAGTAAATCATAAATTCTAATGAATTTTTTTTTCATTGACCAATCATTACAAGCGATCACCTTTAGGAAATTATTCATTTTCAGTGAAATAGATGGAGCTTTAATTAAATCATTTTCACCCTCTGTAAATTAAATTAATTTAGGAAAATAGGTCAAATCATTGTTTATATTTCCTTGTTAAATAATTTTTTTCTTTTTAGTTTTCACTCGCATGGAAGTATGTGCCTATTTTGCTAATATATTAAAATCAAATTATATATTCTGGAAATCTTTTGTAAAGCTTACATTTAGATGCTAATTTTCTCATCATCCAATTGAATCAAGCCATGTTTGACTGTAACCCTGGTGGCTAACTCTTTTATTCTATGAATGGGATCGAAGTATGGAAAGTGATAAAATAAACTAATTATCTTTCAACATATTTCTGAATTTTTAAGGTGAGATTGCAGACAAAAAGTCCAATTCAGAAGCGTCAGTTTCACTTCTTCGTTTGAATGGTTTTTTGTCACTATTCACCTCGGATAGAACTAGAAATATTAATGAACAAAGATAAGAAATTCCGACCTTGGCTTTCGGTAAAAAACAAAACATCTTCATATATAAAAATCACAATTAATTATTTAATTCGTTTATCATGTTGGAAGTTCAAGTGACAAAGCTCCCCCAAAACATTTTTGGGGACCCCACCCGTTGTACGCCAACACGTTCACATTCTTTATTTTGATTTCGTCCCAAAAATTCTTCTGGCCATTCCTTTCATTGATTAGATCATTTTTTATATTTATTTTTTTATTTAACATTTTAATTTAAAAGTTAAATATGTATACGGCTTGTTGCCTTAACTTTTCCAAACTGAAACATTGGCTCATCTTTTCTTGGCTGAGTTACTCAAGTGTCTTCACAGGACCCACTCGTTTTTCCCCCACACCCGTGCGGTCAACACCTAGAGATTATACAATAATTTTTTTTTTTGCACATATAATTTGTTTTAGCTGTCAATTCATGCAATAATCAAAAAATGGGTTTTATAATGGAGGGTGTCACCCTAACATGGGGGCAAAAATGAGGTTGTTGGAGGGTGATTAGTTTAGATTAGGAAACATTGACAAGAACGACTTTAAAAAATGTACCAAGCTTTGGTGACATTTGCTTGAGATTAGTCAAAATAAAGAATTTGGACCCGTCTAATCATGAGGACTTAAGGTTCCCCCTTCCATGGATGACTTTAAAGACGGACTGGCCAGTCAAGCAATCAATACATGGAGATGTACCTGCTTTGACTCTATTTTTGGCTTTTAATATATGTGTCATCTCAAACCGTCCGTGCATCATGAGGCATGACTTATATATGGAATAAAGGTATCATAAATCACATAAATTTCGTACGACACTCAAATAATTATACATCAAAAGCCATAACTTGTATGCGAACGAAGGTACTGCAAATGACATAACTTTGTACAATGCTTCTTTAGGTATCATGACTTGCCGACCGATTGCTTAAGTGCCAAGGCTTTTGAAAAGCGTTAATTCAAATGTCATAACTTCTCAATCGATTAAGTAAATGCTATATGAAAATTATAATTTTGTACAATGCTTCCTTAAGTATCATGACTTGCCAATCAATTGCTTAAGTGCCAAGGCTTTTGAAAACCGTTCATTTAAGTGTCGTAACTTCTCAATCAATTAAGTGAATGCCGTGCGAAAGTTATAGCACTTGTGATTTTATTTTCTTAATCATATACGTAGCAACACAATTAAAAAAATGGCAAGAAGTGTGGAAAAACAACATGTACTTATATATGTTGATGCTCGCGTGCATAAAACTTTGCATCTTTTATCTTTTGCTTATGTAAAGTTACATGGTTCATAAAATTTACCCTGAAGTGAACAAAGGATACACACACACACACATATATATATATATATATATATATATATATATATATATATATATATATATATATATATATGAAGTATTGAGTTAAAATGGAAAACATATATTACTTGAATCAAAGGAGTAACCCGAGACGCATGATTCAAGCACAGTCGCGGGTAAAATATAGAAAAACGAAGACCGAATTAATTAGTTGCTCACCTATTTGGAGGTAGTGATCGATAGAAAACAGTTAAATGCTTTTGGAGATATTCCATTGGCTTGACCTAGTGAGTAGTGAGTAAGACTTTTACTGTAAATTTGATTATATCGAGAAATCCATAGCATTGCATTTAATAATCGAGAACAATGTTGATCAAAGAGGACAACTTTCAAAATCAATGGTGTCTTTATTTTGCAAAAAATATATAATTTGAAAAATAATTTTTAAAAAATGATTTCTAAAATTTTTCCAATAATTAACGAATAAAAATGTAATTATTATCGATAAGAATTTATGGCTTCTTACAATGAAAAAATTCTTTCATTTTGTATGTTTTTAAGAAAATATTTTCTCAATCATTCATTTTCTATATGATAGTCTTTCTCACGTGAAAACTCATAATGAAAAAGTAAGTGATTATGAATTTTCATTTTTTTTAAGTTTTGATTATTAAGGAACCTAATTACACAATATCGGCTCCATTTATTTCGCAAAAAATTTAGTGTTTTTGGAAATTTTTTTTATAAAAAGCCATTTTTCATACAAATGACAATATTTTCTAGTGTTCGGCTGAAATTTGAAAATGAAATAGAAAATATTTTCCTTCGTTCGGTAAAGAAAATATTTTCCTTCATACATTCCCTTTCAATAAATTTTTAGTGTTTTTAGCTTTTAAATCAATTTTTTTATTATTCATATTTATCTTTTCTTTTTTCTTTTCCTTCCTTGGTTGATCGCTAGCCACAAGCGAGTTAGAGCCTAGCCAAAAGCTAACGAGGTTTGAACTCACTAGAGTCCTGCTGACCTTGGGTGAAGCTCAAGCCCCTGCCTAGCTCACCCAACATTCTCAAGTGAGGCAACCGGCGACCGATTGAAAAGAAGGAAAAAAAAGAAGAAAAAAATTAAAATAAATAAAAATTGGAATTTTGTTAAAAAAAAAAAAAAAAAAGGAAAGGTGATTGGTGAAAAAAAGTGCTAGGTTTAGAAGTAAAAGAAAGAGGATGGAATTTTTCTTTTGCTTTCTAAAAAATGGAAAACATTTTCTCCTATCGTAGATGAATTTTTTTCCGTTGATGGAAAATGTTTTCCGTAACAGTTCATTTTACGTGAAACGAATGCCGGAAAATTCAAAAAATGTTTTCCTATTTTTTTTCTATGAAACGAATGGAGCCGTTTATATTTTCAAAAAATGATTATTTGTATTGTTTACAAAATTGAACGAAGGAAAACATTTTTATCATGCATGAAAATATTTAAATATAAGTTGTAGTCTGTAGTCAATAATGAAAATATTTTTTTATCAAGTGATATAACCATTAAATTTTAGGAAAATATTTTTCGAATCTCCAATTTTTGTGAAACAAACATACTCTTCCAATACTCGTAGAACACCCATTAACCAAATCCATATTAATTTATCAAGTCCTCGTCATTAATAGGCAATTTGAGAAGTTGAAAAAAATGTTCCTAGTTCTGAACCGTCGCGTGTAAAATCGCATTTGAATTTGTACTCTTTATAGCAAAAAGAGAAGAAGCTCCCCGTTTCTGCAAAACATTATGGTAACGAAGCAACCTTTGGGCTTTCCCAACGGAAAGCATGTGAATCAACGAGAAGCTCGAGCTCACAAAAAATGTCGGTAGGGGGGAAGGGCAAAGAAGCCAGGCGCAGCAGATCTCGGTGTTACCGCGATCCGGCTTGCACCGCCACTCACTCTTAGTAATGTAGACGGCCTCCGCCGCCGCCGCCGCCGTGCGTTACTCAATGCTCGCGAGCGGGACGGTCTACGTGCGTTTCCGGGAATTAGCGGGCGACGTAATTTCTGAACAAGAGATCTCAGGCCCTGTAGCCCGAAAGGAATTGAACATGGGGGTCTCGATTTGACTGGGCTCCTGGCGAAATCGGCTTCTCTTTGACGGGATGTTTGGGCTTGGGCCGGATTCAATCTTGGGCCCAAATCAATCCGCCTTTGGTTGCTGCATGGTTTGGCCCAACTAAAGATTTGATGTGCATGGGGAAAACGACGCCGTTGCGGCACTCCCGGGTAAAATAGTTTTTTCGTTTTCTCTCTTCTTTAGTGATGGGAAAGCCCTTATTATTTCGGTAAATTTCAAGCTCATGAGATGCTCCGCTTACTGGTTGAGGAGATAAGACGAGGGCCAAAGCCTTGACGCGTAAACAAGGGATGGTGCACGCTTTTACAAATTTACCAATTTTACTTCTTGTTTTCAAATTAACAAGTTTGTACTAACTTGATTAGTTTTTCAGTTTTTTATTTGCATAGCTTAATAATGCATCCGACCAGCTAGCTTTTTATATGAAATTAAGGGCCAAAGTTAAAGTCATCTTCCGGCTTTTGTTAGGTTGAATTACCAATTAGTAATTGAAAAAAAAAGAGGTGGTTTGGTAAATTAGAGCATGGTTAAAAAAAGAAGAAGAAGAAAATTGAAGTTGGAAGATAAGGATATTTTATAATTTGTAAATTGCCAAAAAGAATTAACAATTTCGTAAATGTGTTGTTAAGTTACTTATGGGTTACTAAAAAATAAGGCAATCCATAACTTTTTATGCCGATGGTTGACCTTCGTTAATTCTTTTGGAAATCTACCGATATAGAAAAAAAAATCCATTTCCTTGGAAAGGGAATGGTATTTTCATCCTTTAACTATGCCTACATTGTTAAGGCAACAATTGGTAATAGTAGCTTCCGATATAGTAAACATAAGGCCGGAATTGAGAATTGAATCGATGTTGTAGGACAAAAGATCAAATTAATCTCCAAGTGCTTTCATTTGCACCAGTAAGTTTGAATTTGTATCTGAATAATCACCAAACTTCCGATTATGTAACTTAAGATTACGATTTTGACTCGATTTTTGTTTGGTGCATTGCATATGATGTGTCGTCTTTTACTTTATAAAGTCTTTTTTGTTATCGTGCCGTCAATTTTGATTTCTAGTATATCATAGGGAAAATGACATAAACTTCTATGGACTTTGAGTGTAGTACACATTTACTTCTAAACTTGTAACTGTTTGGGGAAAATTACCAAAAAGTCCTAAACCTATTGTAATTGTGCTAATTTAATTCTAAACTTTTTTTTGGGACCAATTTAATCATAAACTTTTTGCTTTTGTTCCAGCTCAGTCCATTTGGCCATGTATAATTAGAAAGTCTAATGCGGCATCCTAGTTAATGCTGGTCGGTGTTGCTGGCGTTGACATGGCACTAGAGAGCAAAATGACACCATTTTGGTTTAAGAAAACAAAAGCTAGAAACAAAGGGGTGTGGGGTTGGTTGGGTTCTTTCCCAAATAGAGCGGGGAACCCTAAATTGAGATCTTCCCCCAAATTTATGGTCGCCCGATGCTGACTCTCAGCAGATGCCTCCGTTCGAGGCCTTTGTCCAACCCCTCCGATCGACGCTTGCTCGATGCCTTCATCCAATGCTCACTCGGCACCTCCGGCTGACACTCGCTTGATGCATTCGTTCGTTTTTGCCCAGATTTGCCTAACGCTTCCTTGACGCTTACTCACACCTTCACTGTCTTCTTTAAATTGCGGTGCTTTATATTTACGTTGAGGCTTTAGCTATCTTGATTTCACTTGATTTTTTTTTTTAGATTTTGTTGACATGGGTTTGTGGTTGTTGAACTTGTTCGTTTAAAATGGCCGGGCAAATTGCTGACATGGGTTTGTGGATGGTTAAAGCTCCTTTGAAATTGTTGACTCACCTAGAATGTTTCTATGTCATTGATAATGCATATGAAAAAGAGAGAAAATGTTTGTCTTTCATATATATATATTTCTTCTCTGAATTATACTTGGATTAAATATGGAAAAATCTATCATTATGTTTGATTCTATCCAATGTTGGCTTAAAAAGGTATCGAAATGCCATTTTGATATAAGAGTAGTCTAACTTTGCATCCGTGCTTCTTATACTGTAGGATAACCTTAAGATATCAACTAATTATCTGATTATTGCATGGTGATTTCTACTTTGTGAGTACTTGTTGCTAATTCAAATCAATTTATACATTGTCTTGCAGACACTTAGGCAAGACTAATCCAGCTAGTTCAGCAAAGAGAGAAATTCTCGTATTGTTACTATCTTTGGTTCATTTGGAAAGAATATACTCATTTGATTTGTTGCTTCTGGCTCAGAATCAACAGAGTTTGCTAGGTACAATGGAGTTCTTGATATACTCCTTGTTCTGATTTTCTAAAGCTTCTCTGGATCACCTAATCTATTGTAGCAATCTTGGCTTGCTTATGTTTTGGCTTTTCTATTATACTTGGAGAGATTTTGTATATATCATCCATAAACACATCAATTTTTTCCAAGACTTGAATTGAATATAATATGCATATCCCGAATTGTAACTTAAAAAATTGATTCAAGATTGAAGCTTTTTATTTTGATTTGTTAAGATGCAATTCATGGAACATTGTAGGTTTTTTTTTTCCCTTCATATTTGAAGTTTACTAGTGTGGAAGCTTGAGCATTTACTATTTCATTATCTCCTTGGCCTGTTGATATAAGTTGATGTATAGAAAAAATCTAGATTAAACTCAAACTTTCTCAATACACAATTTAAAATTATTGTTACTGCCTCTAGTTCATTTGGGAAGAATATACTCCTTTGAGTTACTATTTCTAATTCAGAGTTAATAAAGCTTGTTAGGTACAATGGAGTTCGATATATTGAAAAATGTTTCATTTTTTAGTGTGCAACTCAAGACTGTTTATTTATTTTGTCCTAAGAAAGCCCATTCATGGACTTTATTGGCTCACGCTCCATACATGCGAGAGATATTATTGAGTTACTGTTGGTGCTTTCTCTTAGATAAATTAGATTTCACTCTACAGTTGTCTATTTCTATATACTAGTGCTCACCCTTATATATAGAAATAAGACAACATGTTGACTATACTGCTGTCTTATTTATGTTGAAAATGCTTTGTTTACATCTTATTGATCATCATATCCATTTTTTCAAGTGCAACTTGAGTACACAGATTCAAAGGCTCACAAGACTCCTATTTCTAACAATCATCACAATCAATGAAGACACTAGTGAATTTGTCACAATCGATGACATCGGTCCTCTAATCAACAATGACACATAAGTGTTTTGCCATTGTGGTTTGAAATGTCCTATACAAGTAACAAAGACAAACAAGAATTGAGGAAGAAGATATCACGGTTGCTTGAAATATAGGATTGGGGAAAGTTGCAGTTTTTTTGCTTGGGTTGATGTGAAAATTAGCTAATCGACAAGAAATGTGTCAAAAAATTTTCATCTACGCAATGTTGAAGAAAAACAAGTGTCGAGCTACACTGAAGATGATGGCAATTCAATGGATCCTAGAGCAAAGTTCTCAAGGCACAACTGAAACATGTCAAACAAGATATGACAAAGTTAAAGAAACAAAATTCCACATTGAAGACCATGTTGGTTTTGTCTTGGGTGTTTATAGTGATTTTATGAAACATGTTATTTCGAAATATGAAGATGAATGATATAATGAGCTTGCCATAAGATGTGTTAATGTCGTTTGTGTTTGCAAGTTGTTTTAGTAGATGTTATGTATCTGTCCACATGAAGTTTAAACATGAATGAAGTGCAAGTTTTTTTTAATCTCCTTTATTTTGTTTGCAATCTTTTTCTCAACCTCAACATTAAAGATATATAATTTATGTTGTTAATGACCTCATGACTAAAGAAGTACTCATCCATTGAGTATAAAAGAACAAATGATGGCATGCACAATTTCATTACTTCATGAACAAACAACAACTATACATAATTCAAGCAAAAAACAGATGAACAAACCCATTTGACCAAAATAAGAGGATTTAAAAGCACATTACTTCACTGATCAAATAGTTATACAAATAGCCATCCAAGACTAATAAAAAAGATACATTCACAACTCTACTTCACTGATGCCATCATTGATGAAAATAATAAATGGATCAACACCATTTCACTGAATCCAATATCACAAAAGATACTATCACAACATATCAAAACTAAACTCATTCCCAAATCTTGTCACTTTTATCTCTTCAAGTAACTTTTAGCGTTTGTACTCTTGACTTTAGTAGGAGGATCCAGGCTAGTAGAGTCACCATCACTGGCACTTGCATCTTTACTTGCATGTCTCTAAACTTGCAAATAGTATATTCTTCTAAAATATTATTGACAAAATAAACACGACATAATAGAAATGGAAGTATTAACTGGAATTTTTGTTTGGAAAATTGTGTTTGTGAATATGTAGACCTAGTCTTCTTAATTGGAAAAGTTGAATTATTGTGTCCCATTTTCGAGCAAGTTCAACATGTCATGTTCATTCCTATACTCGATTTTCTAGTTCCACTTGCCACCTCACCTTCCTCTTTTAATCTTTTCTATTTATGTTTATTAAGCTTCACTTTGGTTGGAAGTAGTTTAGGCAACTCCATATGAGTATTTTTCCAAAATTTCTCTTATTGAATTTGCATTATCATGTTTTCATATGCAGTTAAGAATTTGGCCTCCTTATAACACTCATCAATATAGTTATATACATACTCATGCCTATAATTTATAGCAAAAATGGCATGAGAATAAGGGATGCCAATAAGTTACCATTTTCTATAAGAGCAATCTCTTTTGAACATATCTATTACATATTTGTCGCCCTTATCCATCATCTTATATCCAGTATCACCATTCCATATCACTTGACAGTACATTGCACAGACTCTATTTTCTTCAACTTTCTTATGATTCTTGGGCACAATCTCTTCTTCACTTCGCACATGTGTCCTTCTGTATATGCATCATTGTCATTATCATTATCCTCATTTTCTATAACATATTGTAAATGGACTTACACCAAGCATGTATAATTCTTCATTGAATGCCTTGTATAAATTATTGTCAATAATGTCACATTTGATATTAGTAGTGAAAAAGCCTTACACAAGTGTTTTGGCTCTATTTGCACCAAATCACGATATGCACCGGGACTAATTTTCTTTAATGCCTAAGAGTGTTCATTGTACTTTATCCTAGTATTGCTTTTAGCACACTGCCAAAATAGTTTTTGCGTTTATATCCCCTTATGCTTCTTGCCTCAATTGGCATAGATGTGTCTAGTACACAACCTATGCTTAGATGTAGACAACAAATTAGCCATAGATCCTACAAGGCCTTGCAAAAGATGATTACAATGTAAAACATATGTTGCAAGTATGATTATCTAAGAAGTATAATAAATAAAAATGAAATAAAAACTTAACTTTTGTTTGTCATTATTATGACCTAACTTCATCCATATGTGTAAAAAATATTAAAATCATACATCAAATTTCTTAAGAACCATGTCTAGGTGTTGTTATTCTCAACTCTAACAACCGCCCAAACAATTTGGAACATTTGATCATTTGCATCCTTTCAAATAGCACACAAGATTTGACCTTAATAAATTGCTTTCAAGAAATAACCATCTAATTGTATAACTTTCTTCCATCCACCAAGGAACCCATTTTTTATAAGCAGCAAAATAAATGCACATTCTCTCAAACAATGCCTTAATTGTATATTTGGCTTTTCAACCTTCTTGTAATAGTACTTTTAGGATTTCTCTCTCTAAGTTCCTCGTATAACTTCTTATGGTTCATATCAATACTTTTTAATCAAAAAACTTAGCATTCGTATAATATGTTTTTCAATTAAATTCCCAAAACTGTGCGACTTTGACTTTGCATGCCTTTATTTGGAATTTTATAGAATTCAATGGGATGATGATGGAATCTTGATTTGTTGTCTATAGATGATGTGAACTCCATTCATTGTGCTATCTTATGATGTATTTTAAAGATTACTGTGATGTCGATTACTTGTGGAAATCTGAGATATAGTGTGAGCACATATTTTGAAATTTGAGTCTTATTGGTGTGAGAGTTGATTGGCAACTTGGTATGCTTGTAAATGCCATGAGAATTAGCTCTTTGTGTGATTGTGAATTCCATGAGTGCTAAATATATTGGTGTGTGTGATTAATTTGAGGTGTGGAAGTATGAGCCATGTGAAATGAAATGAAAATAAATGATATTCATCGCTAGCATCTTGATGATGCCCTTAGGGAGTGGAGATGCCCCTGCCGTGTGTTTGGGATGCCTGGATTTAAAATCTTAAGGCCAGCGACCTCGAATCTAGGATGCCTCAAAGTGAGATGCCCATGGCCAGCATCCCATGGAAGACCGACCAATGACTCGGTGTTTTTTTGTGAGTTTATGAATGGAATTGAGAAATTGGAAATAGTCAAGTTGAGCTTGGGCCATAAAGGTGGTGCTGGTGACTCAAAGATGACTTTACATTTATGTTTTGAAATGCTTGATAGTATTGTGATAGGTTACTTTAAATATACGGCATCATATTGATTTATATTGAAGCTAGCGTAGAAAGTTTATACATGCTTATCTTATAAAATAGTATGCCTTATGAATTAATTTGAAATGTGTTTTGGATTATGGATTGGATTGTCTTTCAAGTTATGAATGGATTTTACATTCTAATATGTGATTTATTTTCTCTGCTTGGCACAACTCATTCTTTAATCTCTTTTCAGATAACTAGCAATGGATGTACCCCCAGTAGCTACTTATGGTGCTTTAGCATAGTGGAGATTGCCTTCCATGGTGTATATGATGTCGACCAAGTTTGCACCTTCACCCCTGGATCGATGATGGCCGGCCCACTTGGTTCCCTATGCAGTTTGTGTCCTGGTTTTGAACCATGATAGGGACTTGAGAGGCCCGCTTCGTGAGAGACTAAATGGGGCTAGGGTTGGGACGGTTGGGGCATATATAGATTGGTTGGTGAAGAGTGACTTTTGTACCAACTTAGGATGACTTTGAGTAGAAAAGTTAGGACACTTTTTCAACCCTCTCTCCTAGACATTTCAACGCATGTTTTTTTTTTTTTTTTTTTTTTTTTTTGGTATTTTTATTTTGATGAAGTGTAAATGTTGTGTATATAATACACACACACACACACACACACACACATTTGCAGGTGAAAGCAAAGCTTGTAAGTAAAATGTATTTCAAATAGTTATCTCATGGAAGGATATGAAAACACCCTTTTTCTCTATCTTATACTTTTAGATTATGTGTTAGTAGGTGAAATTTGAGATCATATTTCTACAGATATGTATGGTTAAAGTATTTGGAAGAACGGATTGATTGTAGTGGAATCGGTTATGGCCGCTAGTTTTGGCTTGGGTTGTGTGTGACTTAATTGATATCAATTATTGGGACTCATCTTTTAGTTGAAATCTATTTGCTTGTTGCATTTGAACGTAAAAGTGGCACTACTGGGATACTATGATGGCAATATACCTTTTGATCGATCTTAATGGACTTCACGACCAACCACCACGTAGCTCAACACTTACCGACAACACAATCAAACCGGGACCATCTTACTTGCTTGTGTTTGCTGTGGATGAATGAATTAGGTCAACTTTTAGGCAAATTAGGTCTTCGGGTCTTTGCAATTTGGGCGAATCAGGTTTGGTAGGGATGAATAATGGCGTTGAGCGAAAGGGGGCTTTATTCATGAAGGATATTGATGGAAGAACGACTTGGCTTGAGGAAATCACAAGAGGAGATTGAATCAACTAAAAATTTGCTAGAATTTTGGAGATCTTATTGGGGTTTGAAGATTATTTGGGCAAGAAGTAAGGAGCAGTTGCATGGCTCCTTTATACAAACCCATGCCCTTTCGTTTTTGGCTTTTATTTTTTTAAAAGCAAAATGGTGTCGTTTTGCTCTTTGGTGCCATGTCAGCGTTGGCAACACTGACTAGGATGCCACATTAGACTTTTTCGATTATACATAACCGGATGGATTGAACAGAAAACAAAAGTAAAATATTTAGGATTAAATTGCCAAAAAAAAAAAAAAAAATTATGACTGAATCAGTATAATTGTAATAAGTTTAAAACTTTTTAAATATTTTTCCCTAATTACTTGTATATTATTTCATAAACCCTCTTTTTGTTATAATTGTTAACTCTCATTTAAATTTTCAATTATCATGGGATAAATGTACATTTTCTATATATATTTTCATCTCAATCTCTAATTACCATGTGAATTACACATGCTAATGGATAAAGATTGGAGGGTCAAGAACTGCAATAAAGTAAAAGCTAAGGAGATATGATGTAACTGTCGAAAGTTCAGTAGCTAAGCATGCTTTATGGCAGAACATAAGGGCTTAGCTATCTATATGAAACTTGAAGAGGGATTGCTCAACATTATTGTTAATATTACCTGAGATCCTAAATTGGTTCATAAAACTCAACACTTTGATTTGATCGGATACTGAACGTGACTTATATACTCTTTACCATGTAACTAAATATATCAATATATCCTATACAAAATAAGATGATTAATCTCTCTATATAGCAAAACAAATCAAAGAGATGGCTACAGATCTCAAGCTTTGGACAATGACCTTCATGAAAATGCACGTTACCTAAGCGAACAACACTAATTCAATTAAATAATTGCCTTAACTTATAATTCATCAGTAAATTAAATTTTTAATGATGACTAAGATATCACCGAGTCTTCAGATCTCGCACGGCCTAATAACCATCTTATTGTGTTTGGTAAGTTTCTTTCGGCAAATAGACTAATAAGTTGTAAAGAAATAATCTGAAAATCTGCCGTTAGAGTCAATCATCGATTTTTGAAATGGAAAATCGAACGACATACCTATGTTTCTTACATTGGATTAATATATGGAAATATTTTAGTAAAATGAGTCAGGTTGGTTATGAGTTATTAAATTTCCATTATAAGTAAATTGGTCATAAACATGTTAATGAACCAATTTGGATCAGGCTATTTATGATTTAACCAATTGACTCGTCCATTTGATAGGTCTATTGAAGGGTTCCTTGGGAACTAGCCAAGAATCAACCTGGTTGATTCCAAGGTCAATTTAGGAATCGAGGTTATTTTTTATTGTTATTTCTAAACAAACTTTATGTAATACAAGTACAATTTATGAAACATGCATACTAATAATGATGGTCAAGACATCGATAAATTTCTTAATTTACTCCGATCCCCATGTCAATTGATTTGAAATCGGTTGAGCAAGGGGATCGGTTCGATTCGATTCCCGAATTGACCCGGCTGCTGCGCAGCCCCATCCAAATAGCGGCGGCGGAGAAACGGCGGAGAAGCCAGAATCCCATCGCTTTCCTCGCTGAAGTCCACTCGGTCTGAATCTTCCTCTCCGCCTCAGCCAAGCCACCGATTGATTATTAAGAAAATATTCTCCACCATCTCTCCCATGGGCTTAACGGCCGCACTTTCCCCGGAATACCCTCCGATCCGACCCGTAATCACAGCCTTGCCACCTCCAGCCTTCGGGATCCAGGCGAGAGACAAGAGGGGCGATTTCGTCATTTCGGCCCCGGCATCGGGCCTCCCCTGTAAAAAACCCGATCTAAATCTCGAACGCGCAAAGCTCACTCCTGTCTTCTTCTTCTTCTTCCTCCTCTTCGAATCGCATTTCCACGACATCTCTCTCCAGGCGGATCGCAATCTCGCCGGCGCGACCGCCGCCGCCGCCTCCTCCGCCGTCCGACGACCGAGCCGATCCCGCGGGATCTGCGAGCCCGCCGGGTCAACTCGAAGGGGGGATGGCTTCTCCGGAAGCCGATTCCCTCTCCCGCTTGACCCTGGTGGTCGCGCCGGCCCTCGAGCGGATCGTCAAGAACGCCTCCTGGCGCAAGCACTCCAAGCTCGCCCACGAGTGCAAGTCCCTCCTCGAGAAGCTCACCCCGCCGACCAAATCCCTCCCCTCCCCCGCCGGTGGCGACGGCTCCCCGGACGCCGCCGACCCTGACGCCTCCCTCCCGGGCCCGCTCTTCGACGGGCCCGTCCAGTTCTCCCTCGCCGACTCGGACTCCGTCCTCGGCCCCCTCATCAACGCCTGCCTCTCCGGCAACGTCAAGATCGCCGATCCCGCCGTCGACTGCGTGCAGAAGCTGATCGCCCACGGCTACCTCCGCGGCGAGGCCGATCCCGCCGGGGGCGGCCACGAGGCGAAGCTGCTGGCGAGGCTGATCGAGTCCGTGTGCAAGTGCCACGAGCTGGGCGACGATGCTGTGGAATTGCTGGTTCTGAAGACCCTGCTGTCCGCGGTCACTTCGATGTCGCTGAGGATCCACGGGGATTGCTTGCTGCTGATCGTGAGGACTTGCTACGATATATACCTGGATAGTAAGAATGTGGTCAATCAGACGACCGCGAAGGCGTCGCTGGTGCAGATGCTCGTGATTGTGTTTAGGAGGATGGAGGCGGATAGCTCGACTGTCCCGATACAGCCGATTGTGGTCGCGGAGTTGATGGAGCCGGTCGAAAATCGGATGTGGATGGGTCAATGACCCAGTTTGTTCAAGGGTTCATAACCAAAATTATGCAGGACATTGATGTGGTGTTGAATCCGGTGACGCCCGGTAAGAATCCGCTCGGCGGACATGATGGGGCATTCGAGACTACCACGGTCGAGACAACTAACCCGGCAGACTTGTTGGATTCGACCGATAAGGATATGTTGGATGCGAAATATTGGGAGATTAGTATGTATAAGACGGCATTAGAGGGTAGGAAAGGGGAGTTAGCGGATGGAGAATTGGAGAGGGAAGATGATTTAGAGGTTCAGATTGGAAATAAGTTAAGGAGAGATGCATTTTTGGTGTTCAGAGCACTTTGCAAGTTATCTATGAAAACACCTCCAAAAGAGGCTGTGGCAGACCCACAGTTGATGAAGGGAAAGATTGTGGCTTTGGAGTTGTTGAAAATTTTGTTGGAGAATGCGGGAGCTGTCTTTAGGACAAGTGACAGGTAATTAAGCCAAAACTAGAACGGATAACAATCTGAGTGCTTCAATTTGTACTCACCTGGTCCTGGAGGAGTTTCATGATGGCTGTCAATTGACTGTGTGGTAGTTTGTTTTAGTTTGATTTATCTTGATTTACTGGTCATGTCATGACTGCATAATAGTTTCGATATGGGAACCTGTTCTGTGATATATCTGCACATAAACAGCATACTAGAATATTGTTGACAACAGAAGATAAACATATCGAAATTGGAATCAGAGAGCGTGTTTTACAACTTAAGTACATGTTTGATACAAGGGCTGCTTCAAACCTGAAGTGTGACAATAAGAGTTGAGAAAGAGGTATACTGATAAATTTTACTGATCTTGATGATGAGAATAGCATCTAGATGAGCTCACACAGTGGGTATAATATGGTTCTCTGTATTTTGTTGGAGATACCCGTCCTTGCTTTGGGATGCATGTGCAGTTTAACTACCAAATTATGGATAAGGATATCTACTTGCTCTTTGGTATCTAAAGCATTTATTCAATGGAAGACCCTACATTGCTAGTAGAGTTTTTCTTTAGCTGTTGACTTCTGGTTTGGAGGCTCCATTTCCATTACACTTGCCAGATGATTGATGTCTTAGACTCTCAGTTGATTGATTATCGTACCAGAGTTTGTTGATAATGCTGGGCAAAATAGTCTTGAACATTATAAATTCCAAGCTTTGTCAAGCTCTCTTCTTCCTTTGCCTCTATTCAAGCATTTGTTTTCCTCTGTGCTTTTGCTTGTTTAACACTTCTTAACTCGAAGTTTCATGTCTTCGTTCAAGCATTTCTTCTTCCCTTATTTGAACTGGCTTTTTTTTTTTTTTTTTTTAAATATCTTCTTCTTCTTCTTCTTCTTCTTCTTCTTCTTCTTCTTTTAATGTATATTCTTTTCTGGATACTGCAGTGGCCAGTGAGTTTTTAATTGCTGATCACAATCTTTCCCATTTTTTGTTGACGTCTATTCTTCTGTGGAATCTGCCTGCTGTACTTTCTTTGCCATTCGGGCTCTTTAACTTTGTGTCATATCCTTTGATGTTGTAACAATGTACTTAAAACATTAAAGCTCTCAATGTTTAGGTTTCTCTTTGTTATCTTATAGGAAGTCATGTTCTTTCATTGATGTGACAAAATCTTCTATAAATAAAGCTCTCAAATTAATTTTCTGTTTGACTGCTTTTGTTGTAACAGGTTTCTAGGTGCTATTAAGCAATATCTATGTCTGTCATTGTTGAAGAACAGTGCTTCCACACTTATGATTGTTTTCCAGCTTTCTTGCTCCATTTTCATCAGTCTGGTGGCCAGATTCAGAGCTGGATTGAAAGCTGAGATTGGAGTATTCTTTCCGATGATTGTGCTGAGAGTTTTGGAGAATGTTGCTCAACCTAATTTTCAACAGAAGATGATAGTGCTTCGGTTTTTGGATAAGCTCTGTTATGATTCACAGATTTTGGTAGACATCTTTATCAATTACGATTGTGATGTCAATTCATCTAACATATTTGAGAGGTATGTCTTTTTTGTTTGATGAAATTGGTCCCTTTTGATACTGTAGTGCAGCAAATGATGTAGCACATTTATCATCAAATTAAATATGTTCCAATCCATTCTACTCATTGTTTCAGAATGGTCAATGGACTTCTTAAAACTGCTCAAGGTGTTCCTCCTGGTACTGCTACTTCGCTGTTGCCGCCACAAGAGGCAACCATGAAACTTGAAGCTATGAAGTGCTTAGTGGGTATTCTAAAATCAATGGGAGACTGGATGAATAAGCAGTTGCGTATTCCAGATCGCCATTCTAATAAGCTTGAACCAGTGGAGAACAGTTCTGAAGTGGCAACTCCTATGGCAAATGGGAATGGAGATGAGCCTGTTGAAGGATCTGATGCTAATTCAGAAGCTTCAAGCGAAGCCTCTGAAGTTTTGACAATTGAGCAACGTCGGGCTTACAAACTTGAACTTCAGGTGTGTGATTGTCCAATTTCCTTAATGCAGGCAGAAATAATTTGTCTCCATTATTTGCTAATTCTTTTTTGGTGGAATCCCCTGTGAAAAATTTCTGCCAGGAAGGTATATCTCTTTTCAACAGGAAACCTAAGAAAGGAATTGAATTTCTCGTCAATGCGAGTAAGGTGGGGAATTCACCAGAGGAGATAGCAGAGTTTCTTAAGAATGCATCAGGCTTGAACAAGACTTTAATTGGTGATTATTTAGGTGAAAGAGAAGAAGTGTCGCTGAAAGTGATGCATGCATATGTTGATTCTTTTGACTTCCAAGGAATGGAATTTGACGAAGCTATAAGGGTGTTTGTACGGGGATTTAGATTGCCCGGAGAAGCACAAAAGATTGACCGGATCATGGAGAAGTTTGCTGAACGTTATTGCAAGTGCAACCCAAAAGCATTTACCAGTGCCGACACAGCCTATGTTCTTGCTTACTCTGTCATACTGCTGAACACTGATGCTCATAATCCTATGGTGAAAAGCAAGGTATAATCCCTTTATTAGTTGATTGGGTGTTATATCATTGGAAGGTCTTCATATTTCTTTCTTCCTGTCTATTTTTAAACTGTGCAGATGTCAGCTGATGACTTCATAAGGAATAATCGTGGAATTGATGATGGGAAGGATCTACCTGAGGAGTATCTGAGATCACTATATGACCGGATATCAAGAAATGAAATCAAAATGAAGGATGATGATCTGGCCCCTCAGCAGAAGCAGTCTTTGAACACTAACAGGTTTCTGGGTTTGGATGGCATCTTAAACATTGTGATTCGCAAACCAGGGGAAGAAAATCATATGGGGACCAGTGATGATCTTATTAGACGCATGCAAGAACAATTCAAAGAAAAGGCTCGCAAGTCCGAGTAAGATTAACTGTTTTTCCTTTGTTTTGAATAATTTGCAATTCTGAATTCATTGTGTAATCGTACTTTTTCATAGTTCTTGTCAAACAGTCAATTTTTCCTGAATGGATGTTGCATTGGTCATGCATAGATATACCCAATAAATTTTGCATCGCAGTATCCGAGAGAAATTAATTAAATTAACTTGGCAATCGACATTTTTGAGTGGCTTGGAATTTCTACAATTTCGATGTAATATTTCTGCTAAGCCTGTGTTGAATGCAAAGGAAATTCAATGAATTTGACCATCTTCATGCTCCATCTAAAGCTATAGAATTTGACAGTACTTCATGGATTTCTAATCTGGTCACGCGAGGTTTCTGTTTTAGTGGTATCTTAGAAAGAAAATGCAGGCATTCTTTTTGATATATGTTTGTTGGAAATTGTAGGTCAGTCTACTATGCAGCTACAGATGTGGTGATTCTTAGATTCATGATTGAGGCATGCTGGGCTCCAATGTTGGCGGCCTTCAGCGTCCCACTTGACCAAAGTGATGACGAAGTAATTTTAGCTCTTTGCCTCGAAGGCTTCCGCTATGCCATCCATGTCACTGCAGTTATGTCAATGAAGACTCATAGAGATGCTTTTGTGACTTCATTAGCCAAGTTTACCTCCCTCCATTCACCTGCTGATATTAAACAGAAGAACATTGAGGCAATTAAGGTTGCTATCTGGCCCTAAATTCTGTCACTCTTAATTTTAATTTGTCAATTCATGTTTTCAGTTAATTGTTTTCAAGCGAAATCATTTTAGTTCTAGCACCATAAATCAGCATCACACATTCGGATTTGCTAATCTCTCTAGGTGTGCTCTGCATACATGCTCAATTGATGCATGCAACTACTGTAAAAGTACATTTCACAATTTAAAATCCAGTTTAATTATACCTTACTATGGATCTGATGTTTCATGTACTGGATGGTGGTAGGCAATTGTAACCATCGCGGACGAGGATGGAAATTATCTTCAGGAAGCTTGGGAGCATGTCCTGACATGTGTTTCTCGGTTTGAGCATCTACACCTTTTGGGAGAGGGTGCTCCTCCAGACGCCACGTTCTTTTCCTTCCCTCAAAATGATTCTGAAAAATCAAAACAACCTAAATCAAATATCCTTCCTGTTCTTAAAAAGAAAGGACCCGGAAGAATTCAACATGCAGCTGCTTCTGTATTAAGGGGTTCATATGATGGTGGCAATGCATCCGGGGCAGTCACATCTGAACAGATGAACAATTTAGTCTCCAACTTGAACATGTTGGAGCAAGTGGGGAGCTCAGAAATGAATCGGATTTTCACACGGAGTCAAAAATTGAACAGTGAGGCTATCATAGACTTTGTGAAGGCTCTCTGCAAAGTCTCTATGGATGAATTGAGATCTACTTCTGATCCCCGTGTTTTCAGCCTAACAAAGATTGTAGAGATTGCGTATGCACTTTCCTTGCACTTTTTTTCTTTTCCCCTCTGATATTTGAAACTTGTTCTTAATGTGGAATGCTAGACTGTATATATAATGTTTATCTCTTGTGACAGGCACTATAACATGAACCGCATCAGACTTGTGTGGTCAAGCATCTGGCACGTGCTGTCTGAGTTCTTCGTAACCATTGGTTGCTCTGAAAATCTATCAATTGCAATTTTTGCCATGGATTCTTTACGGCAATTGTCAATGAAATTTTTAGATCGAGAGGAGCTGGCAAATTATAACTTCCAGAATGAATTCATGAAACCTTTTGTCATTGTTATGCGTAAGAGCAGTGCCGTCGAAATCAGAGAGCTAATCATCAGATGTGTCTCACAAATGGTTTTGTCTCGAGTGACCAATGTTAAATCAGGGTGGAAGAGCATGTTCATGGTAAACATACTACTTTTGTGTCTTTGTTGTAAATTTCAAAAGAAGCTCAGTTAGTTTTACTCGATATGATGCTGACTATTATCATTGGTTCTTGAACCTTTTTCAGGTTTTCACAACAGCAGCTTACGATGATCACAAAAACATTGTACTTTTGGCTTTTGAAATAATTGAGAAGATTATACGAGACTATTTCCCATACATCACAGAGACTGAAACCACCACTTTTACAGACTGTGTTAACTGCCTCATTGCATTCACCAATAGTAGATTCAACAAGGAAATTAGCCTGAATGCTATTGCTTTTCTCCGATTCTGTGCAACAAAACTTGCTGAAGGGGATCTTGGGTCTTCATCACGGAATAAAGAAAAGGAAGCTTCAGGAATGATCTCTCCATCCCCTCGAAGGGGTAAAGATGGAAAGATGGAGAATGGAGAAATCATGGAGAAGGATGATCACCTGTACTTCTGGTTCCCACTGTTGGCTGGTAAGAGGATGCAATGCAACTTCCTTTTGCTGTACTTATTTACCTATTGACCGGGAATGATTTACTGAGGGCACGAGGGGATTGCTATCCCTGAAAAACTAATTAGGATAGAATAATTGCATAAACCCTTGGAAGGCTTCTCAGTAAAAATTTGTGCCTAATGCTTAACGAAAGAGAGCTATTGGGCTTAGTTGTTTTTGTAGGATTTTCTTTGTTTGGAAAGGTCTCCCAAGTTTGATGGCCAAAATGGGGCCTTCAAAGTTTTCTCCTTCCAAACTAACTGTAAAATGTGAGGAATAAAAAGTAGGTAAAGTTAATCAGTTTGCATGCCTCTAGGTCCTTTATAGAACTAGTAGTTGTTTAAGGGAAATACTACTGTTTAATGTAGAAGGGAATGAAAAAATCTCTCAATATCTTCCTTTCCTTCTTTCTTATTTGATATATAATTAAGGCTTAGATGAAGAGTACCAAGGGGTGCAACCCATTACGGGGAGAAATATCCAAGATCTATAGCGAAGAAACCCTGTCAAATGACTTGCCACTATAAGACCAATAAAATAGTGGAGCACCATTTGTCCTTTACAACATGAACACATGGGTTGTAGTGGGGATGCTTCCTTTATACTTAGATTCCCTGTCTGTTTTCTTTGCATACTATCGGAAAAATGGATAGACGTTAAAACAAATTATTTAAACCAGAAAACCAGATCATGATTGAAGCTTCTAAAACACAGAACAGAGCCATATCCATTGGTACTAGGACTGCTATTCTGATATGAAATCCTTCGTAGTTCATATTACCTCGTTATTTTCTCCCGCATCACCTGCCATCTATCTCTCGATCCAAATCTACTCAATGCTGTTTATAGGGAAACGATTGCTCTTACTACTAGCCATGCAAAAGAGATATGGAAGTCCAAAATTGGTCTAACTAAATTAAAACTTTTCGTGGAAAAGAGACTTTGTGCCTTCTCTGGTATTAGCTAAGGAAAAAGCATTTGCTGTCCCCGGACAATCCCTCTCCACATTCTGGAACCCAGCCTTAAACCATCTGATTTTAGGATCTGATGCACCAGGGATGTGGGTTATTAGTGCCTTGGCTTTTTATAAGAAACTATCTTCCTCAGTCATGAATCTTCAGATTGATTTACTTATGAGCTTTGTTGTTGATGAGGAGAGATTTGTTGCAATACCATATGCATGGCTTATTCATGAGAGATTTTTTTACATCCCTTTATAGAACAATTGGCTTGAACTTTTAGCTATTTGCATATGACTTCTACAGGTTTGTCAGAACTAAGCTTCGATCCTAGGCCTGAAATCAGGAAAAGCGCCTTGCAAGTACTGTTTGAGACTTTACGCAATCATGGACACCATTTTTCGCTGCCTCTATGGGAGAGAGTATTTGAATCAGTTCTCTTCCCTATATTTGACTATGTGCGACATGCTATTGACCCTTCTGGAGGAAACTCACCTGGGCAAGAGCCAGATGGTGAGATGGGTGAGCTTGATCAAGATTCATGGCTCTATGAGACATGCACTCTGGCCCTCCAACTAGTTGTGGATCTTTTTGTCAAGTTTTATGGTACAGTGAATCCCCTACTAAGAAAAGTTCTAACACTTCTCGTAAGTTTCATTAAGCGTCCTCACCAAAGCCTTGCTGGCATTGGTATTGCTGCATTTGTCCGGTTGATGAGCAACTGTGGGGATCTCTTCTCTGATGAGAAGTGGCGGGAAGTGGTTCTGTCTTTCAAAGATGCAGCTAATGCGACACTTCCCGATTTCTCTTATATTCTCAGTGGGGAAACCACGGTTGGGAGCTATGAACATACTATCAATAGACAAAGTATTGATGAGTCAGCTGAGTCTGGAACTCCTGGTGATGATGCAGAAAATGCAAGGGCTCGGCATCTTTTTGCTTCTATTTCTGATGCGAAGTGCAGAGCTGCTGTCCAACTTCTACTTATCCAGGTAGTTTCTTCATTTTCATGGTTCTCAACTAAGGATGACAATAAACTTATCAAAAAGATGTGAGGTCTGTATGTAGGGCAGATGGTAATACCAAATTTGCATCTGCATTTCTGTTTTCCATGCTTATGCAACTGACTACTGACCAGGAACACGAAGTTGATTCTTCTGAGGGAAGCTTAGTAAGCCCTTAGATTTTTAGGGTCATGTCTCTATTGGAAACCCAACAATGTCTAGAACTGAGACACTAAAGTTTATTTAATGAAAAGAAAATAAAAAATTCGGCTCTTATTCCCCTTCAGTTGGATCCCATTGCATATGCACTGCATCTTTCAAAAAATGGGAGTCATCCTGTAGGAGAAGTACATGATCACCTTATTTCCGTTTTCAGTCAACTTTTAGTATGGTTTACACCCAATAATTACTGTACAAATGGAAGTTCTTTAATTTTCCTAGCATTAGGTATTTGCTCCTTATCATTTTCCTCTTAGGGGTTTGAAGTCTTTATTCACTTTTCCACATTACTTTTTGGTTTTGGGAGAAATACTGAGTTTTCTTCATTGACTGACAGGCGGTGATGGAGATCTACAGCATGTACCGTTCTGACCTTTCTGCCAAGAATATATTGGTCCTCTTTGTTGCCCTGCGTGATGTGGCATCACATGCACACAAGATCAACACTGATGCTGCTCTGCGTTCAAAGTTGCAAGAATTTAGCTCGATGACACAAATGCAGGACCCTCCATTGTTACGTCTGGAGAATGAGTCCTACCAAATTTGCCTGACATTCTTACAGAATCTGATACTGGACAAGCCTTCAGATTATGATGAGGTCGAGGTGGAGAAGCACTTGGTTGACCTTTGTCAAGAGGTTTTACAGTTTTACATCTCGGCTTCCTCCTCTGGACTCGTATCCAAGTCTTCTTCAGGAGAGCAGCCACGTTGGCAAATTCCTTTAGGTTCTGGCAAGCGAAGAGAATTAGCTGCTCGTGCTCCTCTTATCGTGGCAACATTACAGGCCGTATGCAGTATGGGGGAAAGTTCGTTCGAGAAGAACTTGGCTTGCTTTTTCCCGCTGTTTTCAAGCTTGATATGCTGTGAACATGGATCAAACGAAGTCCAGGTAGCTCTGAGTGAAGCGTTGAGCTCATCAGTAGGCCCTGTTTTGCTCAGATCCTGCTGATTTCCGGTAAAGACGAACTTCCTGTTTTATATGTATGATAGTTTTGCTCATGTAACTTCTTACCTCTTTTTCTGTAATAGTTATTCTTTTTTTTCGGAATTAGAAGTGATAGAATATTGAGGAGATAGATATGTTTTTGCCTCTAGCAGTCGCTTTTTAAGTTTTCTTCAGTAGAATCCTCCCACCAGTATTCACACAAGCTGCCAAGATCTTTCCCTCCTTTGCTTGAGTCAATTATTCATCTATTTTTCCAGAATCATCAAGAAAGTACATTGAATGAATGCTTGGATTTGGATTTTGAATTTGAGAGGCGTTTTAGTTGGTTTCTCAGTCTCAAGAAAGTAAATCTTTTGCATATGATGTGTGGATTTCATAGGGAAATGATAATTGGCCCAATCCATCTCCTCTTTCATTTCTCAAATTCACTCAAGTTTTACTGGGTTTAAGCATATTTTAGAGTACACGTAGAAATTATCATAATAAACTTTGTAATAATCTTATTTTTAAGAGTTCTTTGCCTTTTTTGAGTTTTAAAACAATTTCTTTAATGGATTATGTAAATACGATGATTAATCATGCTTTGCTTTCTAAGGTCTGACGATATTTAGTCCCATCAGCTGTAGTGTCAGCTAAATTACACGTAATGACTATTTGGCTAAGATTGATGGAAGAATAATGGTTCTGGATACTCTCAAATAAAAGTGAAAGTTGGATTTAATTGAATTGGGTACATGTACATGGTACTAGGGATGAAATTCTACATTTGATGATATGATCGGAATATGGGTGGATGCCAAAGTTTGAAATTTTTTTTATAAGTAGTACAAGATCTAACTCACATGCTATGTGCGTGCTCTTATTTTCGTTCTCTCGATAAGATTGAAAGGACGTGATGATGAATTATCCGCGCGATTACTCTTTTTGTATTTTAGAAAGAAAATTACTTAAAAAAGTAATGAAACTTGGTACTCTCTAGGAGGGAAGAGAGAAGTGGGTCTTAAGTGGAAAGTGCAACATTTATTTCTGTAAATGGCTGCCATGTACTTTCCCATTCGGGCATTGCTTGATTATATTTTTCAAGGGTCAATAGTTTTTTATTTATTTAAAGAATTAGCTTTATATATAGTATAGGTAGATAAATAATCAAAGAGTTGAGGCCTTCTTTATTTTGTTTATGAAACTCGTATATATAAAAAAAAAATACTGAAAACTATATATTGAATATTAATTTTTAAATACTTTAAGTACTGAAAATAAAAATTAGAAGTTGTTTGATATAGATGAACATTATAATTAATTCATTATCTTTCTAACAAACATGGAATAGCGAGAATTATTGAAAGGTTTTCACATATTATAATTATAAGATTCTAACTTCAATTAAATGTTTTATCATCTAACCAAATATGTAAGCCCTTCCAAGAAATTAGTAATTTTGACTTACAACAATAAATTAAGTTAAAGAAAAATTGTCCAAAAATCTTAAATCTCTTGCACTTTTGTTGATTCAATTCTAAATATTTTAATTTACCAATTGGGTCATATTTTTTTTCGTATTTAACCAATTGAGTTAATTCGATCAATTTTGGCAGAAATTTGTTAAGATTCAACCATCTAATATGGCATGACGCCGACATACAATCTTTAATAATATTTTAATATATTATTTTATTTATTTATTTTTTCCTCTTCCTCAATTCCTTCTTTATTTTTTTTTTTTTATTTACTAGTGGTTGATGAGGGTAGTCGGGCCCTCACTGGCCACTAGGTGATGTGGCCTTGCTTCACTTGAGTTCAAGCAGCCATGGCTAGGAGCTCGAGATTTTGTGTCCATGTCTAGATCATGTGTCCATGTCTATGAGCCTTGAGTTCTCACGATTGCTGCAATGAGCTTTGAAGCTCAAGCAGTGGGCAAAGGTAATCATGGGCAAGGCCACCTTCCCTATGGCCATAATGGTCTTGCTTGGATTTGGTTAAGGTCAGGTGAGGGCATTGCGACCCTCACCTAGCGACCAACAAGACTCTTGCTAGTAGAGTAGTTAAAAAAAAAAAAGGAAAAAGGAAAAAAAAGAAGAAAAGGAAAAAGAATTTTTATTTAAAATATTATTAAGAATTATCTATGTCAGCATTAGCTGTGCTATGTAATTGGTCCAAAATTAAACGGATGAACTCAATTGGTAAAATGTGAAAATATTTATGACTCTATTGACAAAATTGAAAAGTTTAAGATTGAATTGATAAAAGTACAATAGGCTAAGAATTTTTTGGACAATTTTCCCTTTAAGTTATGCATAGTTAAAACTTATCAAATGCACTTAATAACGTTAATTATTGAAATATTTAATTTTTTGTACTTAATGTGAGCCTTCAAATAATTAGAATAACCAAATCGTTAGGGAAAAAATTAATGTTATAATGAGAGGGACAATTCTTAATAGTGTAAAGCAATCAATCACGTAAAGTCCAGTGTCACGTTCAGCCTAAACCAACTTAGGCATAAGATAAATTAAAAAAAAAAAAAAATAGGCGCTTGAAACTCACTATAGATCTCATGTCCATGTCTGCAAGCCTTGAGCTCTCACAATCGTTGCCATGAGCTCAAAGCTTAAGCAGTGGCTGAGGTTGCCTTGCTCGCGACTTGAAAGGTCATCACGGCCACGGGCGAGGTTGCCTTGCTCGTGGTTATGATGGCCTTGCCTAGATTTGGGCGAGGGCGTTGCAGCCCTCGCCTAGGAGCTAGTGAGACCCTTGCAAGCCAGTAAAAAAAAATGAAGAAGGTAAAGAGAAAAAAAAAGAAACAATGGAAAAAGGAAAGAAAATATAATCTTTAAAATATTATTAAGAATTGTCATGTAAACGGTCCAAAATTAGACGAATTGAATCAATTGGCAAAATGTAAAAAAGTTTATGACTCAGTTGGCGAAATTGAAAAGTTTAGAATTGAATTGACAAAAGTATAGTAGGCTTAATACTTTTTGAACAATCTCCTCTTAAGTTATGTATATTTAAAGGTATACTTGAAAAAACATGGCAAGGTTCTGCCGCACTTTTTGAACTTTTTAACAAAAAAATATGGTAAGATTCTGAATTTTTTGGATAATTTTTGAGGCATAAGATAAATTTAAAAAAAAAAAAAGTGATTGGACCACACTAAAACTTTGACCTTAGCCGCCTTGACCTGCATAGCCGCCTTTGTCATGATAGGGTAATTTTTTTTAAAACATTTTCAAGAGGTCTAGACGTTGATAATCAATTTTTTCTACATGGGATTAATTCTACCGATATTAAAATTGATACTATCTTGTTGTAAAGAGTACTCTTTTCGCTTTCCTGAGAAATTTTAAAATATCATCTAAATTTTCAAAAATTATAAAAATATACTCATCTTCATGTCAATATTTGTATATTGTGAAAGTTTCTAGTGTTTAAAATTAAAAAAAGTCAAATTGTGTGCACTACAAGAGTTACATTAAACAAAAAGTGAAAATAAAATCTAATGAGATGCGTTCTAAATTAAAAATGTAGGGTGATAATAAGAATTTCTTAGATTCAACCTCTTGATATTTCTGGCATTGCATTGACTTAGATGCCATTCCTCTTTCTTTCCATTTTTTTTTTTTAACACCAAAGCAAATTTTTATTAATTTTCCTTGTCTAGTTAGACATCAGAGAAAAACAGTTCAACATAATCTAATGACTCATAGGAAGTGGGGTAATAAAGATTTGAAGTACCTAATAATTTTCTCAAATATTGACACGCGAGACTCAATGATTCCTTTTGGATAAGTTCACCCAAAATTTTAAATTTCATACATAGATTGCAATTTAATTTAAATATTTTTAATTCGAACGATCCGTTCCCAAGCCTTTCTAAGAAAGGTGCAACCAAGTCTTTTGAATAAATAATGCCCACACAATCATTTATCTGGTGATACTGGAAATTTTGGGTACATGACAACTTTGAATTGCCTTTCTCAACAAACCTATATAGTACCTGATTTATAGTTTTCAGAGAAGTTAATTAACTTAATTACTTGAGTTGAGAATTTCACAACATCATCGCTCACGACCTAACTGCTCCAATCGAAATGTTTACAGCCCGATCATATTTCATTAATAAAGCTAAGTACCTTTCTGGTATGTTTCCCCAAAATTGTCCTTGCCATACGTCTCTCTCTTCCATGTCATCATCTCAGGGGCTTCACTTCGACCAGAACTCCAAAGCTATTCATCAAGCTATAAAAGCAGCTGCACTTGGTGATAGATTCCTCAAACATACAGGCACAAGCACCTACATTGCTTCCAAATTACTCTATTCTCTCCTTCCTTTTGCTTCTCAAGATGGCTCGGCTGAAGGTCCAGGGTATGTGTACGGTCACCAAGCAATGATCTCAAGAGGTTCTTCCATCTGTGCTTTCGCTCAACGAATGTGTATGTGTACATATGTATGTTTCCATGTGTACTCATGTCGCGTGTGAGCGCACATAAGAACATGAACTATTTCTGGTTCTAGGGATAAAGTGTAGCAGTAAATCGGTTTGATGAACAGTTCATGGGTGAGTCTCAAAGAAACATGAAACACCTTTTGGCCTCGAGTTAATTACTCGCGATCCATTGCTCGTAAAAAGGTTGAATTGTTCATAATGATTGTTCCCTCAGCAGTTCTAAAGAAATCCTCTTTTGAGAACCGGTGAGCTCAGGATGAATTTTTTGACCTTTACTTGCATTGGAAATAAGATTTGGTTTATGTTGCCTGAATAAGAAAGCTAGAGTTGTCAACTGTTCTTGCAACTTCTCTTCCATCTGTCTCAACTTCTTTATACATTTCTTTGTTCTCCATTTTTATCGTGTGTGCTTGCTACCGATTCTGGAACAGAAGGAATGCGAATTGGTGGCCTCGAAAGGTGACTATAGTCCCTAATCTTTGCCTCCCAGAGCGAAGCAATGAAATCCGAAACTGGTGATCCATATAAAATGTGTGCACAACCAGACATCGGGAAAATCCTACTTATAGATGTTACATGGGTCACTGTGCATGCCTGTAGAGGTCGTATTGTCACGTTTTGCTTACACCAACTTGGGCATAAGATAAATTATAAAAATAGGCACTTGAAACTCCCTCCAAATCTCGTGTCCATGTTTGGGAGCCTTGAATCCTCATGGTCGCTGCCATGAGCTCGAAGCTCAAGTAGTGGGCGAGGCTGCCTTGCTCATGGCTATGATGGCCTTGCTCAAATCTAGGCGAGGCCAGGTAAGGGCATCGCAGCTCTCACCTAGCGGTCAGTGAAATCCTTTTTAGCCAATTGTTAAATAATAATAATAATAATAATAATAATAATAATAATAATAATAATAATAATAATAATAATAATAATAATAATAATAATAATAAATAAATAAATAAATAAATAAATAAATAAATAAGATGGAAAATAAAAAAAAACAAGAAAAGGAAAAAGAAAAAGAAAAAGAAAAAGAAAAAGAAAAATTAATTTTTAAAAATATTATTATGAATTGTCTATATCAAGATCGACCGTGTCACGTAGCCGGTCCAAAAATAGATGGATGAACTCAATTGGAAAAATGTGAAAATGTTTATGACTCAATTGACAAAATATGAAAAGATTTAGGACTCAATTGACAAAAATACAATATGTTTAGAACTTTTTAGACGAGTTTCCGGTTAAGCCATGTATAATTAAATGTTATCAAATGCACTTAATAATGTTAGTTATTGAAATATTTTATTTTCTATACTTAATGTGAGCCTTCAAATAATTAGAATAACCAAATTGTTGAGGGAAAAAGTTATTGTTACAACGTGAGAGATAATTTCTGATGGTGTAAAGCAATCAATCATGCAAAGTCACATTCTGCCTACCCCAACTTAGGCATAAGATGGCGCTTGAAACTCACTCTAGTCTCGTGTCCATGCCAGCGAGCCTTGAGCTCTCACCGTCGTTGTCATGAGTTCGAAGCTCAAGTAGTGGGCGAGGTTGCCTTGCCCGCTGCCCATCGCATTTGTGGGTGAAGCCGCCTTGCTTGTGGTCGCGATGGCCTTGCCTAGATCAGGATGAGGCCAGGCGAGGGCATTACAGCCCTCATCTAGCGGTTGGTGAGACCTTTACCGGCCAATAGTAAAAAATAAATAAATAAATAAGAAAAAGAGAAAAAAAGAAAAAAAGAAAAATAATTTTTTAAAATATTATTAAAAATGTCTACGCTAGCACTAGTGTACTGCGTAGTCAGTCCAAAATTAGATGGATTGGACTCCATTGATAAAATGTTAAAATGTTTAGGATTCAATTGGGAAAATATGAAAAGATTTAGAAATAAATTGGCAAAAATACAGTAGGTTTAGAACTTTTTGGACAATTTTCCAATTAAGTTATGTATAGTTAAAGGTTATCAAATGCACTTAATAACATTAGTTGTTGAAATATTTAATTTTATGTGCTTAATGTGAGCCTTCAAATAATTAGAAAAACCAAATTATTGGGGAAAAAGTCATTGTTACAATAAGAGAGATAAAGAGCATGTAAAGTCCAGTGTCACATTCTGCCTAACCCAACTTAGGCATAAGATAAATTTAAAAAGTAGGAGCTTGAAACTCACCCTAGATCTCATGTCCATGTATGCTAGCCTTGAGCTCTCACGGCTGTTACCATGAGCCCAAAGCTCAAGTAGTGGGCGAGGTCGCCTTGCTCGCGACCTAAAAGGCCATCGCAACCGCGGGCGAGGCTGTCTTGTTTGTGGCCGTGATGGCCTTGCCTAGATCTAGGCAAGGTCAAGCGAGGTTATCATTGCCCTCACCTAGCGGTCGGTGAGACCTTTGCCGGTAGGTAGTTAAAAAAAAAAAAAAAAAAAAAAAAGGAAAAGAGAGAAAAAGGAAAAAAGAAAAAGATAAAGAAAAAGATTTTTTTTAAAATATTATTAAGAATTGTTTACGTAAGCACCGGCCGTGCCACATAGCTAGTCTAAAATTAGACATATGGACTAAATTGACAAAACGTGAAAAATGTGTAGAATTCAATTGGCAAAATTGAAAAGTTTAGGACTAAATTGGCAAATGTGTAGTAGGTTTAGAACTTTTTAAACAATTTTCAATTAAGTTATGTACAGTTAAAGGTTATCAAATGCACTTAATAACGTTAATTGTTGAAATATATTTAATTTTCTGTATTTAATTTGAGCCTTCAAATAATTAGAACAACCAAATTGTTGGGGAAAAAGTTATTGTTACAATAAGTTACAATAAGAGAGATAATTTTTAATAGTGCAAAGCAATCAATCAGTAAAGTCCAGTGTCACGTTCTGCCTACGCCAACCTAGGCATAAGATAAATTAAAAAATAGGAGATTGGTCCACAGTGAAACTTTGACCTTAGCCGCCTTGACCTGCATAACGGCCATGTCATGATAGGGTAATTTTTTTAAAACATTTTCAAGAGGTTTAGACGTTGACAATCAATTTTTTTTTTTACATGGGATTAATTCTACCGATATTAAGATTGATAGTATCTTGATGTAAAGGGTACTCTTTTTGCTTTCCTTTTTAAAATATCATCTAAATTTTCAAAAATTATAAAAAAAAATACAAATCTTCATGTTAATATTTATATATTATGAAAGTTTTGAATATTTAGAATTAAAAAAAGTCAAAGTGCGTGTCACAAAATTTACAATAAGTAGAAAGTGAAAATAAAAGGCTAATTAGATACACTCTTAATTAAAAATGAAAAGTGGTAATAGTAATTTAGTAGATTCAACGTCTTAATATTTCTAGCATTGCATCGACTTGGATGCCATTCCTCTTTCTTTCCAATTTTTTTTTACACCAAAGCAAATTTTTATTAATTTTCCAGACATAAAAAACAATTCAACATAATCCAATGACTCAAATGAAGTGGGCTAATAAAGATCTGAAGTACCTAACAATTTTCTCAAATATTGACACATAAGACTCAATGACTCCTCATTTGGCAGATCCAAACTAATATATAAAGTTATTTCAATTTTCCCCAGGAAATTGTTAGAATAAGTTCACTAAAAATTTTCAATTTCATACATAAGATCGCAATTTAATTTAAATATTTTAATTCGCACGATCCATTTTCAATCCTTTATAAGAAAAGTGCAATCAAGTCTTTTGGATAAATAATGCCCACGTAAGCATCTATCTGGTGATAGTTGAAATTTTGCATGCTGACAATTTCGAATTACCTTTCTCAACACATATAAAGGACCTAAAATATACCTTTCGAGAAGTTAATAGCTTAGGCCCTATTTGTTTATTTGTATTTCTGTTCTTTGAAACACAATTTTTTGTTCTTTTGTTCCCAGGAACAAAAAAAGAATACACTTTTGTTCCCGGGAACAGATTTGGAACGTCATTACTCACGACTTAACTGCTCCAATCGAAATGATTAGAGCCCAATCATATTTCATTAATAAACGTTATTCATTACTCTATTCTGGGATGATTCCCCAAAATTGTCTTTACCGTGCGTCTCTTTCACTTCTGTGTCATCATGTTAGGTGGTTCACTTCGACTGGAACTCCAAAGCTACTCATCAAGCCATAAAAGCAGCTGTAGTTGGTAATAGATTCGTGAAGTATACAAACGTAAGTACCCTACATTACTTACAAGAGTACTCTATTCTCTCCATCCCCTTGCTTCTGAAGATGGCTCAGCTGGACGTCCAGGGCATGCGCATGGGAGGGTCATCGCCGGAGCTCCGGTTACCGAGCAATGATCTCAAGAGGTTCTTCATTCTGTGCTTTCGCTCGACCAGTATGTGTGTAAATATGTATGTTTCCATGTGTTCTCACGTCGCGTACGAGCGCACATGAGAAGGTGAATTGTTTCCAGTCCTAGGGATGAAGTATAGTAGTAAATCGGTTCGATGAACAGTTCATGGGCTAATCACTAGGAAACACGGAACACCCTTTTGGCCTCGAGTTAAGTTCTCGCGGTCGAGTGCCTTGTAAAAAGGTTGAATAGTTCATAATGATTGTTCCCACAGCAGTTCTAAAGAAACCCTCTTTTGAGAACGGGCGAGCTCAGGAATGAATTTTTTCTACCTTTGCTTGCATCGGAAATAAGATCTGGTTCATGTCGCTTGTACAAGAAGGCTAGAGTTGTCAGCTGTTCTTGCAACTTCTCTTCCGTTACGACTTCTTTGTATGTTTATTTGTTTTCTGTTTCTTTTTGTGTGCTTGCTACCGATTCTGGAACAGAAGATTTGCGAATTGGTGGCCTCGAAAGGCAATTATAGTCCCTAATCTCTGCCTCCCAGTGCGAAGCAATGAAATCCAAAACAGGTGATCCATATAAAGTGTGTGCACGACCAGACATATTGGGAAATTCCTACTCATGGATGTTACATAGTTCACTGTGAATGCCTGTATAGGTCGCCACTGTGCTTTTTGACATCGTGTTCCGATAAAGTTCTGTTCTATCATACAAATTCTATCAAGCAGTAGGCCTTGCAATGATTTGTCCCTTTGCTAATCCAGGACACCAGTCGAGGATATCAGATCACTCCGGCTGATCACAGCTATCAAGACCCCGTACCTACCCGATGGCAGATTGGACCTCGAAGCCTACAATGGCTTGATCGATATGCAGATCGCGCAGGGTGTGAAAGGAGTCATCGTTGGCGCCACAGCCGGGGAAGGCCATTTGATGAGCTGGGACGAGCACATCATGCTCATTAGACACACCGTTGATCGCTTTGGTGCTTCGCTCAAGGTGATCGGTAACACCGGAAGTAACTCCACTGCAGAAGCGATGGAGGCCACTGAGAAGGGCTTTGCTGTGGGAATGCATGCTTCCCTTCACATCAATCCTTATTATGGCAAAACATCGATACGCGGCTTGCTTGCTCACTTCAATAGTGTTCTACCTATGGGCCCGATGATGATATACAATGTTCCGGCAAGGACGGGTCAGGACATTCCTCCTAGCGTCATCCAAACCTTGGCCACAAGCCCGAACTTTGTCGGCATTAAGGAATGTGTTGGAAATGATCGGGTTAGGCAGTATGCAGAGGAGGGGATCACCGTTTGGTGCGGGATGGATGATCAATGCCATGATGGTAGGTGGGATTTCGGGGCTGTGGGATCAATGTTGGTGCCAGCAATTTGATTCCTGGCTTGATGCTGGAATTGGTCACGGGGAAGAAGAGTCCGTCACTGAACGAAAAGGTCCTGCCTTTGGTTGAATGGCTCTTCCACGAGCCAAATCCGATCGGAGTGAACACTGCTCTGGCTCAACTCGGGGTGGTCCGGCCAGTTTTCAGGCTCCCTTACGTGCCCCTTCCTCTATCGAAGAGGCTGGAGTTCGTGGGCTTGGTGAAGGACATTGGAAGAAAGCATTTCGTGGGAGATGGAGAAGTTCAGGTACTCGACGATGACGACTTCATCTTGGTGGGAAAGCATTGATACTGGTCATCTTCGTTCCGGAAAGACACCCTTCATGTTTCATTTTGCCTCCTCAGATCTACTATGTTGTTTCAGTGACGGATATTAGCAAGAACAAGAATTAAGGTGCATCACTTTGAAATTAAGAAGCATTATACATATTTCTGTCAACGTGATTTGTGTTCTTTTTCTTGTCCGCCGTACTTGTTAATTCTACTTGTCTAGCAAGTAACATCTCGGAGGTGCGATTACTCTGCGAACAACTTATTTCATCAGCAAATTGGAACCGGGGAAAGGGAATTCGAATCACACCCGGAGTGCGTAAATGACTTCATCTTCAGGTTGATGAATGTGAAATTATGACAGGAAATCGCCGAAGAACCGATAAATTTAACTGATGGAGAACTATGAGAGATTACTCACACGTATTAGTGACAAAATCTTCCTTTTCATGATGTTGCTGAAATGGGCAATCCGATGAAGGACCACACATATAACTAGAAAGACATCATGCTTCATCCAGTTGTTCCGACGACAGTTGACAGAAGCATTTTATATACATGGATGCGAGTCGCACTTGGATAAAGACCGCAGAAAACATAGCAACCAATTTAAACGCAATGTCACCTGGAGAACCGCAAGCTTTGGTTTTCTTGATTCACAAGGAAATCAGAAGACAGTGTGAAGTACAAACCATCTTATTTTGAAAAAGCCAAGTTCCTGCAAGAAATTGCAAACCCTTCACATACGATCTTACCAACTTCGTGGCCCGAACACTTTGAACTGAAGGAGCCCACGGAAAATGAAATAAGCAAATTACACCGACATTCATAGTTAGTTTTCTACAAAATGGTAGCTCTGAGTGAAACGCTGAGCTCATCAGTTGGCCCTGTCTCGCTAAGATCCTGCTGATCCGAGGTAAAAACTAGCTTCCTGTTTGGTATGCATGACAGTTTAGCTCATGTAGTAATTCCTCACCTCTTTTTGTATAAGAATTTTTGACTTTTCCGGCAAGAATTGATAGGATATGAAGAGATAGAGATGTTTTTGCATTCAGCATTGGCTTTTTAATTTTTCTTTAGTAGAATCCTCCTCCCAGAATTCACACATGTTGCCAAGATCCTCGGCATCGTCACGCCATTGCAAAGTCATCGTCATCGACTTGACCATTTTTTTTTTCCCTGAAAGTAACATTTCATTTATTTCCATAAAGAAACAAGCAAGAAATAATACAGTCGAACTACAAATTAAACAAACCCTGGACAGTTTCAAAGCAAAACAAACTCCATATGACAAGATAAATCATTAGAATGAAGTTAGGGGTCACAGGCTCAAAGAGTAGATTTGTGATTTTTCAAACCTAAATCGATGGCTAATCATTGAATCCATTTTCAGTAATGTGTACACACCGAGAACTCTATTTATTGTTACAGCTTTGTCTTTGACAATGCGCACCTAGGTCAACATCCCCAAAATCGTCATTTAGAGTAAAAAGATTAACCGAGCATAGATCTAACTGTGAGAGCAAAACCTTCACGAAAATTTTTCCGATCTTTTGTGAAATTGGACTTATATACCAACGAAATCCAAGGGAAGCGATACCTTGAAAACATATACTAAAAATCCCTAAATATAAACTAGATCAAGATAGAAACCTTGCTGAAATGAGAGAGAAGGTGCTAAATCTAGATTTGATTAGAAGAGACAATCTTCCCAATTGAAAGGAAAACAATGAAAGAAAATAGAGAACCAAATCACTCAAAGAAAAAAAAGAGGGGAGGGAGAGATCTAGTTCACTGAATCGGTTTTAATGCTTGATTTTATGACAAAGATAGCAATATAGGCGGACACCGAAATTCGAAAATTTTATGTTTAGTACAAGATTCTAACGCACTTATTTTCGTTCTCTTGATAAGACTGAGCGGATTTGATGAACGATAATCCAAGTGATCATTCTATTTTTATCTTAGAAAGGAAGTCGCTTGAACAATAAGGAAACTTGCTACTTCTTAGGAGTGAAGAGAGAAGCGGGTAATATGAGAATGAAACCTTCACTCCTGCAATCTTGAGGAAGGGAGAGTTGCCGTGTATTCACCATTCTGCTATTGATATCTTGCTTGATGATGACATTTCTAAGGCATTTTTCAAATTAGACACCGAGTTTGAAATTTGGTTATATACATAGTATGGATCAATAAACCCCGGAGTTGAGGTCATTGGTATGAAACTCGTATGATAAAAGTGAAAAATAAGAGTAACAGAAAATTCAAGTACCATATATCAAGCGCCGAAAGCTTTTAATTAATGAAAATGGAAATGAAAATTTGTTCAATAATACAAAAAACTTAATAGAAGAATTCTATTACCTTTTTAGCAAATATGGAATGACGAGAAGTATGAAAGAGTTTTGAAGCTATATAATTATTAAACATTTTGATTTATTTTAAGTATCTTATCATCTGACTAATTAAGTAAGTTATGTGATTAAAATAATCAATTAAACATATCCTAAGCCTTCGAATGAAATCCTCGTACGATATGTAAAGTCATCAAGGAAACTAATATCGTGGTGAGAACTAAAGGACAAAGTTAGTTGAGAATATTATTAGAATAAATCAAATAGATGATTTTCAGGAAGGATTTTGTGGAGTAAAAGTAATCAATCATATAAAAAGTTTGATGTGACGTTTTCCCTAACCTCACTTAAGAATAAGATTATCTAAACAAGGTATGGTCCCCACTAAACTTCAAGTTTGAAGAAATAATTTTGCCAAAATTTAAAGTTTTATTCAAAATTTTGAAAAATTATATGTGAATTTAGAGGTCATCATTGATATATTGCGAAAGTTTCAACTGTGTAGGATTAACAAAGTTAAAGTGCGACGTTACAAGATTTATATTAAGTAAAAATTTAATCGGACCTGCTCTTAATTAAAAAAAAAAAAAAAAAAGATGATAATAAGAATCTCGGCATCATTATTTTGAACCAATTTAGTAAATCAAACGTCTTAATATTCCTAGCATTGTGTTGACCCAAGCGCTCTTATGATTTGGATGCAGTGTTTTTCTTACACCAATTTTTTTAATTATTTTTCTTGTCTAGTTAGACATCAAACAATGGTTCAACATAATCTAATAGCTCCTGTAAAGTGGATCAATAAAGACCTGGAGTCCCTATAATTTTTTAAAATATTTGCACATGAGACTCAATGGCTTCTCCATCCGCATTTTCCAGCGGGTGAATTTTCCCCGGTAGTAGGTAAATAATGCCGAAATTCTTTGTCAGAAAGTCCACACTAAAGATATTAGAATAAGTTCACTTAAACTCCTAATTTTGTCCATGGAACCCAATTTAATTTGTACAATCAAGTCCAAAACCTTTTTTTTTCTTAAATTACAATCGAATTCTTTTGATGAATAAATACATACAAAATTATTTTTGTGACGACATTTGAAATTTCGCATACACGACAATTTTATGTTGCAGTTTTCAATACACGGTTGTAGGACTTGATTATACGTTTAAGCGAAGTTGAGGAATTGATTGAACATTGGAGCCCTATCATATTCCATTAATAAAACTTAGGACCTTTAGGCTAAAGTTTCCCCAAAATTGACTCCTCCTCATTTGCTTCACGTTGACCTCAACTCCATAGTTATTCATCAAAGCCATAAAACGCAGCTGCAGCTGGTAATGGATTTCTGCAGACAAAAAATACACACATCAAGTGCAAATTACGACATTCTCTCCTGCCGTCTGCTTCTAAAGATGGCTCAGCTGAAGTGCCACGGCATGTGCACGAGAGGGTCGACGTCGCAGCTCCGGTTACTGAGCAATGATCACGAGAGGTTCTTCATCCTGTGCTCTCCCTCGACCGATTTCAATCAATTATTGTCTTGTTCGATGTACAGTTACTTTCGAGTTTCAACAAGTATGTATGCATGTCTGTATGTGTTATGGACACGCGCGTGCGAGCGCACAAGGTCGGATGAGGATTCATGGGCAAATCCCAAAGAACCACGAGACGCTCTTTGGGAATCGAGTCGAGTACTCGCGCATCGACTGCTTAGGAAAAGATCGAATTGTTTATGATGATTGTTCGCTCGGCAATCCTCTTGTGGTTAAAGGCGAGCTCAGGATGAATTTATTTCGACCTTTACCTGCATCGGAAACAAGATCTGGTTTGTGTAGCTTGTCAAGAAAGCTACAGTTTGTCAAATGTTCTTGCTACTTCTCTTCCAACTGTTTCAACTTCTAATGTGTTTCTTTTGCTTTCCCTTTTTTTGCTGCTCGCTATGATTGTGGAACAGAAGGAATGCCAATTGGATGCCTCGAAAGGCGACTAAAGTCCGCAATCTCTGCCTCCCTGTGCGAAGCCATGAAATCCAAAACAGGTGATCCACATAAAATGCGTGCACGGTCAGACATATTTCAAAATCCTACATTGCAGACGTTACATACTCAGCTCGTTGTGAATGTCTGTTACAGTTGCGAATGCGGTTTTAACATCGTGTTCTAATGAAGTTCTATGGTACAAATTCTATCATGACAAAATGAGATGGTTTTGATTTTGTTTCTATGCATTGCCCGGCTGCTGCACGTGGTGAATATGCACTCATTAAGCACTTGGCCGTGCGATGATTTGTTGCTTTGCTGATCCAGGACTCCGGTCGAGGATATCAGATCACTCCGGCTGATCACAGGCATCAAAACCCCATACCTACATGATGGCAGACTGGACCTCAAAGCTTATGATGGCTTGATCGATATGCAGATTGCACAGGGTGTGGATGGCGTCATCGTCGGTGGCACAGCCGGGGAAGGCCATTTGATGAGCTGGGACGAGCACATCACGCTCATTGGACACACTGTCACCCGCTTTGGCGCTTTGCTCAAGGTGATTGGCAACACTGGAAGTAACTCCACTGGTGAAGCAATGCAGGCTACTGAGCAGGGCTTTGCTGTTGGAATGCATGCTTCCCTTCAAATCAATCCTTACTATGGCAAAACGTCGATACCTGGCTTGCTTGCTCACTTCAATAGTGTTTTGCCTATGGGCCCGATGATAATATATAACATGCCATCAAGGACGGGTCAGGACATTCCGCCTAGCGTCGTTGAAACCTTGGCTGCGAGTCCGAACTTTGTCGGCGTTAAGGAATGTGTTGGATATGATCGTGTCAGGTGGTACGCAGAGGAGGGGAAAACGGTTTGGTGCGGGATGGATCATGAATGCCATGATGCTAGGTGGGATTTGGGTGCCACGGGAGCGATGTCGGTTGCTAGCAATTTGATTCCTGGCTTGATGCGGGAATTGGTAGCGGGGAAGAAGAGTCCTTCGTTGAACAAAAAGCTCATGCCTGTGATCGAATGGCTCCTCCATGAGCCAGCCCCGATTGGACTGAACACTGCTCTGGCTCAACTCGGGGTGGTCCGGCCGGTCTTCAGGCTTCCTTATGTACCGCTTCCTCTATCGAAGAGGCAAGAATTTGTGGGCTTGGTGAAGGACATTGGAAGAGAGCATTTCGTGGGAGAAAGAGAAGTTCAGGTCCTTGACGACGATGACTTCATCTTGGTGGGAAGGTATTGATATTGGTCATCTTCATTCCAAAATGACATCCTTCATGTTCCACTTTGCTTCCTCAGATTGACCATGTTCAGTGGTCAAGCTATATCAATTTGAAACTAAGAAGCATTATACGTATAGCTATTACATGATTTGCGTCCTGTCTTTTCCGTCTGTGAAACGCTTCTCGGAAGACAACAAAAACTAGCAGAAAAGAGGACAAAGAAAATCGCTGAAGTGCTGATTAATGGAGAGGCATGAGAGATTACTCGAACTTATTAGCCGCATAATCTTCCTTCTCATGAAATTTGCCGAAACAACCGATCCAACTCAAAACGAAGTACAATCAGAAAGGCTTCATCAAGTTGCTCCCATGCCAAATCGACAGAAGCAATTTTTAACCATATGGATGCGATTCGCACTTGGATAAAGAACATAGAAAAAATAGACACCAGTTTAAACCCAATGTCGCCCGGAGAACTAGAGGATTCCACGAGCTTTGGTTTTCTTCATTCGCAAGCACATCAGAAGATAGCATCAAGTGAAGAGCATCTCAATTGAAAAGGAAAGTTCCTGCAATAAACTGCAAACCCTTCATTCGAGCGGATCGCACTTTCATATATGATCTTCCAACTTCATGGCACAAACACTATGAATAGAAGGATCCGACAGGAAATGTCATGAGCAAATAATAATTTCTATACATAATTTAGTTATTTACAAGAAGATGAGACTGATTCCTGAGAAAAAGGGGAAGAGGGGGAAGAGGGGAGAATGTAGATACTTTCAGTGTCAAACATCGATAGAGACCTGATTCAGATACCACGTACAAAATTTCTAGCCAAGCGAGTCTTCTTGGGTATTTTCATCATCTTCATCCATCGGATCATCCAAATTTCGACCCTCATCAGCTCTGCTGCTCTCTTCGATCTCCGTATCTGAACTCGACTGGCCTTGGGCACTGCCGTTAGCATGATCACTCCCAGTGTAATCCTCCGTATCAGAGTCTGAAACAGAACCCTGCTTTTCTCTCCCCTCAGAGTGATCACTATTCATTGCACCAGCAAACTTCTCCTTCAGATCAGGGGCAACAATCCCAATCATCTCAGTCAAAGCACCTCGTTCTTGATTCAGTCTAGCCACAGCTGCATCGTATGATGGAGCACTTTGACTCTCGGCAACAAAGCCATTGGAATCGAGTAAAGGTGCCGCACCTACCTCATTCTCACCTCTACTTCTAGGAGATTCATTCTCTCCATGGATAGAGGGAGCAGTGCTACAGGCCCAACTCCCAGCAACTTCGGAAGCTAAGAGGTCTGCTGTCCTGACTGTGCCCAGAGTTTCGGCTTCAATATCTTGCGTAGCTTTTAAGGTTTCTGGAGCATTGTTCGATTCGTATTGCTGTAGAGTTTCCTGTTCCTGACTAAGTGTTTGAGCTTGATCAGCAGTTTCTTGCACATTTTCTCCCTCATCAAGTTGCATTGTGTCCCCGGCCAAAGTACTTACTCTATTCAGATCAATATTTCGCGCACCATCAATTCCAGGGCTCTCAGTCTCAAGAACTTGCTCAGTGTCAACGGGATCTCCCTCCATAACTGGTTCCGTTCCAACACCATGAATCTCAGAGCCAAATCCACCTTTAACATCCTGACCAGCACTAGTGAAATCGGCCTCTTGTGTATTTTGAGCGTCTTCTTGGCTTCTGATATCACATTCATGTTTCTCAGTGACACTATCTTCATCTGTAGATGCCACAACATGAACATTGTTGCATCTCTGCGCTGACATAGCAGAATTTTCCTTGGCATTGTTGTTACTGCGATTGCTGTTCTCCTCTTTCCTTCTGTTCAGGAAACAGTCAATGTTCCCATAAGTTGCATTGAGGTCAATATCAAGTGAAGTGTTTTCGTAATTCTCCTCATCCTCCAGGGTCCTCTGCATTGCTTTCAATTGTTCCTGCTGCTTCGAGAATAAGACCATGATTTCTTCAGTTGTAGAATAAAATGCCCGTAACTGAGTCTCACTGCATGACCAATGAAGCCCCCAAAAATCATGAAGCAGAAGAGGAAACTTTAATGCTATGTGCACAGATTACAGTGGCAAATGTCAAATATTGCAGAATATCAATGAGTTTGAACATCTCACCGCAGCATCACTCTTTCCCGGGCACCTTTCAACCGCCTCCTCTCAAAATCAAGATCGCGGATTGCAGCACTAATCTCAAGCTCAAGTTTTGAAACCTTTGCCCATGCTTCTTCTCGAGCAGCCTGCTACCAAGGCCAGGGAATGCCTCAGCTCAGATGCACTTAAAGGAGACAAATTCTCAAATTTCCAATTCAACATGCACATTTTGATAAGAGCAAGAAAAAAAAAATATCAATCTACCCAATCTCTTAGAAAAACAAGATGGATTAGAGAACTATATGACTATCTCTTCTCCCACAAACCATGTACTTGAAAAGGATGTAATTTATCTCCAAGTAACTTCAGGAGAAATCTCAAATAAACAAAAGACACCAGTCCATAGTAAGATATCTTGGCTTCTTTTCAGATTATCAAACCTGGCAAGATATAGTCAGGGCCATCTATCCTCATCTAAAGATCAATTGAAGCAAGCATTCTGGCAGCTACACAAACCAACGTGAGCGAATCCTTTTGCTGCCGTTTGACCATTTTCAACACCTCAAGGAAAAAGTTTGTTCACTAGTAAATCTCTCCTAGATTGGATAAAAGAAGCACAAACTTAGTTGCAACTCTTTTAGTGCTTTCTCAAGGGAGCCAGCAGTTACAATCCACACTGAAAGTGCAGAGCAAATCCCCATTGAAATGATAGGGCTTGCAATAAATACAGCCATCATGAAAGAAGAGTTTTCTTACCAAGTTACTATACAGAAGTTGTCTTCAGACATTGATAAAATGAGAAAAAATATGCATAACTATGCTTGCAAGAAAACTCGTTTGCCTATTATTCTTATGTTCCACCTGACCCTCAATTAAAGCCTTTTAAAGTGTTGTACAAGGGTTTTCGTAGAGGCACAGCCCATCTTTGGTCAAGAGGTAATGGACTATGCTATGAGAGGAAGTTGCACTTCCCACTTATTGACAAAAATAAGGACGGAATAGTAAATAGTGAAAATTCATACCTTCTCACTTTCAAGCTCTTTTCTCGATGTTCTGAGCTCAAGTTCAAGTTCTTCTACTCTCTGCCCCAACATGTGGCAGTAAGACAAGACAGATTAGATGCGTTGGAACTTGCATAAGTGTGCACCAACAAATTAGAAGTGGAAGATCATTTGTGGTATATGCTGAAACATCTTACCTTTCTTTTATCTAGACAGGCCTCCTGTTCTTCACAAAGTTGAGCTTCCAACTGCCGTACTTTATTGTCAGAGATGACCAAATTTTGCCTCGTATCCTCCTGTGCCAAAATCTTCTGATCAATCATCTTAATCCCCACCCAACACCGAAAAAATAATGAATCAAGTGAACCTAAGAAAAAGCTAATGCAGAAGTACCAATTTGATCCTCAAAGTATCCAGTAATGAGCACCTTTCCCTCTCTGTATCCTGAGGATCCAGTACCATATTTTCAATCAGATGCCCAAATAGTCTCTCTCATATTCTTCCCAGATAACCATCACAAACTTAAAGTTCATAATTTAGTTCTTCAAACCTGGAGCTTATTTATCAATTCTTGCTGCTCTTGCTGTCGTTTTGAGGCAGCATCCGAAAGCCGCCTTAGCTCCTCCTGAGCCTCTGCATGAGCTCTTTGCACAGCAGCTTTTAGATCTGCTGCAGCCTTTTCACGTTCTTCTCTTCTTTGATCTCGCTCTTCCACCAACTGCTCTTTAAGTTTAGCTATGGATGCCTTTTGACTGAAAGCAAGTATTCAAGTCACTGTCACCTTCTCTAGGTCCACTAAGCCCATCATATGCAGATCAAACAACAAAAACAAGTCCATGCCATACCACACATAAAAAATTGTACATGGTTACTTTGCAGATGTTAGGCCATAAGTAAAGCCACCCATGCCGCCCATATCAAGGGAGTAATGGAACCCGTTTAAAAAGGCTTATAAGAGGAGTAGTAGAAAGAAAGAAATCAGAAACTAAACCATGAAACACTGCCAAGCAGGTGCATACAAAATAAGAAAGACATAAATCAAAATGCAATTCCCACTGATCGGATAGCAATGAAGCCAAAATTTACATGCAATCCTCTTACCACATCTATTCCAGTGAAAAGCGTCTATGGAAAAGTAAATCAGGTTATTATAGGATAATAATTCTGGTCAGTTAATGAAGGAAAAGAAATTTGCGTATTTGTGACTTACCTATCCATAATCTCATTTGCTTCAGCACATGACTGCAGAGAAGCATCCAGCCTTTCATTAAGATCTACAATCACATGTTTTTGTTCAGCTGATGACTTGTGCAGTTCCTGAAGCTCCTTCTGTTTTGTGTCAACCATATCTTGCAACTCTTTAACCTGTTTGACATAGGACCTTGAAATTGATTCTTTCACCTCCTTCATTTCCTACATCATCAAGTTTTAGTGACTACTACTTAAGGAACTTGTCGAATCTAGATCAAGAATTTGATAATGTTCATCTAACCACATATGAGCCAATAAAACTCAAGTGCGGTAAAAAAAGAAAAAAACAAACAGAGGTCGACTTGAAGGATGAGCATACATTTTCATGACGTTCAACAGATGCACGATTCTTGTCCTGCAATGCATCAATTTGACGGACCTGATTTTCCAGTTGCTTCCTTAATTCCTATAGATAGCAAGTTCCAAGGTAGATCAATAATTTCTGGTGTTTTAAGAGACAAATGCATATCAGATATTAGCCATATCAGTACTAAAATTACGAAAGCAATTGAACATACTGCATTTGAACGCTGCAGACTTCGAAAATCATCAAGAGATATTGGACCTTCTAGAGAACCAATGCCGATGCCTTTAAGTCTCTTGATTTCAGGACCAATTTCCTCTGCCAAGTTCAGAGCCATGAGTGCAGAAAGTTTCGACAAAATTTATTGTGCCAAAGCATTTCAGAATAGTCTAGAAATGGTCAACATTGACAATTCTTTTGCCACTTAAATCATGCTCAACATGCAAGACAGCACAAGTTTTTGTTGTAGAAGCACAAAAGGCATAATTGCACATGAAGGTCTCCCATCTAAAACTGCAGTACTTTTCTATTGCCCAGTATTAGTCAAAGTTTGAACACCATCCTTGCTACCACTCTTCAGATGATATGCTAGGCAAGCTCCACTGGCATCATTCAGCAGATAATAATTTCCACAATCTGAGTAAAGTTTCATGCCAACAAAGGCGGGAATAAAAAATTGGCAATGCCAAAGCTTGAAGAGAATCCACAGATAAATCAGCCGCATAGAAGTCACAACCAAGAAAACAAGGATGTCTTATAATTAGTTCAATGTATTAGGGCATCCACACTTAAGTCCTAAATCTAATTATGTTTGCCCAAAAGAAGAAGAATGGCCCATATAAGGCATACATTACACCCAATGTCATGAATATATACCTCCGTTTCTTTTAGCAGATCCCCCAGCCATGGATGAAGTGCACCTGCTGACTTCTCGAAATACAAATGCATACGCAGCTTCTGCAATAAGGATAGATTGATAAGATATCCAACTATGACCTAACTTGGCAGCGAAAACACTTGGTAACTTGAATGGCTGTTCATTTATTTAACCACTCTTTGCTCAAGTTTTTATTTTCAGAAGAATTAATGGGTAAAGGACAAGAAAGAAGTCAATTCTTTATGGTTAACAACCACATTCTTTTTAAAGGTACCGACGGGTATTGACCCTAGCCCCATTCACAAAATTACAAAGAGTCTTCAAAGTCTAACAACCTATCTATACCGAAAAGTAACTTTTCAGTAACTCAAAAACTCAAAACCCGTAACCATCTGTTCTATACATCAACAAGATCGGACTCTTAACTCTTAAAAGCCCTCGCATTTCGCTCCCTTCAAAATGGTATATATTCCAACTCAAGCCACATTTATGCAAGCCCCATTTTGAAGCTAGATGTTTAGGTCGGGCACCCTTCTTAGTTTTACCATTAAAATCAAATCTGCCAACTGAAAATAACAATTGCACACTAGGCAGGCAATTTAAAAATGTGGAAGCAACACTTGAGCATGCATCACATGTAATACCTTGATGAGGAGGAGCAGCAAATGATATAATGTCTCCATGATTGATGTTGGCTTCAGGATCACTTTTCTTCAACTTTGTCCAGTTAACATATGTCCCATTAGTGCTGGACAAGGCTCAATGCATCCATCAGTAAGGAAGGAAGGTGAAATACAAAAGGAGAAAAAACTGCAAGATAAGAAATACAAAAGTGATGCTATAGGCAATACCTAGTGTCTTTCAAGAAAACTGATATCTGACCCTTAGAAGTTTCCAAAGCTTCAGCAGCGATTGTCTTCTTGTATATCATGCAATGATTCCCACTAACTGCTAGGGAGTCGATCCGAAAATGTGATTCCACTACCATTCTACCAATTTTGTGCATATCTGCCGTAAGAAGCATATTTGAGCCCTAAATTCAAATCTCTACCGTGTTAGGCTCATTAGCATAATACACACACACACACACACACACACACACACATCATCGATCGGACAAATATTTAACTGAAATATTTAGACCACGAGGCAACAACATTAAAATTTTAATAATAGAAAGACACATACGAAACCTCTCGCTAGTCACATTTATCAATTGATACACTTTACTCCAGAACAACCAGAAAGCTAGCCTAACAGTCTGCCAAGTTACATCCAATGTCCTCCTTACTCAGTAAAGAAAATTCAGTTATTTCCACGACTAGGGAATGGAAAAAAAACGATCCTTTCCAAGATGCTAACGACGAAACGACAATTCGCTTCCCGGCAACTCAAGCATTTGGATGATCAAAGTCAAATCTTGAACAGAAACAAGGACTCACTTCCACCTCAAACTCGAATTACGAGCAAAAGCTCTAATTTTTCCCCACACCCGAGAGCAATGTACTAGCTTTTGACCATCCGCAGAGACTTTTTCAGGCGATCGACCTCGCCATTATCCAGAACGGGAGGAAAGAAAGAAAAAAAAAAAAAAAACGGCCGACCTGGTGCCTCTTGCGGGCGTTGTTCGAAATGGCGGTAAGCACGCCCCAGACTCGAGGGTCGCTGTTGCTCAAAGGCTGCGACGCGAATCTGGCGGCGACTTCCATGATGAACTCCGACGGGCCCTGGGGCCTGCCCGGCTCCTCCTCCTTCGGCGGAGGAGGAGGAGGAGGATCGGAGGAGTTGCTCTGCGACACTTTCTCGCCGGGGCTCGCCGTCGTCTTCACGGCCGGCGGCGACGCCTCCGGCTGCTGCTTCTCTTCTTCTCCGATCGCCATCGGAAAAAAAAAATCGAGATGGCGCGGAGGAAACCCTAATCGATTCGTCCCGCCGCGAGACGGGCGAGTCCGAGCGAAGAGCGAATGAAAAGGAACGAGCGCGGGAGCGCGGGCCGCACTAACAGAAGTGACGGGGCGCGGCGACCTTTTGAGATAATAAGACAAATGGTTGTTGTTTACATGAGATTAATTTGTGTAATTTAATCTCTAAATTTTAACTTAATATTCAACGTGGTTATAGGCTTTTAATTTGTTTAATATCATCGTTAGACTTTTTCAATGCACTATATATTGATCATTTTAATATATTTCATGGACTACATTAAACATATATAAAAGAAATTAATGACCACACTAAACAAGTTAAAAATTTATGAATCACATTGAATATTAGGTTAAAGTTTGGTGGATTAAATTAAAAGTCTAAAAACACATTAAGTCAAAGTCCTATTTATGTCATTTTCTCACGGAATTTTGACAAAAGAGCAAAATGCTCGGTAATAAGAAAAAAAAAGAAATTACATTTGAAAAATATATATTTTTAAATAATTGTATGTACAAATGATTGAACGAAGTATAATTTTGTTGACATAAATTTTTGTCAAAAATAAAAATATTTTTTATTAATTAAAATTTTAAAATGATACATATAATCATTTTAAGAAAAATATATTAAATCATTCCGTATTCATTGAAACAAACTGAGCCAATTACAAAATACGTATCAATTTTTAAATATATCCAACATATTCTAAGTCCAATAAGAGGTTGTTGAACATGTCATTTTGCGAGACGGTATAAAATAAAAGTCGAGGAACTTACAAAGTAAACGTTTTTGTATATACATGAACAATCATATTGTATTTGATCGAGCAATATCTTCTTATATTTGATATTTATCAGGTTTTTTTTTTCCTGGCCAAAATGATTGTAGTTGCTTTTAGAGTACTAGAAAATCGTTTCCAAGAGCATCCAGAATTTGCCCATTCTAACGAATTAGGCATTATTCTAACAATATCGAACGGTGCCTTTAAAATATGGCAACTAGATTTTTACCTCATTAATCATATATCGAAAATGAAAATTTTCCATTTCTTGCGATATTTGGAATTTCTTGCGATGTTCATTTGGAAAATTCCAAATATCGCGTCACGCGACTTTTATCAATTTTAGTTCGCCAATGACGAATCCATACGCATCATGAACACGAGCATGTCTTGCGTATGTTAGCCTAGCTCACATTCACTGTTACATTAAGTAATTTTAAAATTTGGCTCATCTTATTCGACCAGAAAATCGGCCATGTATTCCATTTAACATGCCATGGTAGGATCAGCCTAATCAAGTACAGATATAGCCTACCTTTAAAAAGCAAAATGTATGCCAAAAAGAACCTCCAGAGACCCCAAAAACTTGTCATAATCAAATTCTAATTAGGTGTGTAAGATTCATATTTACTTCGCAACGACTTGATGACTGATCACTGAGATGAACAGCGAATACATAGCAAGCAAAGACCGCCATGCAACTAGGGGTGAGCGGTTCCTGGTTCCTTACAGGTTCCGTCTGGAACCTGGAATCTACTCAGTGCAGGGTTCCTCATTTTTTGGAACCCGAATCCCCCGTTGGGAGCAAAGAACCCACCCCGTCGCAGGTTCCAGGGTTCAGGTTCCTACTGGGTTCTTTTTTTCTTTTTTTTTTTTTCATTTTCAGAATAAACTATACAACAATTGCTCGGTCCCGCTATTGGGTAAGATCTTAAGGAAAAGCTGTGTTTGATGTGTTATAAAACAGCATTTTCAGGTTCCAACAGGTTCTAATGATGTTAAAACATTAAAATCAGACCGCCTTTGTTTGAGCAACCGCACATAGGTTTAAGTAGAATGTAAAACCAAAATCATAGTAACTCATTTCCCGAAGAAAACTACGTAAAACACAACCATATAGCCCAGCATATCAGAAATATACATTTTATTTTGGATTCTAGTAATTTGCTTTTCATAAACACTACATCCCTTTACAAAAATTGGCGACAAATAAATTGTGAAAACTGAAAATGGAAGAACAGACAGTACTTGTCCCATTCAAGGAAGAAATCACTATGAACAGAAAAATGGAGGAATTGTACAATGGGTTCAAGAATAAACTTACGACAAAGTGGGGATAATCGAGAGTTGAAGCTCGTAGTCCCCTCCTTCTCCACAAACGTTCATTCCATACAACCTGGTCTTCTGTGTTGTTCACAACTTTGAGATTGCAATAGCTTTGCTTTTCCAGCTCAACTGTTTACATAAATTTGAACATCAGAATCCATCCATTAACATGAGAGAGCTAGAAAGGAAGGCCCTCCTAGGTCACAAAGTAAGAACAAGCTGACATAAACAAACATTTTTCATATATCAAACTCTCCATATAATCATGCAATGCAGTATATACGAGCAAACATTAAAAGATCATGCTTCGGATATCTAACCCGATTTTTAGTCAAAATGCAAACAAGATAAAATTTGAATCTTCCCTTATCACGGAGAAGAATGAACAATTTATTCCATTATTAAGGACAAAAGAGACACCATTATGCAGTTTATGTCCATAAGCACGGATAATCAAATTATGAAAGGAAAACAAGGGTGCAATACAAGTACATGAGCATTACTAAATGCAGAAATGATGTGACAACATGCCTTCCCCTGCAAATAAAGAGTCCAAGTTCACTTTCAACTAGCAAAAGGAATGTTAAACAAGTATTTGGCTCTCAACCAAATAAAAACCTCAGAGTCATTGGCCTCCTAAACAACAAAGAATCATGTCCATTCGGAACAAGATCTTTTGATATTAAGGCTGGAAGATCTTGCTGTAGAATGCATTCATCACAGATACAAGGTTTGTTTGAAGACAAATAGCAAATTCAGATCAAGGCTGTTCTCGGTTTGGAGGTGATTGAATCTTACAAGATTCCACCTTGATTTTTTATCTCCAATATCTATCATGATTCAGCGTGAAGAAAATTACAGGGATCCCTAACCTAAAGCAAAACTGTAAAAGAGTCCTATCAAGATCGCGGAGCTGAGGGCGGCGGCAACAGGTCTTCAAGGGCATCGCCAAGCGGGAAGGGGGTGAGCGGCAACAAAAAAACCCATCAAGAAAGGTACCCAGCAAGAGGATTTGCATGAGTTGTGACCCGAATAAAATTAGGGTTTCTTGAGTCTGATCTCCGCAAAAAAAAGAGGTCTGTCCCCTGGCCCTACCCCGGGAACCACGCTCACCCCTACATTTGCCAGTCTGTCAAATGCTCCAATACAAAAAGTTCAATGTAATTGAATCTTACAAGTACCACAGATTATTCAGCTTACAGGGATCCCTAACCTAAAGCAAAACTGTAAAAGAGTCCTATCAAGATAAGAAAAAAAACCCATCAAGAAAGGCTACCCAGCAAGAGGATTTGCATGAGTTGTGACACGATTGAGTCTGATCTCCGCAAGAGGTCTGTCCCCTGGCCCTGTTTGAGTCTGTCAAACCAAAAAAACGAAGCACAGATTATTGTCGCTTGCCGGAGGAAGCATGGATAAGAACATTTTTGGAAAAGTTCTTAAGGATGAAAACAGCATGGCTATCTCTTTTCTATAAGCTGTAGAGACGAGCACGTTTTACAAGAGTTTACTCGACCAACAGACATTCCTGGGACGCCATACAGACGCCCTATTTGCCAAACCATGTTTAGGGGGGATTGCCATACTAACAGAAAATGAGGGTTCCCAATTGATGAAATCAATTTACAATGAGAATAAGAGGACTTGCATTAAATAATCATCCAGGGATTCAATAATAATTAATACTATCAAGCAGCCCATATACCTTTTCCATGATATCTAGGACCTCAAACCCGTGAATCACTCTGCCAAAGATGGTGTATAATCCATTCAGATGTGGTTGTTTTGCATATGCGATGAAAAATTGACTTCCATTGGTGTTAGGCCCGCTATTAGCCATTGAGAGTATTCCCCTTGCATTGTGCTGGTAAAAAAGAGACTTCACTGAATTAGGATGATGAGTGACAGGTAGATAAATGTTAGACAAAATAAATAATTGTCAGCTAATCATACAGGGATAAAAGGCCTTGATCAGGGTTTCTTCAACATAGAGTCAACCTCATGAGGGAAATAAAGAAGTTTGCTTTACTTTTACATGGCAGAGATTATTTGATGATCATTTATAATTAGGTTTTCTTGACTCATCATGTAGAGGGGAGGGAGCATGAGTTAACTACAAAGAATAATACCCCCTAAACAATAGGTGGTTACCTAAGACCACTCTAAAAAGAGAGTTGGGCAATACAATCCAAAGCACTACTGGTACATTTCAAATTGACAAAACAGTCCATACACTCTCTAAAAGGAGGAATAACCAATTCCAAGACGAAAGAGAAGCCAGTTAATCTCGAGATCAGCAGATGTAATACTTCAAAATGAATGGTACCAAAAGAAAAGAGGCAATGCAAAGGTTGTGGTATGAATGCTTCCAGCAAAAGATTACATGGTAAATAATTACCTTCAGAGACTCTCTTATCTCATCATTAAATTTTTTGCCCCAGATGCTGGTTCCACCTTTGCCAGTTCCAGTTGGGTCACCACCTTGAATCATAAAACCCTTGATATTTCGGTGAAATATGGTGCCGTCATAATACCCGCTGGCACACAGTGCCAAAAAGTTCTGCAATCAAACACTTTCTTTTTCTTAACAGAACGCCAAAAGTACAAACTGAGACAAAGAAACTAAAGGCAGAAAGTACCCATGCACTAATATTACCCAATAGCCGCGCTATATTTTGAACACAACAAGCCCTGATTCAATCTATCTTCTTGATAATGTTTTTCCTCAACTCTGGAATTTAAGTAGCTGAACTAGTTTGCTCAAGATAATGTAAGGGCTGCTGCATGCTTCGAACTCAGTTTCTAATCAACAGCCAAGAGTAAGTTACAAAACTACAATTATTTGGGCATTTTTGCCATTTTCCTCTTGAGAACCATATTATTCACTCAACTTTAGCCAGACAGGAGGAAGCTAATAAGATAAAAAGCATTAACAAGATATTCACATCGCAGCACTACTCAGATGGGTATCTAAAAGTTAGTGAAAACAAACTTATCAGTGGGAAAAGAATGATGTGCACCTTCACACTGAATCCTTTAGTTTGAGAAGCAGACATCATAAAAACATCATTTATGTGGATATGGTAAGGTTGTAACACTCCTCATGTCCAATATGTGCAACCAGTACTCAATTAGCAGCACCACAGTCCAAGTTTCAAATATAAACTACCCATTAAGATCAGAGGGCTGGAGCTGCATTAAATATGTAGATTGACAAAACAACAGAGGAACATGGTTCAGTGTTGCTGAACTTTTTTGGGTGCACATATCCATCAAGTTAAACGCCATTTCACCTCTAATTTTTAGCCTGCCAACAAACTGAAGGCATAAATCCCAAAAGACAACAATCAATGTTAATCCGCCCTTCTAGTCTAATATACTAGTTTGACCAACATGATACATCTGTATAGATTTCAACTCATGTTTGTTGGACACTCAAATGCAACAGCAAAGCGGAAGAACCGAGACCACCTGCTGTCTGTGCAACAACCAACTGAAGTCCAACCCATTTATTCTTTAAAATGCTGGAAAATCATGAGAATGAGCAGAAGCCCACAAAAGAATACTTACACAGAAACTGCTCAAAGATTTGAATGTCAAATTTGAGCCTCTTTAACTCACTCTCAGGAAGTATAATAGAACAAATGAGAAATTTAAAAATATTGAGAAAATGTCAGCAATCACGAAAAACCACCGCAACACAATCAAACTCCCTCGACCCAGATCATCATCCAAGATTCCTTGGACACGAAACATAGCAAATTTCAATCTTAAAGTCAAACTGCAGTTGATTATATCACAACCATCATCGAAGCCACAAATTCCACAGCAAGCCTAAAACTTGCATTCTCGACCGGCACGGGCGACCGAAAATTCGAAACATCCACACAAACAGCACCCGAAAAACTCCAAAAGGAGCACATAAATCACCATTCAACCTTCCTTGGAAGTTTTCACCCGGCAAACACCCATTCCTTTGCATAACCAAAGAAACAAGGAGACGACAAGTGGGAATGGAAGTCACTGACCTCGGCAGCTTTGGGGACCTCGTCGCAGAAGATCTCGCACTTGATGTCGCCGAGATTCGTGTGCAGAGTGACGGCCTGCGACGGAACAGAGAGATGGGTATGAGAGGGGAGGAAGGCAGGGACGCAGGGCAAATGTTCGACGAAATTATCCCGAGAAAAACTCACCATCTCGACTGCTGCTGCTGCGGCGGCGGCGGCGGCGGCGGCGGTAGGAGGAGGAGGAGGAGGAGGAGGAGGAGAGATTCTTTGCTCGTTTCGACGAGCTGAGCTTCGCCGGCGACTCGTCGAGAGGGAACGAACGGCGTTCGGGTTTCCACCGGACGGGATTCTTCTGGAGAGCCCTGCCTTTTGTCTTTTTTGGCCCAGAATAATCTTCGCCCTATAGAAAAATAATATTAATAATGTCGGGTGGTTTATATATTTTTTGGTCGAAATTCGGAATTATTTGTCTATTTCTCCTTTTCTTTATTCAAAATAATCACATTTTCGTTTTTCGAAAAAATCTTTAAATTAGTCCAAAGATACAATTTCATAGTCAGAATGTCGACGTAATTGCCCGAGTGAGTTAGATGACTGCAAAGTATATGTCACATTTTCATTTGTAAAGGCCATACTGATATGACTTATGTGTTGTCAAATAGGCATCAAGTCAATGATCTGAAAAATCAAGAGAGAGAGAATGCATGCTTTACAAAAAAGAAACATGTCGATGGAAGCCAAGACCGTAAGTACATACAATGGTCGTCGCTACGTTGCCTTAAGACCACCTCATTGTGGTCGCTTGAGATTATACACTAATCAATTTAAGGTCATCTTAATCGACACAGACATTAAATTAATCTAAATTCGCTATTATTGTGCCTTGATGGAAATTTACTCACATAACCATCCTATATAAAGTAAATCAAAGAACATGAAAATACAAATTTTCTTATATACATAAAATAGATGTAATTAATGTAATTTAGTCACTAATTTGGACGTTGAGATCAAACTTTCTTATCATCTTGGGTCATGAATGGTTTGTTGTTTTGAAAATCGCATCACGACGCGATGTTCTATTAAATACACGGAACTCATTAAATGTTTTCATTAGAATTGCACACCTTCTTAGAGATTATTACGCAGATTAAATAATGCTTGCCAAATAATTTGATTTAATTATTTAAGTTTGATGTTTTTGTAAGGCGAGTGATGTGAGGAAATTTATACATCGACCAAAATTAGGGATGCAATATATAAGTCAAGGCACAGATCGGGGACGTGACATGTTATAGCATCTCCAATAACAGTGGGGCGTGTGGGGGGCCTTTTCTGCTCGACTAGCATCCCATCATGTGGTGTGGTGCCACTGATAAATAAAAAGGAAAAAAATGAAGGAAGAGCTAAATAATTGAGGTTTATAAAGAAAAGGGTAAGATAAAGGACAATGCGTGAACTAGACCCATGACGACCCTCGAAAGCTTTGTCCATAGAATAGAGTATGAGTTTGGCCCAAAGGGCCCTAGCCTCCACTCCACTACTCGGGCCTAAGTTAACTCCGACCGATCATGCAAGTTGACTCGAAGGTTTTTTTCTTGGTTGAAAAGGCGATTCATTTCATTCATCCAATGATAATACGCGGCAACAATGACAGCAAAATTCAAAACATAAAAGGTCCAAGTGGGGTTGGGGGGCTTGGAAAGCCATTTAGAGGGAAGGGTCCTATTTCTACGGACCTTAGCTATCCAATTTGCAACTTGATTGGTTTTATATGGACAATGGGCTAAAGACACATCCTTCTATTGGGTGAGAATACTCTTATGGTGCGCATTTCAAAATTTCTAATGTAAATTGATTTCAAGAAGAAATTGATTTCTCAATTTTATTTTAAATGAGAAGTTAAAAATTTTAGCTTTTGATTTCTTCTTCAAATCTATTTTAAATTGAAATATGTTCGAGAAATATAAAAATCAAATGCGTTCTTAAACGATTGTTTCCAAACTTGTTGTTCTAACAGAGAAACAAAGAAATAGAGAAGTATAAATTTTTAGCTGTCAGATCTTTATCTAGAGGCTCTAAGGAGGTTGATATAATATTGATGCTAGTTTGTGCTTGGCTATGGCAATTTAAAGAGAATTCTATCATATCCCCTCTTGACCGAGTATGCACCCTATTTATTGTCTGTCCAAATCAACTTGTTGCCATCTAAACATGGGTTGATTTGGGTAGACAATATCACTTGAACTATGCTTTAATCAAATAGCCCTTCACTTTTTATCATTCCGTCTGTCTGTTTCTATTACAGCATAGGTTTCCCTTAATTTATTGGTTACCCTAGCACTCTAGGGGTGAATGATAATCATTTGGCCAAAAATTGATTTCTAGAAAAGAAATAGATTTTTCTATTTCTATTTCCATAAGAGTTTCTAAAAAAAAATAACTGTTTGATAACGACACAAAATTTCTACTCTAAAAATAGAAATTAGTTTGATAACGACACAATATTTCTTCCTTTCGGACGGCGGCGGACCGGTGATCGACAGCGGTGGACCGGCGATCGGTGGCAGCGGCCGGCGACTAGCGGGGGGGGCGGTGGGGGGTCGGCGGCGGCGGGCAACTGATGGACGGTGGTCGGCGGTGATGGATGAAGGACCGGTTGATGAACGATGAAAATAATTTTTATTTCTCATTTCCGTTCCAGAAATAGAGAAGTAGAAAATTCTTACTTCTGATTTTTATTCCAAACCTATTTCTGGAACCAAAATCTATTTCAAAAATAGAAAAATGAAATAATTTTATCAAACGGATTTCTATTCCAGAAACAAGTATGGAATAGAAAAATTGTTTCTGGAACAAAAATCAGAGGTTGTCATACACCCCTCTAGTGGGTAGCCATTTGTCTTCTCTGATCTTAATGCTCTTCCTCTCCGATAGCCCACCTAACTTTAGATTTAATTGCGTCTCTCCCCACAATTATGTTTTGCCATCTCCAAGAAAGTCTAGAGACTTTTTTTCCTTCCACAAGTAGCAGTATGAGAAATAAACCCCTTTCAAGAGCCAACTCCATAGAGCTAAGGGATTTTGTGCCAATCACCACGCTTGCTTTCCCAACATAGCATTGTTAAATGAAACGAGGTCTTTTAAGCTCAATCCTCCCTCAACTTTTCTAGTTTTCAAAGCTTCTTATTTCTTCCAATGTGTGCTTTACTTCGATGAATTTTGTTTCCGCTATAAGTTTGCAATTTTTGCTCAAAAGCATGTAGAGGTAGGAATCTTGAATGTCAACATGGCATATTATGGTAAGACATGTACTATATTCTGTTAAGGAACAGAAGCATACTGAAACAGAGCTGCATAATGAAACCGAGCTCGAGACAGAGTTTGTGGAAGTGAAGAAGGATGAGGAACCAAAGGTTGAAGATTGTGTTGCTGCAAGTGTGATGATAGCTACGTCGTCTATATGTAAATATGGAGCTGTTGTGAAGAGCAGAATTAGTGAAGTCAGAAGCTCGACTCTGGCCTCTATCGGAAACACAACTCAGAGCCCCACGTGTCCATGTGCACATGCTTTATTATTAAAGAATAGTTATTCAGTTTTACAAGCATAACAGAATCTGTTAGAATTCTGTTTTCGTCATTTTCTTCTTCCTTTTTTACTCTTGATACGATATATAAATAAAGATAGAGAAAAGGGAAGTCGTCAAGTCAAGCTCTCAGAGAAATGTATTGCTTGTTTTGTTCATGAAAGACAGAGGAATTACTTGATTCATTCAGTCTTCTTCTTCTTCTTCTACGTTCTTTGTTCAGTTCATATTCTTCTTTATGAAGATTTCCTTGCCTACTTTGGATGTTAATTTTTACTCCAGCCCTCCATTTTTGTATTCACTCTCATTAGAATCTATGCAAACAATTACTTCTTCGTTTGGCCCCCAGCGGAAGGAACGCCCAAGTATTTTCCTATTTTCTCTATGATTGGTTGGTACACTCAACTCGACAAGCACCCCCCCCACCCCCCCCTTCCCCCATGAATTTGTGGAGGGTGTTGGTTTAATGACCTTATATCTTTTATATCAGAAAAGGTTTTTCGATCAAGTAAGTTACTCGACCAAGAAGCCGTGCGACTGATGAGCCCGCTACTATGGCTTCCAAATGGGATTTGCGAACAATCTGGATATCTCTATTGACCCGGCCCAAATAGGCAGAATAAAACCCTCGATTTTGCATATTCTTAATCCAAAATTAATTTCTTTACATGGGTTGTGTAGCTTTTGGTAAATCGCAGTTCCTTATTTTCTGCATCATTTGAACCATGAACGCTTCTAAAAATAATTTTTTACCCTTTTGCATTTTCTTATCAGTCAATTTGTATGCTCGAATTGACGAGATACTCCAACATTTACATGATTTATTCAATGATTCGGTTGACTTGTATATCTTTCTAGATATTACTATGCCGATTAAATTATGTTTGCTGAATAATTCATTGTAAATTATGGAATATATGTTGGAGTCCCCATCTATATATATATATATTGAGGAATAATTCAAGTCCATAAAAAAAGGTGAGATGAGAAAATGCATTAGCTAGGCCCACGACCCGCAAAGGCCGTGTCTACGTAGTAGAATAAAGCTAAACTCTTAAGAGAGCCCATCAGCTCCATTTTTCGAGATTCATATGTCAAAACACTCCAAATTTTAGTTTTAGGAGTCTAATTGTCATGGTATGGTTTTGCCCAAAATGCCATTACCTCTAACTTATGACGTGGGCCTAACGCCGGTCGATTGTGCAAGGTTTGATATCCGACACGAGGTCGGTCCTGCTCGATTTTTCTTTCCAGGCTCGAGCTTGCTCGACACTATCGATGCAGCCGAGCTCGACTGGGATTGGTTGTCGGTGAGTTAATTTCTTTAAACCCAAGCTTGAACTGGTCGGTCCAGATCGGTGCACGATCTCTACCTCGAGCTTGAAACTTGAGCTCCAATGATATGTAGTTGAAGTGCATGTTCATGCTGTTTGATGACATTCCGGCGAGGTGCTCAAGCTAACAATTTTCAATGTTATTCAGTCTGATTTTTTCCTATTGATACCAATTATAGCTGAATATTATTTATCATTTATAGAATCTTCTATATAAACCTTCGTACGAATAGCTTTTTTTTTTAAAGTTATTCTACATTATGGGAAGCGTGATTCTCTCATGTCCACCGACGTTTTTGACGGGGCGTAGGCTTCTGCTTATCAGACAAGTTTTCCCCAAAATTCCACTCAATCATATGCATTTCAGTCCATGAGCGTGTACTAAACGTGTGCTTTTCAAGAAAAAAGAGCATCAGTAAGTGATTTTTAAATGCATTTACTAAAGGGAGAAATTCTTGAGATTTCTTATTAAACTATGTAATAAGCTTCTTGCTATATAATGAACGTGAGGCACGAGAGAGTCCATCATACGCAAAACCATGTCATTCACGTCGAAATTTAGTTATTTTCAATTTACGAAAAGATGATGGTCGACCATCATCATCATTATTAAGATTATTAAATTATAAATGGTTGGCCAGTATAGACTTTCAAATGTCTTCGTCTTCGTGACAAAAATCTAATGGCTGTTGGGACCACTGCGTGTGTTCAAAGAAATTCGAAAGACTATATGTAATCGTCCTTCAAATTACTGTGTGTGTTCAAGATATTCGAAGGATTATATGCTATCGTCATAATTATGAAGTCTAAGTATGAGTATCCCAACATGTTAACAGATCAATATAGTGTACTCCCTTTGTATGTAATGACCTGTTTCGACAATAGTAGGAGGCGATCATCGGGACAAGAGGGTCCAAATAAGGAACGACTCTCGGCAGACTTCTCAAATGGCTAATGGGGCAGGGAATGGTTTAAATTGCATATTAAATAGGGCAAGCTAGTTCATGAATTATATATGGGAAACTGAAATTAATTTATAAAAATGCATATTTTGAAAAAAATGATGATGCACCAGGGTGGGGGATTTTTAGGGAAACTGCCCACTTGTATACCAAATGACAAAATTGTGAGGCAAAGAAATCAATATCATTCAACTTTCCATCTTTTGGTGGATGTATATATAATCGTTGCCCTAACAATGAAAATTAAATCATAATCAATTTCACAAAATTAAAGTTACCGAGAGTGAACATCTCAAGAGTCACATAAAACAAATTTTACTCACATCTATCATTTCGTTGTCATAATTAGGGATGAGCATGGTCCAGGTTGGGCCGATCCACCCCCTAACCCTAGGACCAACCCGCATAGTGCCGATCCTCAATTTTTGGGACCAAGGATCAACCCTATTGAGCTTGGGACCGAAGACCGGACCGACCCAGTAGGTTCGGTCCGATTCCAGGGTCAATCCGAGACTAACTGATAATTTTTTTTCATTTTTTGTACTCCTTGAAAAAGTGATTGAGGATCGGATCGAACACAACAGACCCAATGGGTTCGGTCCAAGTCCAAGGTCAACCTAGGACCAATCAATAATTTTTTATTTTATTTTTTGTACTCCTTGAAAAAGCGATTGAGAACCATATTGACTCAATGGGTTCGGTTTGGTTCAAGGGTCAATCCAAAACCAACAAATAATTTTTTATTTCATTTTTTGTACTCCTTGAAAGGGCAACTGAGGACTAAACCAACCCAATGGATTCAATGACGAGCGAGGTCAGCTAAGAAAGGCAAGTGGTGAGGGTCCAGTGGGGTGAACATCGAACAGAGTGAGCATCGAGTGTTGAGCGAGGAGCAACAAGCCAACGAGTATCGAGCGGCGAGTGGCACGATTGACCCAAAGCGAGCGAGGCGACTGTTTATGGTGAGCGAAGAAGTTGTTTCTTCAAATTTTGGCAAATTGAAGACAAAGATGACAAATAAGACAAAAGAGAATGAGTACTAGAGGAGGATGTTTGTTGATACCTAAATTTTTGCACAATTTTTGGGCTAATTTTTACTAAAATAAAAAAATAAAAATCACATGGCATATAGTTTATGAACATTTGTGTTATTTTTGTTTTGTTTTATTTTTAGACCGCCGGTGAGGGGAAGATTTTTCACATATTCCGTTCAGATTTTTCATATTTTCAGATAATATACACTTGGGGATGCATTTTAAGCGAAAAGGAAATTGCGCGAGGTGCGTATATTTCAACGATATATTTAGGGGGATTGTGCGCGAACAAAAAGGAAAATAGAATATATCACGGAGATACAATTTTTGGACCTATAAAATACATCGTGTGCAAGAGAAAAATGGGTTCTTTCTTTTGGGTAAAAAAGAACACAAAAGTAAAAGGTGAAAAGAGAGTGACGTGAGAGAGAGAGAGAAAAAAGCAAAAAAAAAAAAAAAAAAAAAAGGGAGGAAGACGGTTCCCCTGGCGACCCCCCTTCGACCGCACCGGCGGCCGAGCCGCCGACTACTGCCCCCGCGCTGCCGTGGCCGCACCACCCCTAATCCGCTTCCACCTCTGCCCGCCTCCGCAAGCAGCACCGCCGCCCCACTGATATGTTGCCAGAGCTGCAACTCGAAGCTTGTGCCGACCCGATTCCCTGCATCGTCGCGCCACCCCATCGCCAATCTGCAGCACTGGAGTCCCGGCGTCCTTGCTCGCCTCCGCGCGGTGCTCAGCCGCTGCCTCCTGCCGTCCCTGCAGCGCCATGCCTCGCAGCCTGTGAAGACCCTTGCCGCCGTCGGAGCTCCTCGTCGCATGGTCCCTCTGCCTGCGCTCGGGGTCCCCCGCCCGCGACGCCCACACCCAGATCCGACACCGAACCCCGTGCTTCGCCCATGACGCCTCGCCTCCGCCGGTCCCTGCCGTCCGAGCTTCCCGATGCCATTAGATCCGGTGTGCTGCCTGAACCCTTGCTGGAGCCCTCGCCGGCGATCTCCCTCCTCGCCGGATCGACTAGCTGCATTGTTTCTTTTTCTTTTTTAAAAAATGAAAAAAGCAAAAGCAAAAGCAAAAATAATTTAGGTAATTTTTTATTTATTTATCTTATTATTAATTTTTTTTATTATTGTCATTTCATATTAGTCGTTCTTTTAGTGTAATTATCCCTTTAATGCAAAGATTGAAATTGCATGATATGAAATAGCCTTGAAATTGGTGATTGTTGGTCCGATTTTTGTGCCGAAATTTGACTCACAATCACTTGAAAAATCGCTAATCCGATCTCCCGCCCGAGATTCGATTCGTGATTTATGCAAAATTGGCCAACCCGATCTCATGCGCGAGATATGGTTCGTCAATTTGGGTATCAATATTGCTTGATTTCTTTGTCGTGTCACTTAAGTTAATTTTCTTTTAAAAAATCCAAAAATGTAGGTTAGAATTAGATTTATTTCTTGTTTTAGGGTTTGCATGTTTAGAATAGAAATTTTATTCTGAATTTTAAAAAATAAAATTAAAAAAAAAAATCAAAAATCAAATCAATTAATTTAGGTTGCTTTTTTTTTTTTTTTTTTTTTTTTTTTTTTTATAAACTTGGATTGCATGTTTGATTATTTGGCAATTCTTAATTTCGAAATTAAAAAAAAAAGGAAAAAAAGGAAAAAACAACAAAAATCATCATGCATATGTCATGTAGAATTAGGGCATGTTTTGCACGTTATTGCATTTTCTAGGATAAATTGCATGCTTTTTAAGGAAAAAGAAAAAAATGTCATGTGCATGTCATATAGAAATAGATTTATTTAGCTATTGTTGCTAGGTCCATCTAGTTAAAAATCGCCCGTCATTAGAATTAGGTCGGGAGAAGTACACTATCAGTGCCATAAGTTGTATACAGTGCTCACTTTGGTACCAAAAGTTTCCGTCGGATCACTTAAGTGCCAAATCGGAGGAAAAATGATCACTTTGGTGCCACCGGCGAAAGATTCCAGCCAAAATAATTACGTGGCTTTTTTTTTTTTTTTATAAAAATCGACAAGGCCTTAAACGACGTCGTTTTTGGTCCTCCTTAAGAAAATGACATTGTTTTGCCGTCCTACATGGATGGCCTCACAAAAATGATGCCGTTAAACTCATTTGGAGATTGAAATTAGGGTTTCGACTTGGCCGCCGAGTGGCTGTCGTTGGGGTTGGGGTTGGGGTCGGGGTTGGAGTTGCGGTCGCCGAGTGGCCATCGTCGGGGTCGGGGTTGGGGTCGGAGGCTGGGTCGAGTGGCCATCGTCAGGGTCGGGGTCTGGGTTTGAGCCGCGGCCGCCGAGTGGCCATCGTCGCGGTTGGAGTCGGGGTCGGAGTTGTGGTCGCCGAGTGGCCATCGTCGGGGTTGGGGTCGAGGTCGAAGCCGCTGCCGCTGAGTGGCCATCGTCGAGGTCGGGGTCGGGGTCGGGGTTGGAGCCGCAGCCGTTGAGCGCAGGGGCCGTCGAGGATGGCGACTGGCCGAAGATTAGGGTTTTGAATTGGGAGAGACACCAAATAGCGTCGTTTTGGTGTTAGGATGCTGACTGTGCTCTCGGCGAGCCACATTAGCTTCAAAAATTAATAAAAAAGTGCTACGTTGGATTTCCGGCCAATCGAATTGGAGTTGGCACCAAAGTGAGCGTTTTTCAAACTTTTTGGCACTTAAGTGATCCGACAGAAACTTTTGGCACTAAAGTGAGCGCCATACACAACTTATGACACTGATAATATACTTATCCCGAATTAGGTCATTCGGTGATATTGCTATGTCATTTCATGTTAGATTAGTAGCATGCTTTGCATAAAGCATGATTCTCATTAAATAAATGAAAAACAAAAAAAATTGAGTGATTGCGTGTTAATTAGAAATCATATCTAGGATTGTTGATGTGAATTCTGATATAACATTGCAGATGCTTTCGTTGCTATAAGGTAAGTTCTACATATTTTTATTTGCTTTCTTGAGTGTTAAATTGGTGGTTAGTGCACCCACATGATAACCTCACATGTTAGGAAAGTGATTAAAATTAATTTAAGCTGCCTATAAAAACATTTTTGAAAATAAAAGAATGGTACCGAAAGGGCATTAGAGGAATCTAGTGTAACCAAGTCCCCGTACCTAGAGTCTTTAGTTCGTAGGAGTAAAGTAAAACTCCCGTTACTTTACTTGGGTTTCTAATTGACCCACCAAAAAATAGATTAGTGGCGACTCCTAGATAAAATCTATCTGCATGTTAAAAACTTGAACCTAAGTCGCGAATTGGTATGGGCTTGGGAGAGCCCGAGTTAAGTCTAGGCTTAACAATCCATTAGCCAAACCTTAGGTGGTTCACACGAAAAATTGGTTGCGACAATGTCATAAGAAGCTGTTTATACCTTTTTGGATGTCGTGAGGACTTCTCACAAAAACATTTTTGTCCTTCGTAAATTATGATTATTGATGCCGTAAAAGACATTAAAAATCTAAGTTATTAAAAAATAATGTAAAATTACTTGAACTCCTCACTAAAGAGCTATTTAATGTTATTGACATCGTTTATTTTAAGATTTTCTCTATATAAAAAAAAAATTATAAATAATATATTAGATATATAATATATATAGTCGGGGTTAGATCTGGGTTGGACTGACCCTGAACTCTTAGGACCAAGGATCAACCCATATAGTGCTGGTCTAGGAATCCTAGGACCAAGGACCGACCTAGTCTCATTGGGAACCGAACTAGGACCGGCAGGGTTGGGCCGGTCCAGGGCCGGTCTAGGGTTGACCTTGAACCAATGCTCACCCCTAGTCATAATGGTCAATCATATGGGATATAATAATATGATATGATTATGGAGAAATTTTTAATTATTTTCCAAGGGATTTTTCTATGTGGAGATCAACATCAGATCATGCCCGTGCCCATGCCCGTCACATCCAGATGAAGAAGTTTAACGAGACAACTTGTCCGTGACGTCAAAATCGGATGTTCCATTTCGTTCATGAACAAAGGTTTTGACCTTTTATTCCTTGGATCGCAATCTAAGTCAACGCCACAGCTACGAAGACGGTTCTTGTTCAATTTTCTCCCCACGTATTCCAGGTATGCCCTCTAATTTTTATGAAACTTTTTTTCTCTAATTAGGATAGGCAATATATCGCATCCATAATTTAAGGGACTATGCATTTTTAGAATTTTTTAGGGCCATATGAGATTTTTTTATTGTCATTTTGTAGCACGATATATTCAAATCATTCGACTTGACTTGTTCGGCACGTTGTGATCTCTATATAAAGTCTCGCATTCTTAATCTCCCATTTGATCTCTAAGTCACTCAAATGTAGTATAAATTTGTAGATAGTGTACAGATTTGACATGGCTGATCTTTTATGGGGTCAGTAGCAATTCTGAGCATTTACCATATGTCCTAAACGTACGTAATTTTGCAAGGGTTTGATATCTACTATTGGATATACAAAATTGCAGGAGCGATTAGTGACTTTATATTCTTCACAAAGAGAAATATTTCGGTAAAACGGCCCATATTGGATGCAAATTTCAAGTCACCTGCAATACATATCTTCAATCAGTCCCAAGCCTATAAGAGTTCACAATATGAATTCCAAACCCATTCCGCAATCCAAAATAGAAACTTATGTAAGCCTTATTAGGGATTGGGAGGGGTTTGAACTTTGATAGACCTTGGCCCACCGCCAATCCTTGTGATAATTTGACCAAATATTGTTTTTTGGTAAGAAGTAATAGATTATATTGAGCTTAACCAACTATACAAGAGGAGGTGACAGCATTGAAAAACTTACACTTAAAACGAATAGAAATCGTAGCGAGTGGAAGGGTGCCGAGACCAAAAATAGCCAACAGCGGCAAACAAACAGGCCATTAAAGGCAGCAGGACAACAAGGATTGGCATACCAGCAAACAAGGAAAGACAAAAGAAGGCAAGAACATGGATGACAGTCAAAGCCACCCGAGCCAGACTTTGACGGCCAAACAGCTTCCAAAAAACCAGATTTGAGCTTCCAGCCTATCCAAGGAGGTTGAGGCACAACCATCAAAAACACTAGAAGAGAAAATAATCGGGTCAATGCCCTAAGCACGCTGGAATCTCCTGTTCCTTGCATTGTCCTTAACATTCTTTAATGTAACAACCTTGTCTCTAACAACCTTAAAGAGGTGGTTCTTCAAGGCCGAGATTGCTAGAGTTTGCTCTCTAAATAGAATATTATTCTTGTTCTTCCAAATGATATGACAAAGAGCCCCAAGGGAGAACCAAGCAATGCATTTATAGAAATTTTTACCTAAGAGCAGAGTCATAGCCCACCTAAGATTATATACCCAAGGTCTATTGTGCCATGGGAGATTGCACCTAGCAGTCCAAAGGAAAACAAGTCCGGTAGTGATATGACAACCAAAGAAAAGGTGATTAATGGAGTCGGTGTGTCGTTGCAAAATGCACAAGAGCCGCTATCAATTCTTCCATGAGATAGTAATAGGACCTGGGTAGGAAGTTTGTGCTTTGTGATAAGCCAAAGAAAGAATTGGTACCGAGGTGAGATGGAGGAATTCCAAATGAATGCATGCCACAAAACTCGGTCCTTCTTCCACCTAATGGCCTTCCAATCCGATGCAACCGTAAATTGCCTAGAGAAGCACTTGTCCCAACGGAAGAGGTCTGAGTCATGAGAAAGGCGGGGGAGAGAGATCTGCCAAGAATCCAAAATATCCTTTAAAGCTTGGCCCGAGGGGGAAAATAGATAGTGACAGTTGCTTGTTTGGCCAACCTAGATCTTTAGATGAAGTAGTCTGAAAAATTAGGTTTAAAGGCCCCCTTGGGTGCCAATGGTTGAACAAGAGAGAAGTAGATAAGCCGTCCCCTATACTCCAGCGGAAGGAGTTTGGAAATCCCTCCTAAGCTGGAGGATCTTCTTCTAAGCCCAAGAACAGTATGTTGGCTTACTAGCAACCCATAAGTTTTTCCTTTTTAAAAAGGTCGAATGGATCCACCCACACCATAAGGCCTCATTGTAGAAAACAAGATCCAGTGTGCTTGAGTATGGCCGCTTTATTACAATCCTGCAACCTCCGAATGCCTAGCCCTCATTCCACTTTTGGAAGGCAAATATCTTTCTAGAGAAACTTTTGTGCCTCCTCTTCCCAGGAGTAGGCCTTTCCAAAGAAACTACCGCAGGATTCATTCAACTTGATCCAAGATAGCACTGGGAATAATAAAGACACTGGCCCAAAAAGCTTGAATCGCATGGAGGACCGATCTGATCAATTGCAAGCGATCGACATAGGATAAGAAGCGGTGGGTCCAAGATTGTACCCTTGCCGTAATATGGTCGAGGAGGGCACGCCAGTCCACCTTTCTGAGTCTCGAGATAATGATTAGAATCTCCAAATAGTGAATCGGGAGATTCCTTTCATTAAACCCAAAAGCTTGCAAGATCACATTCCTTGAAGACGCCTAGACTCCAGGCAAAAAAACCTCGCTTTTGCAAGGGTTAGGGAGGAGACCATTCTATGAAGAAAAGATGTCGAGGCCTTCCTTAAGGATGCAAACCGAGGGTAAGTCGGCTTCACAGAATAGGAAGATGTCACCGCAAAAAATAAATGTGATAAACCTGTTACTTTGCACCTCCAATAGAAATTGAACTCCGGCCTAGAGAGCGAGTATAAAGAATTCTAGAGAATACCTCCATGACCAAGGTAAATAGGTAAGGGGAAATAAGGTCCCCTTACCTAAGCTCTTGGCCACTAGGAAAGAAGTCATGTAATTCTTCCATTTAAACCAATTGAGAATTTAGGGGTGCAAACACATACTATGATAAGATAGATCAATTGCTCGGGGAATCTAAAGCCAATGAGAACCAACTCGAGAAAATCCCAATTTACCGTGTCATAAGTTTTTTGGAAATCCACTTTAATTGCACATTTAGTAGAATAAGACTCAAGGTGAAAGCCAGTAAAAAGTTCCCATGTCAAGAGGATGTGATCTCTGATCCATCGGCCCTTTACAAAGGTGGTTTGAAATGGGCTTATCACATCTTGAAGGACTGTAGCAACTCGGTTGGCTAGAACTTTGGTGATGCACTTGTAGATAGTGTTACAACATGCTATGGGCTTGTAATCAGCCACCGTAGTGGCATTGGGGACCTTTGGTACCAAGACCAAAATGGTGTTGTTGATCTCCCGTAACAGCCTCCCAGAGGTAAAGAAGTCCTTCATTGCATTAGTGACTATCTGTCCCACAGTCTTCCAGTTATGCTTGAAGAACTCGACACTAAATCCATCAGGCCCAGGAGCCTTACCCCGAGCTAAGGAAAACAAGATATCCCGAATCTCTAGGTCAGTGACTGAACGAGAGAGAGAACTAACCTGCTCCTCATTTAGGGGATGCTGAATAGCCTCCCGAATTTCCCGAGATGAGGGTCTACCTTGAAAGTCTCGCGGCGCCAAGAGGTCCGGGAAATAAGTGACAAAAGTTTGCTGCACCAACCCTGGATTTGTGACAAGGTTGCTCGAGCTATCCATGACCGAGATTATTCTATTCCTCATCTATCTATTATTGACATAGTGATGGAAGAATTTAGTATTTTGGTCTCTTTCAGAAAGCCACTTGATTATGGACTTTTTCCTATAGAAGAACTCTTCCTACCGGCGAAGGTTCGTGAAGATTCTTTGATGTGTCTTCTCCATCTCTGTGAGAGCAGCATTGGTTGGGTCTTGCTGGTAGAGGTGTTAAATGGGTAGAAAACCCATTTATCGACCCATATTTACTTAAATGAGTCGTTAATGGGTCAGTCTTTTTTTTCCCAAGACACCCATGTGGGTTTTAAAAATAAAAGGACTGGGTCTTAAATGGGTCTATTATATACCCATTTAAGACCCATTTACCAACCCATCAAAATAAACCCAGTAACCCACTAAGGCCATGCCCACGATTGACAATTCTACGTCTACAACCCCCTCTTCGCTTTCGATTCACCGCCACCTCCATCGCCTCGTTGCTGCTTGTTGCCGCCCATCGTCGCTTTGCCACCGCCCATCGTCACCTTGTCGCCGGCCCCGCCCATCTCTAGTGGCCGAGGTTTTCCGACAACTCAATTGTCGCAGTGTCACCACCAGCGGTAGGGTTCGGGTCGGCGAGGATGGAGGAGGGTCGCTCGTGCTAGTCTGCAGCGGGTGTTCCAAGAAGGAGGGAGGGAGTCGAGGGACTACTTCCAACAACAGTCGAGGGCTCTCACTTCTAGAACTTCCAGGTGCTTCTTCTTCTTCGTTTTTTTCTTTTTCTGTTTTTTCAGTCATTTCATTTCCTTTCCGGTCTTGGGTTAGATGGTACATCTGTTTTTGGTCACGATACTTCGTTCGCCGATTAGTTTAAGAGTAGTCGTGGGTAATTTGTCCTGTGCTATCTCTGCTTCTAGCGATGCTGGCGAGACGTAATTTTGGAGTGCCGCGTTGGGTTCGCAAAAGTACGTCCGCAAAGTGTGCTGGGAATGGGAACCCTTTGTTTTCTGTTGGGCAATGATCTGACATGTTAGTTAAGATGAGCTCTCCTGCTGAAATTTGATGCGTTGCTGATGTTCTGCCATTTGCATGATTGATTCGCAAGGTGACATTTCAAACTGCTAGTGGAAGTTTAAGTCTTCTTTAGTGCCTGATAAGAGATTGCGACGTCCCTTGATAAACCCTTTGCTTAAATCCGTCCTCGATGTCCCATTATTGTTTCCACCTTTAGAAGTTTCAATGGATCATGGTCGTGTGTGTATTGTGTCTAATTAGATTGTCAAGCTAGGTGTTTGCTTTTAGTTCTTAAAGAATATCGGCTCTTCATGGATGATTTAATTTCCTGTTGATTGTATGAAGTAGTATTGGACACATAGGCAAAAACCTATATGGGATGAAATGGCTTCTTGGCTTGCTTTTCTCTTTGGTCAGATTCTTTGATAGATGCTAGAGACTTGGGTTTTTCATTAACATCCATGTTCCATGTATGAACTCATTCTTTACCCTTTATGTTAAATTCATAACATGCAATCCTGAACCTGTTCTAATTTATGTTTTCTCCAACTAATTAGTTGACATGTCAAGAGATAACGAGGATTGAGAAGAATATTCAACTACGGAACAATTCAAGAGACGTAGAGTTGCATCCTTAGTTCATGAGGATGAGGAAGATAACTCTACTTGCTCTAAGCGTTCAAGAAAATACACTTCAATTGTATGGTCTGAATTTGAAAAGTTCATAGATGGTGATAGCATGAAGAAGGCTAAATGTAAGTGGTGCGAAGTAACTTACACGGCTAGCCATGGGACAAAAAACTTGTTGCGTCATTTAGATACTTGTCCCAACTGAGAGGTTAATGTTGATGATTTCGTAGTACACTTTGATCAAGGTGTGTTTAGAGATATGCTAGCAAGAACGATAATCAAACACAATTATACATACTCTTTTGTGGAGCATGAGGCTACTAGAGAGTTGTTTAGTTACCTCAACCCTAATGTGAAGCACATTTCAAGGTTTACAGCAAGAAGTGATGTGGTAAAAGTTTATGAAAAGAGAAGGGAATTTTGAAATCCAAATTATTGTCTCTTTCGAGCTGAATATGTTTGACTTCGACTGTGGACTTCGTTACTACGGATCATTATATGACTGTCACTGCTCATTATATCGATGAGGATTGGGAATTGCATTCAAAAGTCTTGTGTTTCTCCTATGTGCCACCTCCATATAGCGGTCCCATACTTTTAGAAAAATAGACTTTGTTAAGAGAATGGGGTATTGAGAGAAAGATTTTCAGCATTACTTTAGATAATGCATCATACAATGACATTATGGTTGATATTTGGAGAAATACACCTTCTGTGAGATCCTCTTTGTTATGTGATGGACAGTTTTTTCATGTGCGTTGTGGTGCACATGTTTTGAATCTTATTGTACAGGAAGGTTTAAAGGTTATTGATAGATTATTACATAATATTAGAGAAGCTGTCAAATATGTGAGAGCTACACAAAATAGGAGAGTAAAATTTGCCGAATGTATATCGCAGTCGTGCTTAAAGACTAGTAAAAAGGTACGTCAATATGTGGCTACCAGATGGAATTCTACATACCTAATGCTTGAGGGTGCCATTTTCTTTGAATGTGCATTTTCACATTTGAAATTAATTGACCATAACTTTGTCACATGTCCATCTTCTGAAGACTGGGTTAGAGGAAAGAAAATTGCTTTCTTGTTGAAACCCTTTTATGATATTTCTACTATGTTCTCTGGAGTTAGATATCCCACGGTGAATTTATATTTTTATGGAGTATGGCAGATTCAGCTTCGTTTAATACAGGCAAGGGATATTGAGGATGAGGCTATTAGTTCTATGGCTAAGGCAATGCTCAAAAAGTTTGAAAAATATTGGAAGTGTTATAGTGTTGTTTTATCATTTGCTGTTATATTAGATCCTCGTTATAAGTTACACTTATTAGAGTTTTGCTACTCAAAGTTGGATATGGATGATCATGTGGAATTTATACGGGGCATTCGAGAAAACTCTATACACTTTTTGATGAATATGTGACATCTATGTCTAGAGATGATCGCTTTACTACTTCAACTAGTCAAGGTAACATTTCAATTGAGGGCATCGATGAGAACATTGGGGATGACATTGATGAGTTTGATGCATTTGAGAGTGAACACTTTGGATCACAATCTACTAAGTCACAATTGGATTTGTATTTGGAGGAGAATAGGCTTGATAAAAAGAAGTTCCCGGATCTCAATGTTCTTGATTATTGGAAGACTCATTCTCATCGGTATCCCGAGTTATCCCTCATGGCACGTGATATATTGAGCATTCCTATCACTACCGTTGCCTCAGAATCAGCCTTCAACATTGGAGGACGCATTTTAAATAAATATTGTAGTTCCCTTTCCCCTGAAAGCGTAGAGGTTGAGCTGTGCACTAGAAATTGGTTATTTGGAGTTCCGCCTGAGGAAGATTTGGATGAGGAGTCTCTCATCATTGACTTTCAAGACTATTTGCATTAGGTGCTTTTTTTCATCTCATTCTTTTCATTTGCTCATATGATTTAATGCACTTAGTCTTCATAATGATGTATTCTTGTTTTACTTTGAGGAAGATTTGGATGAGGAAGGTCTCGCAGGCCGCGATGTTGGCTCTACAGGTCGAGTCGTGGAGCTCCTTAGGATTCAGCATGCAGCAAGTGCCGTCTCTCCAGAGCTTAATGGTTATTGAGGGAAGGGTAAAGGTTCTTTGATCGTTATTAAAGTTTCATTTCCTCTCTGTTTTTGAGACTGCTTGAAATTGTGTGGAATGAGTGACGGCTGAGGAAAAAATCCCTGTTCTAAGTAAACTTCTTCGTCAAGGTCTTCCTCTAAGGTCGGGGTACTGTGATGGTTAGTGGGGGCCATGAGCATGTTGTTTTTTCTTCTTCTTCTTTTGTCTTTTGCCTTTGCTTTTCTTTTTATTTCCTAATAATTGCGCTTAATGTGCTTTTACTGTAATTTTTTGTTCTTGTGGATTCCATCATCAAATGCACGAAACATAATGCCAATGTACTCCATCCAGCGTTTAATTGAGTTGTGTGTATTTGCAGGTCAATATAGTGGACTGTTTGCAAAGACAAGAGGAGATCTCCCTAAATCTTTTATTTATTTGATTGAGATACCCATTGGATTAAGGTAGTTTGCTTCCCCGTGCATTATCATTCTTCCTCAAGCAAGTATTTCCTAACTATGATACTCGAAAAGTCTACAAGGATTTATCGTCGTCTTCTTTCCTTTGCTTTTGTCATGATTGCTTAACATATAGCTGCAACCTACTTGTGGTTTCTCTTAATAGAATGTGGATAGATAAATGATCATACAAATGGTAGAAAAGTTGAAGAAGTTAACACCCGGAAAGGGTTTCTATACGCTTCTATCTAGTATAAGTTACAAATAAAGTTCAATCTATGTTTGGAAGGGTTTTTTAAGCAGATCTGTTGCCCTTCTTCCATCATTTTTAAGAACCCAAACATGTCTCAGGTTTGAAGATAGATTTATCTTGTAAATTATACACCTGTGAAAAGACTTTCTTTCTTTTTGACTCACTTATTTGTTTAACATTTTTCAGATAAATTCATTTATCCATTGCTTTGTCGAAACCCGGAGAATCACCTCATTGTATGATCTGAAAAGAGCAATCTGTGAAAATGAGGGCATTGAACGATTTGAAGAGTTTGCACTGGGCCCTTTTTTGCAACATCCCCTTGATACTCAATACTTTTCCCTGAACAGTGATGTGACTGAAGTGTTCAAGATAACAAGTGGGCAGATTGTATGGTACCTTGGTAAATTTTTATCTGAACAAAAAACCAGTTCTGACCCAGTCCTCATCCAATTCAATTGAAGTGGGTAGACATTGGTTTAGTCCAGTCCAAATTCATTGGACCATTAGCTGTTTTTCTAGCTTGAACCATAAGAGACAATGAAACGGTTCCTCCCTGCTTTAACCAATTGAACAGGCCAAACCGGCCTGGTTTTAAAACACTGCTGGAAAGAGTTTAGATGTATGTTTGCATTTGCTAATAGATGAGGGTTAATGATTACTGTATGGAATAATCAGTTACGTCATTTGAAATTGGGAGAACTATGCCTAAAATTGTGCTGTAGGGAGGATGGCAGGAACCATTTGCCATTTGTAGAATGGATAGCTAATTGAAACTGTGCCTAAATTTGTGCTGTACTTCCTAATTGAAACCATAGAGAATCTTTGGGAATAAAATTTTTGGTCTTGTTGTGGACTTGGATGAATATTAAAGGACTGGATGATCATCAAACTGGGTGTCGGCTGGTGCCACGATGTCAAGATATTTGGTTTACTGATTGCATATAGAAACCAGAATCGGTGGATTGCAATGTTTTGGTGCTTTGAAGAGTAAATGCTCTCAAGAGAGATAACACGACACCGTAATGACCTCTATACGAGTGGAGTGAATGTCCTTGGAATGACATAAGTTGGTGGCACTTTTTGCATTTCGGACTCTTCCAATCCAAGCAATCATCCCTTTACTTCCCAAATTATGAGAAAGTTAACTGTGGTAATATAACAAACAAATCAATTATCAAATGCTGAATGAATTTCTGAATTCGTGCACCTTCATGAGAGGTAGTTAAGGCTAGCTCTCTCCTCACTTCTCATCTTATGAAAAGATCCACCAGGCTTTGGGTACTTTTAGTGTACAACCTTGGTTGGTGTGATTACGAGGGAGAGCATATGTGCAGTAGGGATTAAGAGATGATGAATTCATTATTTTCTTTCCTTTGTAAAGAGTTAAGAGGTTATCTTCCAGATGGTTTCACATCAGTGCCTTGGAGATAGACAGCAAATACTTGTCTGTCATCAAGTTGATAATGACAACAATTGATCTATGGGAAGAGTTCGACAGTATTAGGAATGGTCACTATGAAAGAGAGCTTATATTTATGGTGCAGCATTAGAGCAAAACTTAATTAGGTATGCCATGTCCAATGCAAATTCCAGCACTCCCAGTACCACCGACAAAACTAAGAACGAAGGAAGAGTATGCATAACAGGCAACATGTGCATTGGGCACATTTTACTAGGATGTATTAACCTCTTTGGACTGTATTGAAGGGAATATGGTTCCACATAGCGACTTATCTTAATTTTGTTTTTTGGGACTTTTGTCAAGGATTAGGTGCTGTGGATCCAGACGTGTTGGGTATTGTGTATCATCAAATGTGGACTCCACACACATTATGCCACATTTATTTTAAAAACAAGTTTAAATGGGTCATAAATGGGTTGCTTAGCATTTTTTATTTTTTTTTGGTCGGTGGATGCTTAGCGATTTAATGGGGGGTTTTAAATAGGTTGGCGGCGAACCTCTCTGGATGCAAAAGAAAAAAGGAAAAGAAAGGAAAAGAAAAAAGAAAAAATAATTTTTTTGAAAAAGTATAAAAAATTGAAACATTATTGATTAGATTTGTATTGCTTGGAAATATTTTAGTAATATAATCTTTAAAAAAACATAAGAATAAGTTTTCCTAAATTTGGTTAAATATGAAAATATTTTATTAATATGGGTTGGGTCGGGTATGGGTCGGGTTGGGTATGGGTCGAAAAATTTGTATTAGGCATAAATGGGTTAATGGGTCAATTTGGGTCGGACCATTAATGACCCGACCCAAACCCGACCCAACCCACCCATTTATCACCTCTACTTGCTGAGGCCAACTTGGGTAACCCGAAGCATACTCCTCACCTCTGCTGTTCTGGAGGAAATATTGGAGAAAGACTCCTTATTAAGCCGCTTGAGGCGGGCTTTGAAGGACTTGAGTTTGCACATCAATCTATACATGGGAACTCCTTCTCTCGGTTCCTCCCAAACTTGCGAAACAATTGTATTGAAATCTAGATACTCCATCCAATAATTGAAGAATTTGAAAGGTTTCCTCCGGACCACCACGTTCAAAACCTTAACTGTCATCAGGGTATGATTTGAAATACCCAGGGCAAGGAAAGTAGCCTCCGAGTAAGAGAAGACTTGACTCCACTTAGAATTCATTAGAACTCTGTCAATTTTCTTTTGCTTCTGTCTAGCACTAGAAGAAGTTGCCCAAGTGAATCTAAAGCCAACATACCTCCAAACGCCAAGCTCAGCCTGGGCTAAGCACTGACCAAACTCATTAAAGTAAGGAATCCAAACGTCTGTGCCCCCCAGTCTATTGGACGGGTCTTTAATGGCGTTAAAGTCATCCGCCACTAGCCAAGGCGAGTCCTGCAAAGCTGCACTCTTGAGAATAAGGTCCTCCCACAACAGTCTTCAGGAAGGGAAGGTGTGCTTAGCATAGACCACTGAGATACAACAGGCCACTCTTGATGTCAACATCTTGAGATTCCCATGGATCACCTGAGCGTTGATCGAGAAAACTTCAAAACTAATAATAGTAGGGTCCTAGCCAATCTAGATCCTACCTTTGGGTGAGCAATTGTAGTTTGCCAACCAGCACCAATCCCTCAAAAGACTTTTAGAAATGGTGGAGAAGAGAAACTCCGGGACTTTAGTCTCCAGAAGACCAACTAAGCACAAACCATTTGAGGACATCAGGGTACGGACCTCGGCTTGCCTAATTGGGTCAACAAGACCCCTAATATTCCAAAAGCCTATGTACATATGTAATATATACTAATATAGGAAAAGGATGGAGGAACAGCTTACCTCCGCTTGGGAGGCTTTCGTTGAGTGGCCGCCGATGCAGCAGGGGTTGTAGCAGGAGGTGAATTTGGGGCAAGGGTCAGCAGCTTATCTTGCATGGTATCCACCCTTCTCGTAGCAGGAGGAGTCTTAGGGATGGATAAGGAGAGAGCAAGTCCTCATCCGAGCAACTAGATAGGCTGGTCAAGACATCCGATTTCGCACCAAGATCGAATGGAGCCATGGACAAGGCTTCGACTGGCTTGTTATTCGCCACGAGACTAGAAAGGGAGACCACCGACTTCGAAGGAAAACTAGATCCCTTTATAGGCTTGCGAGAATAAGTGGAGGGCACGCCCTTTTTGGAGACGGAATCCTTTGGCCTCAGGAGTTGCCCCTCTTTGCTGGAACTAACCAAACAGGGAGAAGGTCATTCCTTCGACAAAAGGGGCTTTTTATTCTTTCCCTTAATCTGTTTCCAAGCTTGCTCAGGCTCTTCATGGACTTCCACCACCGCCGTAGCAGGGTCGGGGATTTGGACAGGGACCAAGGGAGCTGTATTGGCTTGGACTTGCTGCGAAGCTCTATCCGGGTTGATGGTAGCTGGGACGTCCGCACACCTGTGGCCGAATGTACCACAACTAGGGCATTCAACCGGCCTCCATTCGTAGTCAATAGAAATTGAGCGTGACACCCCATTCAAAACCACATCAACCGATGTGCATCTTGGCTTCTTTGCATATATCTCGACACACACCCTAGCAAAAGAAATCATTTTCATTTGCTCTGTGCGTTGATCCACATAGAGGGGTTTCCCACAGCACTTGCAATGGCACTTATCCTTGGCGCCGACTAGAGATCATAGGGAAGGTTCTTCAATCTAATCCAAACCGGAACCGAGGATTGATTGTCTTTTTTTAACTCCAAGAGTGGCTTCCATTGTCATAGGATGAGGGGAACCCTTGCAAGGGGCCCATCCTTAAGGATCTTTTTACGGAACACTGGGTCTGGGATATGAAAGAAGAAGAAACCTTGATCATTCGCCATTACTTCAACAAGCTTCGGACCCCAAGCATGCGTCAGAGCTTGCTCCGTGAGCTTGAACGGGAGTTTCTTCCCTACATAATACCCAACGAGGCACTCGTTTTACTTGGGATCAGTAGCCTCTAGCACTTCCTAGATAAGTTAACAACTGGTTTATTGTCCACAAAGGAATGGAGAACATAGGATAGGTCATATCCTTTTGCAGTAAGTCGCGCAACATTAGCCCAAGAACGGGCAAGAGGAGGCTTCGAGCTTCCTGGATGTTGGCTAGGAGCCTGTGGTCGTTTAAAGGAAGACCGTGCGCAGCTGCGTCCCCGAGAGTGCCCCACGCGGGCTAGGGCTTTAGGAGGCACTTGCTGGTTCTCCAATGATGCAGCAAGGGTTGCTTCGGTAGAGCCGGCCTGACCTAGAAGCACTGAGGAATGGGCAAAAGGGGTATGGGAAGAACGTCCCTTTAATCTACTAGCTCCAAGCTGGGCCTCACTTAAAGGGCCTCCCACATCAGTAGAGGAGGAAGCCATAAATGTAGTAATACACCTTCAACCAGCCCTATAGACAACCCTATAATTTGACCAAACATTGAAACCTCAAAAATCAAATTATTATCTATCATATTTGTATTTAGAAAGAAAGTTACAAAAAAACTCCAAACTATACCAGTTATGACACATTTACCATGAACATTTTTTATGTAACTTTTCTATGTGATATAACAAATACAAAATAATTATTCTAAATTTTTTCTTGTGACATAAAATACCCAAAACTTGTACCTACACAACAAATTTACCCTTCGTCAACATTTCATATGAAGATTTTGAAGCCAAAATAATGTCATTATTTTTTGCACTTAACACGTGGGGTTAAATGTGTTAAAAAAAAGTTTAGGATAAATGTGTCATAGTGGATATAGTTTGGATTTTTTTTATGGCTTTTTCCCTTGTATTTAAAACCATATCACTCATCAACCAAAAGATTAAATCCATTATTAGATTGCGGTGTAAATAATTTGAGCTTCATTCCGTCATTTGACAGCAGAAAATAATGAGTTTTTGCCCTAAATAGACATCACATGCAAAAACTCCAAAAAGATTTTCACTGGAAAAAAATTACCCTCAAAAGTTTATTTCTCATGTTATGCCCCGATGTAATTTATTTTGTCCCCCCTAACTTTTCAACATGCGTAGGTTTAATGATCTTAAATCTTATCTTTCTAAGTAGGATTTTCAATCGAGTAAGTCACTCAGTCGAGAAGTCACACAATCTATGACCCTGGAACTATGGCTCCGACATCGGGTGTGCGAACAATCCGACCAAGCCTTTCTTCATCCCCTATTGTGACATTAGTGTCTTCGCACTGCCATAGCTTCTCGGCGTGCTCCTACCTTGACTCGATGGTAGCTGATGTTCGAAATTCCTCTGATACTAGTCTTAGTCGTTGTGCTGTGGCCCCTCCCCCCTGAAATGATTTCATATCTCCAATTGCTTTCCCAACTACGACCACTACTCCCTTTATATTAACCCATCAATGCTTGCTAAATTTATTCATTCTTTTTCAGGTTAATTGCTTTCCAACTAGGACCACTACTCCCTTTATATAAACCCATCAATGCTTGCTAAATTTATTCATTCTTTTTCAAGTTAATTGCTTTCCAACTAGGACCACTACCCCTTTAAATTGGCCCATCAATGGCTGCTAAAGTTGTTCTTTCTTTTTGAAGTTAATTGCACAGGGTTGCTTCGTACTTTCTCAGGTCAATTTAGAAAAATAAAAGAAACGGTGGATTCTAGCTGTCTTGCGTTGATTGCCAAGTCAATTTATAATAACTCAAAGAGATTATGACGATGACTGAAGTTCGAAGCGGGAGAAGACATTGCTCCAAAAGACTACGGAATTTACTCAGCTCTTGCCACATGGTGGGCCATCTTCTGTGCTTTAAGGGGCCTAGAATGCTTTACAAGGTCCTCATCTCTGACATCTTTTTCTTAGAATAATAGTATTTATGTGAAATTCTACTTTGAGGCAAAGTGCACCTTGTGCAAAGGAGAAAATATCAGGTTAATTTTTCAAGGGATAAGTGCTGCAAAAGTTCTAAAACTTGTCACGAATATGCAATTGAGTCCATAACTGCAAAAAGTGCAATCAGTCTAAAACTTGTCAAATTATTTAATCGAATCCTAAAGTTAACACTGTCACCTTTTAACGGAAAATGTTGATGTGGCATTTTAAATAATTTTTCATTTTCCACGTGGTTTTTTTTAATTATTTTTTATTCATTTTCATTAAAAAAATTAGATTTAAAAACTATAAAGAAAAGTTAAAATTTATTTTTAAAAATTGTTAAAAAGAAGAAGAAGATAAAATAGCTTCTCCCTTGCCACCGGCGGCGGTGGGGGAGGAGCCGCTAATTTTATTTTCTTTTTTTTTTTTTTTTTTTAAATTTAACTTTTCATTTTAGTTTTTAAATCTATTTTTTTAAAATTGAATAAAAAATAATTAAAAATCCATTTAAAACAAGAATTATTATTTAAAGGCCACGTCAGCATTTTCCGTTAAAAATGCTAACGGTGTTAACTTTATGACTCGATTGAAACAATTTGACAAGTTTTAGGACTTAATTGCACTTTTTGCAAGTTTTAGGACTCAACCGCATTTTCGTGACAAGTTTTAGGACTTCTGCAACACTTATCCCATTTTCCAATTATAGTCTGAATTGAGAGAATTCTGTTCTTCATTGTGAAATAGCAGTAGTTAATATCCATTTGATTAGACGGGAGAGACACTTCAAGGTTCATGGAGTCCAACATCTACATGTGAAATTGGAATTCAACTAAATGAATTAAATAGCATAATTGCCATAACTTTTTGGAGCATTCGAATTGGAAGAAATCCAACATTTGATCTGGAAAATTCGCACAATAGGTGGCAAAACGGTAGTAACTTTTGATTCGAGAGGAGTTACAAGGACCATAATATCAATATGAAAACTTTTTAGAGCTCTATACCATTATCAATCGAGGGTTCTTTTCTATATGTGTCTAAATTTTTAATTTTTGTTCATTTTTTCAGGCTTATTCTTATTGCTTATGGTTATTTTCGAGGGTTTTTTTTTTTTTTTTTTTTTTTTTTCATGTCATGGAGAGTACTTTTTAGACAACTCAGGGGCATGGATAAATCCAGTGAATTCCATGAATCGGTCAAATTTAGGCATTGGGTCAATGTAGGTAATCCTTGTCAAAGAGTAGTTTGCATGCAATTCATGGATTTGAGTGGGTAATATTTAATTTTCAACGTGAGATTCGCCAACATGTTAATCGTCAATCGTGAGCCATTGTTTATGCCTGAGACGACTTGGCTCCGCAAATTTCTAGAGAATTTACTCAGCTCTTGCCCCATGGAGGGCCACCTTCTATGCTTTGGTGGGCCAAGAATCTTTTACAAGGTCTCCATTTCACACTCCTTTATTCTTTGAATCTTAACTTTTATGTGAAATTCTACTTTGAGGCAAAGTGCATCTTTGTGCAAAGGAGAAAAAAGCCACTCGGCATGAAAAAGAAACGAGGGTCACGGTAAAAAGTCATGACTCTTTCATGTATCTAGTCTCTCTCAAATGACCCTTTCAACTATAGTTGTCGAGTGGTGAATACGTCATGATTGTAAACCTTTATTGGGTTATTTACATGGACGAATGGGAATAAATAACGCAAAATTTGAACGGTGACATAAGATCTGCCCTATGGAACACGTCAGGTTTTGGCGTACAACATCTACATGAGAAGCTATGTGGGGGCGCATGGACTCATGCTATGTAATATAGGAACTCAATTAAATGAATTAAATTTCGATAAAAAAAATACTAAATGAAATAAATATCTTGTTTTTGGATGCAAACGTGGCTACCTAAACTTTTTGGAGAGTCCGGAGAGGCAAAGAACCAATAGGCAGCCATAACTTTTTCATCCGATAAGGGCTACAGGTCACAAGCACCTATTCAGAAAACTCGTTCCGAGCTCTATGCTGTGGCCAAGCGATGGGTGATATTTTTATTTACATGCCTATCCCCCTGTTATTTTAGACTTTTGTTGAGTTTTCCTAACTTCTTTACCGTTTAGCGTTATTTTCGGGTTTTCCCATGTCACCCAAGATTTGGAGCATATTTTTCAATAATTCTAGTAATGTGAAACGAGCGAAGTATGGAATGATCATATCAATAATCACATAACCACGATTTAATCCATTTTCTCCTACTTTTAATATATATACATCACGTGGCTATAGACCATTGTCCATCGATTTACCAATCCTTTTCCATTAATCTTTTATATCCTTATCTTTATTTCATTTTTCTTTTGCCATATTAAGTCCGCTCCACACAGATGCCCCTCCTGTCGTCAGCCGATGACCAACGTTGCAGTTTCGCGAACACGGCACACATGGTTCAGACCCATGTGAAATCGAGTTTAGGTTGTCGTTGGCTTGACCTTGACTTGCTATGGTCCTACTAGGTGGCTTTTAGGTAAAGTTCTCTAACTAGGAAACCGAATTGACGTTTCTAGGGCAAGTTGAGAAGGACTCGTACAAATTTGTTTTTTACGTGTAACACGGGCATGCGAGTGCAAAAGGCTCGATAATCTAGAGGTCTATAAAAGCTCTTTTATAAGCCCGGTCAAGGGTCTTCGTCAATGCAAGTAGCTTTTCTCAGAAAAGCATGCGGACAGCGGAACCTGGACATGTGATTTCCAGTTTTTGAGTTGAAAACCCGCCCGATGTCCAAACAACTAGGGCAACACTGGAGGACTCGATATTTTTCTGATTTCTTTTCGTTTTAAGAGGGGAAAAGGTCAAGAAGTAGGATCGTACAAGACCAATTTGCATTGACTTAAAGCACTCGAAGAAGACCACGCTCCACAAGCGATGCGGAGATTTCCATGTTTACCTATGAGTTAATTAAGCTAGAATGCTGTCGATGAAAAATTCTAGTGAAAAAAGAGTACACGTCCATGAGTAAATTTACTGTAAAAGACCAAGGATGAAATTCGAAAGACGAAAATATGAGTAGAGCTCTAAGCACTATAGATTCCGTGTTCGATTTACAACGGTTCCATCTTAGGTTGTGGTCTTAGAGTTTATCATTGTCATTTTGTGAACGGGGCCTTATCTGGAGTGTAGGGTGATTTGCATACATTGGTAATTGGGTAGTAGCTCATCAGAAGATTTTAGACATTGTATTATGACAAGGCGCGGAGTATTAATTAATTATCACTTGATTTGGCTCCAGCAGTCATTATTTCGAGATGGTTGAGATATTATAATTTTGAAATTTTACATAACTCGATCTTATAAAACAAAAAATAAAGTATTAAATAGACACGGATCACCAAGTGGGACGGCTCGAGTAGGGCATTTTGGACTCGTTGATTGATTGCATCCACAGTTTTGAGCCAAAACCATGGAATGAAGGAAATTCTGAAAGGAATTTTTTCTTTCTTCTTCTTATATATTCCAAGTCCTTCCATAACATGTCTAGAAATTTCTTTGCAAAGACCAATGACCATTAAACCATCTATATTTTCTATTATAATCGCGTCAGTTTTACATGCCACTGCCAATGCTCGCATGCCTCACATCCTTAATTGGGTTAGTATCTCTATCAAGCTCTAACCCCAGCTCTACCCTCTAAATGCTTTACATCTTGGAGATTCTGAGGTCCGAACAAGACTTGAGATGAAGTCTTTTAACGACTCGCTTAGGTCAAAATGAAGAAACCTTTGAAAGGAATTGTTTATTTTCTTCATATTTACAAGTCCATCGATGAAATGTTTGGAAATTTAGACCCTGTTTGGTAACACTCCTATAAACAACTAATTCTATTCTTTTGTTTCCCAAAAAAAAAAAAAGAACAGAAATCCGTTCAGTAAATTTTTTGTTTTCGAAAAAAAAAAAATTGTTTTTTCATTCTTGAGAATGGATTTGGAACAGATTCAAGAAGTTGAAAAAAGTAACTTCAATAATTTCATAATCAAGTCTAACATTTTATTTTTTTCTGTTTTTTTCTTTATTCTCCTTCTATCTTCTTCTCCCATTGGCCACTGTTGGCCACCGGCTAGGCATGGTTCAATGAGCTTGCCGGAGCCTCGCTAGGCTAGGGTGAGGTTTGGCAATCTCGCCGAAGGCTCACTTGACTATCGCGAGCCTCAGCCTTGTAGATTTGGGCAAGGCTGAGCCTCGTTGGGTTGGATGAGCCTCTCTTGGCCACTAGTGAGGCTCTGGCAAGCTCACCGGACCTCACCCAACCAGTCCTCGGCCACCACCATGGCCGGCGACCAGCCCAAAAAGAAGGAAGGAGAAGAGAAAAGAGAAAATGAAAAAAAGAAAAAAAAGAAAAAAAAGAAAAGTATTAAAAATTAAAAGAAAAAAAAAATTTAAGATATCTACCAAATGTCTTTAAAAACTTAGAAATTATTTCTAAAAACAGAATAAAAAAATAAATCATTTCTAAATAAAAATTGTTTCTGAGAATAGAATAATTATCAAATGCGCCTTTATTCGCAAATACAAAATGACCATTAAGCCATTTATTTTTTTTGGTTAGAATTGAGCCGGTTTTGCGCTTCTGCGACCCTAATAATCTTTATTGATAGTTATATTTATGGGGTTAAAAGTCGAGAATTTTCTAAAATAATTTGCAAAATGTAAAATTTTGTCCGATTAAGTTTAAGGAATCATTTTACAATTTTATTCAACGTTGACCCCAGATCTCTAGTCCTCTCCACAACCAATGTACTGAAAATAGGTATACAGTTGAGATGTAAATTCCTACACACAAAGATAATCTTTTCCCATATTATTTTTTCGGCTCCTTGATTGCTCCTAAGTTTGGAGGCGTATGGTCCAAGAGGGTAAAGTTGCATATAGTAATTAAACAATCTTCATGTTACAGACAATCAATAGATACTACCGTCGGTCTTGTTATATGTTTTCTTATTATGTACATATTATGCACATACACCAAATACTAACGACAAACACAAAGCATGAGGTGGTGCAACAAGGTAATTAACCACGCATATCAACAGGGTTACGAGCAAATTGTTGATAAAACTCCAAAATGGCATTTTCTTTTTGACCGCTTTCACGATTATGATCCATCGATCCATCCAATTTGACATTTATTAAATAATAAACTATATTAATTTGGAAGACGAGGAACAATATCTTGTTCCGGATTGTTCCGGGCCGAAGTTCTTTTTGTGCCTGCATTGAAAAATCATCTTTTTAAAATAGTAAGGGATAAGGCTATCACCTTCAGCCAGGTTGCGGATACACCAAGGAATAGAAGAACTCAGCAAAGTTGGGGGCTAGATCCAGCTATTTTCGCTTTGGAGGCTGCTATCACTTGACCTTGAATTGTTCCCTCCTTGTGTCTTTTGAGAGGTGTCAGTTTCTGCTCTGTATTCCTGTGAGGGTTGCTGTTGTTTCACTGGCTGGTTTCCCTCTTGTTCTTTTTTCCTTTCTTGTTTGTTGCCATTGTTTGGCAGCTTCGTTGCCATTTTGGCTATTGCTTTCAATTGGTTGGCAAGTTGTGATTCATTTTTCTTGACACCCTTCCACTCATGATGACAACCCTTCCACTCGTAGGGGTGATCGGTTCCCGATTCGGTCCGGTTCCACCTTGGAACCGGGAATCGGATCGGGAGCACTGGTTCCCAAAATTGCGAACCGTGTACCGGACCGTTCGGTCCTAGGACCAAGAACCGGACCCCACCATTGGTTCCGATCCGGTTCGGTCCAACAAAATCGGCTCTACTTTTTTGCACTAAAAAGTGTCCGCGTCCCCGGACCGATCAATCCAATTCGGTTCTTGGGCGATTCAACAAAACTAATCACACATGTTTCCACGTGCAAAATATTCAAACTTCACTTGTGTGATTCACACTTCACGTGTTTCACACTTAAATTTAACCATGAAGGCCATGAACAATTTGGCTAAAGGTTGTGCTTGGCTTAGATTTTATAGAAAATTTCTCTTATACTCTTTGAATGTTTAGTCCATGTGGGACTCTTGAAGGCTTGAAGTGCCTTGTGGGTCTCTTGGAGCCTTAGTCCCACATCGAGTAACAATGAGATTTTTTCTATAAATAAAAGAGTAACAAAAAGAGTTTTAATGGTCTCTTGGCCACATAAGAGGTTGCTATCTCAAATTGCAATTTTGGTTGCAATAAGTTATCATGTTTATATATTTTATTAATTCTATGTATATAAATTATATATAAAAAAATTTGGTTCGGCTCGGTTTGGTCCGGTCCTGGTCCGGTTCCCACCTTAGAATCGAGAACCGGACCAACCCGCCACCTGGTTCCAAGTTTAGGAACCAGAACCGGACTGCTGACCGTGGGAACCGCCCAAAACCAATCGGTTCCCGGTTCGGGCGGTTCCTGTTGCACACCACTATCCACTCGTATGACATGTTTGTCATCACGAGTGTAAGTTTTTTGTGCCAATAACCCTTACTGTATAGCTTTTTGGTTAAAAGTCAATATATTTCTTACCTTATCAACAAAAAAAAACTATATTAATATGGCTAAAATATTAATATAATATACATATTAAGATAATTTTCTCCAAAATTAATATAATTCCTAATCCACTATTTCCAGATACTATTACTTTCTGTAGCCGTTTTCAAGGGGACAGAAAAGACATGAAACCCAAGTTAGCCAGAAGCGAAACGGCCGCAACTTATGCTCTGGAAATATATTTTGTACTTAAAAAATTCGTCAAGTTAGACCAAATGCGTCGTCATCTCAATCCCATCCTCCCCTATATATGGGTTCCCAATCCTGGTGGTTTTTCTCAATCCCATCGTGTCCTATTTTTATATAGGACCCCGATCTCTTCTTCTTCTTCTTCTCAGTTCAGCGTTTGCGTTCTGCGGAGGAGAATAAGCAGATGGATTTCTATTCCCAGCTGTTCCTTTACCTCTCCATCCTCTACGTCTCTCTTTACCTTCTCTTCCTCGTCTTCCGAAAGAAATCCTCCGCGCCTAAACTGCCGCCTGGCCAAAAGGGATGGCCCATCATCGGCGAGTCCCTGGAGTTCGTCAGCACAGCCAAAAGCGGCTGCCCTGAGAAGTTCATAAACGACCGCACGGCCAAATACTCGCTGGAGGTCTTCCGTACCTCGCTGCTCGGGGAAGACATGGCTGTGTTCTGCGGCGCCTCCGGCAACAAGTTCTTGTTCTCTGGCCAGGACAAGTACATCACCACCTGGTGGCCCTCCTCCATGAAGAAGGTCATCATCTTCCCCGAAACCATGGAGAAGTTCAACAAAGATGACCCCAAGAAAATGCGCAGCTTCTTGCTGGAGTTCCTAAAACCCGAGGTCCTCCAGCATTACATTCCTATCATGGACTCCATGACTAGGGAGCACTTGGAGAGTGACTGGTCTCCTTATAAGGAAGTGAAGGTGTTTCCTTTGACAAAGGACTACACCTTTGCTTTGGCATGCCGTTTGTTCATGAACATCAAGGACCCTCAGGTTGTGTCGAAATTCGCCGACCCATTTGCTCGTATTGCTCCGGGATTCAATTCGGTACCTATCAATATTCCGGGGACACCATTCAATAAAGCTGTTGAAGGAGGAAAAGTAATAAGGCAAGAGCTTCTCAACATTATTAGACAAAGGAAGAAGGAGATCTTAGAGGGAAAAGATGCAAAGTCGAGGGACTTGCTGTCTCGATTGCTTACCGAAGCAGATGATGACGGTAGTGTTTATTACGAAATGGATGTGTCCAACAAGATCATTGGATTGCTAATCGCAAGTCATGACACCACTAGTACATCTATCACTGTAATAGTGAATTATCTAGCTTCCTTACCCCACATCTATGAGAGAGTTTACAAAGGTAACCGTCCTATTCTTATTTCCATTGACAAGATGGCAACTTCAATATGCTCACTTGGTTCATGTCAACAGAGCAAATGGAGATTGCAAAGTCTAAAGCCCCGGGTGAATTACTGAACTGGAATGATATCCAAAAGATGAAGTATTCTTGGAACGTGGCTTGTGAGTCAATGAGGCTAACTCCACCTGCACAAGGGGCATTCAGAGAGGCAATTACTGACTTTACTTTTGCCGGTTACACAATTCCAAAGGGATGGAAGGTAACTGTTTACTTATGACCCTATTTTCGACATGGTTTTTCAATGAGTGAATAGATAGAATCCTCAAGCAATGACGATATGCGTTTTGCTTGCAGGCATTTTGGACAGTTTATACAACTCACAAGAACCCCAAGTATTTCCCTGATCCTGAAAAGTTTGACCCCTCAAGATTCGAAGGAAATGGACCTGCACCTTTCACCTATGTTCCCTTTGGAGGCGGCCCTCGCATGTGCCCTGGAAAAGAGTATGCTCGGCTTGAAATACTCATTTTCATCCACAATCTTGTGACCAAATTTAAACTCAAGAAGGTCATTCCGAATGAAAAGATTATCTACAATCCATCACCTGTCCCTGCCAACGGTCTTCTTATTTGCCTCCAACCCCTTAACCAATAGCCTAGCTTACTTATAGGATCTTAAAAATCTTTTGGCGCTTATATATGGATACTCTCATTGTAAACTCAAAATTTTGTTAATGTTTTCTATTGAAGTCTTTTTAGTTTATTTTTGCCAATGTAATAATGTCACGTCCATAATATAAATGCCATTTTGCATAATTTTAATATCTATATTTTCTATATATATATATATAATGTTGAAAGTATATTTTGAGTTTGAGCTCTTCTAATAAATACGGTCCAAGTTAACGCATGTAACTCTCTAACGAACGTCCAAGCTTTGTTTTTGACTTTGTTTGTTCGTCCATTAATTTCTTTGCCCGCGTCGCAGACGGTTTTTTTTGTTCTTGCGACCGCTGCAAGTGAAGAAATGAATGGCTTGGACGGTTCACTTTGGGGTTGTACCCGCCCCATTAAATGAAGGAATGCGAGAAGAAGGCTTTCATGTTGTCTTTTTTTTGGGTCGGTAAGGCTTTCATGTTGTCACACATGGAAGATCTGACATGTTAGGTGCAAGAGAAACTGAAGAAGATAAAAGGAATGTAGGTTTTGTTTGTTTTTTTCTACTTTCCATTAAAGGCGGAAAGAGAGAAGGAGAGGCCACGAGCTCTTCGTGCATCAAAGGAAAAAGAAAAGGGACACCACGTGAAGAGAGAGAAAGAGTGAAGGAGACTTCTCACGCTGCAATTGAGGGAGACTTCTCTTGGTTATAAATGGAGAAGAGCCATTGGAGTAGAAGTGCACCAACGTCCATTCGGTGGTCGAGGGAACAAAGAGTTCTTCTCGTGAGGAGATTTTTCTCGTTATAATTATATCCAAGTATTTTAGCCTGTTAAATTCTTATGATTAAAATTTAATTAATTCCTTAAATAAGATTTCATTAGGAATTATAAGGGGTTAAATATTATGTGAGTTATTAGATGTAATTGGGGTATGGAAATAACGAGAAAGAGTATTTGAGTACTCAAGTGATTGTAGTCTCTATTGTATTGCTTATTTTTATAGTGGAATTTTGTCCTGTTTTTCCCGTGGAGTAGGTTCTAATTTTCGGACTAAACCACGTAAATTTGGTGTCTAATTTGCTTTTCTTTTTTCTTTTCTGATTAATTTTATCCGATTCGCTTGATCTATATTCACAACAATATATGTGTGTGATTTTTTTCATTTATCTTTTTGTTTCCATTGTGTTGAATTTTTTGTCTTACATTATTTATTATTAATATTCCTTTTTTGTAACGACTGTTATTTATTTCATGATAAAAAAAAAGTCGATGGTTTGTGTGATTAATCATACGAAGATGTGAGTTTCCTCTGTTTTCATGGTTCTCTACTATTTTTTTTTGACGGATTTCTCTACTAAATTAAAGAAGTACCTATTATATATAATAATAGGAAAAATAACATTACCCTAACCTTTGACCAAATTTGTACCAACTTTAGACTTTCGATCATTTAATATGATGCTTGAATTATTACTAAATATGCAATGTAGTCTTTAAACTATTAAGAAGTTCAATGTCATCCTTTCTTTAGCAATATTTGCTGACATGTCCTTCAATCTATCAAAATATTGATGGCAAAATATAATTCCTGGTCTCATGTTCTTACACCGTATTGACTCATCATTTTAGAAGTTCAACTCACTATTTAATATTTTAGGGAAAATTACCTAAAATTTTCTAAACCTATTGTACTTTTATTAATTTAATTGTAAACATTTCAATTATATCAATCAAGTTTTAAACCTTTTTAGTTTTTGTCAATCGAATCCATTTGACCAATTTTAATAAGAAATCACCGATGTGGATGTCAGTTATCTTACATAATATGATTAGTACTTACATGGATATTTTTTAATAATATTTTATTATTTTTTATAATTTTTTGGATTTTCTTTTCTTTCATTTTCTTTGGACTTGGGTCAGCAAGGTTGCCATGCCCTCACTAGATGTGGGTGAGGGCAATGTGGCCCTCGCCCTGTCCAAATCTAGTGACGACAATGTGGCCCTCCCTTGTGGCCGATGAGGGTCATCATTGGCCTATATCCAAAAAACGACAAGAAAATAAATGAGAAAAGAAAGAAAAAAAATAAAAGTTTCTAAAATTATTATTAAAAAAAATCCACTTCTATATCCATCGTGCTATATGGGATAATTAATGTCCATGTTAGTGATTTCTAGTCAAATTGGCTAGATGAACTCAATTAGTAAAAGATGAAAAGATTTAGGATTCAATTGTTATATCAAAATATTTTTCCGATATTTCATTTCATCAAATAATGTCTAACTTGTTATTCGTTTAAAGAGTAGTACATTGACTATATAGGAATAGTTAAGGTTGAATATGAATGTTGCAGTTAAAAGACAAGTTGCTAGATATGTGCGAAGTCCTTATTGCTGATAAAATGTGTGTCGTTTTTGTTCCCCGTTAGGAAAGATTCGCTGTAAATTTTTTGCACCACTTTCAAATAAAATTTCAAAGAGGTCCCTTTTTTTTTAATATTAATTGCGACTTATATCTCAGCAAGACTCGCTTTGATACTGGACCTGATCATAAGATTAACAATGAAAATATTATACATTTTTTTTTTTTTGTGTATTCGAAATGGGAAAAGTCAGCCAGATCTGAATCCATCCAACTTTACATAGACAATCTATTAAAATACGGACATGTGATAAAAGTATAGTGTCAAATAATATCTCTTCCACCCATCTCTCTTTCATGCTCGATCCTGTCCTTCTCCCAAAAAAAAGATATAAATTGACATTGTCCCTCCACCATGGCAAAAGCCGTTGTGACTGCCGCCTTCACCGTGACGGCCTTTCCTTCCCCTCTTTGGCAGATCTTGACGCGCACGTTGGGTGCACACTTTGGAATTTGGAATCCCATTAGGCTCTCTCACCCCACCAAAGGTGGCGACATAATCGGAATGGATAGACGTGAATTGCAATTCACAACACGATTGAGCACTCACGACACGCAAATGGAGGAAATACTTTCAAAGTGTATTTGGTTCAAGATTTTGAAAACTTTTTGGGACCTCAAAACTCCTCAATGAAAATTTGGAATGGTTGGCAATCATTTTCAATGGGTTTTGAGATAAAAGCTAGCCTTGAACTTTCAGCATTTTCGGAATGCTGAAGCGATAGATTAATGAAATTTGGTAAGTTTCCTATTTTGCCCTAAAAAGCTTATTAAAAGTCCAATTTTGCCCATTTTGAAAAATGAAACCCTCAGTTATGCCTAGAAGTGTCAAACTGGGTCATTGACCCATTTATGGACCCATTTATAGTTAAATGGATCGTTAATGGGTCAAGCTTTATTTTCCAAAGCACCCATAATGGATTTTAAAAATAAAGAGATTGAGATATATTGGTCTTAAATGGGCATGAGAGCGACCCATTTAAGACCCATTTATCAACCCATTTATAGAGAGAGACTCTCTCTTCTCTATTTAACTTTACAATTTTTTTTTTTTTATAAAAACCGAAATTATAATTATTTTTATTTTTATTTTTTCCTTCTTCCTCCTGGGTTGTCGGCACGGCAATGGCGGGCGACTAGCCGGGCGAGCCTCGAGCTCATCGGATCGGCGAGGCTCGAGCCTCGCCGATCCGGCGAGCTTGAGGCTCCCCGGTGTTGGGCGAGGCTCGAGCTCGCCATATCTCGGCGAGGCGGAGGCCTCGCCGACATCCGGCGAGGCTCAAGCCTCACCGAGATCCGGCGAGGGCGAGCTTGAGCTCGCCGGATCCGGCGAGCTCGAGGCTTGCTTGTGGTCGGGTCGTCATGACCGGCGGCCAGCCAAAAAAAGAAGAAGAACAAAAAAGATAAAAGATAAAAGAAATTTAAAAATTATATTTAAAAATAAAAATAATTAAAAATTTAATTTTAAAAAAAAAAAATAATTAAAATTCGATTTTTTAAAATAATTATTTTAAAAATTATAAAAATTTTCCATTAAATTTGTGTTGTATAAAAAGCAATACTATTTTTTTAAAACATATATATAAGAAATAAGCTTTTTTAAGTTTACTTAAATGGGTCGGGTATGGGTTGGAAAATTTACATTAAGCATAAATGGGCCATAAATTGGTTAATGGGTCAATTTGGGTCGGACCATTAATGACCCAACCCAAACCCGACCCAACCCACCTGTTTAACACTTCTAGTTATGCCTTGCCTCTTTCTTTTGCTTCGCTGGTTCTCTCTTCGCTCGACTGCTCCATTCTTTGTATGTGTCGACTCACTCAACCAGACTAGATCATCCCCCGATTCCCACCTTCAATCGGTTGAAGAAAACGAGTTTTTGGGTGTTGCCCATGGTGGTTGCTGGTGTTGGGAAGATGTTGCGGAGGCGAATCTTGTCTCTGTTTGCTGCTAATCGCACTTAGAATCTTCTCCCCGCTGATTAGTCCCCTCTTGCTCTATGTGTCATTCATGGACAAGCAACATCGAGCATTGATTCCTTCTCTCGCCTCGACGATTGGGTATGTGCATTTGTTTTGCTTCTCCATTTCCGGTTTGCAACTAATATTTTAGTTAGGTTTTGATGGTCTAGATCTTTTATTGTTTTGCCTATGAAAATGTTTGAAAATAATTGCGTGACAATTTTTAATGTACTATGAGAATAACACTTAATTCTGAACCACAAAAAAATAAAAATCACAAATAATTTTCTCAAAAATTTATAACTCAAAATGTTTAAGCTGGAATTAAATAAAGTCTATCGCTTTTATCCTGCTCTGGTTCGGTGCTTATATCTCTTCCTTGGAACTGAAGGGTCATGAACATAAAAAAAAAAAAAAAAAAAAGAGTCAATACATGTTTTGTGTGATTAAAGAGTCATGAACATATGAAGATGTGAGTTTTCACTCTTCTGTATTTTTTTTTTTTTTTTTTCAAGCCAGTAGAATGAGATTCTCTACTAAATTAAAGAAGTACTTTTGTATATAATAACTGGAAAAATAACACAACTCCTAAACTTTGGCCCAATTTGCACGGTCCACTTTAGATTTTTATTTATTTAATATAATCCTTGAATTATTAGTGAATATTCAATGGGTCCTTAAACTATGTTAAGAAGTTCAATATCGTTTAGTTCCAAGAAGAAAAAAAATAACACTACCCCTGGATATGTAGGAAGCAATTATTCCTGATGTAACGTGCGTCGGTTTTGTTCCACGTCACGTAGGATCCGGCAGGTGATTCATTGAATTTATTCGATTAATGTTTAGCGCCCATAAGGGGCCAATTCGATAGAGAGCGACCTTAATGGAAGGAAGACCAGGCCTCTAATCTAGAATCCCTAGCTCATCTAGGCGCACCATGAACTTCTAAATCGGTTTCAAATGCAATTTCAAAGAGGTACCTTTTCTTTTTAATGTTAACTGTGATAGTTCTTTGTTATTTTTCAATCCGCAATAATTAATAATAGGAATATCATACTTGATTAGAGAGCAGTGCATGGTACCTGTCTTATGTTCCTTGGTGTTCCTTTTCAGAAAGGTTCTTGAAGTTATTTGAGTTTATATATTTCTATCAAATAATTGATTCGTGAATAAAATAAGACCATCAAGATATAAGTTATTGCGGATAGTTTTATTTTAACCCTCACATGATTTTTGGATAATGCACATTAACTTAATAACCACGTTTCTAGGATGTGGAAATGCTGTACACAATCTATTTTGCTTTTTTTGTTTTTTATGCAAAAATTATAAGTTGGCATTATCGAAATTTTCATACCACGTCTTTATTTGCACCTACTTAGAATAAGAGGGAACTCTCTCAAATAGCTGTAATTTCGGATTCAGATCCATCTTCCCATATGTAGGCCCCATTTAATTCAAGGTGCACCGCATCGATATATAAAACTATGTTGCACGCATGTTATGCCCAATTAATAAAGGAATTCAAATAAATGAATTAAATAACGCATTTTTTGACACGAAGGCATAGGTGGCTGCCGTGACTTTTTGGAGCATTTGGATAGGCTAAAATCCAAAAGGTGAACTTGGATAATTCACACAATGCGCAAAAAGATGTGATTCGGGGTTTTCCTTGGAAGGGTATTCGGAATAAATTGGAATTCGAGAACTCGGAAGCGAAAGTCTCTTTCAACTTTTGGTCCTAGAAATGTTATGAGTGTCATATCTGGTTTAAAAAACTCATGGCCGTGACTTTCTGACGCTTTTGGATAGCCAAAATCCAACAAGCGGACTCGGAAAGTTTGCACAATGAATGATAAAACATCCTTATTATTTATTTATTTATTTTTTATCATAGAAGAGTTACAAGGTTCATAATACTCATATGAGAAATTCGTCTTGAGCTTTATGGTGTGGCCAACTAGGAAGACCGACACGCGACACGACACGAGTGTCCGACACGACACGACACGTCGACACGTCATTTCAAAAAAATAGAGAATTCCGACACGTTCCGACACGTTGTATATTAAATGAATATTTATATTTTTAATTAATTTGATTCAAATTGAGCCTATAATAAATACACTAATAATATTAATAAATCAATTCATTAAAATTCAAAATTCAATACTTTTATTTTTTGAAATTATTTGTTAATCTCATTTATTTGATTTTCTCATTAAAAAAACAAATCCCCAAAATTCACCCTTTTTTCCCTCCGTTCATTTCCCTCCACCCCAAATTTATTTTGCATTTTTCCCTCCCCACCAATGACAGACAAGCTGTCAACTTGTCACTTCCCCTCCCCCAAAACTCAAAAGTCACGCCACTTCCTCCGTCCATTTCCCTCCATCATCCCCCTTTTTTTTATTACTTTTTATTCCCTCACAAAAACCCTAGCAAACTTTTCCTCCTCCTTCTCGGGCGAACTTTTCCTCCTCCTTCTCGCCGCTCACCGCGCGCCTTCTCGCCGCTCGCCGCTCGCCGCACGCCGCACGCTGCACGACCACCTTCCTCTCCGCACGACCACCTTCCTCTCCTCTTCCTCGTCGCCGATCCATCGCAACAGTGGCGGCTGCTCTCTCTCGCCGTCTCTCGCCGTCGCGGTGGTCCGTTCCGTGGCTTCGTCTCGCCGGCGAGAGTTTACTTTCTCTCTCTTCTTTCTCTCTGTTCGGCTCTTTCTCTAGCCGTCTCTCGCCGTCGCTCGCGGCCTCTGCTCCCTCGCCCTCCCTGGCCTCCATCCTCCGTCAGTCTTCCGGACACGCGTGTCGACGCGTGTCGAAAAATGTTGACCGCGTGTCGGAAAGTCGGATACGCGGTCAACGCGTGTCCGAGCGTGTCCGAGCGTGTCGACGTGTCCGACACGCTCCGACACGTGTCGGACACGACACGGAAGCACGGACAACGTGTCCGTGCTTCATAGGTGGCCAAATGAGGGTACTTTTTGATTTTTTATGTCAAATTTTTCCGTTATTTTATATTTTTGTTTATTTAGCGCTTGCAAAGTCTTTTCCCCGATAATCTAGGGCCACAGCATACCTTGTGAGTCCCATGAACTAAGACTAGATTTTTAGTCTGTGCAGGTGTCCCTTACTCATTGCAATTTCCACGTATATGATGGGTTTCGAATAGGTGACATCCAATTATTACGCTAAAAAAAAAGGTGTCCCTTACTCATAGCAATTTCCACGTATATGATGGGTTTCGAATAGGTGACATCCAATTATTACGCTAATTTTTTTTTTACGCACCAACTAATTATGCCAAAATAAGGGGGTTAAAATCGTTATGTGAATTGATTGTTGAGTATTTATTTGTTCTTTTTGATGTTCCATACAAATTTGATAATTATTTCAATAATGAAAATGCAATTGAGTTTTAAAACTTTCAAAAAGTACAATTAAATCTTAAAACTTCTCACAAAATACAATTAAATCCTAAAATTTAAAAAAAAAAAAATACAATCAAATTTTTAAATTTGTTAAGTTGATGCAATTAAGTTGATGCCATTGACTGGGCTGATTTTAAGTTTGGTTAGGCTTTTTTAGTTTCTTCCCGCTGTTACATTTTTGATGTATACTCTCTTAGTACTCTTTTTTCTTTTTTGCTAGGAAACTCCCTCAGTACCCATGTGTGTCCTTATCCAACGAAAAAGACGGGCCTATTGCAATTACTGGAATTAAATTGTGTGAGATGCCTTTGGTGTATTAATTTGTTGAAAAAGATATTGTACAAACATATATACATTTAGATTTTAATTGTGCATGTACGCATGTGCTCGCATGCTGTCGCTTTCTATGGGACAAGTCTACCTTGTTGTTGATATTTTGGGGTCAACATTGCCACTATAAGGAACACGTTCATAGGGAGAGAGAGGGTGTTTCTCTAGTAGGAACCAAAACAATACCATTGCACCAAAACAACCAAAAGACTCTTAGGAATGGATTGGACCTTAGGAGTTAGAATACTTGCATCACTATAATTTCAGTCCAAGTACTTCTAGCGTTCTTCATTTTGGTCCTTATCCTTTCACTTTTCCCATTATAGTCCTTGAACAAGTACCTTAAGACCAATTTCATCCCTGTATAGGAACCAAAACAGTATGTTGGCATGCCATTAGAGGGACGAAAATAGTAGTGCAATACTCATTTAGAGTGTATTTGGTAACCATTCTATTATCGAGAACAATTTTTGCTCAGAAATAGTTTTTTCTGATTCTATTCCCTAAACAAATTTCTGAGCATTCAAAGGCGTTTGATAATTGTACAAAATTTTTATTCTTGGAATAGAAATTGTGTTTAATTTGACTCTCAATTTTTTTTTTGTTTTTTTTTTGTGATTTAGAATTTCTTTTCATTTTTAAATAATTTTATTACATTTTTCTTTCTCTTCTTTTCTTTTTTCCCCATTTTTCTTCTTCTTTTTCTCCCTTTAGCCGGTTGTCGGCCTCGAACAAGCCTCGACCTCACCATGGCCGGGTGATCCACTGGTGGTTAGGCAACGTCCAGCCATCCGCGAGACTCAACCTCACCCATCTACTGTGAGGTCAAGCCTCACTGGGTGAGGTTGAGGCTTGGGCTGATGAGACTAGGCCTTGCTGAGGGTTGGCAAGGCTTCGACGAGTCTCTAGACCTCATTTGATTGGTCATTGGCCATCACCGTGGCTAGTGGCTAGTTAGAGGAAGAAGAAGAGGAAGAGAAAAAAAAGAAAGAAAATAAATGAAAAAAATAAAAGAGGAAAAAAAAAAAGAAAATGGTTTGGGCTTGATTCTTGAGTTGTTTTCAAGAACAAGTAACCTTTTCAACTTTTTGGTTCCGTTCTAAATCTATTTCTGGAACATAAATATTACCAAACAAATTTTTGTCTTTTTTTTTATTCCAAAATACAAAAGAATACAAATAGTCACTAAAACGACAATAGGACCAGACAAAGAATGCCCTAAAGTATTGGGACCAAAAGTATATTATTCCAGCCACTTAATATATAGATACCAAAAAAAAAAAAAAAAAATTACATATATCAGGAAAAGGTAATTTGTTGTGGATGTTTTTGGGGTCAAATTGCCACTATCCATTTGGCTATGCAGTTACAGAAATTAACATACTGACAAAATATATTTAAGGGAAAGTTTATCTTGTTGTTAACATTTGGGGTAAAACTGCGATTGTTCATTTGGATGTTCATTAATTTCTAGAAACAAATTTCATGCAGATTTCGAGCAAATTAATGAAAGAGAAGCCTTGGGAGAGGAGTAAACTAGGCAAGGTTAACTCCTATGCTTTTTCTTTATCTTATTATCTTTTCTCCATAATTTCTGCCATTTTCCTTTTATTTGTTTATCTGAGGAAGGTTTTCTATTAATTTTTTTGGATGTTGCAAAGCCTAGATTTATTGTGTATGATGCTGAAGATGTTGGCATGGAAGATGTTGAAGATGGGACAGTCGAGGAGGATGATTGTTTTGATCTTGTTTGTGCACTATGTAAAGGTGGCAAAATGGGTCTTAGATACATATATGACCCATTTAAATCATAAATGGGTCATATATGGGTCACTTGTTTTTTGAGAAAAAGTAGTTAAATGGGTTTAACAATCAAAGACTTAAGATAGATGGGTCTTAAGTGGGTCTTCAATGGGTTGGATTTAGAACCCATTTTTAATCAAAACCTCACAATCTCTCTCTTCCCTCTTTAACTTTACAAAAATATTATTTTATAAAAATCGAAATTATAGTTATTTATTTATTTTTTTATTTTTTTTTTCTTTCCTTTCTTCCTCCTCCTTCCGATGGCCGGCAAGACCTGGTTGGTGACTAGCCGGGTGAGCCCGCTCGCCGGCATCGTCCAAGCTCAAGCTCACCGGATGGCAAGGTGGAGGCCTCGCCGATGTCTAGTGAGGCTCGAGCCTCGCCGATCTAGTGAGACTCGAACTCGGCTGGGGTCGGGCGAGCTCGAGCTCGCCGCATTTGGTGAGGCAAAGGGAGCCTTGCCGATCTAGCGAGACTCGAACTCATCGGCGTCGGACGAGGCTCGAGTCTCACCGATCCGGGCGAGCCTCGAGCTTTCCGGCGTCGGGTGAGCTCAAGCTCGCTGGATCTGGCGAGGTGGAGGCCTCACCAATGTTCGGCAAGGCTCGAGCCTCACCAATCTGGCGAGACTCGAGCTCGCCGGCTTTGGGCGAGGCTCACCTATGGCCAGTCGCCGTCTATCTTCGTGGCCGGCCGGCCAAAAAAGAAGAAGAACAAAAAAAAAAAAAGAAAGAAAATTAAAAAATATATTCTTAAAAAATAAAAATAAAAATAATTAAAAAATTAATTTTTTTAAAAAAAAGAAATAATTAAAATTCGATTTTTAAAATAATTTTTTATAAAAAAAATAATAATTTTAACAATATCATTTTTAAAAAATTTAATATATATAAGAAATAAAAAAAATGGGTCGATTTGAGTTTCGGACCATTTATGACTTGATCCAAACCATTTATGACCTGACCCAAACCAAACTCGACCCACCCGTTTGACGAGTCTAGCGGTATGCGATAATGGTGGTAACCTTTTATGACACGTCTTCCTTTTTCAGTTTTCTTTCCTAATATTTGCTTTTTTGCTCTGTTAATTTATAGAAATTTAGTGATTAAAATACGATTGGTTCCAATTCTTTAGGGCATTCTTCATTCCGGCCTCTATTCTCATTTTAAGCCCTCAACGACTACTTTGATACCATTTTTGTCCCCCAGATGGCATTCCAATGGTTTATTTTCATTTATAGAGGGGTGAAAATGATCTTAAGGTACTTATTTAAGTACTACAATGGGAAAGCGAAGGTATGGGGACCAAAATAAATAATGTCCAAAATACTTGGACCAAACTTATAGGTTTTCTTTTAGTGATTCCAGTCTTTCGATTGTTTTGATGCTATTATATTGTTTCAACTCCTATGAGAGAAACACCCTATCTGCCTATGTGTATGTTCCTTATAGTGGCAAATGGCAATTAGGGACCGCCATGGGCATAGTCATTTCTATATTCAACTCGTTATAACAACTCCGACACAATTGGGTTTAACCCGATAAAGTAGTTTATCTGGTTCTGACTAGGCTTGGCCAACAGAAGTTAATCAGCGCTCAGAATTTAGTTAGCACTGTGAGGAAAGAGAGCCGCATCCGCTCCCTCTAGGATAGGCACGAAGGATTTTGCCACTTTGTAAGGGCGTTCCTTTGTATCCGCATGCCATCTTTTTTATATATTTTATACCTCATTTAAAATTAAAATTCCAAAGCTCCCCAAGAACTCATATGTGAATCACTGCTTTTGTTGACAAAAGGAGCTGCATTTAGTTAAGTGGTTCTGTATAAATATCCTTTTGAAATGCCAGTTTGCTAGCTAAGCAGTCCCTTAATACAGTCTTACTACTATCGGGTTAGAGAAACATAAGCGTAGACTTAAAAAAAAAAAAAAAAAAAAAAAAAAAAAAAACCAAATTTGATGTCCCAATGGACTTTAGACAATAAAATTTTGGGAGGTGCAAGTGTGAATTTTTCATATTGTATGTGGGATGAAATGTTTATATTGCTTTTAGGGTAATTTCTACTCTTTTAGTGAAGTTTATGGATGTTCTTATTGCATCTTCTACTTTAGTTTGGTAGGCAACTTTTTAGTTAGATTCATATCTAACTTTTTGTTAGCACTACAGCTGTGACAGAAAACATTTGAGGTCATGGTAGTGAAGAAGATGGTAAAGACTCTATGATTCTCTTGGATTTTCACATAGTGAAATTGAGGTAGGATGATTTTTTTTTTTTTTTTTTATTTCTTTTGAGTTTTGGAGTTAGCTCTTTTGCTTAGGTTTCTTCTTCTTCTTCTTCTTCTTCGGTTGGAAGTGGTGAATATGGGCATGGCTTCCTATTAAGCTTCCTGCTATCAGTCTTGAAAATGGTGCAGGAGGAGAAGGGGATAAGGAAGGGGAGAGAGAGAGGGAAGGGGGGGGGAGGGGGAGGGGGAGGCTTTTTCTTTTTTTGCACTTGTTTTAGAAAAAAATCTTTGTAGTCGACCTCTCACATTACTTGAAAACCATCATGAGACGACGAGATCTAGCGCGATACAGCGAAGCAAAGTGGCAATTCTTTAAGCTTGAGGTTGTGGCGGAGTCAAGAGTAGGCAATGATGTGGCTCTTTACTTGCTCCCTAGGCGTATTGTGGACATGTGAGTTGCAAGATGAGCAAGTTTAACTAGACGGGGAAAGAAGATGAATAAGAAAATAGAAATAAAGGGAGGAAAATAATACGAGTCAAAACGAATCGGATTTGAATTGAGTCGTGGTTATAAGAAGTCCATTGAAGTTTTTGTATTTAATTTTTATTGTCAAAAAAGTTAAGTAATTGAGACCTCTTTTGGTAGATAGATATCCATAGACATACTGGAGCAATACTTCTTATCTAGATCGAAATCTAATCAAGATTGAAATAGAAATTCTAAATATCACAGTTTAAGTTTTAACTTTGTGAATTGACAAATTTAGAAGCATTTTAGAAGAGTGCTTATAAGCAAATGTTACTTTCATGTCCCTGGTAAGAGTTCTTTATAAGTCATTTCAATTTATAGGTTTCTTACAATTTTTTATTTTATTTACTAATTTTTTTTTGTTTAATTAAATTTTTTAATCTGACATGAAATTTTTATAAAAGTAATATATACACATAAAAGGCTTAAAGTGGGTTAAATTGGTTCTCTTAGATTACATTAACCATTAATGGGATTTGGTAAATTGGGTCGGGAAATTTACATTGCATGAAAATAGATCAAAACGAGTTAAATGGGTTAATATGGGTCGGATCATTTTCGACTGGACCCAAATCCCAGGCCCTATCTTTAATATACCTTTGTCCTGACGATGACAAGCAATGCAGACTCTTAGATGCAAAAATTGTATATACAACCTACACTAGTGTTGTGCATGTGAAAAGTTGGGCTAACAAGTCTCCTGCCATAAAATATATAATTTTCACCTATGCATTGTTTCTACATGGCTAAAAGGTCCAGCACCAAGACATCCTCAATTGTTTTACATTGACGTTTTTCTAGTATATTCCTCAAATTTGAACACTCAATCATGTAGTCGTTAGGTTAGTAGGAAGTAAATAACTAAATCGGGCACGTATATTAGTTAATAATATAGCTACTTTGTTATTCTTTGTTTCATCATGTCATTCTTCTAAATTAGTGTAGATATGTGCACACATAATTCAATTGCATTTTCGATATCAGATTTTGATAGTAGTTACTAATGGCCTTAGTAGCAAGCACACTATTTGGAATTATTATTTTCTAGTTGTCATATCTCAATAAAACAATAGTTACGATGTTTATCCCTTCCACCAACATCTGAAACACAATACATCATGGTTTAGAAACATATACTTTGAATATCTGTTGAAAACATAGAGCTGTATATAATTGTGTACCTAGACCCCATCGACTTCACAACAATCGCCAACATCAAATGGATGCATCACAAACAAGAAAATAATCACTTCAAATGTCATCTACCACAAGTAGCAATTGGGAGCTTATGGGAAGTAGAAACTTTTTTGTGGCAATTCCTATTATAAAGATCCATATAACGGCTATGAGGATGCCAACTAGAATGTTCACGATCCAATGGATTTTGTTCATAGCAGTTTTAGTATAATCCGGAGTCAAAGTTAGTGCTCTTCATTCTCTGAAAGCATTAACCACATTACATCCAATAGTTGCAGTGTCCACTTATAGTTTGCATTTGGATGTAATGCAGTTTAATCCTTTCAAAAAACAAAGTTGATGACACTAAGATGGCTGTTAACAAGCTCCATTGGAGATGAACATTCTAGTTAGCATCCTCATAGCCATTATATGGTTTTATATGTTAGGAATTGCCGCGAAAATGTTTCTACTTCTCATGAGCTCCCAATTACTACTTGTGATATTCATATTTAGAAACTCCTGCAAGATGACATTTGAAGCGATTATCTTCCTATTCGCAATGCATCCATTTGATAATGGCGATCGTGGTGAAGTCACTATGGTTTAGGTACACAAGCAAATACAACTTTGTGCTTTCAATAGATGTTCAAAACATATGTTTCTAAACCATGATACATTGTGTTTCAGATGGTGGTGAAAGAGCAAAACATCTTAACGACTGTTTTCTTAAGAATGACAATAAGAAGATAATAATTCCGAATAGTGTGCTAGCTACTAAGGCCATCACTAACCACTATCAAAATTCTCATATGAGAGATATAGTTGAATTATGGGTGCACATGTCTACCCCAACTAAGAAGATTGCCACTATGAAATAGAGAATAACAAAATGAATAACTATATTATTAGCTAATCTACTTGCCCCCTCTTGTTATTTCCTTCCTATTTTCTTAATGATTATAGAATTGAAAGTCAAGATTTGAGGAATTTATTGGAAAAGTGACCATTTAAAACAACTGATGATGTTGTCTTGATTTTGGATCTCTGGCCATGTAGAATTGATGCATAAGTAAAAATTATTTGGTTTATGTAGCTGTTTCAAATGTTAGAGGGTCCCTCACTAATTATGTGCAATTCGTCCTAACACTGAACTTATTATTGCATAAATGATCAAACCTCTTCTTTGCCAATGTACTGATTCTTACAATTGGAGACCCATAAAACAGAAAAATGTTTTTGTGGCGGATCTCATATGTGCTGGTAATGTTACATAACAATTTTGGCAAATCTTTTGTTACGGAATAGTGTCTGAGTTAGTTTATTTTACTATTTTAAATGCAATTGGTTTGGTAGGACGCATGTGCATTGCACAAGAGGGACGTTTAATGCATGAAAAATGCATGTTTAATGCATGAAGTCATTAGTCGGCCAAATTTTCAGCACCGACAAGCCCGTGCATCAAACATGCATCTTTCATACAATGGGATGGGCGGGGGTGGTTTCATGCCTTTTACAATTTACTTGCAGTTCCATTTATTGATTAATATAATTCTACCCAAAGGTCTTTCGCAACTCCCTTTGGCTCCAACAATTCTCTTCCTCCTTCATTTGTTGCTTTGCTCTGCGTCCTCTCTTCCCATGGCATCAGAATCATTGTCTTTGTTTCTCTTAGAGTCACCTTGCACTCTCTCTTGTCACTCCCACACCTTCCATTCATCGTTGTCCAATGCAAAGCAGTTCTCTATCCCAATCCTCAACCTCAAGCCCCTCGCCTTCCCTTTTCCTTTCAAACCTACCATCTCCTCCTCCTTTGCCCTATATAGATTGTACTTGAAGAGAGTTTGTGTGCGCGCCATCGCTTCTTCTTCATGTTTGGAGGACACCGCCACTATGAGGCTCTATATTGGAAACATCTTTAGAGATGTCGACAACTCCTAACTCACCCAAATCATTGGGCAAAATGGCGCCACTGAATGCAATTCTATAGTGATTGCAGCCCAGCAATCTAGTTCTCGGATGGATCCATGGTATCAACAGGTAGTATCCAATTCCAATTTTTTGGAACCGATTCTTAGTGAACAATTCCCGATTTCATGGTGGGAACCGCCCAACTTGGAGCCAATCACCCCTAATGTGAAGCAACATAGAACAACTACAACGAAACTAAAGCAACGATAATCTAAAAGTCTAGTACAACATACTTCGGCAAGCATTTTTTATGGTAATTTTTGGGGATCGTCTGCATACAGAAATTTGCAGATCATGTTCCTACTTATTTTCTATTTGATTGCAAAGGCAATATTCATGTGCATGCGGAACTTTCTCCTGCAGCAATCCTCAGCTTAGGTTTTTTCTATAGCAACTTCATCTTTGCGATGGAGCAATTTTGCTACATAGTGAGGATGGTAGAAGTGGCCACAAGTAGCGGAAACAAATTGGAATACCCAATATTGTTGAGGGAGCGGTATGGCCCTCTTTCCGAGCAACGCTAACTAACTTCTGAAAGCCAAGCTTGGTCAGATCAGATTGACTAGTTTACCAGGTTAAACCCAATTGTGTTTATTAAAATGAGTTGAATATGAAAATGGACTATGCTCATGGCTTGTTCCATATTGCCATTGCCACTATAAGGAACACACTCCTACGGACCTCTCATAGGAACTAAAATGATACAATAGCACCAAAACAATTGAAAGACTTTGATCACTAAAAGAAAAACTACAATTTTGTTCCAAGTATTTTGAACGTTCTTTGGTCCTCATACTTTCGTTTTCTAATTATAGTCCTTAAACAAGTGCTTTAAGACCATTTTCACCCTCTAAAACCAAAATAGTACATTGGAATGCCATCTGGGGGATGAAAATAGTAGCAAAGTAGTCGTTCATGGACTAAAATGAGAACAGGGATCAAAATGAAGAATGCCTAAATAATTGGAACCAATAATATTCTAATCACTAAATTTACAGAAATTAACATACCGAAAAAAAGTACATATCAGGAAAAGAATGCTGAAGGAGGAAGACATGTAACATAAAAGGTTACCTCCATTATCGCGTAAGGCACAAACAAAATTAGAACAATCATCCTCCTCGGCTATCCCATCTTCAATATCTTCCATCCCAACATTTTCAGTATCATCAACAATAAAACTAAACTTTGCAACATTCTAAAAAATTCTTGTGTCAAAAGCCAAACCTGGTGAGAACCAGATTGACCAATTTACCCTCACCAGATTGACCGATTTACCAGGTCAAATGTGATTGTGTCAGAGTTACTAAAACCAGCTGAATATAGATTGATCAGCGCTCATCGTAAGTTAGGTATCCATGTGATGTTTTTATTTTTATTATAATCCTAGAATAAAACCTAACCACTCAACTTTGAAAAGCAAATACAACTTAGAAAAACAACATAAAAGAGTCACAATCAATTCAATCAAAGATGGTAACGAAAGAACGAGTTAAAAAAAAAAAATGAAGTGCAGTAAAGTAACTTGGCATGAGTCTTACAAAGAATATAACATAGTCCTGTTTTTAAGTTTAAGAATAGTAACCCCATGAGCTTAATTCAATTTGAGTCCAATTTTCTAAAGAAACTAATTTTCTTCTATCTAAACTAGAGAAAGTTTTGAATTTTCCTAAACTATTTGTATTATCTAACAAAATTAAACTATTTCTTACATCTAAATATGAGCTAACTTCTATTTGAGCCCAGTTTCCTAAAGAAACTAATTTTCTTATTGTAAAGGAGAGAGAATCATGAATTTTTCCTAAACTATATGTATTATCTGAATAAAACTAGACTAACTCTATTACCAAAATCTAACAACCTAATCATGGACTATTTTTCTAACCAATTTTCCACGTTTTTTTTCGAAATTTATTATTATTTTTTATTAGTTTTCCCTTCAATCCATAGTCTCTCGGTCCTCTCACCCAGCACCCGAACTCTCATCTTTTTTCTTGGTATTCACTTTCGCTCTTCTAACTGCATGCTTGTAAAGGATGGATTAAATGACAACATGCCTAAACCTTACGCAGAGAACCACCCGGTATTACACTATCAATTACTTCTCATCATCACCAGGGCACCATCATCAGATGCCGGAACATGACTATCAACCGCCAACATTGTCCCTGGCCACCACAGTCAACATCGCCGATGGTCGATTAACATGCATACGCAGGAAGAGCAAAGAAGTTTAAAATTGATACCCTAGAAGCACAAACCTTAAACATCAACAGGAGCGAGCATTCAAGTCGAGGACTGCACCTCACGTCTTCAACTGTCTATACCACAGACCATCCTCAGAACATACGAACATCACAGAACCCAGAGGCAGAACAGCGTGTCAGATAGGCAAATTTCGGTAAGCATGACTTACCTCATCTAATAACTGATAACCTGATTTATAATCATTCAAAAGTAATCTTCACATAATCAAATCAACGAACAACAGAAATTACTTCGCAAAATCTTCTTAGAAACATTTCGTCGAGCAGGCCATGTGCATCACCAGAACAAAGCAGAATCATGGAAGTATGGCAATTTGTCTTCCAAAATTCATACAACAACAACAGCAACAACAACAACAGTTTGAATCACCAGAACTAGTTAAGTTTTCGAGTAATGCTCATAACCCTAATCATGGATCTCGGTTTCAAAACAAGGTAGAACAGAGGGGCTTTTGTTTCGTTCGTAAGAGACAGAGACAGAGTGCTTTGCAATTTACCTTAACGAGGAAGCATCCAGATCTCGACCGGCTGTAAACTAGTACGAGAAAGTCCTGGAAAAATCGATGGTGAAGATCGACGCTAGCGAAAGAGCTTCAACCGAGAACTAGGAACTTCAAGCTTCTTGGCCAGAAAACAGAACCGAACGAAATCATACAGACGCGTCCGTGGGAGCGGCGGTTGCCAAAGGTCAGTAGCGAACAGCGTCCAGACGGCGATGGAGAAGAAAGCCGATGAGGAATCGGTCCTATCAATCGAACCAAAATCGAAACCAGAGAAAGAGGACTTACCTCCATCCATCGAACAACGGGGAGTCGTCGTCTTCGGAAAGAAAAAGGCTGAGGGACTTGGGAACTCGCAAGCCGAGCAAAAGGAATCGCTTCTGAAGAGCATTTTCTTGCCCTCAGTGATCCGTTTCTGAAGTCTGGATCGAGTTTCATCAGAGAATCGACTGCTCCGAGCTTCGCGCTTCTCGGCCAATATACAGGGCAGAACAGAGCGAGATGTGGAGCCTCGGCGACTGGTATCGACCGGCGGCGGCCGGCACGACGTCGGAAGGCGACGGAGGAGCAGAAACCGTCCGGGAACTCCCCCCGACTCCCGGCGCAAAATCCGTTCTTTTTACGTGGGAGATCCAGTCGGTTGAGAGAAGAGAGAGGGGGAGGTTACGGTCCCGTTCGTCACCTCGAGAAAATATTGCATGCAAATCCTATGCCACGTCATGCGATAGTCCATTGAATCGTCGACACGTGTCATTAATGGGACCCTTTCTCGGGCGAGGACGACGCGTGTCATTCTTACTCCTTTCCAAATTCTTTTGAACGACTCCAACTTGGGCTCAGTTCCGGCGCGGGAGACGGGCCGAGCGTGGCCTATATGAATTGTTATCTTGATTGGGCTATGGAATGAATTCAAACGGAGTAGTGGGGCATGAATCGATTTTAATGGGCCAAAGCCTTTTTCGTTTTCTTATTGATTATTATCATTTTTTTATTTGCTTTTAATATTTTTTTAAATTTCCTTACCTAGAAAAATGCATATCTGAATTATTGACAAAAATTTTGGTATCGACAATTGTATCCTAAAGGCATCTCCTTGACTTATCGAGAATCACAGTTCCAGGAGAGAAATCAGCAAAATGAGGAAAGCAATTTGAAGAGCAGCTATTGGTGAGGGTGTAGAGTTAAAAAAAAAATATTTCTTTTTATTTCTTCGATTGGTTGCTCTTTCTTTTCCAGCTCATTGTGTAGGTGAATGATTTCTAGCCACGTAAAAGGTGAAAATGAGAGAAAGGGGGCAGAGGGAAACAATTGAAAAAAGGGCTGAAGAGACAAAATTGTGTAGAATGAGTAGGAGATTACAAATCCCGAATCCAAAATGGTCAAGCGATATAGGATAATACTTCAATACTCCCCTCGCCTGCAAATCGCTTGCAAGCCGAACTTCTCTCACGTGCAAATTATGTGCATATCACATGAAAAATCATGACCTTTTTAGATTACTCACAAGCTTGTAAGATGAACATGCCATACATACCCACTCAAAGAAACTCACATTACTTTTAGGATTAAAAGAACGGGCAGCATCCAAGATGCCATTACCTTCCGAGCATAGTCATTTCGAAACCAAAAATAAAATAAAAATGAGGCCACTATTATCAGCTCCACAATTTTCATAGTTTCTTTTTCTTGATGATTCAAGGACATGACATACCTTGCAAGCCCTATGAACCAATAAAGTCTAGACCTTTAGCCTGTGCAAGTTACTCTTACTCACAAAGTCTGCACACATTTGATAAGATTCAACCAGTGACATCTAATTCCTAAATTAGAAATATTGCAATGCCCCAACTAATTATGCAAAATTGAGGGACTGAATTTGTTGAGTGAGTTGTTTACTCAATATATATTTACATATATTTACTTTTTTTTTTTGGACAACTTAGATCACTATTTCAATAATATGGGCATGGGATCTCTCTAAATTTTCACTTGAAAGGACTTTTTGTGCCGAGTGTGTTTAGCAAATTTACTCCTACTAATCACCTTTTTTGTTGCGCCATTTTAAAAATGTAATTGTTGAGCCTTCTAAAAATGTAAAATTTGTTTGTTTTCGTGCTACCATAAATTCATGGGGAAAATACTGAAAAAGTCATAAACTTATTATATTTATGTCAATTTAATCATAAACTTGTTTTTTGGCCAATTAAATCCTAAACCTTTTGTAATTATACAAATTCAGTCTATTTAGCCAAATTTGGCCAGTCGGTGCTAACATGGATGACAACCAACAATTTTTTAATAATATTTTATTTCTTGATTTCTTATTAATTTTTTCTCTTTTTTTTTTTTTTTCCCCTCCTTCCTCCTTCTTCCTCTTACTCTAGCGACCGGCTAAAGGTGAGGGCGGGTCATCGAACTGATGTAGTCGGCCAGTGGTGAGCTCATCGCGAGGTTGCCCAGTCACTAACGAGGCAAGTCCTTATTGAATGTGGCAAGGCGAGCCTCCCCAATGGATGGGTGAGCTCAACCTTGTTGTCGTTGCCCCATTGGATTCAGCAAGGGCTTGCCTCATTAGTGGCTGAGCAAGCTCACCCTTGCCTAGCTCGCCATTGGCCGGCTACCTCAATTCCGTGACCCGCCCTCGCCTTTAGCGTGTCACTCGAGCAAGAGGAAGAAGGAGGAAGGAGGAAAAGAAAGAGGAAAAAATTAATAAAAAAATTAAATATTATTAAAAAATTATCGATCGGTGCCCACGTTAGCGTCGCCTAGCCAAATTTGGCCGAATGGACTGTATTAGCACAATTACAAAATTTTTAGGACTTAATTGGCAAAAAAAAAAAAAAAAAGTTTAGGATTGGATTGGTACAATTGTAATACATTCAGGACTTTTTTGGTAATTTTTTCTAAATTCATGATGTGCAAGATAATTTTAGTCACATGATATGACAAAATATGATATGATCATAGCATGTCCATATCATTAATGTGTGTATAGTAGTTTATTCTATAATCTTTGAGGCTTTAGCATATGCAGTACAAAATCTACGGTTCACTCAGCCATGCCATAGAATTGATATGTGCCGTTTTCCTAATTAAACAATTGGAGAGCACCCCTTATTCCAAAGTTACGAGGTCATTTTGCCAAGTTAACATGATTCTCTTAAGTGCCCCTCGTATACTCTACTTGTTCACCTATCGGTTAGGAGTAATTGCATTTGATGACCGTCGTCAAAACAATGAAACATGTTAAATATGGCATAATCATGCGTTAGTTACGTCAGGCAAGACATGGTTATTATTGAACATAATTTCGGTATAGCTATTATTTAGTCAATTGTTTATCGATTACTTTATTATGTAGGTGACTCCTTTTCCTTTTTAATAATTTTTTTATTCATATTTAGTTCACATTCTTTTATAAGTCCGCCCATATTCGTTGATGATACGTAATGAATGACTGTTGACCAGATGTGCTTTGTGAACTGATGCCCCTCCTGTCGTCAGCTGATGACTAGGTTGCAGCTTCTCGAACATGACATACGTGTTTCAGAACCGTGTAAAATGAGTTCTAAGTTGTTGTTGGCTTGACTTTGACTTACTATGGTGCTGCTAGCTGGCTTTGAGGAAAGATGGGTAACTGCAAAACCGAGGTTGACATTAATGGGTGAAGTTAAGGACACGTACAAAGTTGTTGTCACAAATAGAAATTGTCCTCATAGATATATATTTATCTTTTTAAAGTACTTGTAATCTGATCCTAAACCATGACAATCCATTTTCTCTTCTATTGTCATTATAAACTAGGAGTCTGACTGAGTGCAGAGATTTGGTTATCCATGAAACCGTTTGTGAATCCAGTCGGAACATTTTGCTAGTGCAAGCATTTCATGAATGAAGGAGCCTTCTTTTGAGTGCAGGACAATTTGCATACCTCGAAGAATGATAGTTCAACAAAACATTTAGACAATTGTGTTAAGATCAGGTGCTGAGTTATGAAAATAAAACGATATTAGATATAACTACAACTCAATCAACGCTGCAGATGGATACAGTTTTTTTCCTTAATTACATGGATAGACTAGAAATTAATCTAAAAGAGCAAAATTTGGCGACCAGGAGAAGACTAATCTATAAATGCTCCTTTGCCGTAATATCATCGCTCGACTTGGCTCCAAAAGTAATCAATTCAAGATAATTGACATAATATAATTTTGAATTCCACATCAACGAGTGAATAATAGAGCTGTTCTTGTGCTTGCAATTAATCAAATAGGCACCGCATCCTCTTTTCTTTTAGACAATCTCCTATTAAAGTTAAAAATATTGTATTAATAGAGTTTTCTTTTATCTATTGTTCTAATATAAGTGTTCATCCAGTTTGCAATGTGTTCTTTGAAATGAAAATTTTACTTCTAGCCAAAAAAGGGACATTATTAGTTAAATTCGCCTTTCCATCGTAAATCGCTGCGGTTCTTTCCTCAAACTTGACAACAACAGCGAAGGCGAAGCATTAAATAGACATAGAATACCAAGTAGGGCGACTTAAGCTGGGCATTTACGAATCTTTCATTTTTTATTTTTTTGGTCGGTCCTACTCTACTCCTATTCTAACGCTCACTCTCAAACTTTTGCCCTGCCTCCTTGCAGGGCGTAGGAGTCGAAACCCACACTTGAAACTAAATTCGTCCCCATCCCGACCCCTCCGGAGAAGGTGGGGATTCGAACTCTCCACCTCATCTTTTCATGTTAGAAGGGTGACCACTCGGGCAAAGCCCAGTGGTTACGAATCTTTCATTCATATTGTGGAATTGAGGCATTTCTGATCGGAATAGTTTTTTTTTTATTTATTCCAAGTCCATCGATGGAATCCAAAAATTTCTTTGCAAAGACCAAAGGACCATTAAATGATGAATCGTGTTAGCTTTACGTTTCTGTTGCCCTAACAATCCTTGGTAGTTATATTTACGGGGTTAAACGTCGAGAATTTTCTAAAATAATTTTGACCCAAATTAATTCTCTCATGGATCGAGACGTCTTATATTCAATCTCTACATGGTCAATTTCTTAAAATCACCCATAAAATGTATTGATTGGTGTGATTTTGTAATAATTCGATATCGAGCAATAGTTAATATTCAAAAACCGTATCCTGTCCGGGCAATGGATAGATCGAACGCGGACAAACCTGAAATAGAAGAAGCCAAGTTGAGATGATGATCTTAATCGGGATGATGCAAGGTTTGCTAGTATCTCCCAAGAATCCAAAATCAGTATCATTCCTGTTGCCCAGTCGCGTCAATGAAGATACATTCATCCACATAAAATTTGGTAGGAGATCGCTTTGAAAGAGGAACTAGTCCCTTGTCACTTTGAGATTACTTTGATTCTATCAATTGGTTTTCAGTCCAGATTCAATTCTCATGTAGGTTTTGTTGGTTATCAAACGAGGAACACATAAGCTCCACGTCAATCCATCAACATTGGAGTTTGTAAAGTTCACCATCATCATACATACGATAGCCTATTGGTAAAAGAATGTATATCACAAGATTGCAAGTTCAAAGACAAAATTATCAACAAAGTCCTAAATCTATAGTATGGATGCGAATTAAGTCATAAACATTTCAGTTTGGCCAATTTAATCATAAACCATTTGACAATTTCCCAATGTAATCTTTTTGCCAATGGTAGTCAGCAATTGTGAACACCTACAGTTTTTGCAATTATTTTTTTTTTATAGATTTTATAGATTGTTTTATGAAACTCTGATTTTTTTTTATAACCCTTCAGACCTTCAATTATAGGAAAAAACTGTAAGTGATGATATTTTCAATAATGCAATGAAAATATTATAATAATTGACATTACAATAATCACTCCCAATCACGTAGTCACGGAGGGCAAGCCGGGGGGGTGGGGGTGTTGGGGGCGGCTGTTCAATGCTTACATTCTTCTACATTATAATAGAAATTAATGCTTCCTTTTATTGAATTCAAGGTAACCAAAATCTTTTAAAATATTTCTTCTTCTATTCGTTTTTAAATAAGATAGATATACTTTAATATATGCATAACAAGATATATTTTAGTTTTGAGTGCATTTAAAATATCGAAGTTCATAAAATAAATCCAAAACATTGTACGAACCGAACATAACCTTTTGATGATACTCTCTTTTCATTTTTTATTTGCTTAGTTTAAATTTGATTTTCCTTTTTCATAGATACATGTTCTTACTATTTTATCGTATTTTAGTCAAATATATTTTCTTAATAGTTTAGTTCTCTTTTGCATTATCAATCAATTAATTAATTTGATACCACATAATTCCATCGTTATCAAAATTTTGGACTAATAAATTATGCTGGAAATGTCATGGAAGAAAAATATTACATGGACTTGCTCAATTAATTAATGGTGAGCGAAGCAATTTTAATGCATATGAAAGAAAAGAACAGAAGTGATAAATTTCCCCTTATAGACAAGATACATGAAAACTTAGATTATTTCGAGATAGAATTTAAATAAATATTTTACGAGGAAAATTTTCTTTTAATGAGAATGTTTGAGAGGTTAAGGGATAACTCGTTTGTTAAGTTGGTCTTGTTAATTAAGGAACCATCCATAATACAACAGAAGAAGATTATACTCATTTTAATTGTACCAATCCAGGAAAGTTACCCGATTAGCCTTAGACTTATTTTACAAATATCGATTCAATCATAAATTTCTCAATTTTGTTAAATGATTCCTAAAGTTTTGCATGAAATTTCACTATATTTTTCCAACCAAAATTGCTAACGTGGTGGTCTAATTATCTTTGGTGTCTTATACGGCTCACAGTAACGTGGGCGATTTTCAATGAAAATAGGTTGGAAAGACTCCATTTAGAAGCTAGTTGGCAAAATTAGAAAATTATGATTAAATTGATATACGGATGATAGATTTATGAATCATTGAATAATTCACCCATACTAATCATTATTGAGATCACCTACTAGAAAGAATTAAAAATGCTGGCTAACTACTAGAACTCGGAAACAATCTATTTCCTAAAAGAACTAGGGTTAATTCCACTTTCTTCTTCTTCTTCTTCTTCTTCGCGGAAAATGGGCAATTTCTAGAAAATATTTTCTCATAAGTCATTTTCTAGGAAAATGACAATATTTTCTAGTGTTCGGCTAAAACTTGAAAATATTTCGGAAAATATTTTCCGGCGTTCAATAAGGAAAATATTTTCTAAGACTTCACTACTTAGGCATGCATCACTTACCGACCTATAAATCCATCAAGTATGAACTTGCCTTTATCAGACAAACTTACTTCATATCTTTGTTCCCTCATTGTCACCAAACGCTCATCTACTCTAAAAATTGTTCATATGGATTTTAAAAAGAAGCAAAAGAGAAAAGAAACAAAGCATGTATAGCCCTCATGAGAATCTTCTAGTTGAGTGGCATGTTCTCCCCTTGTGTCTTTTGTGTTCTAATAAACAAAAGAAAAAAGAAGCAAAGCATGTAGAGCTCTTTGCTTAAGCAATCTACAATTGCAGGGTAGAGTAAATAAAGAAAATGATAAGCAAGAGTGCAGAGCGCGAGCTTGAGATCAACGAGCTCAAGGTTCGTCTGGCAACAGCCGTCGACTAGCCAAGAAAGAAGAAGATGATAAACAAAAAAAAAAAAAGAAAAAGAAAAAGAAAATAAAGAAAATAAATAGAAAAGAAAAAGGAAATTAAAAATAATTCAATTTAAAAAAGAAAAAGAAAATTAAAAAATAATTCGAACAAAAAAAGAAAAGAAAAGAAAGGGGAGGAGGAAGTGAGGATTTATAGAGGTGTGAGATAAGAGATATCAAGTGAGGAAAATGTTTTTCACTTTTCAAAAAGTGGAAAACATTTGTGGAAAACATTTTCCCTTAATTTAGAAACTTTTTTTCCTTTCATGAAAAACATTTTCCCCAATGAATTCATTTTTGATGAAACGAACGCCGAAATCCGAAAAACATTTTCCTGGAAATTATTTTCTGCGAAACGAACGGAGCCTAAATTTGATAAACATGTCTGATATTATCGGCAAAGATTTTGCCCTTTCATTTGCCAGAATCTCTACATTTATATGTCATGTGATTACCAGGTTCAATTCAAACATTGATGCAGACATTGACCAGAAGAATTACAGTCGGTCTAGGCAATAATGCAGAGGAATAATTAGAAAAGATACTTGGGGTCTGTTCGTTTCGCGGAAAATAATTTCCGGGAAAATGTTTTCCGGATTTTCCAGCGCTCGTTTCACGGAAAATGAATTCGGGAAAATGTTTTCCATCAAAGGAAAAAAAGTCTTAAAAGTAGGGAAAATGTTTTCCACTTTTGAAAAGTGGAAAACATTTTCCTCACTTGATCTCTCTTATCTCACACCTCTACAAATCATGATTTCCTCCTCCCCTTTCTTTTCTTCTTTCTTTTTTTTTTCATTCGAATTCTTTTTAATTTTCTTTTTCTTTTTTAATTGAATTATTTTTAATTTCCTTTTCTTTCATTTTTTTTTTTTTTGTTTCCCGTCTTCTTCTTTCTTGGCTAGTCGTTAAACCAAGTGAACATCAAGCTCGTTGATCTCAAACTTGCGCTCGTCAATCTAGCGAGCCTCGAGCTTGATGCTCACGCTCGCCAATCTGGGGAGCGGAAAATATTTTCCTTACCGAACACCGGAAAATATTTTCCGAAACGTTTTCAGGTTTTAGGCGAACACTAGAAAATATTGTCATTTTCTTGGAAAATGACTTCCGAGAAAATATTTTCCGGAAATGGCTCATTTTCCGTGAAACGAACGGGGTACCAAGTAAGGCTACGATCATATGTGTTCTTAGGAAGCTGATAATTAATATATACTCCCAGGAAAATAATAATGACAATGAAATTATTTGCTCTTTCTCAAAGGGTTGACTGTGAAACGATCTTTGCACGCATGCTAGCACATTCCAAAATTAAAAATGATAAAACGAAGATTAGTCCTGCACAAAATTCAAAACCGAATAACTTATTCCTGAAAGCAGCTATTTTTTTACCATACTATTTATCACATGACCATCAGCTACTAAGTTTTAAAAATAAAGACATAATTAAGGATATTCTGTCCCACATCAAATCCTTTAAATTTTTCGAGAGTTGTGATGACTAACATCTATGTTGGATGCCTCTAGAGGCTTTGCACACTAAAGACATTTTCATAGTGAAATTTATTTAATTTGTCATTAGCATTATATGCGATGAATTTCCCTTTTTCCAAATACATACATAAATAAATCGAAGAGTGTCCAAAGAGTAGAAAATTGCTTCTACTTTTACCAGCCATATGTCAATTCAACCTTCATGTCCGACGTGATCTTCAAGTTGATTAGACTGGAAGCGAAGGCTAATAAAATTGCTTCTACTTTTAGCTACCATGTATCAATTCAACCTTCATGCCCAACATGATCTTCAAGCTGACCATCGACTGGACTACACCAAGAAGATTAGATGCGAAGAATAACATCATCGAGGAGATTCTTTTTGGGTGGCCTATTTCTAATCTTGAAATGTGAAAATAATCCTAAACCTATTGCATTAGTGCCAAATTAATCTTAAATTTTTTCATAGTATCAATTTAGTCTTAACCTTTCTGATTTAGTACCAATTTAATTATTCTAACTAATTTTAGCCGGATATTGTTGACATGGGCACGACCTAGCTTACGTGACACTACCGGCGTTGACAATTTTTAAAAATATTTTAATAATTTTTTGATTTTTTTAAATATTTTATTTTTATTTTTCTCTCATTTCTTTTTCTTTTTACCAATGACCGGCTATCGGCCACATGTGATGCCAAGCCGGTTGGCCTTACCTAGCCATGGCGAGGCCAAGCTTCGATGAGGATTGGCCTTGCCAAATCTAGCCTTGGCAAGGCCAACCCTCGCCGGGCGTCGCTTGGTCAAGGGTGAGCCTAGCGGGGGCTCCCTTGCTCGAGCTAGATTTGGCGAGGCCAACCCTCTCTAGTGCTCAACCTCACCATGGCTAGGCGAGGCTAGCCCACCTGGCCTTGGCTGGTGGTTGGTCACTTGCAAAAAGAAGAAGAAAAGAGAGAGAAACAGAAAGAGAAAATAATTTAAAAATAATTAAAAATTGTCAACGATAGCTTAAACGGTATCACATAAATCGTCCGGCATTCACATTAGCAATATTCAGTGAAAATTAGCTAGAATGACTAAATTGACATTAGGTCAAAAGGTTTATAACTAAATTAATAGTAGATTAAAAAGTTTAGGACTAAAATAGCATAATTAAAATGTTCATGACTAAATTGGTACTTATGCAATAGGTTTATGACTTTGTGACACTTTTCCTTTCTAATTTTATATGACTAAATCTACCAAATTTTCACCAAAAAGGCAAGATTACCCTTAATCGTTCAATTGTAATTTAAAGTAGTAGCTCTAAATTTTGTTACTTTCCTTCTTTTTTAGCTTTTCTCTTTTTACAAGGGATTTAGCTGCCATAATTAAGAACTTCACATGTTTTTGTTTAGTTTATAATGAGCACTATGTTTTCTTATTAATGTTAGAGTTTACTTCTGCAGCAATTAGTTTTGTCGAATAGAAGAATTTTGAGAAAGTTTAATTTTTTCTACATTGTCTAACAAATTAATGGATCAACAATCTAGAAAATTATGATATAGACTATTTCAAAACACCATCACTTATTCACAAACTTTCACGTTTGTTGTGCATATCACCATCAAACCTTTTCTAATCAATTTTCTTTTATACACGATATATTTAATGGGATGATAGGATGAAACAAAAAAAAAAAAAAAAATTGTTGCATTCTCCAATGTGAAATTTTAAAAGAATGAAATTTAGTTAAATCAAAATGTTGCTTTAAAACAAGATTTTTTTTTAAATGTCAGTGAAATTTCATCATTTTGGATCGACAAAAATTAATATTATCCTTAAACTATTTGTGAAAAAAATAGCAAAATGCTTCATTATGCATGACTTTTTAACGTAGCTTTATTGAGTACATTCCTCAATACTCCTATAATGTTTTATATGCTCTGTGTAAATATATCTTGGCAAGAGTAATGAAAAAAGGCAAATTCTTTGATGTGGTAAATTAAGAGAGTTGTTGACCCAAAAAAAAATAAAATTAAGAGAGTTGATATATATTTTTCTTGAAAATTTCTTTTTTCGACATAATTTATTTCTGCAAAAGTAAAATCTAAAAATTAAAAAGAAAACATAGTTTCTTTAATAAAAAAATAAAAAAACGCTGGCTGACTACTGTAACTCATTGAGATGAAATAGAAAAACCATCTCTTTCCTAGAAAAACTGGGATTAGTTCGGCTTTCAACTACCATTAAACTATATGCTTGACAAGTTGATTTTTTTTTCGGTCATAGCTTGACACATTAAATTAAATGCTCTTCATTTTCGCGCTTTTTTCACTTCAGCTGGTTTCCGACTGGCTTCCTTTACACCTCCACACACACACACACACACACACACATATATACTGATCATTCACCATAAAAGAAGATTCATATCATTTTCCAGAGAACCCCAAACACAAGTGAAGCTAAATAAATTAGAGAGAGAGAGAGAGGCTGATTATTTTGGGCATATTTGCACTTGTATATTGAAAAAAAATACCATGTAATATATGTATTTATCCAATAAAATACGCACAAAATGGGAAATAATTCACCGTCTTATTCACGGTCACGATCAGATATCTTCTCAGGAAGCTGGTGATTAATATATAGTCCCAAGAAAATTATAATGGCAAAGCAATTATTTGCTCTTTCTCAAAGGGTTGATTGCAAAGCGATCTTTGAACCTATGTGAGCACATTTCTATATTAAAATAATGATAAATTGAAGATTAGTCCTGCACAAAATTCAAAACTGAATTACTTGTTCCTGTTGGCAGCTATATTTTGACCATCCTATTTATCACATGACTATCTCCTGCCAAGTTTTAGAAATAAATGCCTAATTAAACATATTCTATCCCACATAAAATCATTATATTTTCAAGGAGTAATGATGAGTAACATCTACGAGAGATGCTTCTAAACACTTTGCACGCCTCAGGCATTTTTGTAGTGAAATTTATTTAATTAGTCATTAGTGATATATATGATGAATTCCCCTTTTCCTAACCACACATAAATAAATCAAAGAATGCATAAAAAGTCCTAAGGTGGTTTCTGGCAGCCATGTGTCGATTCCACCTTAATGTCCAACGTCATCTTCAAGCTGATTATAGACTAGACTAGGTCAAGAAGTTTAGATAATAAATATAATATTACTGACAAGAATTTTATTTAATTTTCCGGGGAAAATTGCATTCAACCCTCAAAGTGGGGCGATTTTCGCGGAGAACCCCTAATAGGGTTTGCCTAAAAAACTCCATGAAGCTGGTGATTCATCTCAATTGACCCCACATGTCATGTCGTGGTTAGCAAAAGTCTTCGCACCCGTACATTTCACTCTACGTGGACCACACGGGTCATGATGGCACGATTTACAACAACGAAACGTGCGCCTGGATACTATTTGAAGTCACGAAATGGAACTTAGTTGCATTGATTTGCACAAACGGAAAGACGTTGCAAAGACAAATCATACCAAACAAGCAAAAGCAACCCTAAAAGAACTTTCTCGCGTGCTATAATTCCATCAGTGTCACATTTAATGATAGTAATCGCCTTATCAATCCATAGCAAAGTTACTCTCCAAGTTACTTTAGCAAGTTGGGATTTTATCTTTATCACTTTTGGGCGAAGAATTGGTATCAAGTGATTGGGGGATTAGGGCTTCATTAATTGGAAAATTTGAATATTTTGTATCAAATTCCTAGGCATGTGAGATGTATGTGCTCAATAAGACATTTTGGAAAATAAAAAATACTTTTGTCTGTGGCGTGAAATATGGCATGTGACATGCAATTGTCATAATCTGACCAAGATATTTGGTTAGTGAGATGGGAGGTTAATGGAGACGAAGTCACCAATTTTAGGAGTTTTTCTAGATAAATCTGATTTTGGGAACTTTGACAAAATTGTCGCACTTAAGGGTTTTTTTTTTTTGTTGAAATTTTTCACTTTTTAGATTGAAAAATTGTCTTCATATTTTTGACGTCGATGCCAGATCTTTAAGCAATATGAAATGACGTTCCTCTCCAAAGTCAATGAGCTAAAAGAGGACGGCATCTAATCACCATGTGAAATTACATCTGCACGTCATTCTTGACTTGCGATCGTAAACAACAAAAAAGGTTCTCTGGGTGTTGATGCTCATCTGCCCTGAGGATTTCCTAGGCCATTAGTATAGAAATTTGTAATAAAATATAACTAAATTACAAATAGAAGATTACAATATAGACCACATCTTAATTAATTGAAAGTGGATTCACTCAATTTATCTAGTTTCAAACCTCTAAATTAGTACATAGTCGAGATGTAAATTACTACAAACAAATGTAATCTTTTCATATATATATTGGCTACTATATCTCCTAAATTTAGAGGATCTAAATTAAGATGGCCAAGTTTATATCCATGACCATGCAAAACGGAGGTGAATTAAGCTATCTTCACGTTACAAACAACTAACAAGTACTCCTGTCAGTCTTGATATTATATTTTCATTTAGGGTTAACGAGGCTAACCGAATTATGTACGTAGACCAAACACAAATGACCAACACAATGCATAAGATGGTTTGATACGGTTATTTTTGGACAACAGCTATGGCGCTAGTCTCCGTTTGTAATTGTGAATTTTGAGTATTGGAGTTCACTCTTTTGGCGATAGAAATGTTTATGTCATCAAAGTGAAAATTGAAGACGTGCAACACCTCTTCTTCTATCTTTGTATTATATCTTTAGTATAACTCAGATCGATCAGTATATGCACTCCCATTCTCCATTATTGCTGCGTTTGCTTCAGCATTTCCAAGGGGCTTTCAGGTCTGAAAAACCCTTGGGGAAATGTTGGACCATTTGGTTCAATTTTGAAGTCGGCTTTCAGCTTTCAACTTGCCTTCAAAATGCTGAAATTATTTTTTCCCTTCCAAAACTACCCTCACTAATTCTTCATATTTCCAATTTTGCCCCTGATTATTATTTTTTAATTGAAAAAGGAGGCAGCCTTTCGTTGAATCGGCAAAGGGCTACCGCCGCTGGAGTTCGCCCAACCTCTGGCGAGTGACCTCGCCGAGGGTCGCCGACCCGTGGGCCGCGCGACCCAGTGCGACCCTCACAGAGGGTTGCCCGAGGATAGGCGACCTCCGGCAGCCCTCAGCTGGGTCGCGCAACCCTCGTCGGAGGTTGCCCGACCTCGGGCGACCTCGACCGATGGTCGTCGGCACCAGATTTGGCTCGTCGGCGGCCATAACCATTTGCTGGTCCGGCGAAGAGTTTAGTTCAATTTAAAAAAAAAAAAAAAAGAAGATATATATTATACCCATCAAAGTCCATTGCGAAAGTTTTTTTTACCAAATGCACATTCAACTTAAAGTCCATTTGCAAATATTTTTTTTTCAAACACAATTGCATTTCTCCAAGTAGTTTTGGGCTTTCAGCATTTGCATTGAACTCAAAACTCCTTACAAATGTTGTACTAAACGCAGCCTATATGGGCATATATGGAACTCACTTAAATGCAGAAGTGGTCAAAGTGCGCAATTTACGGTCTAGAAATATATTTATTACTTAAAAAATTCGTCAAATTAGACCAAATGCATGGTGACCTCAATGCCCTCCTCCTCCTATATATATGATCCCAATCCTGGTGGTTTTTCTCCATCCTAGACCTTAGCCATCTTTTTCTTCTTCTCAGTATTTGTGTCTGCATTCTGAGAAGGAGAAGAAGAAGAAGAAGATGGATTTCTATTACCAGCTGTTTCTTTACCTCACCATCTTCTACATCTCTCTTTACCTCCTATTCCTCGTCTTCCGAAAGAAATCCTCCGCTCCTAACCTGCCGCCTGGCAAAAAGGGATGGCCCATCATCGGCGAATCCCTAGACTTTGTCGGTGCTGCGAAGAGCGGCTGCCCTGAGAAGTTCATAAATGACCGCACCGCCAAATACTCACCGGAGGTCTTCCGTACCTCGCTGCTCGGGGAAGACATGACCGTGTTCTGCGGCGCCTCCGGCAACAAGTTCTTGTTTTCTGGCCAGGACAAGTACATCACCACCTGGTGGCCCTCCTCCATGAAGAAGGTCATCATCTTCCCCGAAACCATGGAGAAGTTCAACAAAGATGACCCCAAGAAAATGCGCAGCTTCTTGCCGGAGTTCCTAAAACCCGAGGCCCTCCAGCATTACATTCCTATCATGGACTCCATGACAAGGGAGCACTTGGAGAGTGACTGGTCTCCTTATAAGGAAGTGAAGGTGTTTCCTTTGACAAAGAACTACACCTTTGCTTTGGCATGCCGTTTGTTCATGAACATCAAGGACCCTCAGGTTGTGTCGAAATTCGCCGACCCATTTGCTCGTATTGCTCCGGGATTCACTTCGGTACCTATCAATATTCCGGGGACGCCATTCAATAAAGCTGTTGAAGGAGGAAAAGTAATAAGGCAAGAGCTTCTCAACATTATCAGACAAAGGAAGAAGGAGATCTCAGAGGGAAAAGATGCAAAGTCGAGGGACTTGCTGTCTCGATTGCTTACCGAAGCAGATGATGATGGTAGTGTTTATTACGAAATGGATGTGTCCAACAAGATCATTGGATTGCTTATCGCAAGTCATGACACCACTAGTACATCTATCACTGTAATAGTGAATTATCTAGCTTCGTTGCCCCACATTTATGAGAAAGTTTACAAAGGTAACCCTTCTAGCTATATTTTGATAAACAAGATGACCACCTAACTATGTTATTCTGAAGCAAAATCAATGTACTTTGCATATATTTAACTCATCTGCTTCACGTCAACAGAGCAAATGGAGATTGCAAAGTCTAAAGCCCCAGGTGAATTGCTGAATTGGGATGATATCCAGAAGATGAAGTATTCATGGAACGTGACTTGTGAGTCAATGAGGCTAACTCCACCTGCACAAGGGGCATTTAGAGAGGCAATTACTGACTTCACTTTTGCCGGTTACACGATTCCAAAGGGATGGAAGGTAAATGTTTCACATTTGAGCTTTCTTCTTGGCTAGGTTATCCAATGAACTCATCCATTGAATCCACAAGCAATAACAATGCGCATCAATCTTCTTCAACTTTTTCCTCGCAGACATTTTGGACCGTGTATACAACTCATAAGAATCCCAAATACTTCCCTGATCCGGAGAAATTTGACCCCTCAAGGTTTGAAGGAAATGGACCTACACCTTTCACCTACGTTCCCTTTGGAGGCGGACCTCGTATGTGCCCTGGAAAAGAATATGCTCGGCTCGAAATACTCATTTTTATGCACAATCTAGTGACCAAATTCAAGCTTGAGAAGGTCATTCCAGATGAAAAGATAATCTATAATCCATCGCCGGTCCCCGCCAATGGTCTTCTTATTCGCCTCCGACCCCTTAACTAATAGCCTAGTGTACTTAATAATTTAAAAAGCTTTAAGAGCTCATATATAGATACTCTTGTTGTACACTCAGCATTCTACTGGAGTCTGTTTATTTTAGTTTCCCCGTGTAATTCGATCAAAAATAAGATTTTCACTTAGTCCCTCCAGATATCTTTCCTCATTTGTTTTGTATAATTGTCTTTATATATATAATATTTAAGAGCACGAGTGTTGATGCCATTTTGCATAATTTGTTGCAGACTATAGTGGATAGCAAGTGATTTCCCAATGTGAAAGAACATTATCAACTTCATTGATCATGTCTTGATTCAAAACCTTGAAGTAGAACCACGTCATAATCCAGGGATGTTTATTTAGCCACCATTTAAAAATGCAGAATTTTCCTCCTTTTAACCCTCCAAAAAATGCACAAATTTGATACTCGCTACGATAAAATGGCAACTTCAGTATTAATATTAATTTTTGGTTGTATTTTCTCACTTATTTGAGAATAATATTAAAGAAAATTCTCAATGAAATGAAGTTCTATTAGTTGTGGATTCAATCTAGACAAATTTGGCTCGCACTTTCTGCGGGATATTAGTAGATGCACTTTAAATATATTTTATCTTATTTTGTTGTTAATGTCAAGAATTCTTAAATATTTATAATTCTTAGGGTCGTTATCCATTGAATTTAGAAATTACCAAGTAAAAATTCGTCAATCAGACATACAAAATGCTGCCTCAAAGTCTCAATTCAAAATTGACCAACATAGACATATATAGAAAAATTATTAAAAAAAAAAAAAAAGAGTTTGAATATTGACAGCTTCTTCGCAAATTCGGATCTATTTCCATTTGTAGAGTATGTGGATTTTTATTTTATTTTATTGCGTATCAGATTCTCCAAATGACATTTTGATTCAATCTCAATGAAAAAGTTAAAACTAGAGGCAATCTCTTCTTATCCCTTGTTTAGATTCTATTTGACACGTAAAAATGAAGGCAAAAGCTACCAGTCAAATATGTTTTGTTGAGTTAATGTATTATACCAACTGTATATTATTTTTTACCATTCAAGAACATAGCTTTTAAGATAGATTTTGGTTAAATTAAATCTATCTGGGAGTGGAAATTGTTTTATTTTATCATGGAATGACGTTGTAGGGCCAAGACTTTATTTGTATGAGTTAATAAGCAATTTGAATTTACCACGTAGACTTTACTTGCTTAAAATTCAATTGCTATTACCTGTTTACTGAGTTAAAAAAAATGTGCGCAAAAATCTATTTTTTTGCTATATTTTCTCTGTCTATTTTGATATGGATTTTAATTTTCAATTTGCTTTCATTAACAACATTATTATTTATTTCAGTTTTAGTGAGATCCATCTTGCTCTAGTATTAGCTATAATAAGAATAGGATTCCGTTTGTGATATTAACAAGTTAAAATGCTTGTGCTTGCAAATAATATTTGTTAACACCCTTTCTCTATCCAATCCAAGCGAGTGCGTCTTTATCAGATGTTCGGTTTTTCGTCTTTTTCTTTCTTCCATCATGAAGAATCCGACAGGTGAAGTATTCAATTATATTTGGTATCCGTAATCGGCCAATTCAGAGGATAGTGACTTTAGTGCGCAAGGTGTTGAGAGTGGAATTTTCAATTTATATGGAATGAACTTAGTCTTTTTAATTATATGATAGATGTGGTTGCTTCTGTACTTAGTCTCCGACATTGATCCGTAATTATATAATGGACATGGTTGGTCCTCCGTAATTTTATAAACACGATATTGAATGATTGAAGTTAATCGAACAAAGACCATCCCTGAGTATCTAGAAATCACTTAGGTTATTATAGTCAGCCAAAAATTCTTCTACCTCTATCGAATATAATCTTATATTTCAACCCCCTTCTGATGATGCCTCTATCATTCTAAAATTCCAAATATTCCGAACTCTTTACTACTACTAACGGTATTTTTTTATCATTGTAAAGTTGAAGTCCAATCCAAAATTCTAAAATACATAATGTTGAATATGAGTTCATATCTTATGAAATTATTAATGCTCGTCAGCTTCGAGTTTGTGGATTAGAGAGTAGTGCATGGTAATTGTCTTTTGTCGGGAAAAATATTGAAAAGTCTTAAACCTCAGCATAAAATGATATCAATTAAGTCATAAATCTTTTCATATTGGTACCAATTCAGTCTATCCGACCAATTTTAGCCAATCGGTATTGACGTGGATGCCATTAATGACCGGAAGCTAACGTGGCAATTTTTTAATAATTTTTTATTTTTTCCGAATTATTTTTATTTTTATTTTTATTTTTATTTTTCTCCTTTCCTTTTTCTTTTCTCTCTTCTTCCCCCGTGAACTTTCCTTGTAGTGATCGGCGGCCCTAGGCAGATCTAGGTGAAGTCACCTTGCCCACGACCTTGGGCGAGGCTGGGTGAGGGCCGAAACCTTGCTTGAGGCCTTGGGCGAGGCGAGCAAGGGCCACGGCCCTCGTCGACGGCCGGCGAGGGCTTCGCGATCGGTGAAGCTTGCCCGCCGTTGTGAGGAAAGTGCAAGGAGGAAGAATAGAGAAAGGAAAAGGAAGAAGCAAAAAAGAAAGAAAAAAGAAAAAGAAAAAATTATTAAAAAATTGCCACGTCAAGCACCGATCGGCTAAATTTGGCTAGATGGATTGAATTGGTACAAATGTAAAAAGATTTTGGATTAAATTGATTCAATTGAAAGGTTTATGACTAAATTAGTATCAATACAATAGATTTGGGACTTTTTTGGTACTTTTCTTGCCTTTTGTCCTTAGTGTTCCTTTTTAGGATGGTTCTCTTAAGTTATTATGAGTTTATATATTTCTAGCAAATAATTGATTCGTAAATAAAATAAGACCAACAAGATATAAGTTATTGTGGATATTTTTATTTAAACCTTTATGTGTTTTTTCAGATAATGTGCATTAATTAAAGTTATAAAAGAGCTAATTACGCCTTCAAGTAACGCAATCTTAAAGATTAATATAATTAATTAATCACGTTTCTTGGATGTGGAAATGCTGTACACAATCTTTTTTTTTAATGCAAAATTAAGAAGGAAATCTCTCTCTCTCTCTCTCTCTCTCTCTCTCTCTCTCAAACTGTTATAATTCGAATTCAGATTCACCTTTCCATATCTAGGATCCATCTTAGAAGGTGATATCGTGACGTATTATTTTATAGAATGTATTTCGATCAAATTCTATTTTTTTTTTCATTTTGTAGGAAATTATAGATGGTAAAAGAGCCGGCGAAGACTTGACTCAGCTCGTGCCTCGTAGCTACAAAATTATAGAAGAATATAAAATGACTAAAGTCAAAAGTGAGAGAAGACTTGGCTCAAAAAATTCTAGAAAATTACTCAGCCCTCGTGCCACGTAGCAGGTCTTGAATGTTTTACAAAGTCCTAATTTCTAAATTCTTTTTTTAAAAAATTAAAATCACATTAAATTCTACTTTGAGGCAAAAAGAAAGAAAGAAATGTGAGTCAGCGTGAAAACGAAGTGCGAGTTACTGTGAAAAGCTAGGGCCAGATCATAACCCTATTGTCCCGATGGCCCTTTCAATAGTAGTTATTAACATCCAAAGGTTTAAATCTACATGTGAAACCACATTGTGGGTGTGGTCTCGTGGTTAATTAAACTAGGAGTTCAAAAGGCGGGCTTGAAAAATTTGCATAACGTGTGGGAAAACAACCTTAATTTTTTATCCTCGAAAAGTTACGAGACCATGATACCGATACTAAAAATTCGTTGTAAGCTTTATGTTGTGGCCAAATGGGGGCAATTTTCTATTTTTTGTCTATTTTTTCCATTATTTTAGATTTTTGTTCATTTTTAGAACTTCTTTGCTGGTTAGGATTATATTTGGGTTTTCTTTTATCATCTAGGGTTTGCATAATATTCTTTTTCGATATCTAGGGGTACAAGCGCCGCACATCTCAAGCCTCATGAACCGGTTAAGTTTAGGACTTTAGCCTACGCAAGGACTCTAATTCAAAGCAATTTGCACGCTATTGATGATATTCGAATCAATGATGTTCAGTTTCTAAGTTGGAAATATCCCAATGCCCCAATTAAATGCACCATTCTGAGATTTTAAAATCATTTTACAAGTTGTTTACAGAGTATATATTTGTTCGTTTCGATTTTTCAAACAACTTTGATAACTCTTTTGAAACAGATTTCTCTAATTTCTCACCCGTAACCAATTTTTTACGCCTTGATTTGTGTCGCGGGTTCACTCCTGCTCATCACCGTTTCTGCTACGCCATTTTTAAATGACTATTGACCGGATGGGCTTCATCAACTGACGCCCCTCCTGTCGTCAGCTGATGACTAGGCTGCAGTTTCTCGAGCGTGGAACGCGGTTTCTGATCCACGTGAAATCAAGTTCTAAGTCGTCGTTGGCTTGACTCTTGACTTGTTATGGTCCTACTAGATAAGATGGCTTTGAGCGAAGGTGGCCAGCTGCGAAACCGAAGTTTACGTTAATAGGTGAAGTTAAGGACACGTACGAATTTGTTTTCACAACTAGAAATTGTCCTCACAGATGTTTACCTTCTTATGTACTTGTGACCAAAACCCAATCCATATCCATCCATTTTCTTCTCATTTTGTTCGTAAATAAATAAATATTTATGCGACTGTAATTTACTGTAAATATAACAATCTATTTTGGACAATAAAAAAGTAAATAACAAATAATTTAAAATTATTATGGAATTAACTCTTTTAAGAATTTATGACTCATAATATACTGCTACTTGAGGGCCCATGAAACCGTTTGCAAAGCCTTGTCAAGGCTTTCTGCCGGTGCAAGCTTTTGGTGAATGGAGCATTATTTTGAGTGTAGGACAACTTGCCTACATCAGTAAATGATAATCCAATACAAGGTTACACATTGTATCAACATCGGGTGCTACGTCTCACGGAAATAAAATGATTTGCACAAACGATTTTTCTTCCTAATTACATGGGTTTGCCTCCAGAAGTTATCATTTCAAGATGGTGCAGATATTGTAATTTTGTATCATATATATTGCTCGCGCCAATTATAGAGATTTAAAATATATATATATATATATATATATATATGTATATCTTGTTAAACAAAACTAAAACAATAAAATGATTTTGGTTTAATGCCCGTTTCCACCTTCGCAAAGAAATTTCCGGACATTCCGTCGATGGACTTCGAATTGAAAAACAAATAAATAAATAACAAACCCTAAAGAAGTTCCGGTTTTCGAGATATTTAAAAAAGTGAAAGCTTATTAAATAGATCCAAAACACTGTATTCACTGATCATAAATTTTTAATGATACTCTTTGTTCATTTTATTCACTTAGTTTAAAACTGATTTTATTCCTTCATGAAATAGTGAAATGTGAAATTAAGATATTTAAAATTTTTCTCAAATTAAAAAAATTCAGGACAAAAATGTCTCTATCATGGAATGAAATATGGCACATGACACGCACGCAATTGTTGTCCGGCGAAATTTTTTTTTGCCTATGAGATTGGGGGGACAATTGAGACGAAGTCACCGAGTTTGAAGGTTTTTTTTTTTTTTTTTTGAAATCTTCTCGTATTTTAGGTATTTAAACTTGTCATTAGTGTAGAAATTTGTAGCAAAATATTTTCTGAGTTAAAAACAAAAGATTACGATATTGATCGTGTCTTAATTAAAACATTTTCCATGGGGATGATTATTTGTATTGCTTGAAAAAATAAATAAAAAAATATATTAATCATTCAAGAAAATATTTAAACAATTGTTGTCGAAAATAAAAATATTCTTCATTGACCAATTATTTTAAGCGAATAAGTGATTATCTTTAAAAAATTATTTCCAAAAAAATCACTTGAGTCACTTATAGAAATTGATGAATAAAACTATTTTTATCGTTCACCAAATTTTTTATATATAAATTGTTGTCGATAATGAAAATATTTGTCATCGATTAATTTTAAACGATATGAGAGATTATTTTTGAAAAATATTTTTTACTACTATGTTATTCAATAAGACATAGAATGCCGATAAATGAATGAAAGAATGTGATGCTTGTTATAAAGTTCTCAATGCCCTTATAATATCTTCACAAGTATCGGTCAATTGTCTCGAAATTTTTGTATCAAGTCTTGATTTGCACCTACTCAGATTAAGAAGCGACTCTTTCAAATAAATAAAAATTCGAATTCAGATCCATCTTTCCATTACTAGGCTCTAGTTAATACGGTGATATTATGACGCATTGTTTTTAGAATGTATATTCTATTTTTTTTTTTCATTTTGTAGGAAATTATAGATGGGAAAAGAGCGTGCGAAGACTTGACTCGGCTCGTGCCTTGTAGCTCCGAAAATTTGGAAGAATATAAACCTGACTGAAGTCAAAAGTGAGAGGAGAGTTGGCTGCAAAAATTCTAGAAAATTACTCAGCCCGTGCCACATAGCAGGCCATCATCTCTTCTTTCAGGGTATAGAATGTTTTTACAGGGTCCTCATTTCTAATTTCTTCATCTTTTTTTTTTCGAAATTAAAATTACGTTAAATTCTACTTTGAGGCAAAAGAAAGAAAGAAAGAAATACAGTACGTGTGGAAAGGAAATGCAAGCCCCCGTGAAAAGTTGTGACGGGGTCATATTCCAATTCTATCGACCCTTTTAATGGTAGTCATTGACATCTATTTGAACCTTCAAAGGTTCATGGTATACCATAGCTCCATGTGAAACGACATTGTGCGCGCTGTCTTATGGTCAATTAAATTAGGAGTTCAATAGGCAGACTTGAAAAATGTGTAATGTGGGAGAAAAAAACCTTAACTTTTGATTCATGAAAAGTTATGAGACCCATGATATCGTTACTGTAAATTTAATTGTAAGTTTTTATCTTGTGCCCAAACAGGGGCACTTTTCGATTTTTTGTCCATTTTTTTCCACTATTTAAGACTTTCGTTCATTTTTCCTAACTTCTTTACTGCTTAGGGTTATATTTGGGTTTTCTTCTGTCATCTAGGTTTGCATAGCATTCGTTTGGGGGTATAGGCATACCGTAAGCTCCATAAACCGATTAAGTTTAGGACTTTAACCTATGCAAGGACCCTAACTTAGAATTTGTATGCGATTGATGAGATTCAAACCGATGATGTCTAGTTCCCAAGTTGGATATATCTCGATGCCCCAATTAACTGCGTCGTCGTGAGATTTTAAAATCGTTGTTGACACCTAAATTTTGGCAATTTAATTAGTTTATTTATTGCATAGGAAATTAGGAGGTTAATTTTATTAATTTCATAGCGTAAAGATTTAGGTTGCATTTATTTTTATTTGCATTATTGAATCGGTGGCGGATAAGCTTAAAGCTCAAATTAATGCACAAATGGCCACCTATTTTTTAAACGACGTAATTATCTGTGATGAATCGACCGAGATTTTTTCGAGATATGGTGAATTTCGAGTAGATATTACGAAATATCGACACGCTTTCTAGGATTTGGAATTAAAGAAAGTAATCTTATCGAAATCTTGGATCGTTATCAATAGGTCAAAATTTTGTGGAAAATATTGCGGATGTTGAATTCGAAAAAAAATTAAAATCCTAAAATTTCCCCTATAAAAGACCAATGCGCACAAGAGTTTTGGGGGGTTCGGTTTTGGGGTTTGGGAAGAGAAAAGAAAAAAAAACAAAAGAGAAAGAGAGGTTCCGTGCGTGGGGTTGGAGGAGAGAAGAACACCCAAAGTAAAAAAGTAAAAGCAGAACAGAGAGAAAGAGGTGAGAGTGACAGGGGGAGAGAGAAAAAGAGTAAAAGGGGAAGGGGTGATTTCTGATACTGTTCATCATCTCCCTCCCTTTGCTGTTGTTCTTTAAACCGTGCGCACGACCTGAGCTCCGCCCTGTACGCGATCACCGCCGTCCATCTGGTAGCCGAAGCCAGCCGTGATCGCCACACCAGCAACCCGCCGGTTCCCCTGTGTCGAGCGACTCTTGTAGCAGCCACCACCGCAACCTTGTCAGAAGCCGCGCAGCCCCTGCAGCACCTCTGTCCGAGCTCAAGCCAATCTCCGTGCCACCGAAGCCCACGATCTGCAGATCCAGAAACCCCCTCGCCGCTCCACCTCCGCCTCGCTCGAACCTCAGCCCAGCTCCGCCCGCGCTCCAACGTGCAGCCTGCTGGTCTCCTCGTGCCCCCAATCGCGCCTCGACGTGCAAGCCCGGCTCCCACTCTGCGCTCCAGATCCCGCGATCCTGGTGGCCCACTGCCGCCTAAGCCCACGCCGTTGCTCCGAGCGTAGATCTGCGACGCCCGCACATGGAACCCCTGCCGCGCCCGATCTCGCCATTTGCTCCGCTCCCTCTGCTGCTCGAATCTTTACGAGCAGCAGATCGGTGATTCGATGACTAGGTGCCCCGTCCGTGACGCCCAGTAGCCGCGCTCCGCGTCCTTGCATCACCGGCCGCCGATTCCCCTTGCCGGATTCCCTTGCCGGACTGATCAGCCGGCTGCTCTTGGAGACCCACGGTTACACGTGGGAAAGGGGAAAACAGGGAAAGGAGAAAACAGGAAAAGAAAAACAAAAAAGAAAAACAAAATCAATTTAGGTAGTTTTTTTTATTGTTTACTTTATTTCTTTTATTTACTTATCTTATTTTATTTTGATGTTTTTTTAGAATTATTCCTAAATATATGATTGGTATTTTGACATGAAAGTGCCCCAAATTAAAAACAGTTATCCGATTTTCGCGCCCAAATCCGACTCGCAATCCTTTATAAAAATCGACAATCCGATCTCACGCCGAGATTCGATTCGCGATTTAATTTTAAAATCGACAACCCGATCTCACGCGCGAGATATGGTTCGCCAATTTTCGAATATCAATCTCATTCTCGTTTGATTTGATGTCATGTTGTTTAGGTCAATTTTATTTTCGTAAAAAGTAAAAATCCAAAAAAAGTTTGAATTAGGATTAGGTTTGTTTTTTTTACATTATCTTGCATGATTAGATTAGGGATTTTATTTTGAATCATGAAAAGAAAAAGAAAAAAATGCATTCATTTAGGTTGTTAGTTTTTTTTTTTATTCGAATTGCACGTTTAATTATGTGTTAGTTTTAATTTCGAATTTCATAAAGAAAAGCAAAAAAAATCATTGTGCATTTAGGTTAGAATTGCATGTTTCATCTTTAATTTAGATCATCTTTTTAGATAAATTGCATGTTAGGTTAAGATAATGTCTTAGTTTAAATTAGGATTTAATATGACTTAATCCTTAGTTTAAATTAGATAGAATTTTAATCTAGCTAAGTCATTTTTGCATTCGAATTTCATGAAAGAAAATACAAAATTTGTCTTTGCATAAGTTAATTTCAATTTTTAGGATAGATTGCATTTTTAAAAGTAGAAACATCAAATGCACGTCATTTAGTTTATTTAAGTTCATTTAATTAGAACTTTCTTGTCATTAGTCTAAGTCATTTAATAAATGTCACGTGACATATAGCTTGCATATTAAATTGCATGAGGCGTGTCATTTTAGTTTAAATAATTTTGTATGTTTTTGCATTATTTAATTGTTTTCTTGATGTGTTAAATTGGTGGTATGCGCACGCGTGTATCATCTTCACACGTGTTAGGAAGTTTCAATTAAAATCAAATCGCTGCCCGCAAAACATTTTTAAATTAAAAGAAATGGTACCGAAAAGGGCACTAGGATAGTCAAGTGTAATCAAGTCCCCTACCCAAAATCTCTGGTTCGTAGTAAGTAAGATAATTCTCCCGTTATTTTACTTAGGTGTCTAATCGACCTACCCTAAACTGATTAGTGGCGACTCCTAGATAATAAGCTTTGCATATTAAAACCCTACGTCGTGATTTGGTATGGGCTTGGGAGAGCCCGAGCAAGCTTAAAGCGCTAGTAGAAATTCATCAACCTAGTTTTAGGTGGCAAACCCCGAAAATTGGGTCGCGACAATCGTTTTGTAAGTTTTTTTTTTTTTTTTTTTTTTGGTCGGTTATTTTGTAAGATGTTTATAGAGTATATATTTGTTCTTTTCAATTTTTCAAATGACTACAATAACTTTTTCCGAAATACGGCAAAAAAATTTCTAGGTAAAAAGTACACAAGGAATGTAAAAACTTGGCATAGGTGGACACTTATTATAATATTATTAGAAAATATCTACTACGGCGCTAATTGTGTCACTTAGGATGGTTGGTGTCTACGTTAGCGATTTTTGGCTAAAACTAATCGAATTCACTCAACTGATAAAATGTGATAAAGTTTAAGACTCCATTAATATAATTAAATGATTTAGGACTCGGTGGTATAATTATAATAGATTTAAGAATTTTTTTTTTTGATAATTCTCTCAAATTTTGTATTATCATGCTTGTTTTCTTTCTTACAAATTTGGATGAAGTGATTAGGACGGATTAGAGAGCAGATAAAATATTAAATAAGTACTTCCTTTGTGGTAGAAGGGATTGAGATGAAGGGATCTGGAGTGAATTTGCGGGATTACGATCCTAAAATTCCTTACTTTTTCTAATCCCCTTGAATAACTCCAAATCTGAGGGATTGTAGGAGGAACAAATATTTTTTTCTCTCTTCCATGTTTGCCCTATGTTATATCTACAAAATAAAATAAACTTGTTATTGGAACACGTGTTCCCTTTTAACAAGCAAAACGCACTTTTACACCCGCACCGCCCCCCAAACAAAAAAAAAAAAGAACACGAAGAGTAAACAACACTTTCCCTTGTTAATTTTCATTTTCTTTCATGTTTTTCTTCTTTAAACTTGCGATGTTGTGATCCTTAAATTATCTTGTTATGGACGATGTATCTCCAATAATTTTGTCCGTATCTTTTAATCATTTTCAAATAAGTTACGGTATACTCTGCCTTTTCATTTGTTTGATTAAATAAGTACTCTTATAATAAATTTTTAGACCGTAAATATTTAACATGACATGTTTTTTAAATGCTTGTTATTAATGTGTGCTTTTTCACTTTTCATACTGATCACATGAAATTAATGTGTACTTTAATCGTTCACAGTACATATATTTTCCTGGTGCATATTTTCACAATACTAATAATAACTGTGCACTGCATCGCAAGTAACTTATAATTTTACATAAACATATAATTATCATGATATTTACTACCATGGCGCGTGGAGGATTTATGTTAGAATTTTCTCAAAAATAAAGGTGAACAATATTGAAAATATTACAAGTGGATATGCCCATTGTATTTTATTTATGTTGTTAATATGAATGTGTAGTTTTTTAATGTCTTTTTCCGTATGCTAGTCATAAAGATATAATTAGATGCCTTTCTTTTTTAACCAAACAAGAAGTTACTATATTTCCCTTCATTTCCTTTCTCTTCTCTTCACCCGTCGACCTTATCACTTCGACCCTCGACCATCACCGCGATTCCTCGATGCTTCTGGCTCCTTGAGCATGGCCCGGTGACCTTGGATTGAGGCCATTCGAGGTAATCATCCTCAAATCGACCACAGATAAGCAAGAAAACGTAGATCAAGATGCTAATCGACATAAAATGTACTGGATCAGACATTGTTGGGAATAACAGATCCCCGAAAACCGGATTCGACACTAAATCGAATCCCTAAAACGAATGCGGAAGATAAGCCCGGGAATAAACACGTATCACCGATCGTAAAGCACACCACGGATTCGAGCGTACCTTGTTAGCCACAGATTAGACACCGACGCCGATATGAAGAAGGTGCATATTTTCACAATACTAATAATAACTGTGCACTGCATCGCAAGTAACTTATAATTTTACATAAACATATAATTATCATGATATTTACTACCATGGCGCGTGGAGGATTTATGTTAGAATTTTCTCAAAAATAAAGGTGAACAATATTGAAAATATTACATGTGGATATGCCCATTGTATTTTATTTATGTTGTTAATATGAATGTGTAGTTTTTTAATGTCTTTTTCCGTATGCTAGTCATAAAGATATAATTAGATGCCTTTCTTTTTTAACCAAACAAGAAGTTACTATATTTCCCTTCATTTCCTTTCTCTTCTCTTCACCCGTCGACCTTATCACTTCGACCTCGACCATCACCGCGATTCCTCGATGCTTCGGCTCCTTGAGCATGGCCCGGTGACCTTGGATTGAGGCCATTCGAGGTAATCATCCTCAAATCGACCACGATAAGCAAGAAAACGTAGATCAAGATGCTAATCGACATAAAATGTACTGGATCGACATTGTTGGGAATAACAGATCCCCAAAACCGGATTCGACACTAAATCGAATCCCTAAAACGAATGCGGAAGATAAGCCGGGAATAAACACGTATCACCGATCGTAAAGACACCACGGATTCGAGCGTACCTTGTTAGCCACAGATTAGACACCAACGCCGATATGAAGAAGAGAAACCGATCCCGTTTGTTCCGATGACGACAATTCGCCTTGGAAGGAAGATGGTGTCGCTCTTGAAGAATACTTTTCTTCTTTGGGAGTGTTCTTGAGAGAGAGTAGGAGGAAGAATGAGATTATGCCAAAAGGTACGATCTCTCTCTCTCTCATCCCCTTTTATAGGTCCCTCCATTCAAGGGCCTTATTCTTGTGGGCCGGGCTCTTAGGCCCATCATGGGCGGATGGGCCTTAAGCCCATCACTAATAAAACCATCATCTCCCACTCGCACATGGTGGGCTGAATAGTATTCTCTTTACCTCTCTTCAACATTCATACTGGGTGAATAATCCGTGCGACCAGCATACTTTGAGAGCTCGTTGCTATACATCTGTTAGGAATATACAGCAGCTCATATTGGGCGTCACACTCTGAGTAGATTTTGTATGCAGTACCCTAGATCGATCGATCACATTTATATCTCTCTTGATATCTTTTAAACAACGATATATATATTGTATTCACAATTATAGTTATCACAAAGACAGTCATAATTGGTCGACAGGTGAATACAAAAGTACAATGTGATTCTCCAAAATCGATCTTCCTCTTTCCTTCAAACTCTCAACTTCAGTTCAACTTGCTTTTCTAGTAATGTCCCATTAGATCGAATCAACTCATGACCATTGGCAACATTCTAAGATAGCAAACACTAAATAGAAATCTTGAGAATAAGTAAAAGTCATGAGGGCACTAAAAATTGAGGAAATCTTTTCCTCAAGAGTCTCATACGGCATAAAAGTTAAGATCAAACTTTTGCCACTCTTTATTGGTTGTCTCATGCATACGTAGTATGAAATACGTATTACGGTATTAACTCATTTCCCATGGAGCGTATGTCTATACCATCAATACCGTACAGATGATAGTTCAGACATACCTAATGTCTAACTTGAGTTCACGTATCTACTCGTTCACAAAATCCATCGAACTCACATCCGGGCATCTTAGACAGATAAAGTAAAATATGTGGGGTATTTTACTTTCGGACATAGTATATATCATGTCCTCATCTTAACACTCAGTTAAGGCGACATATTTATTTTAAGCTTGAGCTCTCGATTATCACCTAGATAATAAGCTTAAAAACCGTCTCATCTCTATTTATCACATAGTAAATAGAGGCGATTACCCGTGTGAGTGGGCTAATCTCTTATCTCTGTCCGACATACTTTCTCAACTTAATGTAATGCACTTGAGCATTAAGATGCATAAAGATCAAACTAAGATTCATAGGCATTAATGATGAAAACACAAATTCATTAAATGTGAACAACTCGGGAAATTACAATATTAGGTACATCGACTCTACGCAATCCTAGAGATTTTACATGACCACAAAACACATCTCTAGGTATGGGCTTAGTCATAGGATCTGCTACCATTCTATGCGTAGATATGTACTGTAAGTTCACATCCTTTCGTGCAACCATATCTTTAATAAAATTATACTTGGTATCTATATGTTTGGTCTTGCCATGATATTTTGGATCTTTGGTGTACGCTATAGCCGCTTGGCTATCACAATTAACCAATAATGGATTTGCAGCTTTCTCATTAACACCTAAATGATCCAAAAATCTCTTAAGCCAAACTCCTTCTTGTACCGCTGCTGATAATGCCACGAACTCAGCTTCCATCGTGGACAAGGCTATACACGTTTGCTTCTTACTGCTCCATGATATGGCGCCATTGTTCAAGCAAGAAAACAAATCCCGATGTAGATTTTCTTTCATCTAAATCTCCTCCCCAATCAGCATCCGAAGAGCCTTCAAGTCGCAGATCCTTTCCTTGGTAATTCAACTTGAAAGCAGCAGTTCCCTTCGATACCTCGGTATTCTCTTCACGGCTTTCCAATGTGCCGGACCTCGGATTGGATTGGTATCTACTCACCATCCCAACTGCAAAACATATGTCGGGTCTTGTACACATCATAGCGTACATCAAGCTCCCAACTGCACTTGCATAAGGAACATGTTTCATTTGTTCATTCTCTTGTGGAGTCCTCGGACACAGTCTGTGGCTCAATCCTTTACCTTTCGCAATAGGAGTGTCTATGGGTTTACAATCTTGCATACGAAATCGTTCAAGAACCTTATTTATATATGTTTCTTGCGAAAGAGACAACGATCTCTTCGAACGATCTCTTGAAATCTTAACTCCAAGAATGTATGCAGCCTCACCCATATCTTTTATCTCAAAGTTGGAAGATAACCAACTCTTAACAGTATTTACAAACTCCATATTGCCAGAATAATGCGAATCGAGGTAAATCTCACTACAGGAGAAAATGTTTCTTCATAATCAATTCCTTCCTATTGATTATACCCCTTCGCCACAAGGCGAGCCTTATGCCTTTCTATCGAGCCATCAGCCTTTCGCTTTATTTTGAGAACCCACTTGTTCCCAATAGCTGCGCCCTTTTGGAAGATCAACCAATTCCCAGACTTGGTTTGATTTCATTGACTCCATTTCCTCTTCCATTGCATGAATCCATTTTTTCTTACTAGGGCAATTCAGAGCCTCATTTATATTTCTTGGCTCATCCTCATCTTGTGGAGCAACCATAAAAGTTTCCCCTTCAATGTCAAAACGTCGACGGGGAATACTTTGGCGACTTGTTCGCCGTATGGGAGATTATACACTTTGCACATCATTCCCCATTATGCTCCCACTTGGATTAGATAATGATATCGTCTCGTTATGTGGTTGCAATTGAGAATGAGTTGAATTCAATTCATCACTTCTCATATTACTCCCATTTGGACGAATTGCACTAAGATCATTATCTTGATCCAAGGTTTCAAATAGGGAGTGATCTTCCCCTATTTCGCCCTTCTTAGGAAATTCATCTTCTAAGAATGTGACATCACGTGATTCAAATTCAGTTATACTCCCACTTTCCTGCTCACCTATGAACACATACCCTTTTGAGTGTTCCGAGTATCTTATGAAAATACTCTTCTTTCCTCCGGGACCCAATTTCCCAAACTTGTGAGAGGACTCATGTGTATAGGCAGCACAACCCCATGGCTTAAGAAAACTTAAGTCCGGTTTTCTACCTGTCCATAACTCATATGGAGTGGAAGTAACTGATTTGGAAGGCACACGGTTAAGTATATAGGCAGCAGTTAACAACGCATCACTCCAAAAAGTAATAGGTAAGTGAGCATGCGCCATCATGGACCTAACAATTTCCAGTAGGGTTCTGTTTCTTCTCTCCGCAACACCATTTTGTTGAGGAGTATATGGAATAGACAACTGTCTTTCTATTCCTTTTCATCACATAATTTTCTAAACTCATCGATAAATATTCTCGACCTCGATCGGATCTCAATGCTTTTATTTTCTTGTCTAATTGATTCTCTACCAAGTTCATAAAACTTTTGAAACAACTTAATGTTTCAGATTTATAAGAAATCAAATAGACATATCCGAATCGAGTCTAATCATCTATAAATGTGATGAAATAAATAGCCCCATGCCTTCCTCTCACATTCATCGGACCACAAACATCAGTATGAATTAGATGCAGAGGAAATTCAGCTCTTTTACCTTTTCCAAATGGTTTCTTTGTTGTTTTCCCTACCAGGCAATACTCACATATGGACAAATCGACTTTTTCAATATTGCCTTACAAGCCCTCTTTGGCTAATATATTCATACGTTGTTGGCCAATCTGACCAAGTCTAGCATGCCACACATTCACATCATTATCATATGAATTAGCAGACGTGAGAAGGGAATAACAAACATTTGCATTAACATAATCAATATCTAATACAACGAAACCATCCAGAAAATAACCACAACCATAGTAGTTTGTATCCAAATACAAATCTACACCTCTATTATGGAAGTTTACATTAAAATCAAATTCAACCAACACTAGAACAGACACTAAATTTCGACGAATCTCCGGAGCATACAACACATCATGTAGGAATAATGTGCGTCCACCACGCATGTTCGGTTGGCGTGCCATTCCTTTTCAGCACGGAGTTGTTTCCCACATAGATCAACTTAGTTCCAATTGGAACTCGTCGAAATTCTACGAAGGATTCTCTATCCTTCGCTACATTGTCTGTCGTTCCTGAATCTACAGTCCACAGAGGATTAGATTCAGTTAAGAATATAGAACTTGACACATATGCAAAGTTCCCATTAGGACAAAGGGTGTGTACCTTCATTGGCTCGCGACAATCGCGGGCATAGTGACCCCTCTGGTCACGGTTGTAACATTTCACCCTTGAGATATTCTTCACATGAGGACGTTTTCCTCTCTTTTGTTGGTTAATTCTTGGTTTCTTGCAAGAAGGACTTGATCCCTTGCTTTCCCACATATTGAACGAATCAATCCGCTTGCGCTAGAGCTTGAAGCCCCCTTCGAGCTTAAAACAATACAGCAAATATCGTATCCTGCTCAAATGCCTTGAGGCGATGATCGCCTAGCTCAAGGTGGCGCACAAAGATCCTCAAGATCTTCCATAACATGGTCAAGAGCTTTTAGTGTTTTTTGCTTTTCCAGCACATATTGAATTTTCATTTGCCAAAATTCATAGTTGTCACCATTGAGCTTTTCACCTTTGTTCAGCTCGGCAACTATGCTCTTTGTGGCTGAAGCCATTGATCTGAACATATCAGACACATATGCACGAAATATTAATACCTATCACTTATGCATCTATTTTGCACAAACCCATCATATTAATTAATAATTTTAAGTAAGGTTTTAGAATCAAAAGGTCACTACGTTTCCAATCATCCTCCAAAAAATCCTAACTTAAAACTATCATTAATATGATTGTCATATGCAAAATCAATTCTATGAAGCTACAAAAACTACTATAATTACCCACATCTAACTACCCACAGCAAACAGCAATAACAGAAAGCAACAGATAATTGACATATAATATAATAATAATGCTTTCACTTGATACAACTAACATATAGGTTGCTACATCAACAACAATCAGGTAGTATACATTACAAAAGATGTCCACTAAGCACACTAAGTAACAACCAGCCAAAAACAACTAACACAACTTCATAAAGTGAACAGGGAAAGATCCTTTTTTGTTCAATTTCATGATCTTTTCCCTTTTAACAATACAGTAATATTCATTTACAAAATCCATCACAATTTTCTTATATGAAGCAGCTCCGTTGACATCCCATATGCGATTCAACACATCTTGCCATTCAGGCGGAAGAGTGTTATGAAAAATCGCACCATCTCAGACTGTGGCATGGGACGACCATTCCATATGACCTTTTGTATCTTCCCGTTGACTTCAAGAACATGATCAATTAAGTCACCACTCTCCCACCGATAAATCGGCCGGCTATCAACTCGAAAGCCTTGCCTTTGTTTATCGGTAATTACGCGAATAGGCGTGCGTAATTGAAGGGGAGGCATTGTTCCTGCAACAAATGTAGAACAAATTAGGGATTACATATAATCAACATAAACTTAATTGAAAGAAAGAAAAAAAAAAAAGAAGAAACAAATCCTTTTTTTTTTTTTTTTTTTGGTCAACGGTCCCAACGGTCAACGGTCGTCGGTCAACGGTCGTCGGTCGTCGGACCCGTCGGACCGGTCGGACCGGTCGGGCGGTCGGATGAACCGACCGCACGCGTGCCGCGCGCGTGTGCGGCGACGTCACGCACGTCGCCGGCACGTGCCGCGCGCGTGCCCGGCGCCCGCCGGTCGGGTCGCCGCCGGTGACCGTCCGCCAACCGACGCCGGTGCCGACGTCATCGATGACGTCAGCCCAGCGGTTACCGACCGTTGGGTGACGTCATGCTAACGTCAGCACGCGTCGGTTCGTCGAACCGACGCGTGCCGGTTCGCCGCCGGCCGGGACGCCCACGCGCCGGTTCGCGCCGGCGGGCGTGTCCGCACGCCGGGCGAACTGCCAAGCGCTCGGGCGCGTCGCGCCCACGCGCAGCCGCTTCGGCCGCGCGTGTGGCGCGTGCGGCGTCTCCGGCGGCGTGCGACATGTCGCCGGACTCGTCTCGACGTCCTCTTTCTCCCTATATCATCATAATTCGATTTCGACTTACGAAAAATCGAAAAAATGGGCGAACAAAGTGCTCGGGTGTCGGGATTTCTCGCCCGATCCGTACGGCCGAATTACTTTTGCGAAAAATCAATCAAAAACATCAAACATGTCGGAAAACGTGAACTAGGGCTCGATACCAATGTTGGGAATAACAGATCCCCGAAAATCGGATTCGACACTAAATCGAATCCCTAAAACGAATGCGGAAGATAAGCCCAGGAATAAACACGTATCATCGATCGTAAAGCACACCACGGATTCGAGCGTACCTTGTTAGCCACAGATTAGACACCGGCGCCGATATGAAGAAGAGAAACTGATCCTGTTTGTTCCGATGACGACAATTCGCCTTGGAAGGAAGATGGTGTCGCCTCTTGAAGAATACTTTCTTCTTTGGGAGTGTTCTTGAGAGAGAGTAGGAGGAAGAATGAGATTATGCCAAAAGGTATGTTCTCTCTCTCTCATCCCTTTTATAGGTCCCTCCATCCAAGGGCCTTATTCTTGTGGGCCGGGCTCTTAGGCCCATCATGGGCGGATGGGCCTTAAGCCCATCACTAATAAAACCATCAGACATAAATTTGGCATTTGCCACAAGATGCGAAACTTGTGACATCAAATACAATGAAGTATTAGATGAAAGGTAGGGGTGGCAAATGGGTGGGTCGGGTCGGGTATGGGTTGGATCAAAATGGGTCAACCCATATTTGACCCATTTAATCCGTTTTGATCCATATTATTATAATGTAAATCTAGTGACCCATACACGAGCCGACCCTATCCGACCCGACCCGTATTGCTAAAACCTACTTATTGTTGAAATATTTTTATGCAATACAAATTTAATGGAAAAATTTATAATTATTTTTAAAATATTTTTAAAAAATCAAAATTTTTAAGTTTTTAAATATATTTTTTAATTATTTTTATTTTTTAAAAATAATTTTAATATTTTTATTTTTTTAAAATATATAATTTTTAATTATTTTTATTTTAAAATATATAATTTCTATTTTTAAAATATCATTTTTAATTTTAATAATTATTTTCTCTTTTTTCTTTTTTTTTTTTTTTTACTTCTTCTTTGGCCGGCCGTTGGCCACGACGACGGCCGACGACTGGCCACCGGCGAGATCAAGCTCACTAGCGTCGGGCGGGGCTCGATCTTGCCGATCCGGCGAGGCCAAGGCCCTGCCCGACGCCAGTGAGCTTGAGCCTCGCCAGTCGTCGCCGAGGTCGAGCCTGCCGGATCCGGCGAGACTCGAGCTCGATCGAGCCGAGACTCGAGCTTGCCGGCGTCGGGCGAGGCTCGATCGAGCTCGAGTCTCGCCAGATCGGCGAGGCTCAATCTCGCCGATCCGTCGAGGCGAGGCCTCGCCCGACGCCGGCGAACTCGAGCCTCGCCAGTCGTTAGTGAGGCCGAGCCTCGCCGGATCTGATGAGACTTGAGCTCGCCGATGTTGGGCGAGGCTCGATCTCGCCAAATCTGGCGAAGTCGAGGCCCCGCCCGACGCCGGCGAGCTCGAGCCTAGCTGGGTCATCGGCAAGGCCGAGAGATCCGGCGAGGCTCGTTGTCGACGACCTTCAAGGGAGCGGCGGAGGCGAGCCTCAAAGGCGGGCGGCGAAGGCAACTCGGAGGCGAGCCGCGGCGATGAGTGGCGAAGGCGGCTTGGAGGCGAGCGACAAAAGTGAAGGACTGAAGGTCGAAGGGCTGTCCATGTTTTTTAGGTTTTAAAAATGGGTCGAAAATGGGTAAGGATGTGTGACCCATTTTCGACCCATATAAAACTGAACTTAAAATGGGTCGAACGTGGTTATGGCCAATTACAACTTCATAACCCACATTTGACCCATTTGTGAAAAATATAGGTGCAAAATGGGTCATTTTGCCACCTCTAATGAAAGGCAACCCACGACACCATCGATTCGAAGGGTTTAGTGACCCGCATGCTCGCTCTCCCCACTTCTCTTCCACGTTTCTGAATATAAGCTTTGCGATCCTTTCATATTCACGCATCACTTCAATTGATGATGCAGAGCAGGACGGAAACATGTCCCGCTTTCTCAATCACGTCACGCCCGTAGGTGAGATTCAGTCCACTGCGTCGTTTTCTTCATGCGCTTATAATAGACTAAGCTTTAGAAAAGATAGCAAACTGACAAAACTGAATAGACGTATGCTTATAGTTGTCCTTGAAAATAGTGTTGAATATGAGTTCATACCTCACGAAATCAATTAGACTTGTCAACTTTGGCTTGAGGATTGAAGAGCAACGCACGAGTTCACACCTTAGGCAGGTTCTAGCTAATTAGGTTTAGTTATTTCTAGCAAAAAATAATTCGTGAATAACATAAGAAAATTGCATATGTCTCCGATGGAGACGAGTGATCGAGAAATAAGTTATGACAGATGGTTTTTATTTTCAACCCTTACATGATCTTTGGGTAACGTATGATATATGCCTTCCAGAAATGCAGCCCTAAAAATTGATGCAATTAATCAACCACGTTTTTCGTTTGATGTGGAGATGCATGTATCCAAAATCTGCATTTTCTGGGAAATTTTGTAAGTAATAATTCAGGCAGCAATGTCAAATTTTGAGGATTTGAATAGAAAAATTAATTGATGTTTAAAAATTGAAACGTTACCAAATGGAGCTTTTGTGGTTGGCTCACTGTGATGGCTCAGTTTGCTGTACTTCTCAGTCCAGGAAGGAACGGAGCCTTAGTGGCTGGCTCACCGTGACGGCTCCGTTTGCCGTAGTTCTCAGTCGAGGAAGGAATGCCGCGGTGTCTTTCAACAATGGCTTGCGACGCTCGACGATGGTAACTCAACGAGGATTGCCGACATAACTCGATGGCGTTCGCCGTTAGTGCATGCTGTGGCGTTGCTTCGTTGGGACTAAAATCTATTTGAATAACTCACTAGAAACCCCACGAACTCCAAGAATGTAGGATGAGATGAGTGCAACAACAAAGGACCGAGTATGTCCCAAAACTAGCAGGAGTAGCCACCTGGAATCACTAAATAACAAAGAATTTTTCTCGAACTATGAAGGGGCTCGGATGCAAAACCAACGATGGCCAGAACAGCAACTCTGGAATCTCGGGTGGCCGTCGTCAGTAAAGATCGGTCAGCAATAAAGCGGCAACGGACTGGTCAAGGCAGTACCTTTGTCGTCCGGTAACTCACAGTACGAGGACACAACACAAAGGCAGCTTGCGGAACTTGGTGAAGCAACTAATCACCGTCGCGCGTCGGACACAGCAACAGCAATGACGCCGTCTCAGTCAAGTGGCGCGGCAGTGAGCTAAGGAACAGCCATGAAGCACCACAGCAGCAAACGTTGCGGTTTAGCATGGAGGAAACTCACGGAGTGGCAACAGGCGGCGTTTGCCGATGCATGATCGGCGACAGTGGTTCAGAGAGCAACGGCGTTGGTGCGGCAACAGTGCTTCGCAGCAATGAAAAACAGCCTTGGGTCGTCGTCGAGGGTTGAGGAGCTCGGTTGTGGTCGTGGAGACACACGGCCAAATATACGTTGTCAGACCAAAAGAGAGCCTCTCCCGATTATTGTCCAGTAATAGTTTGCATTTTATTGTCCAGCTTTCCTTTTCTCTAGATGAATATATTTTATTCCTTTCCTCCTTCCTCTCTGTACGCATATTGCTCCTTTGCATGAAAAGATTTCTTTCTTTATGCTAGTGTGTGGCTTCTTTCAAAATATATATTGCCCAAAGAATAACACCAAATATGCCCCTACGTGTGCAACGTTACCTCTTATTTTCCAAATCTTTTCTTGCCCTCTTTAATTTCCTTTGTGCGCACGCTTGTATCTTGTACCTTGTACCTTTCTTCCTTTATTTTATTTCCTTCTTGCTTCATTTGTCTGATCATGTCGTGGAGAAGAAATCTCCACGTCTATGCTATTTGATCAAATGGGCTTTCGGCCAATTTTTAGCTACCGAGGGTTCAGTTCAAATAAATTGATTAGGCTCAAAACTATTCACTCAGGCCCATTGATCAGCGGTCCAATTAATACAATAAATGAGCTAAGCTATTATGATATATGCTCCCAAAAACTATACACAATTTAACTAATATTTTTGCTAGGGGTCGAAGTTGATCCATAATTTTTATATGCAATAAATAACTAATTGAGTTATCAAAATTTAGGTGTTAACAAATTGAACAGATCGAGAAAGCTTTAAACAATAAGGAGTTGCACATGCTATCAGATATTTATATAACACTGATCAGTAATGCAATATTTTTTGTGTTTGGTTTGTGAGATAAATAAGAAAAGATAGAGCATACAATATTCCTCTTTTATGATGTCGTTCATTTGAATTTAACTGGAGGAACGATCCCAAGAGGTAAGTTATCAGACGTTCAAAGCAGAACAGGTTCTGACCTTCTTGTTAACGCGATACTAAACGAACACCCCAAAATACTGATTGAATTTACCAGCGAAATCACACGCTTAATGGCCTTCCTAAGTCGACACGAATGTATGCAACCGGTACGAGCAAGAGTGATTAACATTAACCCCTCAAGTCCAAACTCAAGTTTCGCAATGAAGCCAACAGTCAAAAGTATACACCAACAATAAGATGGACCCGTGTTTTTTTTTTTTTTTTTGGTCGAAAATATATAATGCATTCGATCATCGAAAGTAACCAGTCTTACAGGATAACGACGGATAAAATTCCGAGCATAATATTTCAGAAAGGGGTAAGGGAGCGGTGGACCACCAATTTTGAGGAAGTGTTTTGGCTCGATGTGTTTTGGCCAACCAATCCGCAGCTCTATTTGCTTCACGTGGGCAATAAACTACTGTGGCGTCGTTGTTCCGGTCCAACTCTTCTTTGCAGGTTTGAACCAAGTCTTTTAAATTCCAGGAAGGCTCAGCCCGGCCCATTACCTGTTCCACGACCGCTGAACAATCACTTTCGCACGTCCACTTTACTTTTTGGTTGCTGTCTCCTCCCACGTGCCTCAGTTTAAGTGTCTTCAAGTAAAGCAGTCCTTGAAGTATCGCTATCGTCTCTGCTTGCTGCGACGAAGAAGCCCTAATTTCCGAAGCAAAGCCTTCCATCATCTGCCCGCAAGAATTTCGCACGATGCCTGCAATTGAGCCAAGGAAATCGCCTGGAAACCACGCCGCATCAACGTTTATCTTCATTTCCGTTGGAATTGGGGGATTCCACCGAACAGGTATTTTGCGATTTGGGTTTGAAGCGCTCCGTTTCTGTTTCCATCTGCTGAAAGTGAGGTGCTGTTCATATGCAGTATCCACCAGATCTGCTGGATTCAGACGTTTGTCTCTAAAAATCCAGCTATTCCGAGCCTTCCAGATATTCCAGAGGACCACTCCTATCAACTCTCTGGCGGGTGAAGCTCTGTTGTTCTCGAAAGCCCCCTGTAACCATTGATCAAGGCGGTGGATTTGGTTTGTGGTACTGGTGCCAGTGAGTCGAGGATCCGCCCAAATTGTCCCGGTCCATTTGCACAACAGAAAGGTATGTTCTGTGGTTTCGATCTTGGAATTGCAAATCGAGCAGAGAGGGTCAATGGTTATTTTCCTTTTGTAAAGGTTTTCTCGCGTGGGAAGGGCATTTTGGCATAGGCTCCAAAGAAAATTTCGAATTTTTGGGGGTACTGTAAGGTTCCAAATTTGAGTCCAGAGGGTTCGTGGGGGTTTGTATGAGCATGATGCCTTGTTTAGGTTTAGGATTTTTGGGTATGCTCTGTTATATCCACTCTTGACAGTGTACTGCCCTGTTCTGTTTCCAGTCCACACTAAACGATCCTGCTTAGGTTTTTGACTCAGGGGGATGGCTAGGATTTCATTGGCTGTGTGTTCATCAAAAAGGTTGAAAACTTGTTGTTCCTCCCAACCTTTAGATTCTGTGTTGATCGGCTCGACACATAGGTAGGTTCTTGGGGGTGAGGTATTCCGCCAATGACCCCTTGCTCTAGCCATTTGTCTTCCCTGATTTTAATGTTTTTTCCATCCCCCACTAACCACTTAGTATCTGCTGCTATTGTGTCTCTGCCAAGTAACAGGCTCTGCCAACCCCAGGATGGGCGGTGGCCCTTGCGAGCTCTCCAGATGTCTGTATTGGGGAAATAGATCCCTTTCAGGACTCTACACCACAAAGTGCTGTTGGATCAGTGGATAACCTCCAGGCCTGCTTGCCGAGCATTGCTCGGTTAAAAGTAAGCAGATCTTTAAAGCCCAAGCCGCCGTCATCCTTTCTAGTTTTTAATGCATCCCAGTTTTTCCAATGTGTTCCGCGCTTAGAGTCTCCCTTTTGCCACCAAAATGATGCAATTCTTCTTTCTATTGCTCGACAGATGGATATTGGCAGTTTAAATATGGTCATGGCATAGGTTGGGATGGCTTGCACAACACTTTTGATCAAGATCTCCTTCCCTGCTTTGGTAAGTAATTTTTCCTTCCAACCTGCTAACTTTGCATTCACACGCCCCAAAATCCATGCAAACATTTCTTTTTTTGAACTACCCCATTCCATAGGGATTCCCAGATATTTACCTGTTTTTTCAATTATAGGAACTCTAAGCTCATAGGCCGATTTCTTCGAGAGATAAGGGGCTATTACTCGAAGAAAACCCCGATTTGTTTAAGTTCACGCTTGCCCCGAAGCATAGCAATACTTGGTTGAGGATATGTGCCAGTTTTGGCATTCGACAATAGTTCCATCCAGAAAAATAGAGCGTCATCGACGAATAGTAAATGGGATAGCTTAGGACGAACTCCGTTGAGTTGTATCCCTTTGATGCTGCCGTCTGCAATTGCTTTGTTCATCAACCAGGTTAATACATTTGAGATTAGAATAAATAGGTATGGTGATAGGGGATCGCCTTGCCTTAGCCCTCTTGAGGGGGAGAAAAATGGAGTTATTTCTCCATTGATCTTGACGCTGAATGACACCGTAGATATACATTGCATGATTAGGGAGACCCACTTGGCACAAAAGCCCATTTTCAGCATACAATCCTGTAAGAAATCCCATTCGATTCTGTCATATGCCTTCTGCATGTCTAGTTTTAGGAGCGCCTGAAATTTCTTCTTGCTTTTTGTAATGCGCAGCTGATGTAAAACTTCTTGCACGATAAATATGTTGTCCTGTATTTGTCTACCTTGCACGAAAGCACTCTGCTCTGGTTCGATAATGTTTGGCAGCCACTTCTTGAGTCTGTTTGCCAGCAGCTTAGAAATTATTTTGTAACTAAAGTTGCATAAGCTGATAGGTCTGAACTGAGTAATGTTCTCTGGATTTTTAACCTTCGGAATCAATGAAATGTGGGTTTGGTTGAGATTGGGATCAAGAGTACCTGTGTTAAAAAAAGCCTTTACTAATTGAAGCAGGTCCGACTTGATAGTTTCCCATGACTTTTGGTAAAACAGACCATTAAGTCCATCCGGGCCAGGAGCTTTGAGGGATCCTAGTTGAAAAACAACTTCTTGCACCTCCTTCATCGTGGGAGAAGCCACCAGCTGATCATTGATGTTGTCTGTCACTGGAGAAGGGCACTGTAGAATGACAGGTTGGTAGTTTCTAGGACCCTCTGACTGATAAAGCTTCCTATAAAAAGAGCCGATATGATTTTTGAGAGTGATAGGGTCTCTGCACCAGCTATTATCTTCCATTTGCAGCATAGTAATTTTATTTCTCTGCCTCCTCTGTACAGTTGTTGCGTGAAAGAACTTAGTGTTCTGGTCCCCCCATTGCATCCACTTAATGCGCGATCTTATACCCCAGAATTGTTCTTCCTGTCTTCTCAGTTTTTCAATCTGACTTGTGATGTTGTGTTTTTCTTTGCTGCTTGCTTGCTGAATTGGTTGATTTGTAATTTCTACTAAGGCCTGATTGAGTTCTTTGATTTTCCTGGATGCATTAGCAAATGTCGCTTTACTCCATTTGGCAAGAGCTTGTGTAGTTTCATGCAATTTCACTGAGAAGCTGGGCTGAGGTAGGGATGTTGTGTTCCATATTTGTGCTATTAAATCATGATACTCCTCATGTTCTGTCCAGAATGCTTCCATCTTAAAGTCTCGCTTTCTTTTCCTTATTTCAGGGTAAAGTCGAAGTAGTAGAGGGCTGTGATCCGAGCCTATGGCTGGGAGAGCTTGAACTTCAGCTTCATGAAAGATAGTTCTCCATTCCAAGGTACATATAGCTCGATCTAGCCGTTTCTTGACAAGATTGTCCCCTTCCCTGTTGTTGGCCCATGTGTATGCACACCCATGACTATCAATGTCCATTAATGAACATTCATTAAGCATGTCTCTGAAAGCAGCAATTCTGTGGTTATCAGCCTCTCGTTTCCCCACCTTTTCCCATACATATAGTACCTCATTAAAGTCTCCCATGCAGATCCATGGATTAGAATTAGGGGGCTTTAGAGCCCTCAGCTTTTGCCATAGTATCAACCTTTCACCAAAATTTGTTGAAGCATGGACAAATGTGATCTGCATTACATATCTTCTATCTGGCTCTATACATTCCACATGTATAAACTGTTTTGAGCTCTCTTTTACTGTCAATGCCACTTCCTCATTCCACATAATAGCTAATCCTCCCGCAATACCTGTCGGATTTTCAAGGAATATATTCTGGAATTGTAGTTTTCTGCGTATTCCTTCCACCATCGTTGCTTTATTTTTAGTTTCCATGAGAAATACTAAGTTGGGCCGTTCTAGAGCGACTAAAGCTCTTAGTTCCTGGATTGTCAGGGGGTTGCCCAGCCCCTGACAATTCCAGCTTAGGATTTTCATGTCGTTGTGGGTGGCTTATTAGGGCTAGCCACCAAAGCCCACTCTTTGCCATCTTGAATCAACTGAACAGGGGTTTCCATAAGGTTCGTGTCATCAATAGGGATAGAAGATGACTCCTGCACACACTTCTGTTTCTTTGCCTTCTGCACCTTCATGTTCTTCTTGCTGCATTTGCCTACTTTTGAAAGGAGAGGTTTCTGAAATTCAGAGCATATGATCTGCTTGCCAGTATCATGATTGGCCTTTAAAAATAGTGCAGTTCCTGCAGGTGCCTCAAACTCTTGAGAACTTTCTGCTCTTTTCTTGCTGCAGTCAATAATTCTCATAGCAAAGGGTTCTGCTCTATCTGTTGTTTCTATATCCCGAGTTTGGGTGGGTGGAACAGGTATAGTCTCTTCCACTGTTATCTCTTCCTCAATGTTGCCATAAAATGCCTCCCAGTAGGGACTATGATCACACGTTTCTGCCTTCAACCAGGGTCCATATGGTCCACTTCTATTTGCTGCCCATGGTGATTGTGCATATGGGAACTCTACACAATCAGTAGCATAGTGGCCTATTTTGCCGCAAGAATAGCAGTAGTGCGGTAGGCGTTCATATTTAAATTCTACCCATAGCCATTTGGTTCCAATATCCAAGATGGCCCCTGATTTCAATGGAGAAGTTAAGTCTATTTCCACTCTGACTCTGCCTCCTTTTTGTTGAGCATTTCCTGTTGATTCTGATTGGAATTCCCTGACATGACCAATTTTTTTCCCCAGGTCATTGAAAACTGTCTCCACCCTCCAGCTAGGGGGTATTCCTCCAATATGCACCCAAAACTCAGATCTGGTATAATTATAGCAGTGCTCGGGTATTTCTGGCACACATTGTCTAAGGACCAGCAAGTTGCTAGCAAAAGACCAGGGTGCTGCCTTTAGAACTCTCTCTTTCTCCTCCTCCAAGTGAAAGACGAAGGTGAAGAGTCCTGGTTCTTTTTGGACACAGGTTACACCTTCCGTTTTCCATGCCTTCTTCATTGTGGAGAGAAAAGCAGGGAAGTTAACATTTGGTTTTGAGTATAATTTGCCAAATAGGGTGCGGTTACATTCATCCCTTTTTTGTTGAGGTATTTCAGTGAACACTTCAACTACATCATTCTCGGACCACAAATGGCCAAGACTTTTACATAGAGCTGCCACTCTCAATTCATTCTCTTCCTTACTCTCCATATACTCTGACTGTAGGAAAAGATGGAGGGGAATTTTGGGGGAAGGCTAAACCAATGCGTGGCTTGAAGGGAGCTCAAGGGCAGTCATTGCAGAAACCCATAAAACAGAAAGATAATGAACAGGGTAATGTGTAAATCAGAATATAGATATATAATATAACTCCAGTTGTGATACTCAGAAATCTATCGTTTTCATTTTCCTTTTTTCTGCCAAAGATCTAACGAAAGAATACCCATCTCTATCCACACAGGATTCTACCGCTACAAACATAATCCCGGAGCCCTGTAGAAGAACATGGGTACGCAACAGAGATTATTAATCAAATCCCATATCCAACCTCCCAACCCATAGCAAGAAACGGATCCAGAGTCTCAAGGAGGCAAGATAATAGACAGCCGAAGTTCCAATCACAGGAGTCTAGCATCAAGAAGAGAGTGTCGGGATCCCACCTCTACGCAGCAGCATCTGCTCGATCATGCAGAAGGGTTCGAAGCATACTACCATAATGGTAGAGAGGGGTTCGAAAAAGGGGAAAAAAACGGAAGATCATATGTGATTTAGGGTTTGTATGAGGGAAACGCTACCATGAAGGTAGAGAGAAGCTCTCATGGGCGAGAGAGAAAATCTTAGATGGACCCGTGTTGACGAGGGTAATCAAACGAACACTCGTGAAGTGAAGGCCCTCGGTTCCAACATGGAGGGGAGCACTCTAGATGCAAAAGTGATTGGGAAGGAGTAATGGCCAGATCAAAATAGGCAACACATCACCCTAAAAGGTCATCGAGAGATACGAGACGAACGCAACCGGTTTCACTCACTGGCGAAGGCAAAGGCTCTCGATTCTCACAAAAACAGTACTAGAGTTTACCTTGAATGAGAGTAGTGACTGGACGTGATTGACGAGTGGATCGAAGGAGGAGGCCCCCCGTAGCGGCGACACGGAGTATTGGAACCGGTGAAGAGAGAGTGAACGAGAATTGAAGGCGGTGACGGTAGCAACCGAGAATAGAGACGAGCGAAGTATGATCGTGGAGGTGAGGCTTGATGTACTGTGACCGGTTAGGCAAACAACTGGGGGAAGAGAATGGAGGAGGCAAAGATGAAGATTGAAACCAAAAATGGTGGAGGTTAGGTTCGCCGGAGAGTGGAGGGAGGTTGGACGGTGGCACAAAGTGGCCGGATTTTGAAGGTGAGGGAAGTGGTGGCTGGCGAGGGGAGTTGGCGTGTCGTGAAATTATGTTTATCGGGCCAAAAATTCAATTGGGCCTTACCGCAAACGTCGATTGGACTGCTAATGTTGGGCCCGAGGTATCAACATCATAATGTTCCCAATTTGTGTATTAATCGTCTTCAAAAAATGTATTTTCAAATCATTGGCGAAATTCAGGCGTCGTTCAATTAGTTGTTGATTTGATCATGTGAACTCACATACAATTGCAGGAAGATATGGCATCAATTTCATGTCAATTTATCACCAAATAATCACAAATTTCAGTCGTGAATGCCCCTGAATCAATTCTGAATATTGCTTGGTGTTAGTACTCAATTCTGAATGTTGCTTGGTGTTAGTATTCGGGCATGAATTAGAATGGTTTCGGTTTAGTCTGATTGTTCTATCGATTGTCCATAACGTAGTGCCTGTAAAATATGGGTTTTGACCCAGTCAAAGAAAAAGAAAAAAATAGAAGCTCCAGCAGAGAGAGGGATCGAGAGATTTCGGGAGAGAGGGAAAAGAGAAGAGAGTGAGAGAGAGAGGAAGAAAAATAAAGGAAGAAAGAAAAAGAAAAAGAAAATGGGGAAGAGATAAAAAGGACCACAAGCCCACGTTCGGGCAGAGAGAAAAGAAGGAGAAGAAAAGAAGAAGAAGAAGAAGAAGAAGAGAAAGGAGAAGAAAGGAAAGGGTTTTTGGCACGTGCACGTCACGGATGCCTCGCCAAGCCGACTCGACTCCATAACGCGGCACTCGGTAAGAGATTAGGCCCCTCGTTCGTCCAATTGAAGTTATTTTTGGGTTTAGGGCTCAAATTCGAAATTGTTGGAAAATCAAGTGGCGAAGTCCGATTTTGGAGTCGTTGAGCCGTGTATTTTTGTAGGAATGACAGTTTAGGGTGTTGTGAAGCCGTGGGATTTTACAGATCGTGATTTGAGCTTGTGGTTTGTCCGAAACAGAATTTCAAAGTTTCCGCGCGCAGTGAACAGTACGCGTCCAGCAGCTTCGGGCTTGTATTTTGTCACCTTTCGGCTTGATTTTGGGACGGTGAAGTTGGGATTCTTGTAATATGTGTCAAGGGCTCTCTATGGACTATAAATTCGTTTGGATCGGGGTTCGGAGGAGGAAGTTAGGGCGTGATCAAGTTTTGCGTTTAACTCCGTGTTGCGTTTTGTTAGCGCGTAGAAGTCCTTTTGTTATAGTTAAGGCGTAATTTAGTCGTTTCGTAGTTAAGATAAGAGTTTTAGTAGATTTTAACATTATTTCTCGATTATTTGATAGGACCTTGAGTTCGACGATACGAGTATCGTTCGTCGTTTGGTCTTAGACGACGAGGTGAGTGGTACTATATCTTCTTTGGTTTTGAAAAATTCATGTCTTGAAGTATATATGTATATATTGAATCAAGAAGAGCATTTTTATTGCATAAAAGCCGGATCGAGCAATTGCTACTTTTCGGTTGATTGTGAATGTTTGAAAAGCATAATATACAAGGTTTGTGGAGAAATATATATGAAATTACTTTGCAACTGATTTATGGAAAGATTTATGATGATTTGAGAAATGGATGATGGGCTATGTTGCAAAATGTTATTTGTTTGGTTTAAGATATTGATTTATGGATTGAATTTCTGGTATTGGATGATGGTTATTTATGCTCAATATGACTGTGAACTCAATAAGGGATTTTTGACGTATGCATACCGGGTTTAGGATATCCTTCGGGCCCAGCCATCGGCTTTGTAGGTGGAGACCTTGCCAAGGGAAAAGCTTGGTCGCCTTGTCACAAGGCGTTGTGTCGTGACCATGGTGGAATATTGAGCAATAGATTAATCAATGGATGGACCATTGATAAGTGATATTTGATGGAGAGATTATTCAATGGACTTGACCATTGATACTTGACTTTGATGATGATTTAAATGAGTTTTTCCATATTAGTATAAAGCTTTGATGATATCAAATAATCCTTTTATGACTTGATGTGTATTTTATATATTGAGTTGGCATTTTGAAGTTTGGTATTGCTTTGTATACATGCATAGTGGTTGTTCGATCTGCTTAGAAGATATGTACTACTCACGAGCTGTTGTTGCTCATTCCACTCCTCCTTTAATCTTTTCAGTTCCTCGTTAGCGGCGAATAGAGCGAGTGCGCCGTCGGTGGGAAACTTTGGGGGAGTTCTATTTTTGGGTATGACCAAAGGAAGTGGTGCACTTTCCTTGCTAGTGGTTGGTTTGTCCGAGTTCTATTTGTATATTTCTTTTTGGTGGATTATAGAAACTCGATGTTGCAACCAATCTGTTGGTCTATCTGATATGTATATATGGTTTGATATATATATAAGTTGATATCAGGTTGTTGGTTGTGTTTGAGGCTGCGTCTTTCGTGTGGAAGGACGGCCGTGTCATCCCTATTCTTTGTAGTTTTGGGGTGTGACATCTTTTGGTATCAGAGCCTAAGTTTTGATCTTTTTGGATGTTGTTATGGGACGTTGTGAGGTTGTGTGATAGATTTTATTTTTGCGTTAGTCTTTTAGATTCTAAGGTGTAGTTTTATTCTTGGTTTTAGGTGATCATGCGTTCCGACTCCGAGACTCTTGCTTCGCTTCGTAGGAGCAGCAAAGGCAAACGAGTCGCTACCCCTGATGCTAGAGACATGCCTCAAGCTTCTCGAGGTGCATCGTTGAGAAGGAGACTTGAGGACCGCTTTGATAGGAGTCCTGACTTGCGAGAAGTCAGAGAAGATGATCAAGAGCCAACCCGTTCAACAATTTGAACAAGCAATGATCCATTGGTATCGCCAAGCAAAAGAATTAACTTGGAGATGGAGCGACCGGCTCAGGCACTTTTGCTCAATTTAGAAAGGCGAAACCACCCACTTTTGATGGGAAAGCTGATCCTCTCGCGGGCGAGCGTTGGATTAAAAGATTGATGGGATCTTTGAAGCCGAAGAGGTTCCCGAGGAGCGGAAAGTTAAATTTGCCACCCAATACCTAGAAGGTGAAGCAGAAGTTTGGTGGGATGGAATGAAGCCAAGTCTTGGAGGTAGGGGTGTTATTATATCCTGGGAGGACTTTAAAAAGGCGTTCAATGCTCAATTCTTCCCAAAGTCATTTCAGGCAAATATGAAGGGTGATTTTGTACATATATCTCGTGGTGACTCCACGTTTTAGAGTATTCAGTCCGCTTTAACCGGTTGAGTAGATTTGCGGAGCACTTGGTAGCAAATGAGGAAGATAAGGCCGACCATTTCCTAGGAGGACTCCGACTTGAAATTAATTCTGCACTTGCACCTTTGATGTTAACAACTTATAAGGATGTGCTAGAGCGAGCAATCAAGGTGGAACAAAGCATTCAAGCACGGCACACAAGGAGCGCCTCAACCCAAAAGGTTTAAGCCCACAAATGTACAAGGTAGCCATACTAGTGGTAGTGGAAGGCGAAGAGGTTTCATCGGCCGAACGGTTCGAAATCCGAGTAATCGTGGCCCCCGCAATACATGTGGAAGTTATCATCGCGGTGAGTGTCATCGGAAAACTGGAGTATGCTTCTTATGTGGGAAAGCGGGACACATGCGGCGAGATTGTCCTACACAAAGGAATCCCCCTATTGACAATAGATCCTGTTATCTATGTGGGCGACAAGGGCACCTATCACACCATTGTTCCATGCGAAGGAATACCCCTTTGGTTGGTAGGCCCCAAGAGAACCAACAAAGACAAAGTACAAATGGGAAAGTTTTCGCAATGTCGAAGGAGGATGCGGCAGCATCTAACACAGTTGTTGCAGGTAATATTTTTATTGCCTCACAATGTGCTTACGCGTTATTTGATTCTGGTGCTACGCACTCCTTCATTTCAACTGAATTTGCAAAGAAGCTTGATGTGTTGCCTGATCCTCTTGAATGTGAATTGCGTGTTGATACTCCTACTGGCGATTTCTTAGTTGCTCATCATGTGTTCAAGAGATGTGTGATTCAGATTAATAATGTTGAAATGCCTGTGGATCTAATGGAGTTAAATATTCGAGATTTCGATGTTATTATAGGGATGGATTGGTTATCCACCTATCGTGCTACTGTTGATTGTTTTTCAAAGAAAGTGATATTTAGACTTCCGAATCAACCCGAATTCTCTTTTTCGGGAAGTTGTCAAAACCCTTTTCCAAGGTTGATCTCGGCCTTGCAAGCGAGGAAACTTTTGAGAAATGGTTGTTGTGGTTATTTAGCTTGTGTAAAAGACATAAGTAAGGCTGTAGTAAAGTTGGAAGATGTTCCCCGTTGTTAGAGAGTTTCCAAGTGTGTTTCCCGAGGATCTACCAGCTTGCCTCTTGATAGAGAAATCGAGTTTTGTATTGAATTGATGCCCGGTACAGCACCAATCTCTAAGGCACCATATCGGATGGCACCCACTGAATTGAAAGAATTGAAAACGCAGCTACAAGAGCTTTTGGATAAGGGTTTCATCGACCTAGTGTTTCGCCTTGGGGAGCTCTGTTCTATTTGTGAAAAAGAAGGATGGTAGTATGCGGCTTTGCATAGATTACCGAGAGCTTAACAAGGTAACGGTCAAAAACAAATATCCTTTGCCTCGGATTGATGATTTATTTGATCAACTTCAGGGAGCTCAAGTATTTTCCAAGATCGACCTTCGTTCTGGGTATCATCAGTTGAAGATAAAGATAGATGATGTGCCTAAAACCGCTTTGTAACAAGGTATGGCCATTATGAATTTCGTCATGCCTTTTGGATTAACAAATGCGCCGCTGCCTTCATGGACTTGATGAACGAGTGTTCGGGGAATATCTAGACAAATTTTTTGTGGTGTTCATTGATGACATCTTAGTGTATTCGAAGAGTTTAGAAGAACACGAACAACACTTGAGGTTTGTCTTGCGGACTTTGCATGAAAAGAAGTTGTATGCCAAATTTAGTAAGTGTGATTTCTGGCTTGATCATATAGAATTCTTGGGTCATGTGATCTCGAAGGATGGCATATTAGTGGATCCAAAGAAGGTCGAAGCAATTGTTAAGTGGAACCGTCCAACTAATGTTACGAACCGAGAAGTTTTCTTGGGCTAGCCCGGCTACTATAGGCGATTTGTAGAGGGATTCTCAAAGATTGCTGGTCCACTTACCTGTCTAACTCGGAAGAAAGTTAAATTTGAATGGTCGACCAATGTGAACGCAGTTTTCAAGAGTTGAAGAGACGGCTAGTTTCGGCTCCTATTCTAACTCTACCTTCGGAAGTGGCGGCTTCGTAATCTACGTGATGCATCCAAAGAAGGTTTGGGTTGTGTTCTTATGCAAAATAGCAAAGTTATTGCCTACGCTTCTAGACAATTGAAATTACATGAGAAGAATTACCCCACTCATGATTTGGAGTTAGCGGCGGTTGTATTTGCCTTGAAGATATGGCGGCACTATTTGTATGGTGAAAATGTGAAGTCTTTACCGATCACAAGAGTCTAAAGTATATCTTTACTCAAAAGAACTGAACATGAGGCAAAGAAGATGGCTAGAACTTTTGAAGGATTATGATTTGTCCATTAATTACCATCCGGGTAAGGCTAATGTGGTAGCGGATGCTTTGAGTCGTAAATCCTTTGGAAATATGGCAACTTTGCTCACTTCTCGAGATACCCATTCTTGAAGATATGAGGAAGTTAGACTTGGAGGTATTAGTACATCGCCTTGGTGCTCGTTAGCTAACCTTCAAGTACAACCTATGTTGATTGACAGAATTAAGGCTAAAAGAATGAAGATCCACAGTTACAAAAATTTAGAGAAGGTGTAGAAGATGGAAGACAAGCGGATTTTAGTTTACACGTAGATGGATCCTTGAGGTTTCGTGGGCGGCGTGTGTGTTCCGGATGACTCAAAGCTGAAAAGGAGATCCGCAAGAAGCTCACAGCACTAGATTTTCAATTCATCCGGGAAGCACTAAAATGTATAGGGACTTGAGAGAAAACTTTTGGTGGATCAACATGAAAAAGGATATCACAAAATTTGTCGATCAATGTTTAGTTTGCCAGCAAGTGAAAATTGAGCATCGAAACCAGGTGGACGAGTTGCAACCTCTAGAGATACCTAAATGGAAGTGGGAGCATATTGCTATGGACTTTGTAGTTGGCCTACCGAGGACGCCAAGTGGTAAGAATGCTATATGGGTGATTGTTGATCGATTGACTAAGTCTGCTCACTTTTGTCATATCGATTTGGCCTTTCAATGGAAGATATGGCAAAGCGATATGTTAATGAAATAGTGAAGCTTCATGGAGTTCCAAAAGTAAGCATTGTTTCTGATAGGGATCCTAGGTTCGTATCTAACTTTTGGAAGAGTTTGCAAGGAGCATTGGGCACTAAACTCAACTTGAGTACAGCTTTTCATCCACAAACAGATGGACAGTCAGAGAGAACGATCCAGACATTAGAGGATATGTTGAGATCATGCATCATTGACTTCGGCGGTTCTTGGGATGAACATCTACATTTGGCAGAATTTTCTTATAACAACAGTTATCACTCCAGCATTAAGATGGCACCTTTGAAGCTTTATATGGCCGAAAAATGCAGAAGTCCTATTTGTTGGGATGACGTTGGTGAGAAAAGACTAACGGCCCCGAGTTCATTCAACGGTCGAAGAGAAAGTTAGGCTGGTTCGAGAACGTCTCGAACGGCTCAAAGTCGTCGAAAAGTTATGCGGATCTAAAAGACGCAAGTTAGAATTTAATGTGGGGGATCACGTATTCTTAAAAGTTTCTCCTACGAAGGGTGTAATGAGATTCGACACACGTGGGAAGTTAAGTCCAAGATACGTGGGACCATTCTTGATCTTAGAGAAAATTGGTGAAGTCGCTTATAAATTGGCTTTGCCACCGGCGCTATCAGGTGTCCATAATGTGTTCCATGTTTCTTTATTGCGGAAATATGTGCCAAATCCTGAACATGTGCTAGACTTTACTCCATTGAGATTACGAGAGAACTTGACATATGAGGAGCAGCCTATTCGCATTGTCGATAAGAAGGATCGAGTGTTGCGGCGACGAACTATTTCTTATGTGAAAATACAATGGCAAAAACCACACCGAGAGAGAGGCTACTTGGGAACTCGAGGAGGAGGCAAGACACAAATACCCTCACTTGTTTCATGATTGAAATACATGCAAATTTCGAGGACGAAATTTTTCTTAAGGAGAGGAGAATGTAAAATATGGGTTTTGACCCAGTCAAAGAAAAAGAAAAAAATAGAAGCTCCAGCAGAGAGAGGGATCGAGAGATTTCGGGAGAGAGGGAAAAGAGAAGAGAGTGAGAGAGAGAGGAAGAAAAATAAAGGAAGAAAGAAAAAGAAAACAGAAAATGGGGAAGAGATAAAAAAGGACCACAAGCCCACGTTCGGGCAGAGAGAAAAGAAGGAGAAGAAAAGAAGAAGAAGAAGAAGAAGAAGAAGAAGAAGAGAAAGGAGAAGAAAGGAAAGGGGTTTTGGCACGTGCACGTCACGGATGCCTCGCCAAGCCGACTCGACTCCATAACGCGGCACTCGGTAAGAGATTAGGCCCCTCGTTCGTCCAATTGAAGTTATTTTGGGTTTAGGGCTCAAATTGAAATTGTTGGAAAATCAAGTGGCGAAGTCCGATTTTGGAGTCGTTGAGCCGTGTATTTTGTAGGAATGACAGTTTAGGGTGTTGTGAAGCCGTGGGATTTTACGGATCGTGATTTGAGCTTGTGGTTTGTCCGAAACAGAATTTCAAAAGTTTCCGCGCGCAGTGAACAGTACGCGTCCAGCAGCTTCGGGCTTGTATTTTGTCACCTTTCGGCTTGATTTTGGGACGGTGAAGTTGGGATTCTTGTAATATGTGTCAAGGGCTCTCTATGGACTATAAATTCGTTTGGATCGGGGTTCGGAGGAGGAAGTTAGGGCGTGATCAAGTTTTGCGTTTAACTCCGTGTTGCGTTTTGTTAGCGCGTAGAAGTCCTTTTGTTATAGTTAAGGCGTAATTTAGTCGTTTCGTAGTTAAGATAAGAGTTTTAGTAGATTTTAACATTATTTCTCGATTATTTGATAGGACCTTGAGTTCGACGATACGAGTATCGTTCGTCGTTTGGTCTTAGACGACGAGGTGAGTGGTACTATATCTTCTTTGGTTTTGAAAAATTCATGTCTTGAAGTATATATGTATATATTGAATCAAGAAGAGCATTTTTATTGCATAAAAGCCGGATCGAGCAATTGCTACTTTTCGGTTGATTGTGAATGTTTGAAAAGCATAATATACAAGGTTTGTGGAGAAATATATATGAAATTACTTTGCAACTGATTTATGGAAAGATTTATGATGATTTGAGAAATGGATGATGGGCTATGTTGCAAAATGTTATTTGTTTGGTTTAAGATATTGATTTATGGATTGAATTTCTGGTATTGGATGATGGTTATTTATGCTCAATATGACTGTGAACTCAATAAGGGGTTTTTGACGTATGCATACCAGGTTTAGGATATCCTTCTGGGCCCAGCCATCGGCTTTGTAGGTGGAGACCTTGCCAAGGGGAAAAGCTTGGTCGCCTTGTCACAAGGCGTTGTGTCGTGACCATGGTGGAATATTGAGCAATAGATTAATCAATGGATGGACCATTGATATGTGATATTTGATGGAGAGATTATTCAATGGACTTGACCATTGATACTTGACTTTGATGATGATTTAAATGAGTTTTTCCATATTAGTATAAAGCTTTGATGATATCAAATAATCCTTTTATGACTTGATGTGTATTTTATATATTGAGTTGGCATTTTGAAGTTTGGTATTGCTTTGTATACATGCATAGTGGTTGTTCGATCTGCTTAGAAGATATGTACTACTCACCGAGCTGTTGTTGCTCATTCCACTCCTCCTTTAATCTTTTCGGGTTCCTCGGTTAGCGGCGAATAGAGCGAGTGCGCCGTCGGTGGGAAACTTTGGGGAGTTCTATTTTTGGGTATGACCAAAGGAAGTGGTGCACTTTCCTTGCTAGTGGTTGGTTTGTCGAGTTCTATTTGTATATTTCTTTTGGTGGATTATAGAAACTCGATGTTGCAAAACCAACTGTTGGTCTATCGATATGTATATATGGTTTGATATATATATAAGTTGATATCGGAGTTGTTGGTTGTGTTTGAGGCTGCGTCTTTCGTGTGGAAGGACGGCCGTGTCATCCCTATTCTTTGTAGTTTTGGGGTGTGACAGTGCCAATGCACGATTGATTATCTATCTAGTTACCACACGTTCACAGTTCATTGGCATGGGCAATTTGCCAATTTTGAATGTTGGACATTGCTGGAAAATGCTATTTGACTGTTACTTTGAGTGTGTTTGGCTTGGTTTGTTCATACTTTCTCATTCATTTGTGATCGGGGATTAACGTATTATTCATCTTATTGCCTTCTGAGCGTGTTTAAGGGTCGCTTGTCCTGTTAATTGCCAGCAATGCATGCTAAAATTCGTTGAGGGTCTCGGTTTAGGCATAAAATTCAAGGAAATTGATGGAGATAATTTGAGGTTGAATTTCATGATTCATGCAAATACATTGGTATGTGATTAATTTTTGAGGCTTTTGGTTGGATTGAATTTCAATTGAATATGTGAATTGTGGTTACATACATTGAACGTAACCAGCCAACACAACAAACGTATGTAATTATTTGTGCTCGCTTCATAATCCATTAGCTCTCTTTGACAAACGTTGCGACAAATGCTATTTCAAGTAACCTGCCATCATGCATACTAAAATGCTAGTGTCATTATACAATGGGAGTGAAGAATGGGAATGTAATTTTCCTACATTAATATTAACTTTTGGTGTGATAGTGGACGATGAATATTTAGAAAGGAGTAAAGAATAATGAATACCTATTTACTGAAAAAAAAAAAAACAAAACAAAAAACTTCTCTCCCTTTTTTTGGGTAAATAACATAACTACATTAAACAAAACGAGTGAAGTTTCATAGTGTTAAGTATATGTACTCCCAGCAGAGTCTACATATAAAAAAGGTCTTTATTAACATCTGGAACAGAAAAATAAGTGACAAACTGCAGATGTTGTTCCTCTGCTAATAGGGCCAAAAAATCCGTGTAAATAGATAACATTATTGGCTACTTTTAATCTAAGACCATCTCTTAGAGCCATGTTTATGCCACGATGCGTTCCTCATTTGTTGGAGTTTCTATAATTCTTGAGAGATTTATGCTCACTCCTAATTTATCGTAAGCCCTGATATTATATACTTAGGGATGATACATAATATCTAAAACAACTTTTAATCAATAATTATTACGTATATCGTTGGAAACTTCTTAATCATCCATATAAAAGATGGGCAAAAGTCTTCTCCGAGGTCTTTCAAGTTTGTTTCTTATGTGGAAGAAATATGAGATGTCATTTACAAGGACCACGATACAATTATGACTACCCATGAGCGGTCAATCACGGCATGCATGAGAATGCAACCTAATTTGTACCTTGTCATTATATGACTATATTTTTTCCCATTTGAACAAAAAATGCCTATTTCCTTAACATTACTATTATAAATGAAAAAAAATAAAATTATGGAGTCTTAAAATCTTTGTTAAAATTGCACCACATCTACAGTAAAACATACATACCTATTATGTTCCATATTTAATTATCACTTTGTCAATACCTCAATTTTTCATGTTCATCATATATTTAGTTATAAGAACCTATGGAAACAGTGACCCATTATAGAGTCAAGTGGCAAGACCAATAGAATATGCCTGTCATTTATACCCAAAATATTTAAATATTTTTTCTTGTTTTTATCCGGCGATATCGTAACCCTCGATATTATATACTTAGGGATGATATATAATATCTAAAACTACTAACCCCCGATATTATTTACTTAGGGATGATATATAATACCTAAAACTACTTTTAATCAATAATTACGACGTATATCGTTAGAAACTTCTTAGTCATCCATATAAAAGATGGGAAAAAGACTTCTCGCGGATCTTTCAAGTTTGTTTCTTACGTGGAAGAAAATATGAGATGTCATTTACAAGGACCACTATACAATTATAACTACATATGAGTAGTCAATCACAGCATGCATGACAACGCAACCTAATTTATACCTTGTCATTATATGACTATTTTTTTTCCCTTTTGAAAAAAAAATGCCTATTTCCTTAACATTACTAATATAAAAAAAGAAAAAGAAAAGAAGAAGCATGGAGTCTTATGAAATTTGTTAAAATTGCACAACATCTATAGTAAAACATACAAACCTATTGTGTTCCCTATTTAATTATCACTTTGTCAGTACCTCAATTTTTCATGTTCATCATATATTTAGTTATAAGAACCTATGGAAACACTGACCCATTACAGAGTCAAGTGGCTAGACCAATTGAATATGCCTGTCATTTATACCCAAAATATTTAAATATATTTTCTTGTTTGTATCAGGCGATATCCTAACCCCCGATATTATATACTCAGGGATGATATATAATATCTAAAACTACTTTTAATCAATAATTACGACGTACATCGTTGGAAACTTCTTAGTAATCCATATAAAAGATGGGCAAAAGTCTTCTCGCGGGTCTTTCAAGTTTGTTTCTTATGTGGAAGAAAATATGAGATGTCATTTACGAGGACCACTATACAATTATGACTACACATGAGCGGTCAATCACGGCATGCATGAGAATGCAACCTAATTTGTACCTTGTCATTATATGACTATATTTTTTCCCTTTTGAAAAAAAAAATGCCTATTTCCTTAACATTACTATTATAAATGAAAAAAAAAATCATGGAGTCTTAAGATATTTGTTAAAATTGCACCACATCTACAGTAAAACATACATACCTATTATGTTCCATATTTAATTATCACTTTGTCAGTACCTCAATTTTTCATGTTCATCATATATTTAGTTATAAGAACCTATGGAAACAATGACCCATTACAGAGTCAAGTGGCTAGACCAATAGAATATGCCTGTCATTTATACCCAAAATATTTAAATATTTTTTCTTCTTTGTATCAGGCGATATCGTAACCCTCGATATTATATACTTAGGGATGATCTATAATATCTAAAACTACTTTTAATCAATAATTACGACGTATATCGTTGGAAACTTCTTAGTCATCCATATAAAAGATGGGCAAAAGTCTTCTCGCGGATCTTTCAAGTTTGTTTCTTACGTGGAAGAAAATATGAGATGTCATTTACGAGGACCACTATACAATTATGACTACACATGAGCAGTCAATCACGGCATGCATGAGAATGCAACCTAATTTGTACCTTGTCATTATATGACTATTTTTTTTCCCTTTTGAAAAAAAAAAATGCCTATTTCCTTAACATTACTAATATAAATGAAAAAACAAAAAAGCATGGAGTCTTAAGATATTTGTTAAAATTGCACAACATCTACAGTAAAACATACATACCTATTGTGTTCCATATTTAATTATCACTTTGTCAGTACCTCAATTTTTCATGTTCATCAAATATTTAGTTCTAAGAACCTATGGAAACAGTGACTCATTATAGAGTCAAGTGGTTAGACCAATGGAATATGCTTGTCATTTATACCCAAAAAATTTAAATATTTTTCTTATTTGTATTAAGCGATATCGTAACCCCCGATATTATATACTTAGGGATGATATATAATATGTAAAACTACTTTTAATTAATAATTACGATGTACATCGTTGGAAACTTCTTAGTCATCCATATAAAAGATGGGCAAAAGTCTTCTCATGGGTCTTTCAAGTATGTTTCTTATGTGGAAGAAAATATGAGATGTCATTTAGGACGACAACCATACAATTATGACTAAACATGAGCGGTCAATCACGGCATGCATGAGAATGTGACCTAATTTGGACATTGTCATTATATGACTATTTTTTTTCCCTTTTGAAAAAAAATGCCTATTTCCTTGACATTACTATTATAAATGAAAAATAAAATCATGGAGTCTTAAGATATTTGTTAAAATTGCACCACATCTACAGTAAAACATACATACCTATTATGTTCCATATTTAATTATCACTTTGTCAGTACCTCAATTTTTCATGTTCATCATATATTTAGTTATAAGAACCTATGGAAACAGTGACCCATTACAGAGTCAAGTGGCTATACCAATAGAATATGCCTGTCATTTATACCCAAAATATTTAAATATATTTTCTTGTTTGTATCAGGCGATATCGTAACCCCAGATATTATATACTTAGGGATGATATATAATATCTAAAACTACTAACCCCCGATATTATATACTTAGGGAAGATATATAATATCTAAAACTACTTTTAATCAATAATTACGACATATATCGTTGAAAACTTCTTTGTCATCCATATAAAAGATGGTAAAAAGTCTTCTCGCGGATCTTTCAAGCTTGTTTCTTACGTGGAAGAAAATATGAGATGTCATTTACGAGGACCACTATACAATTATGACTACACATGAGTAGTCAATCACGGCATGCATGAGAATGCAACCTAATTTGTACCTTGTCATTATATGACTATTTTTTTTCCCTTTTGAAAAAAAAAATGCCTGTTTCCTTAACATTACTAATATAAATGAAAAAAAAAAAGCATGGAGCGTTAAGATATTTGTTAAAATTGCACAACATCTACAGTAAAACATACATACCTATTGTGTTCCGTATTTAATTATCACTTTGTCAGTACCTCAATTTTTCATGTTCATCAAATATTTAGTTATAAGAACCCATAGAAACAGTGACTCATTACAGAGTCAAGTGGTTAGACCAATAGAATATGCCTGTCATTTATACCCAAAAAATTTAAATATTTTTTCTTATTTGTATTAGGCGATATCGTAAGCCCCGATATTATCTACTTAGGGATGATATATAATATGTAAAACTACTTTTAATTAATAATTACGATGTACATCGTTGGAAACTTCTTAGTCATCCATATAAAAGATGGGCAAAAGTCTTCTCATGCGTCTTTCAAGTTTGTTTCTTATGTGGAAGAAAATATCAGATGTCATTTAGGACGACCACCATGCAATTATGACTAAACATGAGCGGTCAATCACGGCATGCATGAGAATGTGACCTAATTTGGACATTGTCATTATATGACTATTTTTTTTCCCTTTTGAAAAAAAAAATGCGTATTTCCTTAACATTACTATTATAAATGAAAAAAAATCATGGAGTCTTAAGATATTTGTTAAAATTTCTCCACATCTACAGTAAAACCTACATACCTATTATGTTCCATATTTAATTATCACTTTGTCAATAACTCAATTTTTCATGTTCATCAAATATTTAGTTATAAGAACCCATGGAAACAGTGACTCATTACAGAGTCAAGTGGCTAGACCAATAGAATATGCCTGTCATTTATACCCAAAATATTTAAATATTTGTTCTTATTTGTATTAGGCGATATCGTAACCCCCGATATTATATACTTAGGGATGATATATAATATCTAAAACTACTTTTAATTAATAATTACGATGTACATCGTTGGAAACTTCTTAGTCATCCATATAAAAGATGGGCAAAAGTCTTCTCATGCGTCTTTCAAGTTTGTTTCTTATGTGGAAGAAAATATGAGATGTCATTTAGGATGACCACCATACAATTAGGACTAAACATGAGCGGTCAATCACAGCATGCATGAGAATGTGACCTAATTTGGACATTGTCATTATAATACTATTTTTTTCCCTTGTGAAAAAAAAATGCCTATTTCCTTAACAATACTATTATAAATGAAAAAAAAAATCATGGAGTCTTAAGATATTTGTTAAAATTTCTCCACATCTACAGTAAAACCTACATACCTATTGTGTTCCATATTTAATTATCACTTTGTCAGTACCTTAATCTTTCATGTTCATCGAATATTTAGTTATAAGAACCTATGGAAAAGTGACTCATTACAGAGTCAAGTGGCTAGACCAATAGAATATGCCTGTCATTTATACCCAAAATATTTAAATATTTTTTCTTGTTTCTATTAGGCGATATCTAACCCCCGATATTATATACTCAGGGATGATATATAATATCTAAAACTACTTTTAATCAATAATTACGACGTATATCGTTGGAAACTTCTTAGTCATCCATATAAAAGATGGGCAAAAGTCTTCTCGCGGGTCTTTCAAGTTTGTTTCTTATGTGGAAGAAAATATGAGATGTCATTTACGAGGACCACTGTACAATTATGACTACACATGAGCACTCAATCACGGCATGCATGAGATTGCAACCTAATTTGTACCTAGTCATTATATGACTATTTTTTTTCCCTTTTGAAAAAAACAATGCCTATTTCCTTAACATTACTATTATAAATGAAAAAAAAAAATCATGGAGTCTTAAGATATTTGTTAAAATTGCACCACATCTACAGTAAAACCTACATACCTATTATGTTCCATATTTAATTATCACTTTGTCAGTACCTCAATTTTTCATGTTCATCATATATTTAGTTATAAGAACCTATGGAAACAGTGACCCTTTACAGAGTCAAGTGGCGTGACCAATAGAATATGTCTGTCATTTATACCCAAAATATTTAAATATTTTTTCTTGTGTGTATCAGGCGATATCGTAACCCCCGATATTATATACTTAGGGATGATATATAATATCTAAAACTACTAACCCCGATATTATATACTTAGGGAAGATATATAATATCTAAAACTACTTTTAATCAATAATTACGACGTATATCGTTGGAAACTTCTTAGTCATCCTTATAAAAGATGGGCAAAAGTCTTCTCGCGGGTCTTTCAAGTTTGTTTCTTATGTGGAAGAAAATATGAGATGTCATTTACAAGGACCACTATAGAATTATGACTACACATGAGCGGTCAATCACGCCATGCATGAGAATGCAACCTAATTTGTACCTTGTCATTATATGGCTATTTTTTTTCCCTTTTGAAAAAAAAAATGCCTATTTCCTTAACATTACTATTATAAATGAAAAAAAAATCATGGAGTCTTAAGATATTTGTTAAAATTGCACCGCATCTACAGTAAAACCTACATACCTATTATGTTCCATATTTAATTATCACTTTGTCAGTACCTCAATTTTTCATGTTCATCATATATTTAGTTATAAGAACCTATGGAAACAGTGACCCATTATAGAGTCAAGTGGCTAGCCCAATAGAATATGCCTGTCATTTATACCCAAAATATTTAAATATTTTTGTTTGTTTGTATCAGGCGATATCGTAACCCCCGATATTATATACTTAGGGATGATATATAATATCTAAAACTACTAACCCCCGATATTATATACTTAGGGATGAGATATAATATCTAAAACTACTTTTAATCAATAATTACAGCATATATCGTTGGAAACTTCTCAATCATCCATATAAAAGATGGGCAAAAGTCTTCTCGCAGGTCTTTCAAGTTTGTTTCTTATGTGGAAGAAAATATGAGATGTCATTTACGAGGACCACTATACAATTATGACTACACTTGAGCGGTCAATCACGGCATGGATGAGAATGCAACCTAATTTGTACCTTGTCATTATATGACTATTTTTTTCCCTTTGGGAAAAAAAAATGCCTATTTCCTTAACATTACTTAAATAAAGGAAAAAGGAAAAAAAAAAGCATGGAGTCTTAAGCAATTTGTTGAAATTGCACAACATCTACAGTAAACACATAAATACCTATTATGTTCCATAATTAATTATCACTTTGTCCGTACCTCAATTTTCATGTTCATTGTATATTTAATTATAAGAACCTATGGAAACAATGACCCATTACAAAGTCAAGTGGCTAGACCAATAGAATATGCCTGTCATTTATACCCAAAAAATTTAAATATTTTTTCTTATTTGTATTAGTCGATATCGTAACCCCCGATATTATATACTTAGGGATGATATATAATATCTAAAACTACTTTTAATCAATAATTACGACGTACATCGTTGGAAACTTCTTATTCATCCATATAAAAGATGGGCAAAAGTCTTCTCACGGGTCTTTCAAGTTTGTTTCTTATGTGGAAGAAAATATGAGATGTCATTTAGGACGACCACCATACAATTATGACTAAACATGAGCGGTCAATCACGGCATGCATGAGAATGTGACCTAATTTGGACATTGTCATTATATGACTATTTTTTTCCCTTTTGCAAAAATAATGCCTATTTCCTTAACATTACTTAAATAGATGAAAAAAGAAGAAGAAGAAAAAGCATGGAGTCTTAAGCAATTTGTTAAAATTGCACAACATCTACAGTAAAACATACATACGTATGTTCCATGTTTAATTATCACTTTGTCAGTACCTCAATCTTTCATGTTCATTGTATATTTAGTTATAAGAACCAATGGAAACAGTGACCCTTTACAAAGTCAAGTGGCTAGACCAATAGAATATGCCTATCATTTATACCCTAAGGGTCCGTTCATTTCGTGGAAAATGAGCCATTTCCGGAAAATATTTTTCTATTTCTAGGAAAATGACATTATTTTCTGGTGTTCGGCCAAAACTTGAAAATGTTTTTGAAAATATTTTTCGGTGTTCGGTAAGGAAAGTATTTTCTAAGACTTCACCACTTAGGCATGCATCACTTATCGACCTATAAATCCATCAAATATGAACTTACCTTTAAATCCGGACAAACTTGCTTCATATCTTTATTTCCTCATTGTCGCCAAACGCTCATCTACTCTAAAAAATGTTCGTATGGATTTTAAAAAGAAGCAAAAGAGAAAAGAAGCAAAGCATGTACAGCCCTAATGAGAATCTTTCAGTTGAGTGGCATGTTCTCTTCCCGTGTCTTTTGTGTTATAATAACAAAAGAAAAAAGAACCAAAGCATGTAGAGCTCTTTGCTTGATCAATGTACAACTGCAGGGTAGAATAAATAAAGAAAATGATAAGCAAGAGTGCAGAGCGCGAGCTTGAGATCGACGAGCTCGAGATTCGCCTGGCAACGGCCGACGACTAGCCAAGAAAGAAGAAGATGGGAAACAAAGAAAAGAAAAAAAAAAGTAAAAGGAAATTAAAAATAATTTGAATTAAAAAGGAAAAAGAAAATTAAAAAATAATTTGAATAAAAAAAGAAAAGAAGAAGAAAAAAAGGGGAGGGGGAAGTGAAGATTTGTAGAAGTGTGAGATAAGAGAGATCAGGTGAGGAAAATGTTTTCCACTTTTGGAAAATGTTTTCCACTTTTCAAAAGTGGAAAACATTTTCCCTTAATTTAGAAGACTTTTTTCCTTTCATGGAAAATATTTTCCCCAAGGAATTCATTTTCCGTGAAACAAATGCCGGAAAATCCGAAAAACGTTTTCCGGAAATTATTTTCCGTGAAATGAACGAGCCTAAATATTTAAATATTTTTTCTTGTTTGTATCAGGCAATATATGGAGTTAGATTTCACATCAAAATCGAATTTTCCCCTTTGATCTAATTGGAAGTAGTTTTTGTTTTTTTTTTGTTTTTGTCAGAATTGAAAGTAGGTGATTAAAACTGAAATTGAAGAGTTCATTAAGGATTACTTTCTTACACTAGGCCATAAATGACGATGAACCTAATTACGTGAAGATGATAAGTCATTCAAAGAAGAGTCCCGAGCTTAAAAAACAGTCATGTTGCCTTTAGTCACTCCCGCGTATTCACATAATATTATAGAGTGGCTAAGAAGAAACCCCAGTATTCCTATCCACAAAAATTGCTACCCATAAAACAAGCACAAAAATATTATTTAGAAAACAAACACACACAAAAATTATTTAAAAAAAAAAAAAAAGACAATATCATGCAACCGTTCTTAGTGTGCATGCTATATGCTTGGATCATTTTTATCTCGGTGTTTCATACATGCTTTGCCTTTAAATGATTTAAGAGGAATCTCTCGGAATCAACCGAGCATATTCTCCTTGCGTTTATCCTAAATTAAGCAGTCGCGTTGTTGGCCTAGACTTCAGTTGCAATTGTCTATCTAGTACCAGTAGTCTTTTTAATCCAGTTCGTCGTGTTCGCCTTCTATTGGAACTTCGAGAGTTCCCATGGGATATATGCTTGTTTATAATTTACCGTAATCACATATATTACATCATTATTTTTTTTATAAAATGAGATAATAATATATCAAATTTGACAATATTTTCAATGGATGATTATGATCTTGTTTTCTTCATGATTCGATGACTACAACTAGGAATGGAGAATGACTCCTCTTCGTCGGCGTGAAAGTGGGGCAAAAGACTTTTTGCTAGCCTCTCAAAGTTTTGGTCTTTTTGTGGAAAAAAAATGAGATGCCATTTAAGAGGACCGACTATGCAGTTATGACTGCACATCAACGATTAATCACGGCATGCCTGAGAATGTGACCCAATTTGTCCTGTGCGAAAATATGTTGAAATTGCAAAACATCTATGGCAAGACATACACAAATAGATGGTCAATCTTAATCATCACTTTACTAGAAAGGTTTCTCAAGTTGATTGTTGATCCAGTTAAAAGAAGTTATGGAAATATTAACCCATTAGATAGTCAAATGGCTAGATCAATTGAAGGTGCATGTTATTTATACCCAAATTATTTGGATTTTTTTATAATTTGTATTAGGTAATATCTTGAGTTTGATTTCACATACATAATGAATTTGCTTGTTTGATCTGATTGGAGATAGGTCACTGACATTGAAACTGAAGAATTCATATATAAGTACTTTCTCAGGCCTCAAAAGTTATGACAAAAAAGGAGAAGAAAAAACACCTAGATTTTGGAATTTTATCTTGACATGTCTCGTCTTCCCCCTCAATTATTCCCATCGGCATCACACATTGAATTAGCAGAGCATGTATGAAACACTAAGATTAAAAAAAAAAATGATCCAAAAATATAAAGCACGTAGACTAATGACAGTGACCTGACATTGTTCTTCATTTGTTTTCTTTTCAAAAAAATTTATGTTTGTTATTAGAGCACCGATGTCATAGAAGAGCAGACGGCAATGCCAAAGCTTTCGTGGTCAGCAGTTTTTGTGAGTTGGAATCCTTGCGCTCCTCCAATAGAGTAGCAAAAGCATGGAAAAGATCAGGAAGCTACTGATTGGTCAGGAATTGCGCATGTAATAGTTCCTGAGAGATCCGTGCTCATTAGGAATCTGTCATGATTGCGTGTATATATATAATGAGCTGATCTAGAAGATGGGCGAAAGTCTTGGCGGGCCTCTCAATTTTGGTAATTTTTGTGAATAAAATTATGAGAATCCATTTTTGTTGACCTACTAAGCAATTATGATTGCATAGGACGGTCAATCCTGGCATACACGAGAATTTGACCTAGTTTATACCTTGTGCATGTGTGACCATTTTTTTCCCTTTAGAAATAAAAGAAAATTTCCTACTTGCACTTACCTCTTAACATTATTAAAAGAAAAAAAAAAGAGCCAGGGGTGCTAGTACAAACCCTGAGCAGTCGACTCTTGTTCAAATTGAATGCTGGTACAAACCTACTTGTTTAAGATCTTGGTTAAGATCCCATAGGTAACATCGCATAAAGTAGGTAAGAGGCAAGACACTTCGCTTATCCATCCAGGACCAAAGATAAATTCACACACGATACAAAAAGGTTGAAAAAATTACCAAAAAAGTTATAAATTTATTGTAATTGTGTCAAATCAATTATAAACATTTTTTTGTTTTTGTTAGTTGAATCCTAAACCTCATGCATTTATGTCAATTTAGTCTATCCAATCAATTTTGATTGGTTGGAGCTAACATAAACGTTGGTCATCCTAATCAGCGAGGGCGAGCCTCCTCAGCCTAGTGGGTGGCTTGACAAGGCCTAAGGTTAGGCGAGGCTCGACCTCACCAACCAACAAGGGACCTTGCCAGCCTTGGGGAAACATGGCCATGGCTAGGCGAGGCTTGCCTAGCCATGGCCTCACTTCCCGAAGGTTGGTGAGGTGCCTTGTCAGCCCCGCTTAAGGCTAATTATGAGTTGACGAATGGCTAGATGAAGAATGAAGTGAAAACAAAATAAAAAATAAAAATTTTGAAAAAAATATTAAAATATTATTAAAAATTATTCATGTTCATGCTAGTGATGTCACATAGAACCCATTGTGTCCATATTAGCGTTGATTTGGTTAATCGACTGACCAAAATTGGTCAAATGAATCGAATTGGCATAAATGCAAAATGTTTAAGACTCAATTTGCCAAAAAAAAAAAAGTTTAGAACTGAATTGATGCAATTACATTAAGTTTATGACTTTTTGTAATTTTCCCCAACAAACTTAGAAACCTATAGCTAATTGAGGTTTACCATAACCCCTTAGTCAACTCAATTTCGGCTAAAATGTAGATGAATTTTTTATTCCGTAATTAGGTTGAGTGGGACAGTGGAAACATTAAAAGATTTGAATTAATTAGGATTTCGATCAATAAATCCAGTCTTTCACTAATTTTTACGTTGTAGGTTTATGAGAAATGTCTTTGGCGGGTCTTCGATTCCTTTGTTTCGTCCCTTTCGTGTTTGAAGCCAAATGGTGTTATGGAACTAATTATGATGGAACACCACGGGCTCAAATGCTACTCACTGGGAGTGAGGAATGGAAATGGAATATTGTCACACAAAAATTACCATGTGGCGTGACACTGGCCAACAAATGTTTAAAAGGGAAAAAAAAAACTGACGAGCATTTATAACTGGAGATAAAGCTCTCTCTCTCTCTCTCTTTGTTTTTGCGAATAACATAATTACATTAAACGGAACAAGTCAAGTTACATTGTCTGAAATATATGTGCTCCCAACAGTCATTATGCATCAGGTCTTTCATAACACCTGGAAGAGAGTATCAAATAACAAACTGAAGATGTTGTTCCTTTGCAAGCAGGGCCACAGCATCCGTGCAACAATCTGCTTCTCTGAATATGTGCTCAGTTTTGTATTTCTGCGACTCTGCAAGCACTTTCTAGTTTCTTGCATTCAGTCAAAAGAGATTCCATCGGTAAATGTGCCTGTGAGTGTTTGTAAGTGCTTGAATAACAGACATAACATTCATTTCAATGTGCGAATGGGTAACCTTATTGGCTACTTCTAGTCTAAGGACATCACATGGCGCCACAATTCTGCCGCAATTCGTTCATCGTTTAGTGGAACTTCTATAATCTCCGAGAAATTTATGCACATTCGTAATTCATTGTAATGAGGCATATCTTATGATTATTTATACATAAAATGAGGTGACGATATATACAATTTCAAAATATTTTAAATCGGTGATTAATTTTTTTTTCTCTTTTGTGGTTCGAGGATTGGGAATACTCTTAGAAATTGTAGAATATGGGCAAAAGTATTTTCACGCACCTCTAATTTTCGTCCTTGCATGGAAAACACGAGAGATTCCATCGTAAACTCAGATGCCTCCGACATAACTATTTCGTGTTCTCTCTTTTTTGACCGGGAGGACTAAAATGTTCACATTTGGAGGTTGGAAAAGGGAAACGTGGTGCCCTTTTCACTTTATCCCTATCCAAACGAAGCATCCAAATCCTAATTGCACTAGATAGGAAAAGCTCGAAAGAGGAGTCTTTGCCCTGTCTAAACCCAAGCACGAGACGTCAAAGGCCGACACCCGGGAAGCGCATTTAGTCCTACCTTCGGAAGCAGGCGCCAGGCTACGTGATCTGCATGACCCTCTGCCCATTCGCGCGCGCATCACGTGTTCTCGCTGGTCTCTTCTTTTTGTACCATCGCGAGTTGCCAAGTTAGAATGCGGATGCAAACCATAAGCAATTCAATTCCTACAGGTAACATTGCATGAAGTTAGTTATATATTTTACGCTTACAATTTGACGGTACAATATAAGCTTCCATGGCGGCATAAATAAATATTAATGATTTTCAAAGATGTTATTTCAAGCAAAACGGCATCGCGTGGATCGCAATGCAAGTATTGTTACACAGTAAGAGTGAAGAAAGGAAATCGAATATTCTCACATCAAAAATTATCTTTTCACTTAAAAAATTCTATTTTCACGTAACGATGACCAACAGACGTTCAAAAAGGACAAAAAAGAATGACGAATACCTACATATACTGGAGATAAAGTTTTTCGCGTGACAATGAAATGATTATTTCCGCCAATCCACATCCTAAGACTTTGGCCATGTCTAGCACGGGTCTAATGGGTATTTAATTTCTTTAGTGATTCTTTCTTCAATCAAACCCAAGTGTTTTTTCGGATGGGTTTGGTGCTTGAATGACCAGTGAAATTTCCACGATCGAATTGCTTGTCGTTGCCTATAAAAAGCTTCTCTATAGAAAACCAACCAACTCCACCAAAAAGCACAATAACAAAACAAAAATATGGCACCCTCACTGTTCTTCGTGTTTCGTACATGGATTGTCCTTCTTGTGATGATTCATACTTCACTAGCTAAGCCACTATGCCATTCGGATGAGAGCTCAGCCTTGATGGAATTCAAGCGAAGTTTCAAAACCAACAGAACAGCATTTTGGTGTGTTTATCCGAAGGTTGAATCATGGTCACGAGATGGACATGAAGATTGCTGCTCATGGGATGGCGTCAAGTGCGACGAGGCCACCGGTCATGTGATAGGCCTTGACCTTAGCAACAGTTGTCTCTTCGGTACCTTATCTTCTAACACTAGCCTCTTTCGCCTACTCCACTTGGAATCACTTAATCTTGCTTGCAATGACTTCAACTCTTCCTCCATTCCATACGGCTTCGGCAATATTTCTAGGTTACAGTATCTTAATCTCTCCTATTTAGAATTTTCGGGAAAAGTCCCATCGGATATCTCACGACTCTCCAGATTAGTTTCTCTTGATTTGAATGCTTGGGGGGATCTTGAGATGCCCAACATAGACAATTTTGTTCAAAACTTAACTATGCTTAGAGAACTTCATCTCTCTTATGTAAACATCTCGTCACCATTCCCTCATATACTCACAAACTTCTCGTCTTTGAAGTCGCTTAAACTTATATATTGCCAATTGCAAGGAGAATTTCCAATAAGCATCTTTCAGCTACCAAACCTGGAAGTCCTCGACATTAGCGACAATTACGACCTTTATGGTTTTATTCCCGACTTACATTGGGGTAATCCCCTCAAATCATTGTCTCTTGGGGGAGTGAATTTTTCAGGGGAAATACCTATTTCGATCGGAAACCTTGTTTTCTTGAATGAATTATCAATTGGATATTGTAATTTCGCAGGTTCACTTCCCACTTCAATGGGTAATCTTTCTAGGCTTGCTTACCTAGATTTATCATATAATAATTTTCATGGTCAAATCCCCACTTTCTTTGCCAATCTTACCCAACTATCATTTCTAAATCTCTATTCCAATAATTTTAGCAGTGGTATTGGGCATTTTTTTGTCAACTTGGCGAAACTCACCCATTTGAACCTTGCAGGTAATAATTCATCTAATAGCAATGTTCTTTAATGAGAGAAAATATGAAATGTCAATTTTCAATTTATAGCCAAACTCACCATCCTTGTTTCTTTACATTTGACAGATTGTCAGCTAAGTGGTCCTATTACCTTTTCATTTGAGAACTTGACGCGGTTGGTTTCGCTTGAACTTTATTACAACAATTTGCAAGGGGAAATTCCAAACTCATTATGGGAACTCAAGGATCTTGAAACTCTTGATCTTTATGGGAATAATTTGAGTGGCACCATGGATTTACACAAACTCAAGAAATTGCAAAGGTTATTTTTGTCCTTCAACAACATATCTTTTGTCAGCAAGGCCGAGATCAATGCCACTCTTCCACAACTTTCCACTTTATATTTAGACTCATGCAACTTACATGAGTTCCCCAAGTTTTTAGGCTATCAAAGCAAATTAAACTGGATAAACCTTTCATACAATAAAATCGGAGGGAGTATTCCAATGTGGATGTTGAATGGTAGTAGAGAATCATTGTCCTATGTGGATCTCTCCCACAATTTTTTGACTGGCTTGGAAAATAATCAGATTGATCTGTCACTACCCAACTTGGTCTATCTTGACATTAGTTCTAATCGGCTCAAAGCAAAACTCCCTAGTCCACCTCGATCAACAGCTCACTACAATATCTCCAACAACTTCCTCTTCGGAAAAATCCATTCTATTTGTAGTTGGAGATCCCTCGTCGTTCTGGATTTGTCCAATAATAATTTGAATGGCACAATTCCTTCATGTGTAGGAAATTTTGATTCTTTGTCATTTTTGAATCTTGGGAAAAATCAACTTGAGGGCATAATTCCCTATGCATACCCAAAAGGTTGTGTGTTGAAGATGATAGACCTCACAGAGAATAGATTGCAAGGGTCTGTCCCAAGATCCTTGGCAAATTGTACAATGTTAGAGTATTTGAACCTTGCTCACAATCAAATTCTCGATGGTTTCCCTTCATGGCTATCAAAGTTGACCAAGCTGAAATCTGTTATCTTGAAATCTAATAAGTTCCATGGTCCAATAGAAGCATATCGTAGCCAATTTAACTTCAGCAATATGCATATCATGGACCTTTCATATAATAGTTTCAATGGTAAACTTCCTTCCAAGTTGTTGCAGAGTTTCCATGCCATGAAAGAGATTGTTAGTCAAGATTGGTTGGAATATATGGATACAGAGGAAGATCTTAGTTCAACCTCGATTAGATTTCAAATAATGGTCGAGTATGCAATGGCATTGATGAACAAAGGCATAGAAAGGGAATACTTGAAGGTTCCGTTTGCACTCATGCAAATTGACTTCTCCAATAACAAATTCGAAGGACGCATACCTGATCTCATCGGAGATTTGAAGTCACTTATTTTGCTTAACCTTTCAAACAACGTTTTGACCGGTTCCATCCCGCCATCCTTAGCAAATCTGACATTGTTGGAATCCCTAGATCTTTCTCGAAATAAGCTCAGGGAGAGATCCCTCAAAAGCTAGCCCAACTTACATTTCTTGAATCATTCAATGTCTCGGATAATCAATTGTTGGGACCAATACCACTAGGGAATCAGTTCAACACATTCGAGATTGATTCATTTGCCATGAATGAGGGGTTATGTGGAAGTCCTTTGCCAAGAAAATGCACAACATTTGGGGATAACTTACCATTACCACCATCTCCCCAGGAAGAACTTCGCGAAGGGTTTCTGCTCAACTTGGATTGGAAATTTGTGTTAATTGGTGCTGGAGTCGGGTTTTTGATCGGTGTTGTGTTGGGAAACTTGATCATTGACGAGAAGAGTAAGTGGTTCTTACATTGCTCCAAGAAATTGGCAAAAAGATAGAAAAGATCGGGAAGACACTGAACAATAAAAGAGTACATGTAATCAAATTCTTATTGGACACTATCAATAATGTAACCCTTTGTGTGTTTAGTTTGTATTGTAAATAAGGAAATATAGAGCATACAATATTCCTCTTATCGTACTATCGTTCATTTGAATTTAAAAATTATCTTCATGGAGTGAATTGAAGTCCATATGACTTCAGGGAGAGCCCAGCAGAGGAGCCCATGGATATATACAAGCTCGACCTCTTTCCTTCTTCGCTTCTTCTTCTTCTTCTTCTCTCTTTCATCTCTAAAGCTGAGACTCACGCGTCATGGAGGAGGGGAGCGAAGCAGTTGGAGCAAAGAAAGGAGCACACGCGCGAAGCAATCCAACGTTTTTCCTCTGGATTTCCTCTCGATCACCCCCAATCCATTGTCCACCACCTCCAACCACCGTCGGCCATCCCAGCCGCTTGAGCTCACTCGCACCAGAAATAGAGCACACACCAGAGAACAGAGATGGCCAAAAGCCACGGAGACTGAATTGATACGAACTCCTCTCATCGAATTATCTCTCTTATAGGTTTCCTTCATTGATTTTAGGCCGCCGGTCGATGCCATTTGCCATTCCCGAATTGTCTGGCTCTGTTCTAGTCCGTTTTGAGGCCGAGAAATCCGGAGAGTTCGAGTCTTCCTTCGAAGCTTCTTTGCTGGTGCCGACCATCCGAGTCGACACCTCTAAGAGCTCTATTATTTGTCCGATCGCCATTTGCCTCCCGCTCGACAATGCCTCTACTTCCCCAATGCATAACGACCGCTTCTGGAGGATCGCGACACTCAAAAGAGTTGATTTGTGCCAGCGCAGTATCAACTACCCATAAATTTCAATATTAAATATCCCAAATTTTTTTCTTATTTATTTTTACCATCTATACAGATATCGTGTTGGGAGGCACAACATGTCAACATAATTTTCGCTCAATGCGTTTTTACATTATTTATTATCACAAACTATTGTGTTTCAAAATTACTTACAAGAGTGGCGTCTTTTGGTCAACGGTCGCATCTATTACTAAACTAGTATGTCCACTCTGATAAGAGTTTTCATAATACATGACCATTCATGCAAATAGTGTCTTTCAATCTACTTTTGAACACGTAACTACGCGAAAATCTATCGTTTCAGTGAAATATAATCTATGGTTAGTAAAAGAAAATGCTCGATTTTTGTTATTACTAACTCCTTTTGCAGCGAGTGTTTCTCATCTCACGTATTTTTCCCCTTCCTAATCATCCTATCTAAATTAAGGGTTCGTCTTCTCGGTTATGAGTGAGTTTTAGGGTTCGCAAAGCATGTGGTGCTTCCAAACTGAAGCTACGGACAAGTTGGGAGAAATATATGGAGTTATATATCGCTCCAGGTTAAATTTGTCTTCTTCCCATTGTGAAGGCTCTCGGCAGGGAGCCCGTCGGCCGCCTCCACCTCTGCCTCGGGGATGGCGTTGAAGAGAAGAGGTGGACACACGCTCGGGAAGAGGCTGCTGAGCCTGGTGTACGCGAAGCGTGGTGCGGTGGTACAGCGGTGCGCAACTACGAGCTCAACCGCATCGTTGGAGAGCTTCGCAAGCTCAAGCGCCACAAGCACGCCCTCAAGGTTCTCCTCTCTCCGTATTGAAGTTATTTACATACGAGCACTTCTTGTACTTTTGCGTGGTTAGCCGTATATAAGCTCAAATGCTTTTATATAAATGAAGAGTCGATTCTTCGGAGAAATGGACACTATTGAAAAGGCTAAGCTCTAAACGGAGAGCTCTATAGTTCGGAATTATAGGTAGATCAGAGTTAAGCAAGTGACTGATACTGAGTACATTTCTCAATGTGGTGGTTAAATGATCTAGCGTATCCCACGTTCAAATCTTTGGTTTGCAAGAGTAAGATGGACTCCCCCATCTTATTCGGATTTCTAACCAGCGTATAATATGGATTTCTAACCGGCCTATAATACGTTAGCAACAACTTCTAATTAAATCTTAAATGCCATAATAGATTGAGAAGACCAAACAAGGTAATTGCAAAATCAGAATGCTGCACGACCTACCCAAAAATATGTATTCCTTGTCAGGTTTTACTAATGATGTAAACAACAGTATACAATAGCCGGCGCAATCGAACAAAAGAAAACTAATAGCATGGACATGGACAAAGAAGACGACCAATGGATTTGAGAATGGAAAAGACAATGATCGTCATTTAGGCTCTATTTGATAATGTTTCTATTTCTTCCAATTTATATTCCTTTGCTCCCCAAAACAAAAACAAAAAACAAAAAAAACAAAAATCCGTTTGATAACGTCAACTAATTTTTTTATTCCCTTAAATAGAAAAGTAGCCGGGTCGATTAGATTTGGAACATAAATAAGGAGTAGAAAAATTAGTTTCTTGTTCCCAAAAACAATTTCTAAAAATAAGTCATTTTCTTTCTTCTTTTTTTTTTTGCTTTTCTTCTTCTTCCTCGCCGCCCGCCGTCTGCCACTGCCGGTTGTTGCTGTTTCCTAGCCACTGCAGTCACCACTGGTCATCGGCCGTCGCCACTATCGGCTAGAGGAGGAGCAAGAAGAAGAAGAGAGGGAAAAAAAGAAAAATCTAAAAAATATATTAAAAAATTAATAAAAATTATATGTTACAAAAAAATTTGTGGGTCATAGCAAATGCATTCCTATTCTTTTTCTATTATGAGAATAGAAATTTGGTGTAATTACCAAACGTGTTCTTTTATTCAGAATAGAAATGTTCCTTGGAACAGATATGTTATCAAACAAGTCCTTATTCTAAAATATTAAACTACCCTATTGTCTTCTTCTTCTTTTTCTCCACTTTTAGTGGCACTAACAGAGTAAAATAATATGATAACTAATATAAAAAGAAGATATTGCAGTTGAACTTACCTTAAGCAAATTTTTAATATTAAATTAATTGGTTAACTTTGTTTTTTTCTTTTCTTTCTTTCACTTAACAGAGATGGACATTAGCCATCTTGATCAAAGGAAAAGATATATAGTCATTGAAGTGGACTTGATTCTAATTGTGGTGATTAACCATTCCTAAATATTTCCTCAGTCAAGAAAGGCCTTCAAATAAACAATGAATGCATATAGATCTCTTTGACAATCAACAAAGACTCAAGGAAGCAATCCTCAGTGCACATATACCCCAAAACACCTACTTCAAACAAACTATTTTACTTTTACAACCGCAGATAAGTTCATTGCCAGGAGTTGATCAAGGTCTTACACAAAATTCTAGTTTCACGAAACGCCTATTAGATTAGCCATCAATCCGTGAGAGGTTTGGAGCTATAACATTCATGGTGACTTAATCAGTACCTCTGATAGCACACAAATCAACCAACGATATGCCCACCCAGGGGGTCGACACAAATCTATGAGTTCAATAATAAGATCTGGCAACGAGTGGAACTTGTCAATGAAATGGATATGTAAACTTGAGTAGATTGATTAGAGGCAACGGTGTTTTAGATTCATGAGCTATATCTGTGAATATTTCCTAATAGAGAAACTCACTGGACAATAATAAGCGAGTCACAAGAACTATCACATATGAGTCCAATATATCTGCATTAATGTGTGTATGCTATGTACTCACACAGATAACATGTGCATCCTGTTCATAATGAAGATGAGAATTGCGCATTTATTATTGAATTATTTGCTTTAGCACCAAAAACATTTGCGACAAATTTCCGATATCAAACAGCCATTGACGAATTGGACATTCTATTGTAGCTTGAATAGGCAATCACCTTTACAAGGATGCTTTCCTGAATGCCTGAACACCGACGGTGATTGAGAGAAAAGCCAACAAAGCTCCTTGTCTAGAGTGTGCAAATTCTGTCCATGTCAAGGGCCTCATGACTTGGAACAGTGCCTTCTGGAACCGCTCATTTAAGTCCTCTAATGATCCAATGTTGTCAATTACTCTGTCTGCCTTAGATCTTTTCAGATCCAACGGCATCTGCGCATTCATCCTTTTCCTAGCATCTTTCTTGTTTGTTCTGTCTCTTGCCATAAGCCGTCGAAGCTGAGCTTCTGGATCAACTCAGACGGCAACGATGGGCCTTGTCCACTAGCCCATCTTTTCCTCAAATAACAATGGGATGTCAAGAGCAATAACCTTATGTCCTCTCAACCGAAGGTTCAAAATTTCTTGGAAGATGCCAGATGATATGTAAGGAGCGAGCAGCCTAAACATAAGTAAGAACACAAAGCTTCAGGAAGTTAGAAGATTAGAAGGTTTCTTCTCTTGAAGTCCAATGCAAGTGTTAACGCATCATTCAAACGAACATGAAAAAATCCAAGGGGCGTCATTGGCTTTAGAATGAATAACTCAGCTAAGACCAAGGCAATGAAGGTGCAAAAATTTCGAACTAATATCACAAATTACAGACAGCAACTACATCCATGATGGGTTAAAAAGAACTCATTAGAATTGATCCCCTGTTTCATCAGAGCAAGAAATTTCTCTAGTCGAGCAGAATCGTACGCATCTGTACTTATGCATGGTAAATTTGTTGTTGTGTCCAGCATGCTTCGATCCCCATTTTGAAGCTAGAACTAGTACAGCAAGTTTAGTTCAGATTTATCATTACCTATTCAAAACCTGACGCATTGCAGGATCAGAAAAGACAATTTGGCCCAACTTTGGCCTATCAACTTCTCCATCAGCTTGTAGAATCTCCTCCCCAAACGCAGCAACGACTTTTTGATTTTTCCATCCACCAGTCCCTTTCTTTAATGCATCTTGCAAGCACAACAAGGAATTCAAGAATTCCAAGAAGGAAAATACAGTCTTCAAGTCCTGTCAAGTGGCAAGATGCCATCCTCACTACATTGATCGACCCAATTGTTGAAACTTGCTAGAACAAGAATAACTCCCTGCGGTATTTTACCTGTACTCTCAAGCAAAACTATCTGCCCATTGTTACATGACACGGTTTAAGGTTGCCATAGTCTATCATCTCATGAAGGGAAATCATGAGTATATAGATATTCACGGAAGCTTAAAGTAGGAGGGACACTGAAAAACAAAAATGCAAAGCTCCTTAACATGGAAACTATTTAGCCAATAACAAAGGCATCATTTACCCAAAGAACAGCCCTCTCAAGTTTGCACAATGTTTCTCCTTGTTGGAGATTCCATCTTCTAGAACATTCCCTTGTTTATCATATTTCTCTTAAAGAAGGAAAGAAATCAATAGTAAACATACTTGACGAATGTAAAATAAACCATCTACCATCCCCTTGCTGTCATATTTCTAGACAGAATTTGATGTACATATCGTGATTGATTTACGGTCATCTACTTCAGGAAAACTCTAAAAAAATCCTTTTCAAAGATCACTTTAACACACCAGAATAGGGGAACATTCTTGAGGAATATAAAGTGAATCATAACTAGGCAAAGAAATCAATAGGACCAATAATCATGTCATGGTCAAGATACATATCCAAAGTGGGAAATAAGAATCTAAGGCAGAGAATGAAGATTTTCAGACCAAAATTGAAGGGAGGATGATTTCTCAGGATGGAAGCAAGAATCAAGGGAAGCTTAAAATGGAAAAGAATTATTAGCTAAATCAATTAGCATTATAGCTGGGTCAATTTGCATTATTAGTTTTTCCATTTCCTTTTATAATAAAATTCCTTGGATGTATTTGTTTTTTTGGTCGGTAAATTCCTTGGATGTATGAAAACTATAAATTGTACCTCCTATGAGGAATTATGCATTGAAGAAATGAAACAAAATCAAAGCCTTTGAGATTTCTTTGGTGGAAACATCCCATAGGCGAAGAAACCACGTTAGGAATTCCGTTCCTAACAACTTGGTATCAGAGCCGGAATCAATGGCGTAAGAGACCAACCCCGAAGACTTACAGCTACAAGCGTTGGCAGCCTTGCAGGACATTCAGCAGTGTCTCACAACGGTAGAAGGGAACCAGGGGCACGCTGGAGGCCGGAGCCAAGGCTCGATGCAGGGGTTTGTAAACCAGAACCTGCAGGACCAAGAGGAACTTGAGGAAGGTCAGGGGGGAGCGGCCCATCCTCACTGATGGTATCATCCCGATATTCCTCGATTCAACTGAACCACCAATGCAACAACCTGGATAGGGAGAGTAGAACAAATATTTCGATATAATCAAACTCCTGAAGACGAGAAGTTCATTCTTGCATCCATACATCTTGAAGGGGAAGCCCAATTATGGGTCCAATCACTACGGGCGGATGATTATCTACCATGGGAGCATTTCCGCTTCATATTTTTGGAAAGGTTCGGCCCCCCTCGATTCAATGATTTCTTTGGAGAGTTGACAAAGTTAACACAAACCGGAACTCTCAAGGATTACCAAATCCAGTTCTGACGGCTGCTTGTGCGATGCGGCGTGCGACTCTTTCCAGCGGAAGTAGTTAGTTGTTTTGTTAGTGGCCTTAAAGGACCTGTAAAATCTGATGTGTGTGCTGTAGGCTCAAGAACACTTTTTGAACGCAATTAGCTTGGCTCGAATTTTCGACGAAAGGAGCAATGCTTTACGAAGGGCCACAACTACTGTCCAATTCCGCTACGACCCCAACACGGGACCACCTTAGGCCCCATGGGATAACCGAGCAATGAATAATACTGGAAAGCCTAGTCCTACCATATCCGAAGCACCCATCAAGCGCTTAACATCAACGGAGGCTCAGGAACGGCAGAACTGCGGGTTATGCTACAATTGCGACGAGATTTACACCCCCTGACATAGGTGCAAGCGGCTGTTCTTAGTTGAGGTTGGGGAGAAAGAATCCATGGAAGAGGAAGCGGAGGCATTCGAGGAGCAACGTGAAGCAGCAGACGCGAAGGGGGGAGACATAACTGAAATCTCGCTGCATGCAAGTCCGGGCCACTGTGAAGAAACAGCCTCTTGGTGTGCTCATCGACACCGGGAGCATACACAATTTCCTCAATACCACGACGGCACGCAAGTTGGCCTTGACCATAGAGAAAGAACGTAATTTAAGTGTGGCGATGGCTAACGGCGAGAGGCTTGCAAGCATGGGGAGTTGTCATGCGGTGGAGGTAACCATCCAAGATACCATATTTGCGATTGATTTCCACATTATTTCTCTTTGTGGATGTGATGCAGTACTTGGGGCATCATGGCTTCGGAATCTTGGCCCGATTTTATGGGATTTCAAGACTATGGAGATGCGGTTCCGGTGTCATGGGAAGAATGTGAGATTAATTGGGATGGAGAAGGAGGAAGCAAAGGAGATCAACGCCAAAAACTTACGTTGACAGATTGGGCAATCATGGGTGCATGGTTTTTTGCTTCGGATAGAGGCTGATTCGGGGGTGGCAGCGGACCAAAAATCCACCGGCAAGACCGACTCAAAACTAGGACAGAACTGAGAATGGTTCGAGAAGGAGTATCCCACGGTTTTCATGGACCCCAAGGGTCTACCACCGTCACAAAGCCAAGATCACCGCATTACTATCGCGGAAGGAAAGGGTCACGTCTACGTGCGCTCTTACCGCTACCCTTTTTTCCCATAAACAAGAGATCAAAAGACAAGTTGAGGGAATGCTAAGAAGCGGAATAATTCAATCAAGCGACAGTCCGTATTCTTCTCTCATGATTCTCGTCAAAAAAAGGATGGGACGTGGCGTTTTTGCGTTGATCACCGCGCCTTGAACAAAGTCACGGTAAAAGATAAGTTCCCAACACCCTTAATTGATGAATAAGTTCCTGATACCACCTCCAATCGCCGTCGGCCATGCCAGCCACGCGAGCTTGTTCGCGGCAAAACAGAGCACACGCACCAGGGAACAGAGATCGCCAAAAACCACCGAGACTGAATTGATACGAACTCCTCTCATCGATTTTCTCTCACTTATAGGTTTCATTCGTTGATTTCAGGCCGCCGGTCGACGCTGTTCGCCATACCCAAATCGTCTGGCTCTGTTCTAGTCCGTTTTAAGGCCGAGAAATGCCAAGAGTTCGAGTCCTCCTACGAAGCTTCTTCGCTGGTGCCAACCATCTGAGTCGACGCCTCTAAGAGCTCGGTTATCTGTTCGATCGCCACTCGTGGCCAGAGGCTGCATCTCAAGGTATGTACATCATTGCTCTATTTTTAGTAAGCTGAGTCCGAACTTTGTAATTTAAGCTTGAGTTCGAGTACAGATTAGGAATAAAATAGTAGTCTGAGCACACTTTAATGTCACTGAAATCGTCTGGATCTGAATTAGTACTTCGATGATGCTTCTATACTCTGTGTTTGAAGCGATCACCAAGTGTTCGTGAAAATGCTTGATAGAGATCACATATTTATTCGAGAGTCTTCTTTTAGAAATTGAATGCATACACATTTATCTCATACTCAGATCGTGATATCTGCATATGTTTCGCCAGTCTTGCTTCCGGTTCCTTTTATTTTAAGTCATGGCCAACCCTTCGAAGTGACTATTGCTTCGTTTTCTGTTTCTGTGCTCCGTCTCCACCCCCCCCTCCCGCCCCGGGAGCATTATGGTTGGGTGCATGTGTGGCGGCGGCGGATATTTGTATGGATTGACGTGGTGACTGGAGTTGATCATTGGTGGAGCAAGACATGTTTAGCCCTCTGTATGAAGCTCGTAAATGTCATTCTTGGGCAAGATGCTCACGGGCTTTTGTTGCTTAAGGCGAAGGATGGACATCAATGGTGACTGTTGAGCTTTTAGGTTGAACAGCTTGGTCGTGAATAGTAACGGAAGAAGACCAGACCAAAGCTTGTGTGTTCAGGAAATAATGGAGGGAGAGAGTAAAGGTAAGGAAAGAGGAAGTCAGGGAAATCTGCAGAAATGCATGCTCTGGAAACAAAGGACCGAGAAGGAATAATGATGATGACGATGATGATGATGATATTTATAGTAAAAATAATAAAATGATAGAATCGCAAAAGCCAAAAGGGCCATGCGGTATCATTCAAGAAAAAGAAATTTCATAAGAAATTGACCAACTTTTTAGCAGGTTAATATTGCTATAAAAGTAATACTTAATAATTCGAGAAAGAAGGAAAGGAAATATATATGTGATAGACATAGTAAGCTATCTTTGGATTGGTAAATTTGATTAACGATTACTGGGTTTTTGCTGATTTCACATTCAAAGTACTGAATTTTGACATTTTTTTTTTTTAATTACCAAGCGTGGCAATTGATCAGCAAAATTTTCAAGTTCGGAAATCCCAAATTGTTGGGTGCCAATATGCACTAGTTGAATTTTGAGGCCACTAGAACTATTGGCTAAACTATTGTTCTAGAGGGAGGGAATAATTACCCAATCATATCTAAATCTATTATATAAATGCCAATTAAATCATGAACGTTTCAATTTTATTAATGTAGTCCTAAACTTGCGCATGAAATTTTAATATTGTCCTTATGACCTATTGGTACTAGAAATTGCTGACATAAAATCTAATTATTGCCAACTGTTCATCATGCCACACTAATGTGAACAATTTTACTTGTGCCACATCAATAATTTTCAGTGGCAATTGGCTGGAAGGATTACACTAAGATTTTGCGTAAAGATTTAGGACTACATTGACAAAATTGGAAAGTTTATAACTAAATTGACATCCGTACAATAAATTTATGATGGAATTGGTAATTTTCCCAATGCATTATTAATTTTGAATTCGCTTTCATTATGCACATAATAAATTCCAACTTTAGTGAGGTTTATTCTCAGTCTTGCTCTTCATCTAGTATTAGCTATGACAATAATAGGATTGGTGGGTGATATAAACAACTAAAATACTTAAGAACGTTGAAGCTATGTTCTTTCAAAAAAGTATATAAAATCGTCCTTAAGTTTTGTGTAATCTAGTGGGGAGTGACAGTTTTGGACGCACCCGAAGTACTTCCATTTCAAAGGATAGAGAAGTATTAAATGATGTTTTGTTTGCTAATGATTTAATAATTGAGATCTAGTGGCCGTAATGGGCCAATTCAAAGGATAGTTGGGAGTGGAATTTTTAATTCATTGGGAATGGACTGAGTCTGTTTAATAATGAGGTATATGGGTTGGTTCTATACTTAATCTTCAGTGTTGATCGAAGTTAATCAAACGAAGACCGGGCTTGAGAATCTAGAATCACTCAATAAGATCATAGTCCGCTATATATTCTTCTACCTGTGGCATCTCGAATTTTCGACTCGTCCCGAATATATGAAATGGGCATTTCGTCGACGCGCCAATGGTCCTTTTTTTCTGAGCTGATCACTCATGAGTTAACCCATCTATTGAGTGAAGCCGTTAAGGGATATAACCGCGGTAAAATCCCTAAAAGCTACTCGATAGGTCGGATCGGACTAAAATCGCGTTCGGTCGATTTTAACCACGAAATTGAATTCGGTTTCGGAAATCGGACGCTCGAGCATGTCACGGTTCATTTATAGGATGTTGTCTTGTCTTTCGGAAAAATTCCATCGAGTTCGAGATTTTACGGAAAATCGGTGCGGACGTTACGGAAAATTAGCGGAGATTCGGATGGGCTAAATCGATGGAAATTGGGGCTTCTAAACTAAGCTTGTGAGTGTCGGGGATTTACAGAAAATTATATGGGATTTTTCTTCATCGAAATTGGACCTCAATTTGGGAAATTGAGTAAGGAAATTGAATTAAATATCGTGAATTTCGAAATTGGGCATGAGGCTGAAAAATTGAGACTTCAATTGGATTTAATTTTGGAAAATCTATTCAAGAAAGAAAGGGAGGGGACAAGCAATTAAGGTAATGGCTAAGGGTTGAAGATATTGGGTCCCTCCTTAGCTTCTTTTGCAAGATATTTTGTGGAATTTTTGGCCCTTTCTTCCTCATCTTCACCGTGCCTTCCATCGTGAAGTTCAGCCTTCACTTTTCTCTTCTAGCTTGGCTTTCATTTCCTTTCCTCGAGGAACAGCCGCTTCTTCTCTCTCTCTCTCGTTGAACTCTCTGCCATCTCACCACCTCAAGTTTTCTGCCCATCTCCTCCACGTTGAGGCCAGCATCCCTTTTTCTTTTCTTTACTCGGCCAACGTTCATTGAAGCTACCACATGTTCGGTCAATTTCACGGCAAGCGAACCCCAAGTGTTGACCGGAGCCCCCATCAGCTCGTGTCTTCATCTTCACGAAGCCAACCCCGAACGACTGTCGAAGCCGCTTCTCCCTCTCACGCACAGCTTCTGTCTCGTTTATTTCCTCTACAATTCGGTCTCTTCACTTGAAAGCCACCGAAATTTTTGAAACTGCTAGTGAAGCCGAAGTCCAGTCCACACGCCTGTCTTCACTGCCCCAGACCTTTGACCGACAGCCCAATAGAAGCCCAGCATCTCCACTCCATCGTCAAGCGCCAGCGAAGCCAAACTCCAGTGAATCTTCAACGTTGCTGCCTCGATCTGCTCAGCTCGCCGTCTCCATCTTGCTGTGCAATTCGCACGAAGCGAGCTCATGAATTCCCGACAGTCCTCGGCCCAACGATTGTCAACGGCCCAGTCCAGCAGTCTTCAGTCCACAATTTTCAGCCCAGTTTGAAGCTGCAGTTCAGCCCATCTCGAGGCCCATTTGAATAAGCCCATTAGCCCACAAATCAGTGAAGTCCAGCCAGCTCATTTGAAGCCCAAGTATAATCAGCCCAGAATTTCAGTAGGCCCAAGCCCAGAATTTCCGTGGGCTTGCAAGGTTTCTTGGCCCGGCCCTAGCCCGCCGATGTCGTCGAAAGTCCGATTTCGGCCCGCCGTCATGATGGTTCGATCTCCATTTTTTGCCAAGTGAGTTTCTTCATTTAATCTTTCTTAGTTTGTTAATTATACTTAGGGTTGGTTAGATTTAATTAAATGCAATTAGGTGGTTAGATTAATTTAGATAAATTAAATTAGAGACTTAATTATGCATGTTAGGTGGTTAGAAATAGACATTAGCAAGTAGACATGCCATGTTATTTATTGAACGAGTCTCGGTAATTTTCCGGGCTCGTCTCGGCTTCCAATCGGGCATTACGGGCCTAAATTGGATTTTTAGTATTTATTTATTTAATTTTCGAAATTAATTATTTAATTATTTATTTTCCGGAAATTCAACCGGGATGGCCGGTGACCGGAATTTCGTGCTGATGATCGTGGTGCAGTCCGTTTATTTAATTGATCTTTATTTTGTGTTAAATTGATTTATGAGTGATTTTAGGATTTATTCCTAAATTGAATAATCTTTGGTTATTAATTGAAAAATAACTGGGCATCGGTTGACAATGCCAAAAATTTCTTGGTAGACTACAGAAAATGGTGGGATTTATAGAAAATGAAATTATTCTATTTTGGCTAAACCCGGTGGCACGTGCGTGGTGGTTGTGCGTGTTGCCCCTAGGTTCTTCCCGCCGGCTGTTGGCTTTCGGGGTTTCCTGGGTTACCAAAAAAAAAAAAAACAAATTAGGCCAAGATATTATGAAATTGAGGAATTTAATTACAAGGTGCAATATCGTTGGCCATAGTTGAAAGGGTCAGATGGGGCCGTAAAGCCACTAGATCTTGAGAAGGTCGGGTGGGGCCGTAAAGCCACTAGATCTTGAGAGGGTCGGGTGGGACCACAAAAGCCATTGAATCTTGAGAGTGGCATCTAAAATGGCACGTGGCTCGGTGAATTGATGCGTCATTTTGGTGAACGAGTGCCTTAGAGAATGCACGTGGCCTAGGCATCGTAAAAAAGGGCACGTGGGCTCGGTGAATTGATGCATCACTTTGGCGAACGAGTGCGCTTAGAGAATGCACGTGGCCCAAGCATCGTAAAAGGGCACGTGGGCTCGGTGACTTGATGCATCACTTTGGTGAACAGCGCCTTAGAGAATGCACGTGGCCCGAGCATCGTAAAAAGGGCACGTGGGCTCGGTGATTTGATGCATCGCTTTGGTGAACTAGTGCTTGTAGAGAATGCACGTGAGCCCATGGAATTAAGTGAGGCATCTTGGAAGAGACACGTGGGCTCGGTGATTTGATGCATCACTTTGGTGAACTAGTGCCTTAGAGAATGCACGTGTGCTCTATGACATGTAATCGACTGGTTCGATTTATTATGAGTAGTTAGGTGCCTATTATAAATTGTATTGATTTGCAGGTGGAATCTGAGGCCAAGGTAAGTCCTCTGACATGTGCGTGTTTAGGCAGCCCGTAGTGTATTGGCTTACTAATCGGGTCTTGGGGGTAGAACTTTGCTTTGAGACGTGGTCTCATTGGTTATTGAATAACCATTTCGGGTCCCTAGATGTAGCAGACTTGGATATTGAAGGTCTCGAAGTCAGTGCGAGTGCTGAAGGCTCCAGTTGGAGTGTGGAGATTGATGAAGAGGAGGATGGGGACTGTAACTTGTAACCCCGCTTACGTTTGTAGACCTTGTGTTTTTAAGCGCTTGATGTGAATTGGACTTAATAGTTTACTTTGTATATATATGTGCACTGTTTTGCAATGTATATAAGAGTGAAGGTTTGAAATTTAATCCTACTGTTTTATCCCAATGTTTTATTGTCTGGGGATTTTATATGCTTCCGCTTGCGCAATAAAAATAAAAGGGTCGGCGATACGTAGTCTTGGGATATCGCTTTTATAATCGACCAAGTTAAGGGATGGGTGCGTGCCCGAGGGTCGGGGCGTGACACTACCTCTATCAAATATTGGCATTTCAATCATCTGTGTGAAAATGTTTATACATATTTATTATTGGATAAATAATATGTATTTTTGGAGTTATACCAATCTAGATTGAGAATGAAATCTTACACTACTTATTTTTTCTCTAAAATCTTGAAAAGAGTTCCGAGTCTACCAAACATTAATCGATTTAAATTAATTGGAAGAACGATCACACTAGGTGAACCATTAGACGTGAAGACACAAGAGCAAGGCCAAACAATCCTCATTCAAAGCAGAACTGATTCTAACCTTCATGTTAACGTGATAAGTAGCAAACACCTCAAATCACGGACTCAATTTACCACCAATATCTCGCGCTTAATGGCCTTCCAAAAATCGACTCGAATCGACTCGAATGTATGCAATCGGCACGAACGAAGAGGGGATAACATGAATCACTCGAGACCAAACATAATTTTAGCGATGAAGTCAACGGTCGAAGTGTACACCAGCAACAAGATGGAAGCGTCCAGAGATCAAAACTGGGGACACCAGACCTGCATTGACGAAGGTAATCAAAGGAGCACTCTTGAAGGCTCTCGGTTTCAACATGGAGGGGAATACAAGACTTCCAAATTCGAAAATACTTCTACACGAGTCTCAGTATACTGAAAAATGACTAGGAATTGAGGAAAACCATCAGACACACAGAAGACAATCGAATAAGAGACTAGATGCAAAAGATACAGGAAAGGAGTCATGGCCAGATCAATGTAAAGGCAATGCAGCACACTCGAGGTCATCGAGACAGCCTTGGACGCAACCGGTTTTCACTCTGGTGGAGCCAAAGGCTCTCGGTCTCTACCTCGCGAAAACAGAGTACGAGGCTTTAACCTTGAGTAAGAGCAGTGACTGGACGTGATTGACGAGTGGATCGGAAGGAGGAGGCCTCTGAAGTGGCGACACCAAGAGTTGGAAGAGGTGACGAGAGAGTGAGTAAGAATCGAAGGCGGCGACAGTAGTGACTGAGAGCAGAGACGAACGGAGTATGATTGTGGCGGTGAGGCTCTATGTACCGTGAACGGTTACAGTGACAATCGGCAGACATAATGGAGAAGGAAAAAATGAAGATGGAAACCAGAGATGCTGGAGGTTACAGTAGCCGGAGAGTGGAGGTAGGTCGGACGGTGAGGCAGTGGCCGGGGGTTGAAGGTGAGGGAAGTGGTGGTTGGCGAGGGCACGAGCTGAAGATGAATATGTCAGAGAGGAGAGAGAGGAGAGAGAAATTATAAGGCGAGGTGTACAAGTGAGATGAGGAGGGTGTCGACTTCGTGGGCCGGGCCGAACGGGGCCTCCAGGTTCGAACTCACCTGAATATTTCCCAGATTCTTTACCAGGTCCAGGTGGCTGGCCTGTCGTGAAATTAGGCTTATTGGGCTCGGTTCTTGCTAAAATTTCAATTGGGCCTTACTGCGGATGTCAAACTGGACTGTGAAAGTTGACGGGCTCTTGATACTTCGTTTTTCAAAATTTTAATTGTTGGGCCTGAGATATCAAAATCTTAATGTCTCTGATATGTGCATTAATCTTCTTCAAAAAATGCAATTTGAAATCATTGGCAAAATCCGGATGCCGGTCAATTTTTTGTTGATTCGATCATGTGAACTCATATACACTTGCAGGAAGATATGGCATCAATGTTAATATCAATTTATCACCAAATAATCACAAATTTCAGTCTTGAATGCTCCTGAATCAATTCTGAATGTTGCTGGGTGTTAGTACCCACGTATCAATTGGAATGGTTTTGGCTCAGTTCAGTAGTTCTATGAATTGTCCAAATGTAGTGCCAATGTGAGATTGATTATCTATCCAGTAACCGCATGTTCGCAGTTCATCGGCATGGGTAATTTGTCGATTTTCAATGTTGGACATTGCTGGAAAATGCAATTTGACTGTGAATTTGAGTACGTTTGGCTTGGTTTGTTTATACTTTCATCCACCAGTGATCAGGGGCTAACGTATTATCCATCTCAGCCTTCCGAGCGTGTTTAAAGGTCACTCGTCCTGAGAATTGCCAGCAATGCATGCTAAAATTTAATGAGGGTCTCGGTTTAGGCGTGAATTCAAGGAAATTAATTGAGATAATTCGAGGTTGAATTTCATGATTCATGCGAATACATTGGTATGCAATTCATTTCCAAGGCTTTCGGTTAAATCGAATTTCAATTGAATAGGTAAATTGTGGGTTCCATGTGTCGAATGTTGCTGGTGGTTTCGATTTACGCTTTGATCTTGGAAGAGATTGCGGTGATTTAGGGGTTAAGTTGCTAGTTCATGTAGGTGCACACGCAAAAGGATCCATTTCATGTCATTTTAATATTGTTTAGTATAATTTCCTTTGCATAAATAGTTAGGTCTGCATATGATAGTGGGCGAATTTAGTTTACTGAGTTTTAGAATGGTAATAAAACAAGAATCCTTTTAGTAAACAGCTCTCTTTAAGTCTCTTTATGATTGTGGCGTCTTTAGCTTATGGTGGCTCATGTTCCGGGCCTTATTAACAATGTCATATATATTTTTTACCCGACATCTAATGGGTGTATATTCTCGTATTTGCTCTAATACTATTTTGCTTTGAAGTGTTGATTTCATTGTCTTGATTTGGTGCGTTAGAAATCATATAATAATTCAGATTTGATCATATACAGTGATCAATTTCATTATCCTGATCCAAAAGCTTACTTCAATCTAAACAATTTGTTTCATCCAACTAATTATGTTTACTCCAAAAAGAATCCCATGAATGGTGGCATTAAAGAAGAATACCATGAATGTGAATCCGGTGGAATAGGCCGCATCTCCATAAAAATAGTAGAGAGAAGCAAACACAAAGAGAGGGGAACATCGAGAGACGGGTTGAGTTTATTCATTATTCAGTGGTTTTTTTTTTTTTTTTTTTTGAGAAAACTTGTCTTCTTTAATTGCATCCGATAAAAACATCTTCAAGCATGTTCACGGCAAAGAATGGTATATTGCATGTTCTTTAAATTTATAATTAATGAGAAATCTCATGTCATATTTTGCTTTAGGAAATCACATATTCTTTTTCTCATTAAAAACCAAATTTATGTTTAAGCATAGTCATTGATTTGCATCATCTGTACATATTTCGCACGACTAGATATGTTTCATACTCTACTTCCAACATGATAATTGCCATCCTAATAAATTAGATTTTTCATGAATCATCGTTTTCCTGCATATTTCTCATTATTATTTGATTGAAATTTTTGCACTTGAAATCCATGGAACACATATAATAAAATAAAATAAAAACTAAAAAATCGCATCTTAAATAATTGTTAATATTAGATTGCAATGTGCATTGCATATTTCGTTTGGGCAGGCCTTTGAGCCTACAGGTCGGATCGGATCTTCAACCATGTCTGATGCGTTGCACATGGTTTATAAAATATAATAAATGATTTCATGACATGATTATCCAAATAAAAAATGCATGTTTCTAAATATGAAAAATAGTATATCGTTACCCACCCATGGACAGCGTAGTTGGTTGAGATATCTCCTCCAGCGAAGGAGGTCAAGAGTTCAAAACCCTGTGTTGTTAGTGATTAAAAAGGGGGCGGCGGTGGGTTCTTTGGCTAGTTTCTCCGAGATATAGTCATTTGTTGGGCCTCCATCGCGGAGGCCCATGAGACCCCAAATCGGCGTAGGCGACAAGGGCGGCTCGGCGGATCCCGGTCACCAAAAAAAAAAAATAGTATATCCTTAATAAATATTAAGGATCTTTGGCATTATATATATATATATATATATATATATATATATATATATATATTTAATCGTGGCATGAGAATCATATGTTATATGCATTAAATCCAGGATTTACATTGTATTCTTGCGGGTTTCCTAATTTAGAATCTCATATATTGATGCATTGGAAATCATGTAGCAATTACCGACCCAAAAAACAATAAAAAATCATATAGTAATTTAAGAAATCGTGATGTTTAGCTGGTGCATGACTAGGATTTAATACACTTTATCTCCTAGTTAATTTAGGTCATCATTATAGATTTAGGAGAATTTCCTATCTCTAATTCATCAAGAAAATTCCAAAAGTATTTCATCTAGATTGCATTTAGGTGCAGAATTAATTCATAATTAGTTTTATAATGAACATGTTACATATCGTACGTCATATAGAGATTGCATGCTTTCATTTAAATAGCATTAATTAATTAGTGCATCTCATCGCATGTAGTTCATCATTAAAAATAAACACCAAAAAGAATTAATTGGCATTGCATTTTATATATTAATCTAAATTATCTCATATAGCTTTAATTTTACTTATGCGCTTTTAATTTATCATCATTATCATTAAATAATAAGAAAAAGAAAATGATAGTCTAGCTTGGATATTACTTTTGCATCATTGCAAATCATCAAACTTGCATAGTCATATTCGCTTTAGAAATCATATTTTGGACATGCACACATCATTGTTTCCCTGTTCAGTAAATACTTACAGAACCCATGTTTCAATGCGCGATAAATAAAGATTCGCTTTTGCTTGCTCATGCGTTACAGATTCTTAAATCTTTTCAGTAATTTATATATTATTTTTCTGAAAAAAAAAAAATTATTATTTTAATTATGGAGTGTTACATTAATATTTGTGCACCAACATGATCACTTCTCATGTGTTAATGACATAGGATGAAACTAACAAATACTGCATGCAAAAACATTATTAAAATAAGAAAAAGGAATTGAAATGGCATTAAATTAATCTAGCGTAAAAGTAAGACATACTCTCATATCTTACTTGGGTGTCTAATGGACTTATAACTGATTAGTGACAACTCCAAAAGTAATTTTAAATTACATGATTGAATTAAGGACCCAAGTTACGATTAGTGTGGGCTTGAGAGAGATTGTGCTAGACAAATGACACCATCTCTTTCGAGAACAACCATTCATGTTTGTTTAGTAATCCATTAGTTTTCCTCAAGGAATGGGGTGACCGGTGCAATTTCAAGTAATCCACCATCATGGGTGCTAAAATGATAGTGTCATTATTCAATGGAGTGAAGAACAGGAATAAAATTTTCACGCATTTATATTAAGTTTTGGGGTGATGAAGGACAACAAAGTTTAGAAAGAAATAGGAGAATGATGGATACCTACTTACCGAAGATAAAGCATTCAACAGAATTACATTAAACAAAACAAGTCAAGTTTCATCATCGGAAATGTACTCCGAGTGGAGTCCACATACAAAAGGTCTTTAATAACTTCTTGAACAGAGAAATAGATAACAAACTGCAAATATTGTTCCTTTGCAAATAGGGCCAAAGAATCCGTGTAAATGGCGGGTAACATTATTTGCTAATTCTAATCTAAGGTAATCTCTTAGCCCCATGTTTCTGCTGCAACGTGTCCACCATCTGTTGAAACTTCTATAGTTCCTGAGAAATTTATGCTCGCTCGTATTTTATCATAATCATGTATATTTTGTCATTCTAAACTTGGAGAAGATGATATATAAAATCAAAAAATATTCACTATGGATAATTACAATCTTTTAATTTTGTGATTGCTAGACTGCTTATGCCGTTGGAAACTTCTTATGTCACGTCCCGATCCTCGGGCACGCGCCCATCCCTTACCTTGGTCGATTTTAAAGTGCGATATCCCAGGACAATGTATCGCCGACCCTTTCTATTTATTATGCGCATGCGGAAGTAGTTATAAATCCCCAGACAATAAAACAATGGGATAGAAAAGCAGGCCATATTTTTCATATTGAAATTCACAACCACACTTTTATTTACAGCACAACTCATAGTATATTTACAATACTATTTACAGCAAACAAGTCTCACACCTATCTACACTAAGAAAGGGTTCACAAAAGGGATGGGGTCTCAATCCACATCCAGGGTTGTACATTCAAGATCTCTCTGGATCATCTTCTTCATCCAAGATCTTTCTTCTCCTCAGGTTCTTCCTCTTCGGCTCCTCCTTAGGGTCTGAAATGGTTATTCAATAACCAATGAGACCACGTCTCGGCGAGTTCTACCCCCAAGACCCGATTAGTAAGCCAATACACTATGGGCTGCCTAAACACGCACAGGTCGGAGAACTTACTGTGGCCTCGCCTCGATTCCACCCGCAAATCGTACAATTTATAATAGGCACCTAACTACTCATAACAAATCGAACCCGGTCGATTACATGTCATAGAGCACACGTGCATTCTCTAGCGCACTAGTTCACCAAAACGCATCAAATCACCGGCACGTGTCTCTCCCAAGATGCCTCACTTAATTCCATGGGCCCACGTGCATTCTCTACAGCGCACTCGTTCACCAAAGTGATGCATCAAGTCGCGGGCACGCGCCCTTTAGATACCACACCGATTCACCACTCCACCGTCAATACGACCATCGGTACCCAAACATTTCCCATCACATAATTGAAATCAACCAATTAGGAACATGTCCTAAAATTCACAATTTAAATCAATTTCATATAAATTGAAGCTTAATTAAATAAACGGACTGCACCACGACAATCAGCACAAAATTCCAGTCACCGGCCATCCCGGTTGAATTTCCGAAAAAATAATTAATTAAACAATTAATTTCGAAAATTAAATAATTAATTAATTAAAAATCCAATTTAGGCCCATAATGCCTTATTGGAAGCCGAGACGAGCCCGGAAAATTACCGAGACTCGTTCAATAAATAACATGGCATGTCTACTTGCTAATGTCTATTTCTAACCACCTAACATGCATAATTAAGTCTCTAATTTAATTTATCTAAATTAATCTAACCACCTAATTGCATTTAATTAAATCTAACCAACCCTAAGTATAATTAACAAACTAAGAAAGCATTAGTAAGTAAAACTCACTTGGCAAAAGCGGAGACCGAATCACCGCGACGGCGACGCGACGGCGGCCAAAATCGGATTTTCGGCGACACCGGCGGGCTTGGGCCGGGCCTTAGACTCGGGCCCAACAAATCTCAACCCAATTGAGATTTGTTTTTACTTTTGGGCTTGGGCTGAACTGGATGGGCTCTTCACGGGCTGAACTTGGACTGGGTTGCACTTGTGGATTCGGTGGCCCAAGGAGCTGCCAATTTCAAATAGGCTTGCAGCTGGACATTGGTGGATCACGTGGGCCTGCTTTCTTCACTAGGCTGCTGGATTGAAGCTTGAAGTTGGGCTGCGATGGAACAACGGCCCGCTGGCTGATCGTGGACTGAAGACGCACGACTGGGCCGAAGACACACGCGCAGGAGAAGAAACGGGCAAAGCAGCTGCTTGCTTCGCACGTTGCTGTAGGGCTGGATCGTGGATTGCTCGCACTTCAGGGAAGCAGCTGCTGGCGGATGAAGAACTGTGGAGATGGCCGCTCGAATTGGAGTCAAATACCCAGCTTGGTGTTGACTGGTTCCGAGAGCGGACAACACAGGCCGCTGAATTTTTTTTTTGCCGCGTGGAGAGGAGAACTGCTTCGGTGGACGTCAGACTTCAATTGAGTGAGAAGCGGACGTGTCTCGGTGGCAGAGATGGGTTTAATTGCTGTTGAATGTGAGGGGAATTGGGGTCAACAAGAAGGGTTTCACGGAGGAGGTGTTGACCGGCGGGGAACAAGGCTTAGTGGGGGCTTCGTTCGGTGCTGCCAGTGTTGAAGAAGGAGTCAACAACATGGCCAAATGACAAAAGATGGTGGGGAGCAGCTCAGTGGACTTTGCCGATCGATAGAAGAAAAAAAAAGGAAAATGAAAGGAAGGCAGCTGGTGAGAATTCGGTGAAGAAAATAAAGGAAAGCAGAAACTGAAGTTTGCGTGGAGGAGGGGCCGGCGGAGTCGTGATCTAGAAGCCAAAGGAAGGCTGCCAAAGTCAAGATAAACATCAAATTTCATCATTACATGGTCCTACCAGCCCTCAAGATTATCCTCAAGTCCCCAATTACTTTCTTGTTTAATCTTCACCAATAAATAAAATTTTGAAGCCCAAAATTGCTGCATTTTTCTCTAATTCCGAATTATTCATTTTGGTCTTCAATTTCTTCAATAATTTCCCAACTTCGACGTCCGATTTTGATGTAGAAAAAGTCCATACCATTCCCGCAAGTCCCCTTCGTCATATAGCTCGGTTTGACGGTCAAAATCTCTTCGATTGGCCAACTGGAATTTTGATTTTCCGCGGCGATCGAACCGATTTTTCGTAAAAATCGGAATCTCCGAAAAATCTTCGAGGCCCAAGTCGACACTCCTGAATTTATTATGGACATGACCGAAACTTGATTTGAAATCGGACTCGGTGGCGGTTAATTTATTTGACGCGTTGTCGGCGTGGCTGCTACCTAGGTTAACTTTCGGATATTTTTAAATGCGGTGACTCGTGGTCGATTTTCTTGGCCACTATGAACCCACTCGACTCATTGGAATTGGTTATTTACACTGAAATTGAAGATTCCATAAAGAATTTCTTTCTTAGACTAGGCCTAGAAGCTGTGCAAAAAAGAAAAAAAAATATCCTAGATTTTGGCAGCCTTGAATGATGATGACGCTACTTCTGCAAAGATGATAAGTCATCCAAAGAAAAATGTCGAGACCAAAAAGACTTTGACATTTTGCCTTTAGTGGTCCCCACGTGTCCTTTCACAGAAAATTATGTAATGGCAAAGAAGAGACCCCATAATTCCTACCCATGAAAATTGCTATTTATGAAACCTATGGCATCACAATCTTATGAAAGCTATGGCATCACTGTCTGCTCTGGCTCTTCTATGACATGCGTGCTCTAATAACAAACACGAAAATTTGAAAGAAAAAAAAAACGAAGAAGACAGTATCATGTCACCGTCCTTTAGTGTAAATGTTTTATATTGGATCAATTTTATATCGGTGTTTCATAGATGCTTTGCTAATCCAATGTGTCGCATCCACAAGAGCTCAGCCATAATACAATTTAAGAGGAATCTCATGATCGGCCGAGCATATTCTCGTTCCTTTTATCCTAAACATGGTTGTCACTTGTCACTCGGTGGAAATGGAGAATAGTGCTTGTGGGAGGGTATAGAGTGGGACGAATTCAACAGTCACATTGTTGGCCTAAGCCTCAATGGCAACCGTCTCTCTAGCACCACTAGTTTTTATTAATTTACTCTGTCGTGTTCATCTTCTGTTAGAACTTCTATAGTTCCCAAGGGATTTATGCGCTTGTGTAATTTATCGTAATCATGTATATTGTATTATTATTTTAATATAAAATGAGGTAATGATATACAAAATCTGAAAATATTTATAATGGAGGGTTACCATCTTTCCTTTCCGTGATTTAAGGACTCCGAAAACTTCGAAGGAATGGAGAACGACTTCTGTCTGTTAACGTGAAAGATGGACGAAGGACTTTTCGGTGGCCTACTAAATTTATTCTCTTTGTGGAAAAAATATGAGATGCCATTTAAGAGGACCGACTACGCAATTATGACTGCACATGATCCACGGCATGCATGAGAATGCGATCTAATTTTTCCCCCATGGATGTGTGACCATTTTTTTCCTTTTGAAAACTAATGCCTATTTGCTTATAGCTTTTAACATTGCTTTAGGAAATAGAAAAAAGAAAAAAGCAGGAAGACTTAAGCAATATGTTGAAATTGCAAAACATCTATGGCAAGACATACATAAATGGTATGATTGATCTTAATCATCACTTCATCAGTAAGGTTTCCCACATCGATCGTTGATTTATTCATAAAAAGCTATGGGAATGTCCATCTATAAAAGAGTCTAGCAGCTAGACTAATTGAAGGTGCCTGTTATTTTTACCCATGATATCTAGATTTTTCAGTTGTTTGTATTATGCGATGTCTTGAGTCAGATTTCGCATCCAGAGTATAATTGCCTTTTTCATCTTATTGGAGTTAGGTCATTGATACTGAAACTGAAGAATTCATAAGTAAATTAGAAGTTGTGAAAAGAAAAACACCTAGTTATTGGAATTTTATCCTCACATTTCTCGTCTTTCCCACCTTAATTGATTTCTCTTCACACCAGATTAGATAATATATAAAAAAAAAAAAAGGGGAAAAAGTTATGCTACTATTGTCAAGGCCAACAATGCATGTATTAAACACCGAGATCAAAATGACCCAAGTATAAAGCATACACACTAATGATGGTGACTTTATATTGTCCTTTATTTGTTATTTTATTTTTATTTTCATGTTCGTTATTAGAACATGTAGGTCATAGAAGAGCCGACGGAAATGGTGAGGCCACAGCGCCGTGTTTCTGCCGCAATATGTTCATCATTTGTTGGAACTTCCACAGTTCTTGAGAGATTTATACTCACTCATGATTTGTCATAATCATGTATATTTGTCATTATAAATTTGGAGATGATATATAAAGCTAAAAATATTTTCAATCGATAATTATAATCTTTTAATTTTGTAATTTTGGGACTATGTATACTATTGTAAAACTTCTTATTTGTCAATCTAAAAGATGGAGAAAAGTCTTCTAACGGGTCTCTCAAATTTGGTCATTATGTGGAAAAAATATGAGATGTCATTTATGTGACATCCTGATTTTTTTATTCTGTTTTCGATTGAATGAGTTGGGCTTTTCATTGACGCACCTATAGTTTTTTTCTCTGAGCTGATTACTCATGAGATAACTAGTTTATACGGGTGGAGCCATTAAGAATTTTAATGCAATAGACTTGAGAATTCGACCGAAATCGGCTTGCTCGGCGGTGCTAATCTACAAGGGTCAATACGGCATTGTCAAAATCAATCGAGAGATCGGAAATAGGTCGGTTCGGCGAGAGGCATGTGATTAAAGTATGGGCGATTCTACCTAATTGCAAAATTCTCGTCGAACGACACTAAACTGATTTTTGGTCATTTTTATATCTTGTGCCCATATTTGAAACCTCGAGATTTTCACAACAACCCTGAGTCGCCAATGAATCGAAGATGTATAATGTGGCTCGAAAATAATTGACCACGGGTCAAATGCGCTAAAAATTCCTAAAAACTACCCGGTAGACTAGGTCACATTAAAATCACATAAGATTGAAATTAACCGCGAAATTGAACCCAATTTCAGAAATTGAAAGTTCTGTCATGTCACGATTTATTTTAGGAACGTTGACTTGTCCTCGAAGATTTTTGCAAACCCGAGTTTTTGGCGAAAATTCAAAGTTGGGTTATTTTGATTTGGGAAAATTAGAGGACTGCTTTTGGTTGCATTTTTGGCGTTCATGTTGGACTAATTGGCAAGGAAAAATGTTGAATTGAGTGTGGGCATTCTCCTTGACATTTTAGCCTTTGATTTGAGCCTAATTGGAGAAGATTTGAGTTGAATTTGGAGGAGAAATGTTGCAAATTCGTAGCCTTGGTGGTCTGCAACTTTTCAACACACTTGGGAGGCTTCTAAGAGAAGTTTGAGTGAGGAAATTGGGAAGAGGATAGGGCTGGACATGATGGGGCATGTGTGATGAGTATTTGGGATATTTTGCAAAGACTTTTGAGGCATTTTGGGTCCCCCCTTTAGTTGAGCTCTTCTTCTTCTTCCCTTGGCTTGCTTCTCTCCATCTTTGTGTTGTTTGAGCTCAAGAAAGACCAGAGGAAGCCAACTGAAAGCCCCTTGCTCGTCGATTGCTCCTCCACCTGCCATCCGAGTAGTTGAGCACCGCCCAAGCTCCCACATGCCAGCCCGCACGCTCGTGCGCCTGTCCACCCGTCTTCGCCGTCCCAAGCCCACGTTCGACGAAGCTAGGCCCGCGTCGCAGTTGTCCCAAGCCGCCTCTATCATCCAAGCCGTCTATCCAGCCATCGGAGCCACTTTGTTGTCGCCTGCTTGTTTGTTGCCGTCCCGCCTTGCCATTTCCCCATTTGTCGACCGCTCGACCAGCCCTCCTTCGGCCCAAAGCGAAGCCGAGTCTTAGCCCAAGGCGAGACTTACGGGCTGTTTTCCAAGCTCGTCTAGACCTCTTTTGGCGTCGCTTCAGGCTTGTGTCTCGCTTGCCTCTGTGTTGCCGTCGCCGTGAACTCATCGGCCCGCTAAATCGGCAGTTTACATGCTAAACCGCTTAGGAGGTTAATGATGCTTAAGGGGTGATTAGATTAAGTTAAGTGTGATTAGTATAATTGTTAGCTTGTTTAGTTAAATTAGGTTAGTTAGATTAGTTAATTAGGTGGTTAGAAATGGTAGTTAGTTAGTTTAATATGTGGCCTCGTAGTTAGAATGGTTAGAATAATTTAATTAGTCCAATAGGTGGTTAGATTAGCATTATTAGGACTAAGTATGTATTTATTGATTTAATTTGTATTTATTTAATTAATTTTGTTATTTATTTAATTATTTAATATTTTTCGGAAACCGGGATAGCTAGTGATCGGAATTTCGTGCTGATTGCAGTGGTGTGCTTAGTTTATGTAATTGAATGTTAATTTGTGCAAATTGATTGATGATTGTGATTTTGAGCTATGATTTCAAAATTATGAAATTTTTGTATTGAATTAGAAAATACCGGGTGTCGAGTTTTGACATCGAAAATGATTTTAAATACTATATCAAATAGTGAGATTTTAAAAGGAAATATATCAATTTTAAAGTTCGATCGACCATGTACCTACACACGATTATTTCATCGGGTGTTTTTTATACGAAGAAACTAGGCCAAGTGCATTATCTTAATTAAGACATTTGAGTGTAATGCACGATATTCTTGGCCAGAATTGAATGATCATGTGATGGTTAAGAGAACCCGTCCCCGATGTGCATCAGGTGGACGATACCCCTATATGAGATGCCCTAGCAATGGATGTCGGATCGCGGTAGAGGCTGAATCGAAGCTCTTTCGGGAATGCCATCTTTGATGTGTGTCGGGTGGATGTTGCCACGCACAAGGGATGAGGCGGCTGGCTATGCCGAGAGGACCGATGCGCGTTGGATAAAACACTGTGTGGGTAGTAGTTAGTTGGAACGGGTGATTGATTGAGATAGACGCGCAGATTATGGGACAAAATTGTGTGACACGGAATGGGACGTGTCATAACGATTTGGCCCTATAATCAGGACCCTTGTAATTGATTGAGATTGAGTGAGACGTTCCAATTGATGTGTGCATTTATTATATGCATCTGTGATATGAATTGTACTGACGTGCAGGAAGGAATTGACGCGAGATGAGTCTTATGTGATGTGTGGTTAGACTACCTCTAGACGTATTTTCTTCCTAGCCGGGGTTTATGCTAGTTATGACACAGTCACCCCCAAAACATTTTTTTGTAACATAAAAAACTCCAAACTTATACTCATGTGACACATTTACTTCATTTTTTTTGTTTGTTTTTTTTTAGTGATCTAAATCCCTAAACTTATATCCTTGCAACACATTTACCTCAAAAATTTGAGATAAATATGTCATGTAAGTACAAGTTTGGAGTTTTTATGTCATAAAAAAATAAATTTAGATAAATGTGTCGCACAGGTATAACTTTGGATTTGTGATAAACGTGTTGCAAAGTGGCTCTTTCTATAAACAAAAAGATAATATGATGATTCTACAAAAAATATATGGTATCAAACATGTGCTTTATATTTTGAGGAAGCCTCCAAGGCATCCGATGTAATTGACCTCATCATCATGGATTCGAGTCCCATCACACTAACTTTTTAGAAGCCCCCCTTAAGACATCCGATGCAATCGACTGTTTGGTCGCTGTAAGAGGGGGACTGTGATTTGATGAGACCATATGTTGGGTGTCTCGAAAGTCTCTCATACCCAATGCTATATATTAAATGAATCGTTTTCCTAGCTGACATATTTTAGGTTTTTTTTTTACCTAATTTCAACTATGGTATCAAACATGTGCTTTATATTTTGAGGAAGCCTCCAAGGCATCCGATGTAATTGATCTCATCATCATGGATTCGAGTCCCATCACACTAACTTTTTAGAAGCCCCCCTTAAGACGTCTCATGCAATCAACCGTTTGGTCGCTGTAAGAGGGGGACTGTGATTTGATGAGACCAGATGTTGGGTGTCTCGAAAGTCTCTCATACCCAATGCTATATATTAAATGAATCGTTTTCCTAGCTGACATATTTTAGGTTTTTTTTTACCTAATTTAAACTATGGTATCAAACATGTGCTTTATATTTTGAGGAAGCCTCCAAGGCATCCGATGTAATTGATCTCATCATCATGGATTCGAGTCCCATCACACTAACTTTTAGAAGCCCCCTTAAGACGTCTCATGCAATCAACCGTTTGGTTTGTAAGAGGGGGACTGTGATTTGATGAGACCAGATGTTGGGTGTCTCGAAAGTCTCTCATACCCAATGCTATATATTAAATGAATCGTTTTCCTAGCTGACATATTTTAGGTTTTTTTTTTTACCTAATTTAAACTATGGTATCAAACATGTGCTTTATATTTTGAGGAAGCCTCCAAGGCATCCGATGTAATTGATCTCATCATCATGGATTCGAGTCCCATCACACTAACTTTTTAGAAGCCCCCCTTAAGACGTCCGATGCAATCAACCGTTTGGTCATTTGTAAGAGGGGACGCGTGATTTGATGAGACCAGATGTTGGGTGTCTCGAAAGTCTCTCATACCCAATGCTATATATTAAATGAATCGTTTTCCTAGCTGACATATTTTAGGTTTTTTTACCTAATTTAAACTATGGTATCAAACATGTGCTTTATATTTTGAGGAAGCCTCCAAGACATCCGATGTAATTGACCTCATCAACATGGATTCGAGTCCCATCACACTAACTTTTTAGAAGCCCCCCTTAAGCCGTCCGATGCAATCGACTGTTTGGTCACTGTAAGAGGGGGACTATGATTTGATGAGACCAGATGTTGGGTGTCTCGAAAGTCTCTCATACCCAATGCTATATATTAAATGAATCGTTTTCCTAGCTGACATATTTTAGGTTTTTTTTACCTAATTTAAACTTATGATATTTTCACAACACTTTATACTAATATTTAAACTCATAAATAAATCTGTTCATATTCTTCTAAAATTTGACTAAAATCTAAATTTTGGCAGGCGAGTGTAAGAAGTCTATTAAATTCAAACAAACAAGCAATTACACGTATTTGTAAGTGGGGATTAGGAGGCAAAAAAAATGGTACTAATAGCATAATCGAGTTTGGATGAAGGGAAACAAACGGAGGTTAAAGATTAAAAGAATTAGGAGAGATTAGGAAGAATTGGTTTGGTTTTATATATATATATATATATTCTCTAAATCTATTCAAATCTCTCCAAATATGGAGCAATTCAAAAGGATTCGGAGGGATTCGAAAGGATTCGGAGGTATTTATCTATTAATAAACACAATTATTCTTCTATCTCACTTAAGCCCTTATTTTACATCTATTTATAAATAAGTAAAAGAAACATTTGTGCCATAATACATTCTTTTCCTCTAATTTTTCTCGCGAGCATCCAAATAACTCAATAACTCAATCCCTTGAAATCCTTTCTCCTCTTTTCTCTCTTAATTATATTATTTTTCGTTACTAACCACTACATCCACGCTGAGTGTCAGTCTTTTGAGCGATGAGTGAGAATCAATGTTCACGTGGTACTTCCTTCCTAAAGCTATAAACAAGTTACGATAAATATATATGATGCGAAACAATCCCACAACATTTATTTATGGGGTTTATATGATTTTTAAATACTTATAATCTCCCTTTAACTGAAAGACTTGATTAAAAAAATACTAACCTTATTATATGGTGGTTATTTTAGTCCTCAACCTATTAATTATGCCAATTTAGTCCTCAACCTTTCGACAATTTATCAATTGAATTATAAACCTTTTAATTTTGTTTATTTAGCCCTAAACATTTTATAAATTTGTGAATATAATCTTAAACCATTTAATGAATTACCAATCTAGTCCTTCTAGCTAATCTTAGTCAAAAATAGCCAACGTGAAGATCCATTTAGTGTCAACCATTGTATATGGTGCCGTTGGCGCTAGCATGGAAATTTTTTTAATTTTTAAAGAATTATTAAATTTTTATTAAATTTTCTATTTTCTTTCTTCTTCTTTTTTCCCTTCACAATGGCAAGCGAGGTTGCAAACCATTGGTCAAGGGTTGGCAACCCTTCCTGGCCCAAGGGCGAGGATTGCAAAGCCCTTGCCGATCACAAGCAATGGTTGTGGTCCTCGTCGGATCTAGCGAGGGCTCGTGAGCCTTGCTTTGGTCGGCGAGGGTGCCAAGACACTCACCCAAGTCTTGCCAACCATAGCAAGGGTGAGCAAGGGCCACAAAGCCCTTGCTTAAATCCAATGAGGGTGGCATCCCTCGCTCACAATCGGGAGGACTTCCCAATCCTTGCCCAAGGTTTGGCAAGGCTTGGTAACCCTCGACCGTTGCCTTGCCGACCTTGCGAAGGAAAAAAATAAATTTAATAAATTAATTAAAAAATTGAAAAAAATTAAAAATTGTGAAAATTTGTCAACGTCAATGCACCACGTCACATTGGACAATAGATGCTGAATGGACCGTCACATCGGTGATTTCCAATTTAAAATTATCAGAAAAATTACATTATTAATTCGTTAAAAAGTTTTACGATTAAATTGACAAATCCTCAAAAGGTTTGAAATCAAATTAGTGCAATTGATAGGTTTAATATTGAATTGGCAACTTATCGAAAGGTTTAGGACTATATTAGTACAATTGAAAGGTTTAGGATTGAATTGACTGCCAAGCAATAGGTTTAGGACTCTTTAGACAACTTTTCTCCTTTAAATTAAACTTTTTTTTTGTTTGAATATTCTAATATGGTATTAGAGCTAGGTCTTATTCAATTTTTTTCAGGTGTGTGGCACGCTATTTGTCCCTTTTTAATAAGGTGGTTTTTAAATGTGTAACTATGTTTTTGTGGTTCCCCTCCAATGGAGCTATATATTGATGTAGGTTAGAGTTTTCTTCTTAACAAGGCAAGACAGTTTTGTTTGGATAATAATCTAGTTCGTGCTTTCGTAAATTAGCGAAGAATAGATGGTGACTGGAAGTTTTATTTTGAAATAGTATAGAAATGACCTAAGACTATGTTTCATAGTCGGGATTAAAGTCGGAATATAATAAAATATATCATATCCTGTATTTATAAATTCAAATTTCTTTTTATTTGTACATATATATATATATACACACACACACACACATATTTAGTATCTATATTTATTATATAGTTTATTTTTTAATAAAATATTTATTAAAGAATGATGGAATGGGATATAAAAGAAATAAAAAGAGAGGAAAAATAATTAAAAATATAAGTAAATAAAATTGAAATAGAAGAATGAATAAATTTGAACTTGAAATGGATTTTCCTAAATTCTCTTCGTCTCTTTCTCGTTTGTATCTCTAATGAAGCTTCACAACTCCTTTATGGCTCTCGATTCATGTCAAAAGTCCACGAAAGCAGCAAAATAGTCGAAACTCTTCTTTTCTACAGCTTTGTGATTCATGTTGATGTTTCATGAAGATAGCAAAAGAGTAAAAAACACTATACTTTTCGGAATGGGAAATGTGAAATATCACGTTTTCTCTCTTTTACTAGATGTACCGTTTGCAGTAATCCACCACATTGATTTTGCTATAACCCATTTACATTGCTTGTCATAGTTGTGGCTCGGAATGCTACAACCAACCTATTTTCTATCTCGAGACATAGGTTGTACAATAATTATGAATTGATTTATGGAGATTATCTTCATTTGTACCTTTATGATTTCTTTACTAGTAAATCATGAGAAATTCTTACTAACGAAATCTGGGATTTGGTTAAGTTGCTTGACGGTACAAAGACCATTGGTTGTAAATGGGTCTTGAAAACTAAGAAGGATTCATTGGGCAACATTGAAAGATATAAAGCTAGATTTATTGCTAAAGGATTCACTCATAAGAAAGGAATCGATTATATGGAAACATTTTCTTCTGTTTCTAAGAAAAATTCTCTTCGTATTGTTTTGGCATTGGTTGTCTATTTTGATATGGAATTACATCAAATGGACGTGAAAATGACGTTCATTAATGAGAAACTAGAGGAGGAGGTTTACATGAAACAACCTAAAAGATTCTCCTCTAGTAAAGGTGAGCATTTGGTGTGCAAGCTTAAGAATTCTATATATGACTTGAAACAAGCATCCTGGCAATGATACTTAAGATTTCATGAGGTCATCTCTTCATTTATTTTTGTAGAGAATGTCATGGATGTATATATCAGAAGGTTAGTGAGAGCAAAAATTATTTCCTTGTGTTATATGTGGATGATATTCTACTTGAGACCAATGATAGGGGGCTGCTACATGAGGTGAAATAATTTATTTCTAAGAGTTTTGACATGAAGGATATGGGTGAATCATCTTATGTCACTAGCATTAAGATCTATAAAGATAGACCTCGAGAAATTCTAGGACTATCTCAAGAAATTTATATCAATAAGGTTCTAGAGAGACTTTGGATGAAAGATTGTTCACCAAGTATAGCACCCTTGTGAAGGGTGGCTTGTTTAATTTGAACCAGTGCTCGAAAAATGATCTAGAAAGGGAACAAATGAATAACATTCCAAATGTTTCTGCTGTTGAAAGCTTGATGTATGCTCAGGTTTGTACTCAACTTGACATTGCCTTTACTATGAGAATGTTGGGAAGATATCAGAATAATTCAAGTATGGACCACTGGAGAGCTGTAAAGAAAGTGATGAGATACCTTCAAGGTACCAAAAGCTACATTCTTATGTATAGGCGGATTGACAACCTAGAAGTAATCGTTTATTTTGACGTGGACTTTGCGAGTTGTGTTGATTCTTAAAAATCAACATCTAGATATATTTTTATGTTAGCTGGTAGAGTTGTATCATGAAGGAGTGCAAAGTAGACTTTGACTGCTACTTCCATTATGGAGGCTGAGTTCGTTTATTATTTTGAGGTTACCTCACATGGTGTATGGTTGAAGAGTTTCATTTTTAGGCTTAGAATCGTTTGTTCTATTTCTAAGCCATTAAGAATATATTGTGACAATTCAGCTACAGTTTTTATGGCTAAAAATGCCAAAAGTGGCAGTCGGAGTAAGCATATCGATATCAAGTATTTAGCCTTAAGGAAACGTATTAAGGAGAATAAAATGATCATATAACATATTAGTACTAAATTGATGATAGCCGATCCTTTAACTAAAGGCATGCCACCAATGAAGTATATGGATCATGTAACTAGTGTCGCGACCCAATTTTTCGAGTTTGCCACCTAACACTAGGTTGATGGACTACTAAGCCTTTAAGCTTAGCTCGGGCTCTCCCAAGCCCATACCAAATCGCGACTTAGGATTTAACATGCAAAAGATCATTATCTAGGAGTCGCCACTAATCGGTTTAGGGTAGGTCGATTAGACACCTAAGTAAAATAACGGGAGGATTATCTTACTCCTACGAACCAGAGATTTTAGGTACGGGGACTTGGTTACACTAGACTATCCTAGTGCCCTTTCGGTACCACTTCTTTTAATTTTCAAAATGTTTTGCAGGCAGCTTGATTTGATTTTAATTGAGCTTCCTAACGTGTGAGGTGATCATACATGTGCGCATACCACCAATTTAACACATCAAGAAAGCAAATAAAATAATGCAGGACTTACCTCAAAGCAACGAAAGCATCTGCATTTGTTAGATCAGAATTCACATCAACAATCTTAGATATGATTTCTAATTAACAAGAAATCACTCAATTTTTGCCTTCACTTTTTAATGAGAATAAGGTCCATATGCAATGCAATGTTTCTAATCAAATATGAAATGATATGGCATGACAAAATGTCTTAAACTATATGAATGAGTAAAAAGAAACTAATGATTTCTTAATGAACATGCAATAATTAAATATGCAATCTAAATTAACCAAAATGACCTAATTCTAATTACGGGCAATTTCTAATTAAATGAACCTAATAATAATCACTAAATGACGTGCATTCTACATGACCCTAATTCTACATGACGTGCAAATGATGATTTTTTTATTTTTTTATTTAAACAAAAATTCATAATTAAAATCACTAAATAAAATAAAAGTATAGCTAAAGTGAAAGCTAAAGTAAAATGCTATCTATTCTAAATGCCTTCCAAACATGCATTTTAAAAAAAAACTAACCTATCATGCAATTCATCTAAAGATCTATCTAGACCTAGAATTAAACATGCAATTTATTCTAATATGCCATGACGTGCAACTAATGCCCTAACTCTTAATTTTTATGAAATTCGAAATTAAGGAAAAACATGCAATTCAGATAATAAAAACTAACACCCTAGATGAATGCACTTTTTCTTTTTCTTTTTTCATGATTCAAAATAAAAATCTCCAATCTAATCCTGCAAGATAATAAAAAAACAACCTAATCCCAAATCAAACTTTTTTTGGATTTTTCTTTTACAAAAATAAAACTGGCTCAAACACCACGACATCAAATCAAACAAGATAAGATTGATATCCGAAAATTGGCGAACCATATCTCGCGCATGAGATCGGGTTGTCCAATTTAAAATTAAATCGCGAATCGAATCTCGGGCATGAGATCGGATTGTCGATTTTTGTAAGAGATTGCGAGTCGGATTTCGGGCATGAAAATCGGACTGACAAACCCTAATTTGAGGCAATTTCATGTCGGGAGCTCAATCTTACATTAATGAATAATTACACTAAAAAGGAACAAATAAAATAAAGTAAGAAGTAAAATAAAGCAAATAACTAAAAGGAAGAAAAATCTACCTAAATTGATTTTTGCCTTTTTCTTTTGTTTCTGTTTTTCTTTCCACAAAAAAAACAAAGCTTGGCACGTGCGGCTTATGGTGGGTGAGCAGCCAAGGGTGGCTGGTCGGAGCTCCAGCAGGGGGAGGAAGACGCCGGCTAGGGTTCCGTTGAGGGGCGGTGGCGGACGGAGGACTTGGCGGCGAGCTCGCGTCGCGGGTCGCGGGCTGGGCGTGAGCGGATGGTGCTCGGCAGAAGCAACGGGCGCAGCGGCGCGGGAGCGGCGGCGAGTGGCCAAGGCGAGTGGCCAAGGCGAGTGGCCAAGGCGAGGCGGTAGCAGCAGCAGAGGGCGAAGCTGGGAGCGAGGACGGGCCGGATCAAGCAACGTAGAAGTCCGGCGTCCGGGGGTCGGTCCGGCGGAAGCGGGAGCGCAGCTGGGTCGCGGAGGGGTACTCGGAGGTCGTGGGTCGCCCTGGCGCGGTGGTGGGAACGGGGTGGCGTTCGGGTCGCTCGAGCGAGGCGCGGGCTGCACGTCGGGTCGGCGGTGTTGGGCTACGGCGGGGAGCGTCGATCGAGGTTCGGGTGCTCCGGTGTTGCGATCGGGATTCAAGGCACGTGTCGCGGGCGGAGAGTCGCGGGCTCGGCGGGTCGCGGCCGTGCGGAGGCGGCGGGCTGATCGGCGGCGCTAGGTGGCTGCTCGGGTCGTCGGGATCGCGGCGAGTGGCGCGGGTTGGTCGCTCGGGCGAGGGAGATCGATGCGGCGTCGGGCTGCACTTGGATCTGGTGCGGCTGGCGGACACCGGCGGAGGCGATCTGCGGGCGTCGCACGGTGCTCGTCGGAGCAGCTCGGGTGCGGCTCGGGCGCGGCGGGCTTCGGGCGGTGGCGGCGCGCGATGGAGGGGCTTTGTGAGGAAGATGAACAGTGCACGTCCTCCTTGTTTCTCTCTCCTGGAGCTGCTTTTTCACCTTTTTCACCCTTTTCACCTTTTTACTTTTCTTCACCTTTTGTCAGAAGGATTGATAGCTTTTGGGGTCTTCCACGGACGTGAGGAAGAGATCTCTTCCTTCTCCTTTTTACTTTTTGACCTTTTTTGTTCTTTTTGATTTAGAGAAGCCCCCTTTGCTTCTTCTTCGTTTTTAGAAAAACCGAGAAGAAGCCCCCTCTACATACGGCCGTGTGTGTCGATGTGTGTGGCCTCCCGAACCTTATTCGTTTTAATCTATTTATAGACAACGAATTAGGGTTATCAATCTTTCAAAATTGATATCCACAAAGATTTTTTCCCAAAACGCAATATTCGCAATATTCGTTTTTTCCACTTGCCCTATCCGAAAAATTCATCATATCCCGGAAAATTTCAAATTTTTATTTTCTTACGAGATAATTTCCGATCACTTAAAAAAAACGGGCTTGGGCCAATTTGCTCGCTTCATGGGCTTAGTCCATTTAATTTAAACTCATCCACCACCGGTCCAATAAATGCAACCTAAATCTATATGCTATGCAATTAAATTATAAAATAAAATAAACCCCTAATGACTAAATGAGCCGCCAAAATTTAGGTGTCAACAACTAGTATGAGAATAAGTCCCATCATGTGATTTGTTGTCATATGGATGATTTTTGTTGTATGAAACTCTTATTCTATTGTAATGTTGATTCTCAATTTTTGATATACACATTTTGTTGTTTATGAGAATAACATTTATCATTGGTTTTGGAATAAATATAGGGTTTATTCATTAAGATGCATTATCACATATAGGCCGGCATTAAAGAAATAAGATGCATTGTGATACGTGGAAAATATTACTCGTTCTTAGAGAACATGTCGCCATGATTCATGCGTTTTGTTTATTTTCTTTAAGCATAAAGTTTTAGTGGATTTGGTCGGATAATCTGTATGATGAAAATATTGGAATCAAGTGGGAGAATGTTATATATATACATACTATGATCCCACATTTTCGGACTCACATTCTCTCTTTAAAGTTGCAATTATTCCACATGCAGTTTATCCACACTTCGTATCTTTTTGTGACAACCGCTCATTTGATAATCGCTTTGATGGGAGACGGTATATAAAATGAATGATTGTTCATTTCTAAAGGGTAATCACAAGATCTAATGCAAATCCTCTAATTTAGAATACACCATCAGTACACGAGGGGATTGAGTTAGTAGAGTATACCCATAATTTTGCTGAATTTCCGTGAATTTCCTACAAACAATTGCTAGAGCTTTATTTACTTTTGATCCTATTTTTTCCGTATATAATTTTTACCTCTAATAGAGAAACCATACTGCTAAAGTGATGATTAAGATTGATCATATTATTTGTGTTTGTCTTGCCATAGATAATTTGCAATTTCAATATATTGCCTAAGTCTGCATGTTTTTTCCCCCTAAAGTAATGTCAAAAGTTATAAGCAAATATAGGCATAAATTTTTCAAAAGAGAAAAAAATGGTCACACATCCACAAGGGACAAATGAGGTCAGGTTTTTATGCATGTCGTGAGTAATCATCCATGCTATGTCAAAATTGCATAGTCGATACTCTTCAATAGCTTCTCATGTTTTTTTTCTAAGAAAAGTCCAAACTTGAGAGGCCAGCCAACGGTCCTTTGCCCCCACTTTCACGTTGGCGTGAAAAGAGTCGTTCTCCATTCCTAGCCCTTGAATCACAAGAAAAAGAAAATACTGTAATCATCAATTAAAAATATTTTCAAATTTTATATAATATTACGATAGATTAGCTTCTCATTTTCCGTATATTTATTCCACAGTCTTAAATACTTCTTCTGGTTTCGTACACACGTTGTCGCCCTCGACCTTAGTAGCATAACTTCTTCTGGTTTTTAATCTAACCTGGTGTAAAGAGAAATCAGTTAAGGTGGGGAAGACGAGAAATGTGAGGATGAAATTCCAAAATCATTTTGTTTTTTTCAATCACAAGTTCTAACGCCTGAGAAAGTACTAATGAATTATGCAGTTTTAGTGTCAATGACCTACCTCCAATCAGATCAAAGAGGCAAATGCATTATGTACACGACTCGAGATATCGCCTAATACAAACAACCAAAAAAATCTAAATATCTTAGGTAAAAATAACAAGCACCTTCTATTGGTCTAGCCGCTCGACTCCTAAATAGCTCAACATTCCCATAGCTTCATATAAATGAATCAACAACCAACATGAGAAACCTTACTAATAAAGTGATGATTAAGATCAATCACACTATTTGTGTATGCCTCGCCATAGATATTTTACAATTCAACATATTGCTTAAGTCTCTTGGCTTTTTTTTTTTCCTTCTTTTTACCTAGAGTAATGCTAAAAGTTATAAGCAAATAGGCATCAGTTTTCAAAAGGGAAAAAAATTGGTCACACGTCAAGAGACAAATTAGGTGGCATTATGATACATGTCGTGATTAATGGTTCACGGACAGTCATAATTGCGTAGTCGGCCCTCTCATAAAAAGTCCAAATTTGAGAGGGCACCGAAAAAGTCTTTTGCCCGTCTTTCACGCGGACGAACGGGAGTCATTCTCTATTCCGAGGAGTATTCCTAGCCCTTGAATCACAAAAACAAAAGATGGTAATCATCCTCTGAAAATATTTCAGATTTTATATATCATTATCTCGCTTTATATAAAAATAATGATACAATATACGTGATTATCATAAATTACGTATAAGCATAAACCCATGGGAGTTATAGAAGTTCCAACAGAATGGTGAGCACAACAAAGTAGATTAAAAAGACTAGTGGTACCGAGGTCTAGGCCAATGATGCAACCGCTGAATTCGTCACTTGAGCACTAATCTCCATTTCCACCCAACGACGAGCATGACATGAGTAGTTTAGGATAAACGCAAGAAAGAATATGCTTGATTGATTCCGAGACTCCTCTTAAATCATTTCAAGGCCGAGCTCTCATTAGCGCGTGGATTAGTGAAGCATGTATGAAATGCTGAGATAAGGAGATGTCAAGAGCGAGCTCAAATCCGAGCCTGTTAATATATGCTCTCATTAGCACGTGGATTAGTGAAGCATGTATGAAATGCTGAGATAAGGAGATGCCAAGAGAGAGCTCAAGTCCGAGCCTGTTAATATATTCAATTAAATCCATATTTACTCAAAAACTTAAGCCAATGAGTTATGGGTCAATTAGAATATATAAATTACTCTACACCACATCAATTTTCCGATGTGGGATTTTTCTAACACAACTCATTCACACGTGTATCCTAACAATTTCTCCCTCATCTATGAGCTCAATGTTAGGTCCATTCTCCCTTAATTCAGGGCATCAACTTTAGGCCTGCATGGCTACAACATAACGTCCACCTATCCAGAACTCACAACCTGGCTCCGATACCATTTGTTGGGAGTGTGCAGCAAAAATCCGATACCTTCACTCGGGAAGATTGCCAAGGGAGAACCCAAATCCAAGCCCATTAATATCCACTTTCACTCAAAAGTTTTAAGCCAATGAATTATGGGCCAATCATTATATATTAACTATTTTATATCACATTAATTTTCCAATGTTGGATTTATCTACTCTAACTCACTCACACGTGCATCTTAATAAAGCACAAATTCAATTTTGATGTGAAATCTAACTCGAGATATCGCCTGATGCAAACAAGCAAAAAATTTAGATATTTTGGGGGTAAATAACAAGCATACTTGCTCTAACCGCTTGACTTTTGAATGGATCACTATTTTCATAGGTTGTTATAACTGAATATACAATGAACATGAAAAATTGGGTACTGACAAAGTGATAGAACAGATTATGTATCCATGTTTTACCGTAGAAGCTGGGCAATTTCAGCATATTGCTTAAGCCTCCATGCTTTTATTTATTTATTTAAGTAATGTTCAGAGTTACAAGGAAACAGGCCTTTTTTTTTTTTTTTTTTTTTTTTTTTTCAAATGGGAAAAGATGGTCATATATCGACAAGGTACAAATTTACATGCCGTGATTGACCGTTCATGTGCAATCGTAATTTCATAGTTGGTGCTCATAAGCAACATCTCATGCTTTTTTCCACTCAAGAACCAAACTTGAGAGACCCATGAGAAGACTTTTGCCCATCTTGAAAATTGACAAGTAAGAATTTTCTAGTAGTATACATCATAATTATCGATTAAAAGTATTTTTAATTTTTATATATCATCTCCGGATTTATAATGACAAAATATCCGTGCTTAGGACAGATTACAAGTGAACATAAATCTCTCAGGAGCTATAGAAGCTCCGACGAACGGTGAACGTATCGTGATAAATACATCACGCTAAGAGATGGCCTTAGATTAGAATTAGCCAATAATGTTAGTCTTTTACACGGATTGTTTTGCCCAATATGCAAAGGAACGACAGGTGCGGTTTGTCATTTATTTTCTGTTCCAGATGTTATTAAAAACCTTTGTATTAGACTCCGCTGGGAGTACATGTACTTCACGCCATGAGACTTGACTTATTTTGTTTAATGTAATTATGTTATTTACCCAAGAAAGGGGGAGAATTTTTTTTTATCTTCAGTGAATAGGTAGTCATCTTTCTTTTATTCCTTTCTAAACCTTCGTCGTCCATCATCACATCGAAAATTATCATCACCATGAGAAAATTTCATTCCTGTTCTTCACTCCCATCGTATAATGACAATAACATTTTAGCACGTGATGACGAGTTACTTGGAATAGTATCTGTCGCGACCTTCCTCGAGAAAAGCCAATGAAGTATTAAGTAAGCACAAACGGTTACTATTGAAAAAGATGGTGCATAGCTTATTACGGGCTCTTCCAAGCCTATACTAATTGCAACTTGGAATTCTCTTTAATGCCACCATTCATGGTATTCTTATTGGAGTAAACACAATTAGTTGGATGAAACCAGTTGTTTAGATTGAAGTAAGCTTGCAGATCAAATTAACGAAATTGATCATTGTATATGATTACGATCAAATCTGAATTATTATATGATTTCTAATGCACCAAATCAAGAATGACATCAACACTTGAAAGCAAAATAGTACTAATGTAAAGTATGAGAAAATAAACCCTATAAGATGTTGGCTAAAAAATATAGATGGCCTTGTTAGTAAGCCCCGGAACATGAGCCACCGTAAGCTAAGATGCCACAATCTTAATGAGACTTAAACGAGGCCTATTGACTAAAAGGATTCATGTTTTATCACCATCCTAAAACTCAGTAAACTAAAGACGCCCACCATCATATGCGGACCTAACTATTTATGCAAAGGAAATTACACTAAATAACATTGAAATGACATGAAATGGATCATTTGCCTATGCCTAAACCGAAGCGACCAACAACGTTCAACACATGTAAACCCACAATTCACCCTTTCAAATGGAATTCAATCCAAGCAAAAGCCTTAGAAATGTATCGCATGCCAATGCATTGATATGAATCATGAGATTCAACCTCGAATTATCTCCATCAATGCCCATCAGTTTCATGCCTAAACCGAGACCCTCAATAATTTCCAGCATTCGTTGCTTGAAATTGTCATGACAAATGACCTTTAAACACACTCGAAAGGCTATAAAATTAATAATATGTTGAGTCCTGATCACGGGAAAATGAAAGGACAAACAAATTAAGCCAAATGCTCCGAAGCCACACTCAAATTGCAGCCTCCAGCAACATCCAGCCAATGAACTGTGAACGTGTGGTAACTTGATAATATTCTATCTCACATTGGCACTACGTTATGGACAATCGAGAGAAACACCGAAGTAAGCCGAAACCATTTCAATTCACGCCTAATTAATAACATCCAGCAACATTCATAATTGATTCAGTGGCATTCAAGACCAAAATTGGTGATTATTTGGTGATAAATTGACATGAAAATCGATGCCGCATCTTCCTGTAAGTGTAAATGAGTTCAAATGATCAAATCAACAACAAATTGACCGGCACCCGATTTTCGCCAATGATTTCAAATTACTTTTTTCGAAGAAGATTAATATACATATATTATGAGATTGATATGTCGGGCCCAACAATCAAAATTTTGAAAAACGGAGGATCGAGAGCCGGTCAACTTTAGCAGTCCAGTTTGACTCCTGCGGTAAGGTCCAATTGACTTTTCGGCCGGAGCCGAGCCCAGTAGCATAATTTCACAGTACGCCAACCACCTGGGCCGGGTATAGAATCTAAGAAATATTCAGGCAAGTTCAGGCCCGAAGGCCCGGTTCGGCCCGGCCCACGAAGTCAACACCCTCCTCATCTCACTTGGACATCTCGCCTTGGAATTTCTCTCTTCGCCAGCCACCACATCCCTCGCCTTCAACCTCCGGCCACTACATCACCGTCCAACCTACCTCCACTCTCCAGCTCGCTGGTTTCTATCTTCATCTTTTCCTCCTCCATTTTCTCTTGCCAATTGTTGTCATAACTTGTAACCGGTCACGGTACATCAGCAATCATACTCCATCTTTGTCCTCGGTCATTACTGTCACTGCCTTACATTCTCATTCACTCTCTCTTCAATGGTTTCAATTCTCGGTGTTGCCACTTCAGAGGCCTCCATAATCATACTCCATTCATCTCTGTTCTCTGTCACTACTGTCACTGCCTTTGATTCTTGTTCCCTCTCTCTTCACTGGTTTCAATTCTCAGCGTCTCCACTTCAGAGGCCTACCCCTTCCGATCCACTCGTCAATCACGTCTAGTCACTGCCCTTACTCAAGGTAAACTCTCGCACTCTGTTTTCGTGAGGCAAAGACTGAGACCCCTCGCCTCCGCTGGACTGAAAACCGGTTGCTGGTGTATACTTCAACTATTGACTTCATTGCTAAATTTGAGTTTGGTCTCGAGTGATTCATGTTATACACTCTTTGCTCATACCGATTGCATACATCCATGAGAATTTTAGGAAGGCCATTAAGCGTGTGATATCGAAGATAAATTGAATCCGTGGTTTGAGGTGTTCGCTGCTTATCACGTTAACATGAAGGTCAGAATCAGTTCTACTTTGAATGAGGATTGTTCGGCCTCGATGTTGAGTCCTCACGGAGTGCATGCACGACTCACTCTTGTTCTTCCTATTATATTCGAACGAAGGATATTATAATAAGAGGAATATTGTATGCTCTATTTTTTTTTTCTTTCTAGTACAAACTAAATACAGAAAAAACTACATTGTTGATCGGTATTATAAGAGTATATGACTGCATGTACAACTCCTTATTGTTCATTGCCTTCTCGATCTGTTCCATCTTTTTGCCATTCTCTTAGAGTAGTGTAAGAACCCCCTATTCTTCTCATCAATGATCAAGTTCGCTAACACAATGCCGATCAAAAACCTGACTCCAATGCCAATTAGCACAAATGTCCAATCCAAAGGACAGTGGGGAGTGGAATTTTTAATTCATTGGGAATGGACTAAGTCTCTTTAATAATGAGGTATATGGGTTGGTTCTATACTTAATCACCAATGTTGATTAGAGTTAATCGAATGAAGACCAGGTCTAAGAATCTAGAGTCACTCAGTAAGAAAAGATCATTGTCCACTATAAATTTTTCTACCTCTATTAAATATTGACATTCAAATCATCTATTTAAAAATGTTTATACATACATAGTATTGGATAAATGATATGCATGTTTGAAGTTATACTGATCTTTGATTGAGAATGAGATAATTGTATATAACTTCTTTTTTCTTAAATCTTGAAAAGAGTTCCGAATCTTGTACTAATCTAACCGGAAGAACCATCACACGAGGTAAACCATTAGACATGAAGACACGAACAAGGCCAAACAATCCTCATTCAAAGCAGAACTGGTCCTAACATGAATCAATATCACATATTCATTCACCATCGATATCACATGCTCAACGGACTTCCTCAAATTGACACAAATGTATGCAATCGGTATGAGCAGAGAGTGCATAACATGAATCGCTTTAGAGACCAAAAGTTAAATTTAGCAACGAAGTCAATAGTGAAAGTGTGCACCATTGATAGAAAGGAAGCGTGTAGAGATCAAAACTAAGGATACCAGACCAGTATTTTCGAATGCAATCAGATTAACACTCTTGAAGGCTCTCGGTTCCAACATGGAGGGGAATACAATACTTCAAAATTCGAAAATACCATAACTAGAATAGTTGAGGAAAATAATCAGTTAGACACATAGAAGGCATTCGATTGAGAGGCTAGATGGAAAAGAGATACGGAAAAAGAGGAACGGCCAGATCAAAGTAGGCAACGCATCACCTTTGAGGTCATCGAGACGGAGGCAACTGGTTTTCACTTCGGCAGAGGCGAACGCTCTCGGCCTCCACCCCGCGAAAACAGAGTACGATAGTTTACCTCACTCAGAGCAGTGACTGGACATGATTGACGAATGGATCGGAAGGAGGAGGCCTATGAAGTGGCAACGCCGAGAATTGGAATTGGTGAAGAGAGAGAGAGTGAGCGAGAATCGAAGGTGGTGACAGGAGCGACCGAGAAGAGAGACGAACAAAGTATGTTTGTTGAGGCGAGGCTTGATGTACCGTGACCGGTTACAGCGACAATCGGCAGACAGAATGGAGGAGAAAAAAATGGAGATGGAAACCAAAGGTGGTGGAGCTTGGAGAGTGGAGGGAAGTGGTGGCTGGCGAGGGGACGAGCCAGAGATGAATATGTCACGCCCTGATCCTCGATCACGTGCCCATCCCTCACCTGGTCGATATAATAGCGACGTCCCAGGATGCATCACCGACCCCTTTCGTTTTTATTACGCATGTGGAAGCATATAATAAGAATCCCCAGACAATAAAGCAATGGGATATACAAGTAGGACTAGAAACTTGAACCTGAAAACTAACATCCTTATATACATATATAACAACTCGGTCATATATAAAAATATACAAGCCATATTAAAAGGTCGGTTTCTACTCAAACAGATTCCACAGCAAAAGTCATCAAATAGGAGTGGAGTCACAATCCTCATCAGGATCCTACTCTGGATCATCCTCAGGGTTCTCCTCCAGATACTCCTCTTCGGGTTCTTTCTCCTCAGGTTCCTTATTAGGGTCCTGAAATGTTGTCCCACAACTGGGATGAGACTACGTCTCAACAAGTTTTACTCCCTAAGACCCGATTAGTAAACCAATACACCTTCGGACTGCCTATGCACCACACGAATAAAGAGGACTTACCTTGGTCTTAGTCCCAACCTGCAAATTAGTACAGTTCAATAGGCACCTAACAATCTCAACATATTGAAGCATCGATCAAATCGACCTAGTCGATCACATGTCAGACGGACCAATTCTTGGTCATTTCAATTCAAGCAATCAATTCACGACATCAAATCAAAGCAATGATCAATTGAATTAGTCAATTACATGTTAGTCGAACCATCTCTGGGTCATTCCCACTCATACCATAATTTCCAAATGGTTTACCTAGTCACCAAACCACATATGTTTTCTCGGGCACCGTTTTCGCCAAATGACATACTGATCACCGACACCGTGTGTTCTTTAAGGTACCGTTTTCACCAGTGATGTTCCCAATCACTGAACCATGTGTGATATCTGAGGCGTCGTTTTCGCCAAGGTGATGTATGTAGTACATAGTAACGTGTGTTCTTTAAGGTGCCGTTTTCACCAGTGATATCCCAATCACCGAATCACGTATGTCTATCAGTCATGTACATTCTTTCTCTCTGGCGCCGTTTTCGCCAACGTGACGTATATAATGGACAGCAACGTGTGTTCTTTAAGGCGTCATTTTTACTAGTGATATCCTTAATCACCGAACCACGTTTGTCCATAATGATGTATGTATTAGACCGTGACGTGCGTTCTTTAAGGCGCCACTTTCACCAGTGATATCTTTAATCACCGAACCACGTTGGTCCATAACATCGTACCTGATTGGTCTTAGCCAAGAATATTTCCAGTCCACTCTCACAATTCTTTCCACTTTATAGCCCATCTACGTATAATTGGCACTATAAACTCACACTCGGCCATCTACCAATCAATTACTCAATTTCAATCAATTTAGGAAAATTCCTAAAATTCCACAAACAATTAAATCCGGCACAATGTAGAACTCAAATAAATAAATAGACTGCACCATGAAAATCAGCATAAAATTTCGGTCGTCGGCTATCCCTGCCTAATTTCCGAAAAATAAATAAATAATTAATTAATTTCGAAAATTAATTAATAATTATTAAAAATCCAATTTAGGCCCGTAATGCCTAATTGGAGCCCGATATGGGTCAGGAAAAAATCTCAAGATGCATTCAATAAATACTATAGACTATCCTCTAGCTAAATGCACTAACCATAATCCTAATATGCATCATCATTAATTAATAATCACTAATCTACTCTAATCTAACCACCTAATCCTATTTAATTAACACTAATCAACCCTTAAGATTCATTAGCAAACTAAGCAAAGATTAGTGAGTTAAACTCACTTGTTTTAAGATCCGCTCGGATTAATTTGATGAGCACGTGACGGAGCTCGATTCTCTCCAAAGCAATTCCGCCAACTGCGGTCAAGATGGGGCCCAAAATGCCACGCAAGCTCACAAACCCTTGCTGGTAGTTTCCAAAAATGGAGCCCAAGGAGCTGCAACGGGTTAAATTGGGCATGGCTCGGGTTGGGTTTGGCCAACGGGAGTGGGGTGCGGCCCGTGATCGAAACGGCCGTGAACCGGACCAACTTGTGACCGTTAAACTCGCTGGAGCGGGCTGCTGGACCCGCTGAGCTAGGCTTCTGAACGGCTTCAAGGGTGGGCCAATGTAGGTGGACATGAGGATGGCTTCGAGGCCGCGGAGACGGGCCGAGTGAGGCAGCAAATTCGGTCCAGCCGAGATGCTGCCGTTGACCTGAAGCGAAGCAGCGCGTGGAGATGGCGATGGACGAAGGTAGGGCTTCGGTAGGGTAAGTTATGCGAGGGAAATGGACAGCAACATGGGACAAAAAAGAAGCAGCAGCGTTCGTCGTCTTCGTGGGAACAGCGAGTGGGACAGAAGCCGAATAAGACAGGGGCATCGTTCACGTTGGTGGACCAGAGAAGAACAAAGAAAAGATAAAAAAACAACTTTAATGGATAAGAATGCAGGGGGATGTCGGTTTTGAGGGGAGAAGAGAAGACGTATGAGTGAGAGAGAAATGGTCGGATGGGGGGAGATATGAGTGAGAGAGAGAAATGGTCGGATTGGGGGGAGAAAAGAAGTGTAAAAGAGATTAAAAGAGATTGAAAAAAAAGGGAGGCACGCACGTGCATGGACCAATAGAAAGAGTGGCTCATCTTTGACCAATAGTCAAAGAAATCAAAGTACAAAGAAGACCGCAAGAAAGGATGGAACGTGGGCCGAAGGGATGGTGCGTGTGTGGGGGCGTGGGTCAAAGAAAATAAAACAAAACCGAGTTAAAATTCTGCTCAACTTCAACACGAGAATAATTGGTCACCCAAGGCCAATTTCAACCTCGGTCAGCACAATTAAAGTCCAGAATAAAACAATCCCTCTAACCCACAAATTTCTCTCAGATATGGATTTTCTTTCATTTTTCTCGGTATCTGATTTTCTGAACAAACAAATCCGATTGAGATCTAATTTGAAATCAACAAAAGTCCAAACACTTCCATTCACCGATTTGCTTACACCAGATGCCAAAAGTCTCTTCAAATTGGCCAATCCGAGTTTCTGTTCATTATCCGAATCGTCTACAACGATTTTCCGTAAAAATCCCGAGCTTGCCGGAATTTCCTCAAAAGGTGAGTCGATGTTCCTAGAATGACTCATGACATGACAGGACTTTCAGTTTCTGAAATCGAATTCAAATTCGCGGTTATTTTCAATCAAATGCGCTTTTAGTGTGACCTTACCTACCGGGCAGTTTTTAGGAATGTTTGATGCAATTGACCCGTGGTCGATTTTCTTTGAATCACAATGAACCCATTTGACACATTGGCGACTCTCGGTGGTCGTGAAAATCTCGAGATTTCAAATACGGACATAGGGTACCCAAAATGACCGAAAATCGGTTTAGTGTTGATCGACGAGAATTTTGCAAACACTTGATCACACATCTCAGTCGAATTGACCTATCTCCGGTTTTCGATCGATTTTTAATTGTGCCGTAATGACTCTTGCAGACTAGCACGGTCGAGCAGTCGATTCCTGGTTGAATTTTCAAGTCTATTGCATTTAAAATCCTTTAATGGCTTCACTTGATAAGTCGGTTATCTCATGAGTGGCAATCTCAGAGAAAAACACTGTAGTCACGTTGATGAAAGACCCATCTTATCCAATCGAAATCAAAACTTGAAAATCAGGATATCACAGAATATGTCAGAGAGGAGAGAGAGGAGAGAGATTCTAAGGCGAGATGTCCAAGTGAGATGACGAGGGTGTTGACTTTGTGGGCCGGGCTGAACCCGGCCTCCGGGCCTGAACTCGCCTGAATATTTCTAAGATTCTATACCAGGACCAGGTAGTTGGCATGTCCTGAAATTATGCTTACCGGGCTTGGTTCGGGCCGAAAATTCAATTGGGCCTTACTGCAGACGTCAAACTGGACTGCTAAAGTTGACGATTGCCCCCGAATCAATTCTGAATGTTGCTGGATGTTATTAATTGGTGGGAATTGGAACGGTTGTGCCTCAGTTCGGTTGTTCTATAAATTGTCCATAACGCAGTGCCAATGTGAGATTGATTATCTCTATCGCGCGTTCACAGTTCATTGGTACGGGTAATTTGTCGATTTTGAAGGTTGGACATTGCTGGAAAATGCAATTTGACAGTGACTTTGAGTGCGTTTGGCTTGGTTTGTTTATACTTTCATCTACCAGTGATCAGGGGTTAACGTATTATTCACCTCAAAGCCTTGCGAGCGTGTTTAGAGGTCATTTGTCATGATAATCGCAGTCAATGCATGCGAATTTATTGAGGGTGTCCGTTTAGACAGGAAATTTAAGGGCATTGATGGAGATATTTCGAGGTTGAGTTTCATGATTTATGGAAATACATTGGCATGTGATTCATTCCTAAGGCTTTCAGTTGGATTGAATTTTAATTGAATAGGTGAATTAGGGTTACATGTTTTGGCCGCTGGTGGTGGTTTCGGTTTAGGCTTTGATCTTGGAAGAGGTTGCGGTGATTTAGTGTATAAGTTGGTAGTTCATGTTGGTGCATAGGCAAAGGATCCATTTCATGTCATTTTAATATTGTTTAGTGTAATTTCCTTTGCATAAATACTTAGGTCTGCAAATGATAGTGGGCGTCTTTAGTTTACTGAGTTTTAGGATGGTAATAAAACAAGAATCCTTACAGTAAATAGGTCTCTTTCAGTCTTTTTACGATTGTGGCATCTTTAGCTTATGGTGGCTCATGTTCCAAGGTTTAATAATAAGGTCATGTATATTCTTTACTTGACATCTTACAAAATTTATTTTCTCGTACTTTACTTTAATCGTCTTTAGTTTAGCACTATTTTACTTTGAAGTATTGATTTCATTATCTTGATTTAGTGAGTTAGAAATCATACAGTAATTTAGATTTGATCACTTACAATGTTCAATTTCATTATCTTGGTCTGAAAGCTTACTTCAATGTAAGCAATTGGTTTCATCCAACTAATTATGTTTACTCCAAAAAGAATCCCATGAATGGTGGCATTAAAGAAGAATTCCAAGTCGCAATTAGTACAGGCTTGGGAGAGCCTATCCTAAGCAATGCACCATCTTTTTCAATAGTAACCGTTTGTGCTTACTAAAAAATTTATCAGCTTTTCTCGAGGAAGGTCACAATAGATGCTATTCCAAGTAACCTGCAATTGCACGTGCTACAATGCTAGTGTCATTATACAATGTGACTAAAGAATGTGAATGGAATTTTCTCACATTGATAATAACTTTTGATGTGATAATGGGCAACGAATGTTTAGAAAGGAATAAAAGAATGATGATACCTATTTATTGAAGATAAAAAATTTTTCTCCCCCCATTTTTGGTAAATAACATAACTACATAAACAAAACAAGTCAAGTCTTATCGTGCGAAGTATATGGACTCCCAGCGGAGTCTAATATAAAAGTCTTAATAACATCTGGAACAGAGAGATAAATGACAAATGCAGATGTTGTTCCTTTGGAAGTAGGGCCAAAAAATGCGTGAAAATGGGTAACATTATTGGCTAATTTTAATCTAAGGCAATTTCTTATTGCCATATATTTACCACAATACGATCACCATTTGTTGGAGCTTCTATAGTTCATAAGAGATATATGTTCGCTCGTAATTTGTCATAAGCACATATAATTTGTCATTATAAACTCAGAGATGATATATAAAATCTAAAATTACTTTAATTGATAATTACGACATATACGGCTAGAAACTTCTTAGTCATCAATTTACAAGATGGGCAAAAGTCTTCTTGTGGGTCCCTCAAGTTTGGTTCTTATGTGGAAAAAAATAAGAGATGCGGTTTACGAGGACCAACTATGAAATCATGATTGCATATGAACGGTAATGATATATAATATCTGAAAATGTTTTCAGTGGATGATTACCATCTTTTGTTTTGTGATTCAAGGGGTAGGAAAACTCCTAGGAATGGAGAATGACTCTTTTTCGTCCACGTGAAAGACGGGCAAAAGACTTTTTTGGTGGCCTCTCAAATTTGGACTTATTATGGAAAAAATATGAGTTGCCGTATAAGAAGGCCGGCTACGCAATTGTGACTGCAAAACCATTCATCACGGCATGTACGAGAATGCGACCTAATTTGTCCCTTGATGTGCGGCCAATTTTTTCCCTTTTGAAAACTAATGCCTATTTGCTTATAAATTTTAACATTACTTTAGGTATAAAAAAACAAAAGCCGGAAGAATTAAGCAATATGTTGAAATTGTAAAACATCTATGGCAAGACATACACAAATAGTATGATTGATCTTAATCATCACTTTATCAATAAGGTTTCCCATGTTGATTATTGATTCATTTATAAGAAGTTACGGGAACGTTGATCAATTTAGGAGTCAAGCGCCTAGACCAATAGAAGGTGCCTGTTCTTTTCACCCAGGATATTTAGATTTTCGGTTGTTTGTATTGGGTGATATCTCGAGTCGTGCACATAATACATTTGCCTCTTTGATCTGATTGCAGGTAGATCATTGACACTAAAACTCAATAATTCATAAGTACTTTCTTAGGCAGTAGAAGCTGTGATTGAAAAAAAAGAAGAAGCTAGATTTTGGAATTTTATCCTCACATTTCTCGTCTTCCCCACCTTAATTGATTTCTCTTCCTATGTGATTAGATTACAAACCGGAAGAAGTTACACTACTAAGGTCGAGGCCAACAATGTAGGTATGAGACACCGAGATCAAAATGACCCAAGTATAAAGCATATACGCTAATGACAATGACGTGATATTGTCCTTTATTTGTCTTATTATTTTTATATTTGTGTTCGTTATTAGAACACGTAGATCATAGAAGAGTCAAAGGAGATAGCAATGCCATAGCGCCGTGTTTCCGCCGCGATGTGCTCACCATTTGTCGGAACTTATATAGTTCTTAAGAGATTTATGCTCACTCATAATTTGTCATAATCACATATATTTGTAATTATAAATTTGGAGATGATATATAAATCTAAAAATTTTTCAATCGATAACTATTATCTTTTAATTTTGTGATTCCAAGACTATGTATACTGTTTTAAACTTCTCTTTCATCAATCTAAAAGATAAAGAAAGTCTTCTCGTAGGTCTCTCAAGTTTGGTCCTTACGTAAAATATATATATATATATATATATATATATATATTGTTGTAAAATATTGCATTGCAAATATATAATAAAGAAAAGATTGAGAAGAGAAAGCAAGTGAACACTAGAGATAGTAGAGAAAGCCAGAGAAGAGAGTGTGACTGTTTATTCTGATGGTTGTTATTGTACTTCAAAACTAAACTCCTATTTATAGGAGAACAAGAATGTACTTATCATCAATATCAATGTATTGAATAATACATGTATTAGATAGGGGAGATGAACGTTCATTGTATAGGGAGATGTACTTAGAATGTATGATACGATTGTACCATAATAAGTACATTAAGATAAGATGAATATAATGAATATTCATTCATGTATTTCATAACACTTCCCTTTGAATATTCATTGTATTCATTACGAATGTGCATCGAATGATACTGCCTCATTAAAAACCTTAAGTCGAAAAAACCCAATGGGACAAAAACCGGACAAAAAGGGAAAAAGAGTGCAAAGCACAAAAGATATGATCTCTCCCTTTTATGGATGCATTAATTGCCTTATTAAAAACTTTAAGCCGAAAAAACCCTGTGGGAAAAAACCGAACAAAAAGAAAAAAGAGTGCAATGCATATATAGCCACTGCTGGGGCTAATCAATCTTGCATTTTGTGAACTCGCTGCATATAGCTATAATGCATAGTTCATAATATCTCCCTCTTAATTGAGCCATGTAGCCACTGCTGGGGCTAATCAATCTTGCACCTTGTGAACTCGCCGCATACCAATGCCATATGCTAATTTCTCAAAAGTTGATGTTGGTAATGATTTGGTAAAAAGATCTGCAAGATTATTTATGGATCAAATCTGTTTAACATCAATTTGTCGATTTTCTTGGAGTTCATGAGTATAGAAAAATTTCGGCGAGATATGCTTGGTCTTATCACCTTTGATATATCCTCCCCTGACTTGTACAACATAAGTAGCATTATCTTCATAAATTATAGTGGGAGAATTTGTAACCGGTATTAAACAACAAGAATTATGAATATGCGTTATAACGGATCTTAACCAAACACACTATCTTCCTGCTTCATATAAAGCAATAATCTCAGAGTGGTTAGAAGATGTAGCTACTAGCGATTGCTTCGTAGAACGCCAAGAAATAGCGGTGCCGTTATAACAAAATAAATACCCGGTTTGAGGGCCAGCCTTATGTGGATTGGATCTATATCCAGCATCAGTATATCCAACTAAACCAGAGTTAGTGGAATCCTTGGAATAATATAATCCCAAATCTATGGTTCTTCGGAGATAACGGAAAATATGTTTAACTCCATTCCAATATCTCCGAGTTGGCTCAGAACTAGAACGTGCCAATAAATTTACCACAAAAGCGATATCTGGTCTCGTACATTGTGCCAAGTACATCAAAGCCCCAATTGCATTGAGATATGGTACTTGAGGACCAAGTATCTCTTCATTTAATTCTGTAGGATGAAATGGGTCCTTTTGGGGATCTAGAGACCTTACAACCATTTGGGTGCTCAATGGGTGAGCTTTGTCCATATTGAAGCGTTTAAGCAATCTTTCAACATACGCTGATTGATGGACGATTATTCCATTTGCTTTATGCTCAAGCTCTAGACCAAGACAAAGTTTGGTTTTACCCAAATCTTTAACTTCAAACTCCCTTTTCAAATATTCAGCAGTTTCAGCTAACTCTTCTGGAGTTTCAATTAAATTTATATCGTCGACATAAACTGCTACAATAGCAAATCCGATTTATGATTTCTTAATAAACACGCATGAGCAGATAGGATCATTCTTATACCTTTCCTTAATTAGGTACTCACTTAGGCATTGATACCACATGCGACCAGATTGCTTTAACCCGTACAAGGATCTTTGCAATTTTATTGAGAATAAATTGCGGGGAGTGCATGCTTCATGCATTTTGAATCCCTCGGGAATTTTCATATAAATATCAGAATCTAATGAGCCATATAAATATGCCGTCACAACGTCTATAAGATGCATTTCCAATCTTTCAAAAATTGCTAGGCTAATGAGAAAACGAAATGTAATCATATCCATCACAGGTGAATATGTCTCATTATAATCAATCCCAGGTCTCTAGGAGAATCCTTGGGCAACGAGTCGGGTTTTATACCTGACAACCTTGTTTTTCTCATTTCGTTTTCAGATAAATACCCATTTATATCCAACGGGCTTTACATTATCGGGGATATGAGTTATAAGTCTAAAAACCTCTCGTTTAGTTAGGGAAGCTAATTCAGTTTTAATTGCTTCCTCCCACTTAGGCCAATCTTGCCTTTGACGACATTCAATAATAGATTGTGGCTTACAATTATCATCCATAATTTTATGAGTAACTGAGAATGCAAAAGCATCATCAACGATTATTTCATTTCGATCCCAAATTTCATTATAATATGTAATGGAATTCTCAATATTCCCGGGATTGGTGTTCCTTTCATGGGTTTGCGCCTCTTCAGGGGCAATAAGCTCTTTAGGAGCAAGCACAACGACAGGCTCTTCTGGAGCGGATTCTTGATTCTTTCCCCTTCATTTTTGAGAAGCAGTATCTTTTGATTCTATCGGTCTACCACACTTCAAGTGCGGGGATTTTGATCCATTTTAGCCTGTCCTTCGGGAACAGCTATCCAAGCTGGAGCATTTATAGCTGGAATATGATAATAGTGCAAATAAACGTGCAAATGTGTCATTACGTGTAGATAATAGGTAAACATGGAACCATCTACAGGATGCGTCCACTAATAGCATAAAATATCGAAATGGTCCACTTTGTGGTTGTATTGGTCCACAAATATCACCCTGAATTCTTTGCAAGAATAGAAGGGATTCAAGATTAACCTTTGTTATATAATGTTTGATAATGAGCTTTTCTTGTGAGCAAGCCTCACAATTATAATCTTTGGACAACAATACCTTTATATCCTTTAAAGGGTGCCCTTTTGTATTTTGAATTATAGTATGCATCATTGAAGCACTAGGATGACCAAGGCGATCATACCACAGTCCAAACTAATCAGGGCTTACCAATCTCCAGGATGTGGTAGTGTAGGTTTCAATAGCCTTAATCATGACACAATACAAACCCATAAAAGAAGCTTCTAACTTCTCATGGATGGTCTTCAGGCCCATCTTATAAGAGGAAATGCCAATATATTCCTTATCTTGCTCATAAATAGTCTCAATATGGTACCCATTATGGCGTACATCTTTGAAACTAAGCAGATTCCTTTTTGATCTAATGCTTAGAAACGCATTCTCAATATGCAGGATTGTGCCATTTGGCAAAATAATTATGGCATTCCCAAAACCATCAATAATCAGAACAAGAACTGATATTGTATGGATTTGTGCCTTACACAATGTCATACTCGAGAAAAAGTGTCTACTACGAAATATAGTATGTGTTGTTGCACTATCAAGCAAACAAACATCTTCCTTTTTCTCGTTATTTTCCATTTGCATTTATATTGACAACTTCAGGTGTCAAGTATCATAAAATTTGCATATAATCCTTGCAAAATCAAATCCTTAAATTAATTTAAAGGATTTCGAAATATCCACTGCCACTTCATGAGCAGAAGGATACTTTTAGATTGGAAATTTGGCTTCGGGCCAAGAAAAATAAAAATGAAGAATTGATAGAAGAAGATGAAGTATAAGTTGATTAATAAACAGAATACCCACCTTGCAAAAATTACTTACTCAGTCGGTAGATCCTCGTGCTTGCAAAAATTACTTATTCAGTCGGTAGATCTTCGTGCTGATAACGTGTTGTAAAATATTGCGTTGCAAATATATAATAGAGAACAGATTGAAAAGAGAAAGCAAGTGAACACCAGAGATAGTAGAGAAAGCCAGAGAAGATGGTGTGACTGTTTATTCTGATGGTTGTTATTGTACATCAAAACTAAACTCCTATTTATAAGAGAACAAGAATGTACTTATCATTAATATCAATGTATCGAATGATACATGTATTAGATAGGAGAGATGAACGTTCATTGTATAGGGAGATGTACTTAGAATGTATGATATGATTGTACCGTAATAAGTACATTAAGATAAGATGAATATAATGAATATTCATTCATGTATTTTATAACATATATATATATATATATATATATATATGAGATGTCTTTTATGAGGACCGATTGTGCAATTATGACTATACATGAACCATCAATCACAACATGTGTGTCAATGCGATCATTTTTTTTTATTGGTCAAATTGCTACCTAATTCGTAACTTGTTGATGTGTGAAATTTTTTCCCCCTTTTGCAAAAAAAAAGTGACTATTCCCTTCTAACTCTTAACATTAATTAAAAAATACAGGGTGGCTTAGGCATATTAAAATTACACAACATCTACGGCAAGACATATATACATACAGAGAATGTTTCATCTTAATTGTGACTTTGTTAGTATATTACATGTTAATTTTAAATTCGCTTTTAAGAATCCATCCGGAAGTCTAATGGCTAGACCAATAGAATGCGCCTATTATTTAGGCTCAAAATGTCTCAAAATTTTCGCTGGCTTGTATTAGGTGATATCTCGAGTCAAAGTACAAACAAATTAAAATTTTCCCTTTGATCTGATTGATAGCAAGTAATGTTGAAACTAACGAGTTCATAAAGAATTGCTTTCTTAGACTAGGTCTTAGAAGTTGTGAAAAAAAAAAAAAAAAAAGAAGCTAAATTTTGGCAGAATGGCGATGACTCTGGGGAAGCTAAGTTGAAAAGACTTGTGAATGTATCTTAGATGATGGAATATATATAGAGTGCTTGAGTTGAATTATATATGATGCCCTTTTTCCGGTTCCAGCCGAATCAATTACGGGCAACTAAATCTTTTTGTTGGGTTCTTCAAATTTATATGGTATTCTTGATAAATACATAACAAATTATATGTTGACAGCCATGGTACTTAAGTAAATATTAGGTATGAGAACTAAAGTTGTCTCTTAGGGAAGAAGATTCTCTTAGGAGCAAAGGAAATAAAGGGAAAAAGAAATCCCGAAATCTGATTAAACATTAGTATGATTTTTCGAATCTCTTTCCTCTATGGACCCACCCGAATGAATTCGAATTGACAAGCAGGCATGAAAGTGGAGTCAAAGAATGATGGTAGTTCCAAAGACACAATTGGATTCACTTTCAATATATGCTTCGTCCTCGTATCAATCACTTACTAATCAATTCGAATCAACGATTAAGCATTAAAGTTAAGTCAGAGAATATGCTTCATCCTCTTACAATAATTACTATAACATTATAGAGGTGGAATCACTACCAATTGTTCTAAAACCTTAAACTATTAAACGAATGCGTTGTTTAATATTTAAATATTCTATCATTTTCCCTCATGCTTAGTTTGGAATTTTTTTGCCATAGTACTAAGCAGATGACATATTTAAGTGGGAAGGCAAATGAGACCTGAAAAAAATTTGAATTTAAGAGTTTCCAGCTCTGATTCCACGTGAGATTTAGAGGAATCACTGCCAAATATTCTAAAAATTTAAGCACTTAAATGAAAATGTGATTTTATATTTAAATATTCTATCGAATACATTGCTTATTTTGTATAATCCATTATTCTTTCGGCAGATTACATTTAATTTTCCTAGTGGAACATGAAACTACTCGCATGATCCCTCAATCCAGTGACGAGGGTACAAATAGCTTGAGGCCAACCGAGACAACCAATGGACCTCTTATTTTCACCTCGGAGAGGAAATGGTCCATCCAAGTTCAGAAGAAGAGAGAATATATCACGGACAGAATGTGATGAGGTAACTAGCCCCACCCGTGCAATTAAAAGTGCTGCTCGTGTCGTCGTAAGCGTAGCTGTAAGCTTGAGGGCACTGGTCCTTGAAAATCTTCGAGTAGTTCGTCGGCGGGCACGTCGCTGGCGTCCCGTACGCCCCAGTGCAGCAGTACTGCGGCTGGTTTAACGCCAGGCACGCGCTCTTGCACGCCACGATACTCCCGTCCGACCCCTTCACCGCCAGCTCTGACGGGCACACGGAGTTGACGTTGGCTGCGCAGCTGGTCGTGGTGCACCCACTGCCGCTGCCCTGTGGGGTTATAGAGAGGGGCAGGTTGAAGCCGTCCACGAGGCTGACGTCATAGATGCCGTTTTGGCCGGAGCCTGGTGCCGCGAGAGTGAACTCCGCCAAGGTGGCCGGCGGGATTGCCCCCGCACCGTTGCAGCTCACCTGCCCAGACCCACAGTCGGCGGTGGTGCATACGAATTTGCCGGAGGCATCAGTGGCGCAGCCCGTTCTGCCCCACACCCGGCCACTGGTCCACGTGTCCGGGACGTCATTGATAGAGAAGGTTGTGCCCGTGGCGAGCTCGAACCCGGTTGAGGATAGCTGCCCACCACCCCCGCCGGTGAGCGTCCCGGGCCAGACTGTGTAGGAGCACTTGTTGGTGAAGGTGAGTGTGGCTGCGCCGGCTCCTCCTACAAGCATGCATCCAAGCCATAAAATTGATGTACGCGGATAAATTATTTTTCCTCCTGGGGTTTATCAGCTCGGGAATCTCCATAACAAAGATGGAAATTTGAACATAGGACTTTAACTTCCGAATCCCAAAAAACAAAAAATTAAGCTTAGGATCTTATTTTCTAGTTTCAGAAGAAGGTAATGTTAATGTAGAAATTTGTAACAGTTGAAAATAGATAGATTATGATGACAATGTACTTACTTGCGAGGAGGACTAGGAAAGGCAGGAAGAGGTAAAAAGATGCTCTTCCGTCCATGATCGAGAGATTCAGATTTTTTTTTTTTTCGATTTATCGTTTCTCTAGTATAGGAGGTATATATATAGAATGCCGGGGAAGCAAAATTTGAAATGACGTTGGAAAAGTATTTTAGACCGGGAAGCTAAGTTTGAAATGACTTTGGAAAAGTATTTTAGACGGTGGATTAAATATATAGGAAATGAGAAGCTAATTTACCATATTTTTATGTAAAATTTGAAAATATTTTTAATCGATGATTGGGATCTATTTTTTTGGTGATTCAAGGGTGAAGAATGGAGAATGACTCTTGCACGCCAACGTGAAAGTGCGGCCGTTGGCTGGCCTCTCATGTTTGGTCTTTACTTTGAAAAACATGAGAAGCTATTGAAGAGTATCTATTTTTTCTGTACTCTGTGTTTGAAGCGATCGCCAAGTGTTCGCGAAAATGCTTGATCGAGATAGCATATTTATTCGAGTGGCTTCTCCTAGAAATTGAATGCATACCACCCCCCCCCCGGGGCGCAAGTACTCTGGTTGGGTGCATGTGTGGTGGCGGTGGATGTTTGTATGGATTGACGTGGTGACTGGAGTTGATCATTGGTGGAGCAAGACATGTTTAGGCCTCTGTATGAAGCTCGTAAATGTCATTCTTAAGGCGAAGGATGGACATCAATGGTGACTGTTTAACTTTTAGGTTGAACAACTTGGTCGTGAATAGTAACGGAAGAATACCAGACCAAAGATTGTGCGTTAAGGAAATAATGGAGGGAGAGAGTAAAGGCAAGGAAAGAGCAAGCCAAGGAAATCTGCAGAAATGCATGTTCTGGAAACGAAGGACCGAGAAGGAATAATGATGCTGACGACGACGATGATGATATTTATAGTAAAAATAATAAAATGATAGAATCACAAAAGCCAAAAGGGCCATGCGGTATCATTCAAGAAAAGAAAATTTCATAAGAAATTGACCGACTTTTTTAGCAGGTTAATATTGCTATAAAAGTAATACTTAATAATTCGAGAAAGAAGGAAAGGAAATATGTACGTGATAGACATAGTAAGCTATCTTTGGATTGGTAAATTTGATTAACGATTACTGGGTTTTTGCTGATTTCACGTTCAAAGTACTGAATTTTGACATTTTTTTAATTACCAAGCGTGGTAATTAATCAGCAAAATTTTCAAGTTCAGAAATCCCAAATTGTTGGGTGCCAATATGCACTAGTTGAATTTTGAGGCCACTAGAACTATTGGCTAAACTATTGTTCTAGAGGGAGGGAATAATTACCTAATCAGATCTAAATCTATTATACAAATGCCAATTAAATTATAAAGTTTTCAATTTTATTAACATAGTTCTAAACTTGGGCACAAAATTTTAATATTGTCCTTATGACCTATTGGTACTAGAAATTGTTGACGTAACATCTAATCATTGCCGACTGTTCGGCATGCCACACTAATGTGAACAATTTTACTCGCGCCGCATCAATAATTTTCAGTGGCAATTGGCTGGAAGGATTACACTAAGATTTTGCATAAAGATTTAGGACTACATTGGCAAAATTGAAAAGTTAATGACTAAATTGACATCCGTACAATAAGTTTATGATGGAATTGGTAATTTTCCCAATGCATTATTAATTTCGAATTCACTTTCATTATGCACATAATAAATTCCAACTTTAGCGAGGTTTATTCTCAGTCTTGCTCTTGCTCTAGTATTAGCTATGAAAAGAATAGGATTGGTGGGTGATATAAACAACTAAAATACTTAAGAACGTTGAAGCTATGTTCTTTCAAAAAATAGTATATAAAATCGTCCTTAAAGTTTCGTGTAATCTAGTGGGCAGTGACAGTTTTGGACGCACCCGAAGTACTTCCATTTCAAAGGATAGAGAAGTATTAAATGATATTTTGTTTGCTAATGATTTAATAATTGAGATTTAGCGGCCTTAATGGGCCAATTCAAAGGATAGTTGAGAGTGGAACTTTTAATTCATTGGGAATGGACTAAGTCTGTTTAATGATAGGTATATGGGTTGGTTCTATACTTAATCTTCAGTGTTGATTGAAGTTAATCGAGCGAAGACCGGGCTTGAGAATCTAGAGTCACTCAATAAGATCATAGTCCGCTATATATTCTTCTACCTCTATCGAATATTGGCATTTCAATCATCTGTGTAAAAATGTTTATACATTTTTATTATTGGATAAATGATATGTATTTTTGGAGTCATACCAATCTAGATTGAGAATGAGATAATCGTATATTACTTATTTTTTCTCTTAAATCTTGAAAGGAGTTCTAAGTCTACCAAACATTAATCGATTCAAATTAACTGGAAGAACGATCACACTAGGTGAACCATTACACGTGAAGAAACAAGAGCAAGGCCAAACGATCCTCATTCAAAGCAGAACTGACTTTGACCTTCATGTTAACGTGATAAGTAGCAAACACCTCAAATCACGGACTCAATTTACCAGCAATATCTCACGCTTAATGGCCTTCCAAAAATCGACTCTAATGTATGCAATTGGCACAAGCGAAGAGGGGATAATGTTGCGATAGGGCGAGCGATCGAACAATAATATAGATAGAAGAAGAAAATATATCGGGCACCAGATTTACGTGGTTCAGTCGTAAAGACCTACGTCCACGGGGAGAGCAGCAGCGAATTTCACTATAGATCAAGCGATATAAGGAGATTACACACTCAAGTCACTCAAACACTCTCTCGGTGTTTCCCAAACCCCAATTACACCTAATACACCAATCTTTCTTGGATGTAAATCACGAATAAGCTTTGTCGCACGAGAAACCTGAAGACCCGCTATCAAGCACCCAGCGCCTACGGACGTCTCTCACAAACAGAGAAAACCACGGCACTCAAAATAAGAACGGCGCTTCAATATGTGGCTTTGCTCACCACTCGTGTGCGGCTTCATAGGATTTTTCTCTCTTTCGCGGCAAGCTTCGTTTCTCTCGTGGACTTGCGGCAGCAACTCACCGAAAAGAAGAAACCCTCTCGTGGACGTGGAAGACCTGCAAAGATTGCCTTATATATGTGTGCCCATAGAGGGCCCACCATGCTTTTCCTTTTTTTTTTTTGGCTTCACATGAAAGACGCTACTTTGTGTGTGCGTGTGTGTGCCCAAGGTCAAACTTTTGACCTTGGGCCCCACCATTAACCAATCTTCAATTGCCAAAGGAAATCACGTTGGCTTCACTTTTCTTTTTCCTTCAATTCGGATTCCACAATCTTCCATGCGGCAAAGAGGAAATTTTATTTTATATTTCCTCAATTGTAAATTTTCAATAATCCAGCAAATCTCAAACTCGAGTCATAAATTTAACAATCTCCACCTTGGCTCGACGTTTGAGCCAAGTCACAATCGCTTCGCAAAAAATTCAAACTCTACTGCTACTTTCCCATAGCCCCCGATGGGCTCAACCGCCATAGATATTATGCAAGTCCAAGCCTCGCTTGAACTTCGCCATAACCGAGGACCTCATCAGAATACCAACTCCACATGCACCTTTAACTGCTTCGTAAGGATTTTCTGACATAACCTCCTCAACCGCAGATAAAGTAAAACCATTATTGCATCCATATCTATCAGGAGATTGAATATGTACCTTGTCAATATCAGCAGTTACAGCAACCATTGGCTCTATAGGCTCCACCTCGCTATGAGCACCATCTGTGTCAATTACTTTGCTAGTACCTGTATACGCTACCTCAGGAGTTTCTGGTCGCAACTCCACCTCAAGCTGAACACCGTTCAGATCCATTTGAATATAGCTATAATCACTCCTAGCCAAAAGTACCGGAGACTCATCAAGGGTAACTTCTCTGCTGTCAACAGGTGAATTTATATCCGGGCACCACAACTGATTGCCCCACTCACCTTGTGCATAGCCATGGAATATGCACCTTGCCCTCCAATCAAGCTTACCATCACTCACTTGAAAATAACACGGGCAACCAAACATTCTAAGAATAGAATAATTAGCAACGTTACCTGACCATACTTCTTTAGGAGTCTGCCATTCAATAGCAGTTGATGGGGATCTATTCACCAGGTAGCTTACCGTACTAAGCACATCAGCTAGGATTCTCCTAGCAATACCAGCACTAGAGATAATTTTACGGGCCATCTCTAGTAATGTTCTTCTCGTCAATTCTGCAAATTGTTGTGATTTATTGGCACTAGTGCGGTGTTTCACTATGCTCTCTTTCATGCAGAATTTATTTGCCAGCTCCGAGTAGAACTCCATGCTATTGTCAGTCTGCACATGTTTGATCGACTTACCAGTCTCCATCTCGATCAAAGCTCTTGGCGTGATCCCGACACAAAGCATCAAACTTGTGCCTTGGCACAAACACCCAGTCTTCCTCGAGCGGTCAAGAGACTCTCGAACGGATGCATCCGACGTCTCCACAGCGAAATTTGTCACTGTCTTACCTTGAAGTTTATACAAGCCTCCTTGCTTGATTCCTTTCATTATCACCAAGGCACCTTGTACAACCTTCAGAACTCCACCTTTTGAAGAATACCTGCAACCAACTGAATCTAGGGCACCCAAGGAAATTAAGTTCTTTTTCAACTTTGGAACATGCCTTACTCCAGTCAATGTCCTCACAATACCATCATGCATTCTGATTTTAACATCACCAACACCCACAACATCGCACTTAGCATTGTTCCCTAACTGGACTTTACCACTACCCGTGCACTGATAAGTGATAAACCAGTTTCTATTTGGTGTGACATGAAAAGAACAACCAGAATCCAAAATCCATCCATCAAGCGATGAATCATTAGTGACAGACAAGACATAATTAGCATTATCTGCTACAGCTGCAACATTATCTACAGAATCAACCATAACTCCTTTACCCTTCTCATTCTTCAGCTTGAGGCAATCCCTTCTAAGATGCCCCCTCTTGCCACAACTCCAACAGACAACATTAGAAATCCTAGACTGACTACGCCTGTTTATATTAGTACTACTATTACCCACACGTGTTATAGATCTTCCTCTATTTTCACCTACTAAAGCAGCAGATACAGGTTCGCCAGATTCTCTTCTACGAATGTCCTCGCTCAGAATTAAATCTCGAATCCCATCAAACGTCAAACTTGTTGACCCAGAGGAATTACTAATAGCAGTAACAGTAGTATTTCAACTATCAGGCAATGAGGATAACATAATCAAAGCACATACCTCATCTTCAAAATCAATCTCAACCGAACTCAATTGACTAACAATCACATTGAATTCATTGATATGATTTGCAACTGACGCACCTTCGCTCATCTTCAAATTAAACAAACGTCGCATCAAATGGACCTTGTTGATCGCAGAGGGCTTCTCATACATATCCAATGGGCTTGCATCAGGTCAGCAGTGGTCTTCTCCTTCAGGATGTTAAACGCGACGTTACGAGCCAACGTCAGCCGAATAACACCCATAGCTCGTCTATCCAGCAAATCCCAATCAGCTTGCTTCATCGCCTCTGGTCTCTCCCCAGATAAGGGCAAGTGCAGTTTCATCTGATAAAGATAATCTTCAATCTGCATCTTCCAGAAACTAAAATCCTTCCCATCAAATCTGTCGATTCTCACTTTTACTTCTTCTGTCGCCATCGATTCGCTTCAACTCAGCCAAGCCTGGCTCTGATACCAATTGTTGCGATAGGGCGAGCGAGCGATCGAACAATAATATAGACAGAAGAAGAAAATATATCGGGCACCAGATTTACGTGGTTCAGTCGTAAAGACCTACGTCCACGGGGAGAGCAGCAGCGAATTTCACTATAGATCAAGCGATATAAGGAGATTACACACTCAAGTCACTCAAACACTCTCTCGGTGTTTCCCAAACCCCAAATACACCCAATACACCAATCTTTCTTGGATGTAAATCACGAATAAGCTTTGTCGCACGAGAAACCCGAAGACCCGCTATCAAGCACCCAGCGCCTACGGACGTCTCTCACAAACAGAGAAAACCACGGCACTCAAAATAAGAACGGCGCTTCAATATGTGGCTTCGCTCACCACTCGTGTGCGGCTTCATAGGATTTTTCTCTCTTTCGCGGCAAGCTTCGTTTCTCTCGTGGACTTGCGGCAGCAACTCACCGAAAAGAAGAAACCCTCTCGTGGACGTGCGAAGACCTGCAAAGATTGCCTTATATATGTGTGCCCATAGAGGGCCCACCATGCTTTTCCTTTTTTTGGCTTCACATGAAAGACGCTACTTTGTGTGTGCCCAAGGTCAAACTTTTGACCTTGGGCCCCACCATTAACCAATCTTCAATTGCCAAAGGAAATCACGTTGGCTTCACTTTTCTTTTTCCTTCAATTCGGATTCCACAATCTTCCATGCGGCAAAGAGGAAATTTTATTTTATATTTCCTCAATTGTAAATTTTCAATAATCCAGCAAATCTCAAACTCGAGTCATAAATTTAACAGATAACATGAATCACTCGAGACCAAACATAAATTTAGCAATGAAGTCAACGGTCGAAGTGTACCCCAGCAATAAGATGGAAGCATCCAGAGATCAAAACTGGGGACAGCAGACCTGCATTAACGAAGGTAATCAAAGGAGCACTCTTGAAGGCTCTCGGTTTCAACATGGAGGGGAATACAAGACTTCCAAATTTTAAAATATTTCTACACGAGCCTCAGTATACTGAAAAATGACTACGAAGTTTGTTTACCGCAAGAAACATCATCCTAAAACAGTTTGAGAAAAACAATCAGACACGCAGAAAACATTCGAATGAGAGACGAGATGCAAAAGAAACAGGGAACGAGTCACGGCCATATCAATGTAAAGGCAATGCAGCATGCTTGAGGTCATCGAGGTAGCCCCAGACGCAACCGGTTTTCACTCCGGCAGAGGCGAAGGCTCTTGGTCTCTACCTCATGAAAACAGAGTACGAGAGTTTAGCCTCGAGTAAGGGCAGTGACTGGATGTGATTGACAAGTGGATCAGAAGGAGGAGGCCTCTGAAGCGGCGACACCAAGAATTGGAACCGGTGAAGAGAGAGTGAGTGAGAATCGAAGGCACCAACAGTAGCGATGGAGGGCAAAGACGGGGTATGACTGTGGAGGTGAGGCTTTATGGACCGTGAACGGTTATAGCGACAATCGGCAGACAGAATGGAGGAGGCAAAAATGAAGATGGAAACCAGAGATGCTGGAGGTTACAATAGCCGGAGAAAGGAGGGAGGTTAGACGGTGATGCAGTGGCCGGGGGTTGAAGGTGAGGGAAGTGGTGGCTGGCAAGGGCACAAGCTGGAGATGAATATGTCAGAGAGGAGAGAGAGGAGAGAGAAATTGTAAGGCGACGTGTCTAGGGGTGAGAATGGTTTGGGTTGGGCCAGTCCACCCCCCAACCCTAGGACTAACCCGCACAGTGCTGGTCCTTAATTTTTAGGATTGAGAACTGATCCTATTGAGCTTGGGACTAAGGACCGGACTGACCCAATAGGTTTGGTCCGGTTCTAGTGTCAACACGGGACCAACTGATAATTTTTTATTTCATTTTTTGTACTCCTCAAAAAAGCGATTGAAAATCTATCTGACCCAATGGGTTCGGTCCGGTTTCAAGATCAACCTAAGACTAACTAATAATTTTTTATTTCATTTTTCATACTACTTGAAAGAGCAACCGAGAACCATACCGGCTCAATGGGTTCGATAATGAGTAAGGTTAGCTAAGAAAGGCAAGCGGTGAGGGTCAACTAGGGTGAGCGTCAAAGAGAATGAGCATCGACTATCCAGCGGGGAGCAACAAGCCAAGCGAGCATCAAGTGGCGATCGACACGGGTGACCCAAAGCAAGCGAGGCGAGTGTCGAGTGGCGATCTGAGAAGTTGTTTTTTTTTTTTTTTTTTTTTTTTTTGATTTTAGCAAATTGAAGACTAAGAGGATAAGTAAGACAAAAGATAACAAATACTAGAGGAGGATGCCATAAGGTGCATTTTTTGACGCCGTGAGGACTGTTCACAAAAACATTTTCCTCCTTTGTAAATTATGACTATTGATGTCGTAAAAGACATTAAAAAGCTAAGTTATTAAAGAAAAATATAAAATTACTTGAACTACTCACTAAAGAGATGTTTAATATTGTTGTCGCCATTTATTTTAAGGTTTTCTCTATATATATATATATATATATATATATTTATATATAGTTAGGGTTGGTTTAGGTTGAATTGAGTCGAAAGTCTTAGGACTAAGGACTAACCCGCACGGTGATCTGGTCCGGGAATTCTAAGACCAATGACTGACCTAGTCTCCCTAGGAACTGGACCAGGACCGTCAGGGTTGGACCAGTCCAAGGTTGGTCTAGGGTTAGACCGATGCTCACCCCTAGACGTGTCCAAGTGAGGTGAGGAGGGTGTTGACTTCATGGGCCGGGCCAAACAGGGCCTTCGGGCTGAAACTAGCCTGAATATCTCTGAGATTCTACTCAGGTAGCTGGCATGTTGTGAAATTATGCTCACCGGGCTCTGTTCGGGCGGAAAAATTCAATTGAGCCTTACTGTAGACGTCGAACTGGACTGCTAAAGTTGATCGGCTCTCGATGCTTCGTTTTTCAAATTTTAATTGCTGCGCCTGAGATATCGACATTATAATGTCTCTAATATGTATGATGATCTTCTTTGAAAAATATAATTTGAAATCATTGGCGAAATTCGGGTGCCAGTCAATTTTTTGTTGATACGATTATGTGAACTCATATACACTTGCAGGAAGATACGGCGTCGATTTTTTTTTTTTTTTTTTTTTTTTTTAAGTCGAACATTCAATTCATTTAAGGCACACAAAAGATGACCACATCGACGGGATAATCCAAGAACAAACGACAAAATTGAATGTAAACGTGTTATAACATGTAATATATTTTTATTGTTCTAAATATGATCCCAAATTGTATTCCCAATAAATTTTGATTTATTGCCCAATTTATTACCCACTTGTATTACGTGATATTTGTCTGTTAATATATTACCATAATGATCTTGATGGAAGATACCAGTAACGTAATAAACGGAATAAAAACATCAGGTCGTCTAGTTCAAACCCTATCACTACAGAAAACACACCATCAGGTTTGAGGGGTATTAGCTAATAGAACAGGACGTTCCCATATTGCCAAAAGATCGTGTTACGTGGATCCGTCGAAGGTTTTGGGGTCTTCTGCCTTTGCAAATTTCATCAATGGCTGGAGGTATGTTGATCTTTATGTTTCCGCAAACCGATTCCGAATTTTCGTATGAATTTATCTGTGATTGATAAATCGGGATCGTCAGGTTTTAGTTTATATTTAGTCTTATAGTTGGTATCAGAGCATGTTTACAATCTCTGCCTTGATGAGATTTTTGGAATTTATTTTCATTGAATTATGTGTGGGTAAATTCGGATTTCTCTATGGCTTGGATCAAAATTTAGAATTCCGGCCAAATTCGAGTGACCCACCATGCGATAATGGATCTGCATGATCACACCGCCATTAGGAAGAAAAACCCTTAAATTTTTCGGCATATTACTGATCGTCGGAGGTTGATCGAGCACTGAAATTCTGGTGGTTAGCGTTTTTAGGGCAGATTGTTTTAAGCTTAATTCTGGTCAATACGTTGATCCTTTTTGCCGGTTCTTGAAATTATTCATTCATTCCAACATTCTCTTCGAAACCCATAAATTAATTTGGTCGAATATGGGCTGTGGGAGGAGAACCAGGCGGCGGAGTGAAGCTAGTCGAGGCGGAAGGACGGCGGAAAAAGAAGCCCGAAAGAAGACCTCAGGTGCGTGCGTCGCACGTGCCAGAGGGCTGTAGCAGGCGCGTGCAACGCACGAGGGACTGTAGCGGGTGCGTGCGTCGGCTGAAGCGGGTGCGTGCAACGAAGGGGAAAAGGGCACGTGCCTATGTTTTCTCATTTCTGCCCCTCCGCATTTAGGAAAATTGCGATTCTGCCCTTGCCCACGTAAAATTCCGATTTTGCCCCCGGGGCGTGTAAACTTGCGATTTTGCCATTTTTGGGCGTAAAATTCTTGTTTTACCCCTTAAAAGTAAAATTCCATTTATGGCCTTGCGTGCAAAATTCCAATTTACCACTTTTGCACGTGATTTTACTGTTCTACCCTTATGTGCAATTTTATGAATATTTTTTCTTAAAATTAAATGTCTAGTGATCCGTGTATATTTAATTAATTAAGGATTAGCCACTGCATCTTTGATTATATTAAATTATACACATTAAGAGCCTTTGGATCACATATAGTTAAAGACAATAATTGTAATTATTCACATTAATATTATGAATTTTATCCCACAGGAATTTTCAATATATTAATGTGATTAATTTGGATGAAATATTATTTTATCTTTCTTAATTTACCCACAGGGATTAAGGAATGGAATATAATTTGATAGTTTCATCATGAAGTAATTATGAATCATTTTAAATTAGAAACTTAGCCCACATGTAGTTTTTCATGTTATGTGATTCATATTTAATAACATGTTTTACATTGGTAAAATATGATTTAAGTTTACTTGCCTCAAATTTATTGATACATAAGTTTTCTTTGATTATGATGCAGCCTTACCACCTACAATTAGTTCTGGTATGATTGTTCCCGAGCTTAATGGAAATGACTTTAAAGAATGGAGGGAATTAGTTCTTCTCCAATTGGGGTGCATGGATCTTGATTATGCTCTAAGGTCAGACGAATCACCTGAACCTACAGAGAATAGTACTCATGCTGAAAATACTCGTTATGTTCAATGGGAGCGGTCCAACCGTCTCAGTGTGATGTACATAAAGACAAAACTCTCTGCTAGCATTTGTGGTTCAGTCATTCAACATAACAATGCCAAGGAATTGCTGGAGGATATTGATGCACAATTTTAGTCTTCAGAGAAGGCGCATGCCATGACTCTAATTATGAAGTTCTCATCATTGAAGCTTACCAATGTAAGAGGTGTGCGTGAGCACATCATGAAGATGAGGGACATTGCAGCTCAACTGAAGAATCTTGAGGTTGGGATATCGGAATCATTTCTTGTATACTCTCTCACAAGAGTATGCACCTTTCAAGATCTATTACAACACACATAACACTAAATGGTTTATTAATGAACTCATGACCATGTGTGTTCAAGAGGAAGAGAGGCTACTAATGGAGAAATGAGAAAGTGCTCATATGGCAACACAATATAAGTATAAAGGGCAAGGCAAGCAAAAAGGAAAATGTAAGATGCCTCTACCTCCCCAAGCTAGCATTCAGAAGGAATCCAAGTGCTTCTTCTGTAAAAAGAAGAGGCACATGAAGAAGGATTGTGCCAAATTTAACGCCTGGCTAAAAAAGAAAGGTAACCAACTCACATGTGTTTGTTATAAAACTAATATGGTTGATGTGAGTCACAACACTTGGTGGATTGATTTTGGTTCTACAATCCACATTTTGAATTCCTTGCAGGGTTTTCAGAACCAACGGAAACCAGTGGGAAGTGAACAAGGCATCTATTCAGGAAACAAGTTGCGTTCGCGTGTGGAAGCTATTGGAACATGCAGATTAGTTCTCAGTAGTGGTTTTGTTTTAATTTTAGAAAAGACCTTTTATATTCCTAGTTTTTCTAGGAATTTAATTTCAGTTTCAAGACTTGTACCTTTGGGATATTCCTTTGAATTTTCAGATTCAACATTCAATTTATTGTATAAATCTGAAATTGTTGGGAGTGGTATTTTGTCTTACGATCTCTTTCGAATTCATTTACAAGACAATGCCATTAATAATGCGATGCACGTTCATGATAATGCTGGTAGAAAACGATGTGTTGTGAATGAGGATTCCACTATGTTGTGGCACCGGAGGTTGGGACATATCTCCATGGATAGAATTAAGAGACTAGTCAATGATGGAGTACTTAATACTCTAGATTTTACTAATTATGACACTTGTGTGGACTATATAAAGGGAAAACAGACCAACAAGTCAAAGAAAGGTGCTAAGAGGAGTACATAAATATTAGAAATCATACATACATATATTTGTAGTTCAAATATGGACTCAAATGGTCAGAGATACTTCATTTCTTTCATAGACGATTATTCATGATTTATGTATCTTTACTTGCTTTGTAATAAGCACGAAGCACTAGATGCCTTTAAGGTATTTAAAACCGAAGTAGAGAAACAATGCGATAAGCAAATTAAGATCTTGAGATCAGATAGAGGTGGAGAATACTATGGTAGATACATTGAAGATGGACAAGCACCTGGTCTATTTGCGAAGTTTCTTGAAGAGCATGAGATTATTGCCCAATACACTATGCCTGGTTCACTGAACCAAAATGGTGTCGTAGAAAGAAGAAACCGAACATTATTGGACATGGTGCGGAGTATGCTTAGCAACTCAAACTTCCTAAGTTTTCGTGGACTGAGGCTCTTAAAACGGCTGTGTACATATTAAACTGAGTTCCAACCAAGGCTGTTCCAAGGATGCCTTTTGAGTTATTCAAAGGTTGGAAACCAAGTTTACGACATGTACGTGTTTGGGGATGCCCATCTAAAGTAAGAGTCTACAATCCACAGGAAAAGAAGTTAGATCCAAGGACTAGAAGTCGGTATTTCGTTGGACATGCCGAAAATTTCAAAGGATACAGATTTTATTGTCTATCTCACACCACTAGGTTTATGGAATCAAGAATGCTAAATTTCTTGAAAATGATCTGATTAGTGGGAGCGATCAATTCAGGGACTTTGTTCCCGAAGAAGATCATTTAGATACTCAACCTTCCACCTCAGGTACTAGATTGGTTGTTGCTTACAATGCCCCTTCATTTCAACTAGTCATTGAGCAACCAATCATTGTAGATCCACAACTTGCTGATATTGATCCGGTAGACCAAACTGTTCAGCAATTACCAGATACTGTTGAACTTCCAGCAGAACAGCAAACTCTTCAGGAGGATGTTGATGCAACATTAAGAATGTCTACTAGCATGAAAAAATCGGCAATTCCTAATGACTACATTGTGTATCTACAAGAATCTAACTATAATGTTGGAGCTAAAAGTGATCCTGAGACGTTTTCACAAGCCATGAGTTGTGATAAATCTAATTTATGGTACAATGCCATGAAGGAAGAGATGAATTCTATGGCATCATATAAAGTCTAGAATTTAGTTGAGTTGCATGATGGTGCGAAGGACATTGGTTTTAAATGGGTCTTCAAAACTAAGAAGGATTCATTAGGCAATATAGAGAGATATAAAGCCAGACTCATTGCCGAGGGATTTACTCAAACGGAGAGAATCGATTACATGGAGGCGTTTTCTCCTGTATTCAAGAAAGATTCTCTTCGTACTATTTTGGCATTGGTTGCTTGTTTTGATATGGAATTACATCAAATGGATGTGAAAACGGCGTTCCTCAATGGAAAATTGGAAGAAGTGGTTTACATGAAACAACTAGAAGGATTCTTCTCTAGTGCTAGTGAGCATTTGGTATGCAAGCTTAAAATGTCTCTATATGATTTCAAACAAGCATTTTGCCAATGGTACTTAAGATTCCATGAGGTCATCTCTTCATTCGGTTTTATAGAGAATGTCATGGATCAATGTATATACCAGAAGGTTAGTGGGAGCAAAATTTGTTTTCTTGTGCTATATGTAGATAACATTTTACTTGCAACCAATGACAATGGGTTGTTACATGAAGTGAAACAACTTCTCTCTAAGAGTTTTGATATGAAGGATATGGGTGAAGCGTCTTATGTCATTGGCATTAAGATCCATAGAGATAGATCTCGAGGTATATTAGGATTATCTCAAGAACCCTATATCAATAAGGTCTTTGAGAGGTTTCGGATGAAAGATTGTTCAGCAAGTATAGCACCCATTGTGAAGGGTGATAGGTTTAATTTAAACCAATGCCCGAAGAGCGATTTTGAAAGGTAACAAATGAAGAACATCCCATATGCTTCTGCTGTCGGAAGCTTGATGTATGCTCAGGTTTGCACTCGACTTGACATAGCCTTTGCTGTAGGAATGTTGGGAAGATACCAAAGTAATCCAAGTATGGACCATTGGAGAGCTGCAAAGAAGGTGATGAGGTACCTTCAAGGAACAAAGGGACACATGCTTATGTATAGACGGACGGACAACTTGGAGGTAGTTGCTTACTCGGACTCAGACTTTGTTGGCTGCGTTGATTTCTGTAAATCTACATCGGGATATATTTTTATATTTGTTGGCGGAGCTGTATCTTGGAGGAGTGCAAAACAGACCTTGGTTGCCACTTCCACTATGGAGGCAAAGTTCGTTTCCTATTTTGAGGCCACCTCACATGGTGTGTGGTTGAAAAGTTTCATATCGGGGCTTAGAATTATGGATTCCATTGCTAGGCCATTAAGAATATTTTACGACGATTCAGCTGCAATTTTTATGGCTAAGAATAAAAAAAGTGGTAGTCGAAGCAAGCACATCGACATCAAGTATTTAGCCATCAGAGAACATGTTAAAGAGAGGAAAATGGTCATAGAACACGTAAGCACTGGATTGATGATAGCTGATTCTTTAACTAAAGGCATGCCACCAATGAATTATAAGGATCACGTATCTAGAATGGGCATTGGTCCAATCATGTAAATTTTTTCTTTATATGGAAGAATTTGTGAGACTTTTATTCATTTATAATGTTTTTCTTAATACAGTTGTATACATTCAGTTTTTATGAGAAAAATAATTACATTTGACATGGAGTAAACATAAGGTTGATTCATTAAGTTATTTGATTACATATGGGCTGATGAAATACATTGTGATACACGGAAGATAATACTTGCTCTAAGAGGACTCATCGCCGTGATTCATGTGTTTTATTTCAGTATGAAGTTTATGTGGGTTTGGGTTAATAATTCATTTGATAGAATATTTTGATCAAGTGGGAGAATGTTCTAATATGCAATATATTTTTATTATTCTAAATATGATCCCAATATTGAATTCCCAATAAATTCCGATTTATTGCCCAATTTATTACCCAATTGTATTACGTGATATATGCCCGTTAATATATTACCATAATGGTCTTGATGGAATATACCGGTAACGTAATAAACGAAATAAAACGTCAAGTCGTCTAGTTCAAACCCTATTACTACAAAAAACACACCATCGAGTTTGATGGGTATTGGCTAGTAGAACAGGACATTCCCATATTGCAGATCGATCGTGCTACGTTGATCCGTCGAAGGTTTTGGGGTCTTCTGCCTTTGCAAATTTCATCAATGGCTTGAGGTATGTTGATCTTTATGTTTCCGCAAACCGATTCCGAATTTTCGTATGAATTTATCTGTGATTGATAAATCGGGATCGTCAGGTTTTAGTTTATATTTAGTCTTACAAAACGAGCATGTATGTGACACGAGTGTAGCATCAAGAAACGTTAATGAACGATGCATGCCCCAAAATGGGCAACGCCGCCAAGACCAGCAAACATCCGCAGCCATACAATGCGAACGAGGCTTACAATTCAAAGCATGAGTTTTGGGCCGGTCAAAGTAAAAGTGCCGAATGGACGGCGCCAATCACGGTGGATGGGAGTGAACCAGAAGGAACGTCGAGGTGATCGCAAGGTTGAGGATCCACGGAGAGCAGAAGACGATGGCCACGGCCCGTGCTACGAAGTCCAGGACTCTGACCAGGTTCAGCATCGAGATCGACTGGCTCTCTACTCTCCGCGTCTCCTATACGGCGTCAATTTTTAATGTCAATTTATCACCGATAATCACGAATTTGGGTCTTTATTTCCCCTGAATCAATTCTGAATGTTGCTGGATGTGATTAATTAGGTGGGAATTGGACTGCTAAAGTTGACCGGCTCTCGATGCTTCGTTTTTCAAAATTTTAATTGCTGGGCCCGAGATATCGACATTATAATGTCTCCAATATGTATGATAATCTTTGAAAAATATAATTTGAAATCATTAATGAAATCCGGGTGCCAGTCAATTTTTTGTTGATACGATTATGTGAACTTATATACACTTGCGGGAAGATACGGCATTGATTTTTAATGTCAATATATCACCGAATAATCACGAATTTCAGTCTTGATTGCCCCTGAATCAATTTTAAATTTTGCTGGATGTTACTAATTAGGCGGGAATTGGAACGGTTGTGCATCAGTTTGGTTGTTCTATAAATTGTCCATAACGCAGTGCCAATGGGAGATTGATTATTTCTATCAAGTTACCGCACGTTCATAATTTATCGGCGTGTGTAATTTGTTAATTTTGAATGTTGGACATTGCTGGAAAATGCAATTTGACTGTGACTTTGAGTGCGTTTGGCTTGGTTTGTTCAGCTGCAGGTTAAGGTACTATTCACCTCAGAGCCTTTCGATCGTGTTTAAAGGTCATTTGTCATGATAATTGCAGGCAATGCATGCTGGAATTTATTGAGGGTCTCGGTTTAGACAGGAAATTGAAGGGCATTGATGGAGATATTTCGAGGCTGAGTTTCATGATTTATGGAAATATATTGGCGTGTGATTCATTTCCTAAGGCTATCAGTTGGATTGAATTTTAATTGAATGGGTGAATTAGGGTTTACATGTATTGATCGTTCCTGGTGGTTTCGGAGTAGGCTTTGATCTTGGAAGACGTTGCGGTGATTTAGCGGATAAGTTGGTAGTTCATGTTGATGCATAGGCAAAGGATCCATTTCATGTCATTTTAATATTGTTTTGTGTAATTTCCTTTGAATAAATACTTAGCTCTGCAAATGATAGTGGGCGTCTTTAGTTTACTGAGTTTTATGATGGTAATAAAACAAGAATCCTTTCAGTAAATAGGTCTCTTTCAGTCTCTTTACAATTGTGGCATCTTTAGCTTATGGTGGCTCATGTTCTAAGGCTTAATAATAAGGTCTTGTATATTCTTTATCCGACATCTTATAAGGTTTATTTTCTCGTATTTTACTTTAATCATCTTTACTTTAGTACTATTTTGCTTTGAAGTGTTAATTTCATTATCTTGATTTGGTAAGTTAGAAATCATACAATAATTTAGATTTGATTACCTACAATGCTCAATTTCATTATCTTGGTCTGAAAGCTTACTTCAATCTAAACAATTGGTTTCATCCAACTAATTATGTTTACTCGAAAAGAATCCCATGAATGGTGGCATTAAAGAAGAATTCCAAGTTGCAATTAATAAAGACTTGGGAGAGCCCGTGCTAAGTGATGCACCATCTTTTTCAATAGTAACTATTTGTGCTTACTTAATAATTCATCAGCTTTTCCCGAGGAAGGTCATGATAGATGCTATTCCAAGTAACCTGCAATTGAATGTGTTACAATGCTAGTGTCATTATACAATGTGACTGAAGAATGAGAATGTAATTTTCTCACATTGATAATAACTTTTGATGTGATAATGGGCAACGAATGTTTAGAAAGGAATAAAAGAATGATGGATACCTATTTACTTCTTAGCCATAAATTTATAAGATGGGCAAAAGTCTTCTTGTGAGTGTCTCTAGTTTGGTTCTCATGTGGAAAAAAATAAGAGAGGTCGTTTGCAAGGACCAAGTATGAAATTATGACTGCATATGAATGGTCAATCACGGAATGCATGAGAATGCGACCAAATTTTTACCTTGTCGATATATGCCTATTTCTTTCCTTTTTGAAAAAAATGCCTATATCCTCGTAACTCTTAATATTACTTAAATAAATAAATAAAAGCATGAGGCTTAAGCAATATGCTGAAATTGCGCAACATCTATAGTAAAACATACATACATAATATGTTCCTTATATAATTATCAGTTCCTCAGTACCTCAATTTTCATGTTCATTGTACATTTAGTTATAAGAGCCTATGGAAATAGTGATCCATTAGGAAGTCAAGAGGCTAGACCAATAGAATTTGCCTACTATATACACCCAAAATATCTAATTTATTGCTCATTTGTATTAGGCGATTTCTTGAGTTAGATTTCACATCAAAATTGAATTTGCTTCTTTGATCTGATTGGGAGTAGTTTTTTTTTTTTTTTTTTTTTTTTTTTGGTTTTGGGAGTTGGAATTGGAATTGAAGAGTTCATAGATGATTACTTTCTTAGACTAGGCCATAAACGACGATGAACCTAATTAGGTGAAGATGAGAAGTCATTTAAAGAAAAGTCCCGAGCTCAATACACAATCATCTTGCCTTTAGTCACCCCTAGCATGTCATTTCACATAAAATTATAGGATAAATGTATCGAAAATCCTAAAACTTGTCACAAAAGGGTAATCAAGTCTTAAAAATTTCCAAAAATATAATGAAGTCCTAAAACTTGTCAAGTTAATCAAATGAAATTCTTTTATTGATTACAATGTTTGAAAGTTTTAAAATTGGAACGTTTTCTTGATAAATTTTAGGACTTGATTATATTTTTAAAAAGTTTTAAGTTTCAATTACACTTTTCGTGACAAGTTTTAGGACTTTAGGGATAAATGCATGAGAAGTCTTGTCACAAAGTGCAATTGAGTCTTTATCATTTATGTAATAAAAAAAAAAAAAAACAAGGTAAAAGCTATGGCATACGTGCTTTCCTATCCACAAAAATTGCTATCCATAAAAGCTATGGCTTTACAGGCTCCTCTGGCTCTTCTATGACATACGTGCTCTAAAAACAAACACAAGAATTTTATTTACAAACAAAAGTACAATATTATGTCACCGTCCTTAGAGTACATTCTTTATACTTGGATCATTTTTTTTATCCCGGCGTTTCATACATGCTTTGCTAATCCACGCGCTGATGAGAGCTTGGCCTTGAAATGATTTAAGAGGATTCTCTCGGAATCGACCGAGCATATTTCCTTGCGTTTATCCTAAACTCCTATCATGCTGGTCGCCCGGTGGAAATGAAGATTAGTGCTCCTGGTCCTGGGAGGGTATGGAGTGTGACAAATTCCGCGGTCGTGTCGTTGGCCTAGACCTCCGTAGCAGTTATCTCTCTAGTACCACTTGTCTTTTTAATCTACTTTGTCGTGTTCACCTTCTGTCAAAACTTCTATAGTTCCCATGGGAAATGTGAAAATGTTTTCAGTGGATGATTACCATCTTTTGTTTTTGTGATTCAAGAGGTAGGAATACTCCTAGGAATGGAGAATGACTAGTTCGTCCACGTGAAAGACGGGCAAAAGATTTTTGGTGGCCTCTCAAATTTGGACTTTTTATGGAAAAGATATGAGACGCAATAAAAGAAGGCCGACTACGCAATTGTGACTGCACAACCATTAATCATGGCATGTATGAGACTACGACCTAATTTGTCCCTTAATTTTAAATTCGCTTATAAGAATCCATCAGGAAGTCTAGTGGTTAGACTAATAGAATGCGCCTATTATTTATGCTCAAAATGTCTAAAATTTTCGCTGACTTGTATTAGATGATATCTCGAGTCAAATTGCAAACATTAAATTTTTTCCCTTTTATCTGATTGACAGTAGGTCGTTAATATTGAAAGCGACAAGTTCATAAAGAATTGCTTTCCCAGAATAGGTCTTAAAAGTTGTGAAAAAAAAAAAAAAAAAAAACTAAATTTTGGCAGAATGGTGATGATGCTCTACTTTTTTGTGAAAATGATAGGTCATCCAATGAAAAATAGTGAGCTTAAAGGACTTTGACATTTTGCCTTTGGTCGACCATGGAGTGGCTAGTAAGAAGCCCCAAATTTCTATCCTAAGAAATTGCAATCCATAAAACCTATGGCATTACAATCTCCTCTGTCTCTTCTAGACATACGTGCTCTACTACAGACACACACACGCACACGCACACACACAAAAAGAAGAGGACAATATCATGTCACCGTCGTTGGTGTACATGCTTCATACTTGGATAATCTTTTATCTCGGTGTTCTATACATGCTTTGCTAATTAGGAAATAAAAAGACTTCAAATTCTAAGTTGTAGTGAGTATTTGTCTTGTTACTAAAAGAACATATCAAAGTCAAAATAGAATTTTGCCTCTAGAAAATATAAGATTATCTTGCGTCCATGATCAAAAGCTTGAGATTTGTCTGGCTCGTCGTTGTCTCTTATATTCGAGGTGATATACGAAGGATGCTGGGGAAGCTAAGTTGAAAAGACTTGCGAATGTATCTTAGATGATGGAATATATGTATAGTGCTTGAGTTGAATTATATATGGCATGCCCTTTCTCTGGTTCCAGCCGAATCAATCACGGGCAACTAAATTTTTTGTTGGGTTCTTCAAATTTATATGGTATTCTTGATAAACACAGAGAAAAGTATATGTTGACAGCTATCATGGTACTTAAGTAAATATTAGGTAAGAGAACTAAAGTTGTCTCTTAGGGAAGAAGATTATCTTAGGAGCAAAGGGAAAAAAGGGAAAAGGAAATCCCGAAATCTGATTAAACTTTAGTATGATTTTTTTAATCTCTTTCCTCTACGGACCCACCCGAATCAATTCAAATTGACAAGCAGGCATGAAAGTGGAGTCAAAGAATGATGGTGATTCCATAGACACAATTGGATTCACTTTCAATACATGCTGCGTCCTCGTATGAATCACTTACTAATCAATTCGAATCGATGATTGAGCATTAAAGTTAAGTCAAAGAATATGCTTCGCCCTCTTACAATAATTACTATAACATTATAGATGTGGAATCGCGGCCAACAATTCTAAAACCTTAAACTATTAAAGAAAGGCGTTGTTTAATATTTAAATATTCTATCATCCCCCCTCATACTTAGTTTGGTATTTTTTTGCCATAATATTAAGCGGATGACATATTTAAATGGGAAGGCAAATGAGACTTAGAAAAAAATTGAATTTAAGAGTTCCAGCTCTGATTCCATGTGTGATTTAATGAGATCACTGCTAACTGTTCTAAAAGTTTAAGCTCTTAAATGAAAATGTGATTTCATATTTAAATATTCTATCGAATACATTGTTTATTTTGTATAATCCATTATTCTCTCGGCAGATTACATTTAATTTTCCTAGTGGAAAATGAAACTACTGGCATGATCCCTCAATCCAGTGACGAGGGTACAAATAGCTTGAGGCCAACCGAGACAACCCATGGACCTCTTATTTTCACCTCGGAGAGGAAAATGGTCCATTCAAGTTCAGAAGAAGAGAGAATATATCACGGACAGAATGTGATGAGGTAACTAGCCCCACCCGTGCAATTAAAAGTGCTGCTCGTGTCGTCGTAAGCGTAGCTGTAAGCTTGAGGGCACTGGTCCTTGAAAATCTTCGAGTAGTTCGTCGGCGGGCACGTCGCTGGCGTCCCGTACGCCCCAGTGCAGCAGTACTGCGGCTGGTTTAACGCCAGGCACGCGCTCTTGCACGCCACGATGCTCCCGTCCGACCCCTTCACCGCCAGCTCTGACGGGCACACGGAGTTGACGTTGGCTGCGCAGCTGGTCGTGGTGCACCCACTGCCGCTGCCCTGTGGGGTTATAGAGAGGGGCAGGTTGAAGCCGTCCACGAGGCTGACGTCGTAGATGCCGTTCTGGCCAGAGCCTGGTGCTGCGAGAGTGAACTCCGCCAAGGTGGCCGGCGGGATTGCCCCTGCACCGTTGCAGCTCACCTGCCCAGACCCACAGTCGGCGGTGGTGCATACGAATTTGCCGGTGGCATCAGTGGCGCAGCCCGTTCGTCCCCACACCCGGCCGCTGGTCCACGTGTCCGGGACGTCATTGATTGAGAAGGTGGCGCCCGTGGTGAGCTCGAACCCGGTTGAGGATAGCTGCCCGCCACCCCCGCCGGTGAGCGTCCCAGGCCAGACTGTGTAGGAGCACTTGTTGGTGAAGGTGAGTGTGGCTGCGCCGGCTCCTCCTGCAAGCATGCATGCAAGCCATAAAATTGATGTACGCAGATAAATTATATTTCCTCCTGGGGTTTATCTGCTCGGGAATCTCCATAACAAAGATGGAAATTTGAACACAGGACTTTAACTTCCGAATCCCAAAAAACAAAAAATTAAACTTAGGATCTTATTTTCTAGTTTCGGAAGAAGGTAATGTTAATGAAGAAATTTGTAATAGTTGAAAATAAATAGATTATGATGACAATGTGCTTACTTGCGAGGAGGACTAGGAAAGGCAGGAGGCGGTAAAAAGATGCTCTTGCGTCCATGGTCGAGAGATTCAGATTTTTTTTGTTTCGGTTTATCGTTTCTCTAGTATAGGAAGTATATATATAGAATGCCGGGAAGCCAAGTTTGAAATGACGTTGGAAAAGTATTTTAGACTGGGGAAGCTAACTTTGAGATGACTTTGGAAAAGTATTTTAGACGGTGGAATAAATATATGGGAAATTAGAAGCTAATTTATCATATTTTTATATAAAATTTGAAAATATTTTTAATCGATGATTAAGATCTTTTTTTTTTTTTTTTTTTGTGATTCAAGGGAGAGGAATGGAGAATGACTCTTGCACTCCAACGTGAAAGTGCGGGCGTTGGCTGGCCTCTCAAGTTTGGTCTTTACTTTGAAAAACATGAGAAGCTATTGAAGAGTATGGACTACGCAATTTTGACAGAACATGAACGATTATTCACAACATGCATAAAAACGCGACCTCAATTGTCCCTGGTGGATGTGTGACCATTGTTTTCTCTTTTGAAAAATTAATGCCTATTTGCTTATGACTTTTAACATTACTTTAGAAAAGAAAAAACAGGGATACTTAGGGAATATATTGAAATTGCAAAATATCTATGGCAAGACAAACACAAATAATATGAGCGATCTTAATTATCACTTTAGCAGTTTGATTTCTCATGTTGATTGTTGATTCATTTACAAGAAGTTATGGGAATATAGAACCGTTAGGGAGTCAAGCGGCTAGACCAATTGAAGGTGCCTTTATTTATGCCCAAATATCTAGATTTTTCAGTTGTTTCTGGATAGGAATTCTTGCGCTACTCCAAGAGAAAAGTAACAACATGGAAAAGATGAGGAAACCACCGATTGATCAAGAATTGTGCATGTAGTCATATACGTGACACTGATTAGTTATGTAATGCTGTATGTCTAGTTTGAATTGAAAGTGGATACAAATTAATTAAGATTCTTATCTATGTTTGCTTCATGTCAACATGGAAAAGATCGGAAGCTGAGAGACGGAGGAGGGGAGCGAAGCAGTTGGAGCAAAGAAAGGAGCACACGCGCGAAGCAAAGCAATATACGATGGCCAATTTTCCTGGATTTCCTCCGGATCACCAACAATCCACCGTCCACAACCACCAATAATTTTTAGGACTGAGAACTAACCTATTGAGCTTGGGACTCAGGACCAGACCGACCCAATAGGTTCGGTCCGGTACCAGGGTCAGCCCGGGACTAATTGATAATTTTTTATTTCATTTTTTGTATTCCTTAAAAAAGCGATTGAAAATCGGACTAACCCAATGGGTTCGGTTCGGTTTCAAGGTCAACCTAAGACTAACCAATAATTTTTTATTTCATTTTTTGTACTGCTTGAAAGAGCAACCGAGAATCGTATTGGCCAAATGGGTTCGATGATGAGTAAGGTTAGCTAAGAAAGGCAAGCGGTGAGGGTCAACTGGGGTGAGCGTCGAACAGAATGAGCATCGACTATCGAGCGAGGAGCAACAAGCCAAGCGAGTATCGAGCGGCGAGCCGCACGAGTGACCCAAAGCGAGCGAGGCGAGTGTCGAGTGATGAGCGGAGAAGTTGTTTTTTTTTCGATTTTAGCAAATTGAAAACTAAGAGGACAAATAAGACGAAGATAACGAATACTAGAGGAGGATGCCATATGGTGCCTTTTTAGAAGCCTTGAGGACTCTTCACAAAAATATTTTCCTCCTTTGTAAATTATGACTATTGATGTCGTAAAGACATTAAAAACCTAATTTATTAAAGAATAATATAAAATTATTTAAACTCCTCACTAAAGAGATGTTTAATGTTGTTGACACCATTTATTTTAAGGTTTTCTCTATATAAAAAAATTATATATATATATAGGGTTGGTTTGGGTTGAACTAACCCGGAAGTCTCAAGACCGAGGACCGACTCGCACAGTGCTAGTCCAGAAATTCTAGGACCAAGGACTAACCCAACCTCCCTAGGAACCGGACCAGGACCGGCAGGGTTGGACCATTCCAAGGTCGGTCCAGGGTTGACCCTAGACCGATGCTCACCCCTAGACGTGTCCAAGTGAGATGCGGAGGGTGTTGACTTCGTGGACCGGGCCAAACGGGGCCTTCGGGCCAGAACTCGCCTGAATATTTCTGAGATTCTAGACCATGCCCAGGTAGCTGGCATGTCATGAAAGTATGCTCATCGGGCTCGGTTCGGGACGAAAAATTCAATTGAACCTTATTGCAGACGTCGAACTGGACTGCTAAGTTGACCGGCTCTAGATGCTTCGTTTTCAAAATTTTAATTGCTGGGCCCAAGATATCGACATTATAATGTCTCTAATAGGTATGATGGTCTTCTTTGAAAAATATAATTTGAAATCATTGGCGAAATCCGGGTGCTAGTCAATTTTTTGTTGATAAGATTATGTGAACTCATATACACTTGCAGGAAGATACGGCGTCAATTTTTTTTTTTTTTTTTTTTTTTTAAAGTCGAACATTCAATTCATTTAAGGGACACAAAAGACGACCACATCGACGGGATAATCCAAGAACAGACGACAAAATCAAACGTAAACGAGCATGTATGTGACACGAGTGTAGCATCAAGAAACGTTAATGAACAATGCATGCCCCAAAATGGGCAACGCCGCCAAGACCAGCAAACATCCGCAGCCATACAATGCGAACGAGGCTTACAATTCAAAGCATGAGTTTTGGGCCGGTCAAAGTAAAAGTGCTGAATGGACGGCGCCAATCACGGTGGATGGGAGTGAACCAGAAGGAACGTCGGGGTGATCGCAAGGTTGAGGATCCACGGAGAGCAGAAGACGATGGCCACGGCCCGTGCTACGAAGTCCAGGACTCTGACCAGGTTCAGCATCGAGATCGACTGGCTCTCTGCTCTTCGCGTCTCCTATACGGCGTCAATTTTTAATGTCAATAGATCACCGAATAATCACGAATTTCGGTCTTTATTTCCCCTGAATCAATTCTGAATGTTGCTGGATGTTATTCATTGGGTGGGAGTGGGACTGCTAAAGTTGACCGCCTCTCGATGATTCGTTTTTCTAAATTTTAATTGCTGGGCCCGAGATATCGACATTATAATGTCTCTAATATGTATGATAATCTTCTTTGAAAAATATAATTTGAAATCACTAATGAAATCCGGGTGCCAGTCAATTTTTTGTTGATACGATTATGTGAACTCATATACACTTGCAGGAAGATACGGCATCAATTTTTAATGTCAATTTATCACCGAATAATCACGAGTTTCAGTCTTGATTGCCCCTGAATTAATTTTAAATTTTGCTGGATGTTATTAATTAGGCGGGAATTGGAACGGTTGTGCATCAATTTGGTTGTTCTATAAATTCTCCATAACGCAGTGCCAATGGGAGATTGATTATCTCTATCAAGTTACCGCACGTTCATAATTTATCGGCATGTGTAATTTGTTAATTTTGAATGTTGGACATTGGTGGAAAATGCAATTTGACTGACTTTGAGTGCGTTTGGCTTGGTTTGTTTATACTTTCAGCTGCAGGTTAAGGTACTATTCGCCTCATAGCCTTTCGAGCGTGTTTAAAGGTCATTTGTCATGATAATTGCATTTTTTTTTTTTTTTGTCGGTTCTACTCTATTCCTATTCTAACGCTCACTCTCAGACTTTTGCCCTGTCTCCTTGTAGGGTGTGGGAGTCGAAACCCACTGCTGAAACTACAGCGTCCCACCCCCCCCTCCGAGAAGGTGGGGTCGAACCCCACCTCCCCCTTCCAAGTTGGAAGGATGGCACTGAGCAAACCCCGGTGGTTAATATTTCGAGGTTGAGTTTCATGATTTATGGAAATATATTGGCATGTGATTCATTTCCTAAGGCTATCGGTTGGATTGAATTTTAATTGAATGGGTGAATTGGGGTTTACATGTATTGATCGTTGCTGGTGGTTTCGGAGTAGGCTTTGATCTTGGAAGAGGTTGCGGTAATTTAGTGGATAAGTTGGTAGTTCATGTCGATGCATAGGCAAAGGATCCATTTCATGTCATTTTAATATTGTTTAGTGTAATTTCCTTTGCATAAATACTTAGGTCTGCAAATGATAGTGGGCATCTTTAGTTTACTGAGTTTTATGATGGTAATAAAACAAGAATCCTTCCAGTAAATATGTCTCTTTCAGTCTCTTTAAAATTGGCATCTTTAGCTTATGGTGGCTCATGTTCTAAGGCTTATTATAATGTCATGTATATTCTTTATCCGACATCTTATAAGGTTTATTTTCTCGTATTTTACTTTAATTGTGGCACCCCCAAAACCCGATAGGGTTGCCACAGAAACTAAGCGAAAGAAACTAAGGCAAAGCGATTAATACGAAAGAATTGAAATTTAGACCGAGGTATAGTCGTAAAATTTTTTTTTTCTTTTTCTTTTGAGAAGGGGTTTATGAATTAGCGCAGCTCATAGCGGAAAATAAAAGGCGAGTCTCACCAACACTTCACTTCCCTCACGACGGCACAATGCACACCAACTATCTTTGATTAGATGAAAACACGAAGCCGAACCACTTTTATTTACACTTATAATTACGAAGGGCAACACAGGTCGGTACAAAAAGGGGTAGGCCAAGACTCATCTATGCTCGGCCTTCAACCTCAAAAAGAGACACACGACCCAAAAATGCGACGTGTAACGATCTCCCTTCGATTTACTCGTGGCGGCCATTCAAAAAGTTGCTAACCCCCACTCCTCGTGCGCAGGCCGTCACACCCAACCCGGTGCGTCAGGCGGTGGAGGTGGCAACATCCCCATCATGACACCGTTGCGGCGGATGTGGACGGAGATGTACTCCTGGATGACTGGGCCTCCAGATAGGCCCACGTCATAAAGATACGATCGCGCGCACACGCAAAAAGGTCAGTCCCGGCGGTGGGACAATCTATCTCGGTCACCTCGACCTCCACGTCGGATGGAAGGCCGTAAAACACTCCCCGCGTGACGGCGGGGAGGCATCGTGCTAATCTGAAATGTTGGTCCCCAAAGGGGTGAGTACAACCACTCAACAAGTAAAGAGATCCAATCCACACTCAATGCATTTAAACAGTACAAACAATTACATCATACATGTCACACGTGCAATCCAACATGCTTACCTCGAAGCCATGCACATGCCATCATACATCATGATACCATATAACCCATACATGTCATCATATTTCCATGTTATATCATGTATACACATCATCATGTCTTATCATACTTACATGTCATCATCATATTATATCCCATATGCATGTCCTTATCATCATATCGTGCCACATATGCATATCATCATCATGTCATATCATGCCACGCATGCATGTCATCATCATGTCATATCATGCCACACATGAATGTCAATTTCCACTTTGAGATCCCAATTGATCATCACATCTCCCTTCCTCGGGATCATCCATCCCATACTTTACACTCGCGCCCAAATTCGGGCCTCGCGAGAAAAAACCTCCGGCATTATGCCAACCATGGCCACCGGGCATCCGGCACCCCAACGCTCCGGGCATCTCGCATCCCAACTGGCATCACGAGGCATCCCCTCGGGCAAAGACCTCCGAGGCTTCCGGCACCCATCTCATTCCGGGCATCGACACTCCCAGGGTATCCGGCCATGTATCTCTATACATTCCGGCCATCACTTCCTCCTCCAACCATTACCATGGATCACATTGCCAATCACTTTTCAATTTATCATGCACATGATGTCATGACAAAACAGGATTTACCTTAGTACTTGTGCATGCATCAATCAAGCATTTACACATACATACAATAGGTGCAATTGCTCATATAGATTAAATCCTTATGAGATTTATACTTACCACATGCATTTTAAATTATAAAAATCCAATTTGTTCCAAATTGAAATTAATTAAATAATCACATAAATCCTAAAATCATGAAATTAAGGCATATAATATCCAAATATAATAAAATGGAAAATTATGCAGAAAACACATGGCCAAACAATTTCCACATAATAAACCACTTTTCCACAATTTCCATGCACATTTTCGGACAAGGGCAGAACGCGCGATTTTCTTGGGAAGTCAATTAAAGTACCCATATGACCTCAGAAAATTATAAAATTTTACCAGGATGTAGCTAAGACATTAAACTATACTTTTCATGAAGGAACCTAAGTCAAATTCATTTTAGATAAATTATTACAGACCCACGAAGCTCCTGGTCAAGTCACCGAAATACACAGAGCACTATGTCCGAAATATGCAGATTTGACCTACCTATACTTCTTCGTTTTCTCTGATTTTTGGATATGTTATTCTCCTAAAGATCCTCTACAACTTTCATGAAGAGACTTAGGCCAGACTACCAAAGGAAGACCTTTAAATGGTCCCACGAAGTCTCTGTTTACCCACATCGCAACTCCAGTTTCATCGTCTTCAAGATCAGGTTGGTTACCTAGTCTAAACTTGTTATTTTTGCATGAAATTTGAGTATGTTCTTCCCTAAGATGTGATCTAGAAGTTTCATGAAGAAGTCGAAGAGAGATTCTTAGTAAAAACCAACATGCAAACCACGAACTCACCTCAAGGTCAGAAAAACAGTTCCAGATCTAGGGTCTCCGAAATATGGGGCTTTGACCCCTCAAATCTCCATCATTTTCCACGAAATTTCAGTATGTTATATTTCAAGATGTTAGCTACAACTTTCATGAAGAGATCCAAGCCAAAATCGAACTCCAAGCACACATGCAAGCCCTCGCAAGTTTCTGACTTCACGGGTTCATGCGAAAACAGCATGCATTTTAAACAACCAAACACCCTAGCTTCGGTTTCTAGCTTCCAAACACCCAAAGATCAATCATCCACACAAAACACACATGCAATGAGTAGGATGGAACCTAAACTTGCCTCCAACCAAGAAGAAACGGCGACAAGGCGGCGGATGGACGGCGGCGTGCGGCGGACGGCTCTCCCTTTCCCTCTCGCGCGAGCCTCCTTCCTTCTTCTCCTTTCTCTCTCTCTCTCTCTCTCTCTCTCTCTCCCTCTCTTCTCTCGCACGACACTCTCTCTCTCCTCTCCCCCCATCCGGCCAACCCTTCTCTTTTGATTCCCCAAAGGCAATGATTGCCTTGAAGACTCTAATGCATGGGTGCCATATGTCCCATGCATTAGGACACTTGGGGAGGGGCATGAAATTCGAATCCCTCCCCCTCTCCTCTTCGCACGGCCACAAGGCCCAATGGGCCTCATGGGCTTGGCCCACACGGCCCACTTTAGGCCCTCCACCTATTGGGCCTAAGGTCCACACTATTGGGCTTAAGGCCCAATTCCCTTTTCCTTTCTAAATTAATTAAAACCAATAATTAGTTTCACCTAATTAAAATTCTATTACATAAGATCTATAACAAATTAATTTATAACAAGCATGGCAACACATAATTTTATCCTTATAAATTAACTTAGCTTAATTTAAATTAAAAACAAACAAGGCACAAGGCACAAAGCCTTAAGAGAGAACTAAAACTAAAACACAACCAAAATAGGTAAATTCATTACCTATTTAAAAGCTCTAGGGCACCTTAGGACTTGCCCTTAATTTCTAGGATGCCACATTAATCATCTGCACTTTAGTACTATTTTGCTTTGAAGTGTTGATTTCATTATCTTGATTTGGTGAGTTAGAAATCAAACAATAATTTAGATTTGATTACCTACAATGTTCAATTTCATTATCTTGGTCTGAAAGCTTACTTCAATCTAAACAATTGGTTTCATCCAACTAATTGAGTTTACTCCAAAAAGAATCCCATGAATGGTGGCATTAAAGAAGAATTCCAAGTTGCAACTAGTACAGACTTGGGAGAGCCCGTGCTAAGTGATGCACCATCTTTTTCAATAGTAACTGTTTGTGCTTACTTAATAATTCATCAGCTTTCCCCGAGGAAGGTCATGATAGATGCTATTCCAAGTAACCTGCAATTGCATGTGTTACAATGCTAGTGTCATTATACAATGTGATTGAAGAATGATAATGGAATTTTTTCATATTGATAATAACTTTTGATGTTATAATGGGCAACGAATGTTTAGAAAGGAATGAAAGAATGATGGATACCTATTTACTGAAGATAAAAAGATTTTCTCCCCATTCTTTTTGGTAAATAACATAACTTCATAAACAAAACAAGTCAAGTCTCATCGTGTGAAGTATATGGACTCCCAACGGAGTCTAATACGAAGGTCTTAATAAGATCTGGAATAGAGAAATAAATGACAAACATAGATGTTTTTCCTTTGCAAGTAGGGCAAAAAAATGCGTGAAAATGGGTAACATTATTGGCTAATTTTAATCTAAGGCAATTTCTTATTGCCATGTATTTACCACAATGCGTTCACCTTTTGTTGGAGCTCCTATAGTTCCTGAGAGATTTATGTTCACTCGTAATTTGTCATAAGCACGGATAGTTTGTCATTATAAATTCGGAGATGATATATAAAATCTAAAAATACTTTCATCAATAATTACGACGTATACTCTGCTAGAAACTTCTTAGCCATCAATTTACATGATGGGCAAAAGTCTTCTTGTGGGTCTCTCAAGTTTGGTTCTCATATGGAAGAAAAATAAGAGATGTTGTTTACAAGGACCAACTATGAAATTATGACTGCATATGGATGGTCAATCACGGAATGCATGAGAATGCGAACAAATTTATACCTTGTCGATATATGCCTATTTCTTTCCTTTTTTTTTTTTTTTAAAAATGCCTATATCCTTGTAACTCTTAATATTACTTAAATAAAAAAATAAAAGCATGAGGCTTAAGCAATATGCTGAAATTGCGCAACATCTACGGTAAAACATACATACATACATACATAATATGTTCCTTATATAATTATCACTTTGTCAATACCTCAATTTTCATGTTCATTGTACATTTAGTTGTAAGAACCTATGTAAACAGTGATCCATTAGGAAGTCAAGAGGCTAGACCAATAGAATTTGCCTACTATTTACACCCAAAATATCTAACTTTGTTGCTTGTTTGTATTAGGCGATATCTTGAGTTAGATTTCGTATCAAAATTGAATTTGCCTCTTTGACTTGATTGGAAGTACTATTTTTTTTTTTTTTTTTTTTTGTGGGAGTCGGAATTGGAATTGAAGAGTTCATAGACGATAACTTTCTTAGACTAGGCCATAAACGACGATGAACCTAATTACGTGAAGATGATAAGTTATTTAAAGAAAAGTCTTGAGCTCAATACACACTCATCTTGCCTTTAGTCACTCCTAGCATGTCATTTCACATAAAATTATGGGATAAATGTATCGAAATTCCTAAAACTTGTCACAAAAGTATAAATGAGTTCTAAAACTTTGAAAAAGTACAATTAAGTCCTAAAACTTGTCACCAAAAAGTAATCAAGTGTTAAAAATTTCCAAAAATATAATCAAGTCCTAAAACTTGTCAAATTAATCAAATCAAGTTCTTCTATTGATTGCATTTTTTGGAATTTTTATGACTTGAATGTATTTTTATTATAAGTTTTAAGACTTCATTGTACTTTTTAAAAGTTTTAAAACTGGAACGCACTTTATTAATAAGTTTTAGGACTTGATTATATTTTTAAAAAATTTTAAGACTCAATTGCATTTTTCGTGACATGTTTTAGGACTTTAGGGATAAATGCATCTAAAATCTTAAAAGATGTCACAAAATGCAATCGAGTCTTATCATTTATGTAATAAAAAAAAACAAGGTAAAAGCTATGGCGTACGTGCTTTCCTATCCACAAAAATTGCTATCCATAAAAGCTATGGCTTTACAAGCTCCTCTGGCTCTTCTGTGACATACGTGCTCTAAAAACAAATACAAGAATTTTAATAAGAAACAAAAGGACAATATTATGTCACCGTCCTTAGAGTACATGCTTTATACTTGGATCATTTTTTTTTTTATCTCGGCGTTTCATACATGCTTCGCTAATCCACGCGCTGATGAGAGCTTGGCCTTGAAATGATTTAAGAGGAGTCTCTCGGAATCAACCGATAATATTCTCCTTGCGTTTATCCTAAACTCATGTCATGCTGGTCGCCCGGTGGAAATGGAGATTAGTGCTCCTGGTCCTGGGAGGGTATGGAGTGTGACAAATTCAGCGGTCGTGTCGTTGGCCTAGACCTTAGTAGCACTTATCTCTCTAGTACCACTAGTCTATTTAATCTACTTTGTCGTGTTCACCTTCTGTCAAAACTTCTATAGTTCCCATGGGAAATGTGAAAATGTTTTCAGTGGATGATTACCATCTTTTTTTTTTTGTGATTCAAGAGGTAGGAATACTCCTAGGAATGGAGAATGACTAGTTCGTCCACGTGAAAGACGGGCAAAAGATTTTTTGGTGGCCTCTCAAATTTGGACTTTTTATGGAAAAGATATGAGACGCCATTTAAGAAGGCCGTCTACGCAACTGTGACTGCACAACCATCAATCACGGCATGTATGAGACTACGACCTAATTTGTCCCTTGATGTGTGACCCTTTTTTTCCATTTTGAAAACTAATGCCTATTTGCTTATAAATTTTAACATTACTTTAGGTATAAGAAAACAAAATCCGGGATAATTAAGCAATATGTTGAAATTGTAAAACATCTATGGCAAGACATACAGAAATGGTATGATTGATCTTAATCATCACTTTATCAGTAAGGTTTCCCATGTTGATTGTTGATTCATTTATAAGAAGTTACGGGAACGTCGATCTATTTAGGAGTCAAGTGGCTAGACCAATAGAAGGTGCCTGTTATTTTTACCGAAGATATTTAGATTTTTGGTTGTTTGTATTGGGTGATATCTCGAGTCGTGCACATTATACATTTGCCTCTTTGATTTGATTGGAGGTAGATCATTGACACTAAAACTCAATAATTCATAAGTACTTTCTTAGGTAGTCGAAGGTGTGATCGAAAAAAAAAAAAAAAAAGTTAGAGTTTGGAATTTTATCCTCACATTTCGTCTTCCCCACCTTAATTGATTTCTCTTCCTACAAGATTAGATTAAAAACGGGAAGAAGTTATGCTACTAAGGTCGAGGCCAACAATGTAGGTATGAAACACCGAGATCAAAATGACCCAAGTATAAATCATATACGCTAATGACAATGACGTGATGCTGTCTTGTATTTGTCTTATTATTTTTATTTTTGTGTTCGTTATTAGAGCACGTAGATCCTAGAAAAGTCAAAGGAGATAGCAATGCCATAGCGCCATGTTTCTGCCGTGATGTGCTCACCATTTGTCAGCACTTATATAGTTCTTAAGAGATTTATGCTCACTCATAATTTGTCAAAATCACATATATTTGTTATTATAAATTTGGAGATGTAATATAAATCTAAAAATATTTTCAATCGATAACTATTATCTTTTAATTTTGTGATTCCAAGCATACTGCTGTAAACTTCTCATTCATCAATCTAAAAGATAAAGAAAGTCTTCTCACGAGTCTCTCAAGTTTGGTCCTTACGTAAAAAAATAATAATATATATATGTATATATGAGATGTCTTTTATGAGGACCGATTGTGCAATTTTGACTATACTTGAACCATCAATCACAACATGTGTGTCAATGCGATCAATTTTTTTATTGGTCGAATTGCGACCTAATTTGTAACTTGTTGATGTGTGAAATTTTTTTCCCCCTTTTGGAAAAAAAAAAGTGACTATTCCCTTATAACTCTTAACACTAATTAAAAAATGCAGGGTGGCTTAGGCATATTAAAATTGCACAACATCTAAGGCAAGACATATATACATACATAGAATGTTTCATCTTAATTGTGACTTTTGTTAGTATATTTCATGTTAATTTTAAATTCGCTGATAAGAATCCATCAGGAAGTCTAGTGGCTAGACCAATAGAATGCGCCTATTATTTATGCTCAAAATGTCTAAAATTTTCACTGGCTTGTATTAGATGATTTTTCAAGTCAAATTGCAAACAAATTAAAATTTTCCCTTTGATCGATTGACAGTAGGTCGTTAATATTGAAACGACGAGTTCATAAAGAATTGCTTTCTTAGACTAGGTCTTAGAAGTTGTGAAAAAAAAAAAAAAAAAAACTAAATTTTGGCAGAATGGTGATGACGCTCTACTTATGTGAAAATGATAGGTCATCCATTGAAAAATAGTGAGCTTAAAGGACTTTGACATTTTGCCTTTGGTCGACCATGGAGTGGCTAATAAGAAGCCCCAAATTTCTATCCCCAGAAATTGCAATTCATAAAAACTATGGCATTACAATCTCCTCTGGCTCTTCTAGACATACGTGCTCTACTACAGACACAAAAAAGAAAAAAGAAAAAAAAGGACAATATCATGTCACCGTCGTTAGTGTACATGCTTCATACTTGGATAATCTTTTATCTCGGTGTTCTATACATGCTTTGCTATTTAGGTAATAAAAGGACTTCAAATTCTAAGTTGTAGTGAGTATTTGTCTTGTTACTAAAAGAACATATCAAAGTCAAAATAGAATTTTGCCTCTAGAAAATATAAGATTATCTTGCGTCCATGATCAAAAGCTTGACATTTGTCTGGCTCGTCGTTGTCTCTTATATTCGAGGTGATATACGAAGGACGCTGGGGAAGCTAAGTTGAAAAGACTTGTGAATGTATCTTAGATGATGGAATATATATAGAGTGCTTGAGTTGAATTATATATGGTATGCCCTTTTTCTGGTTCCAGCCGAATCAATTACAGGCAACTAAATCTTTTTGTTGGGTTCTTCAAATTTATATGGTATTCTTGATAAACACAGAAAAATTATATGTTGACAGCTATCATGGTACTTAAGTAAATATTAGGTATGAGAACTAAAGTTGTCATATATGCTTTGTCCTCGTATCAATCACTTACTAATCAATTCGAATGGACAGTTAAGCATTAAAGTTAAGTCAAAGAATATGCTCCGTCCTCTTACAATAATTACTATAACATTATGGTGGTGGAATCGCTCCCAACTGTTCTAAAACCTTAAACTATTAAATAAATGCGTTGTTTAATATTTAAATATTCTATCATCCTCCTCATGCTTAGTTTGGTATTTTTTTGCCATAGTATTAAGCGGATGACATATTTAAATGGGAAGGCAAATGAGACGTGAAAAAATTTGAATTTAAGAGTTCCAGCTCTGATTCCATGTAAGATTTAATGGGAACACTGCCAATTGTTCTAAAAGTTTAAGCTCTTAAATGAAAATGTGATTTCATATTTAAATATTCTATCGAATACATTGTTTATTTTGTATAATCCATTATTCTCTCGGCAGATTACATTTAATTTTCCTAGTGGAAAATGAAACCACTCGCATGATCCCTCAATCCAGTGACGAGGGTACAAATAGCTTGAGGCCAACCGAGACAACCCATGGACCTCTTATTTTCACCTCGGAGAGGAAATGGTCCATACAAGTTCAGAAGAAGAGAGAATATATCACGGACAGAATGTGATGAGGTAACTAGCCCCACCCGTGCAATTAAAAGTGCTGCTCGTGTCGTCGTAAGCGTAGCTGTAAGCTTGAGGGCACTGGTCCTTGAAAATCTTCGAGTAGTTCGTCGGCGGGCACGTCGCTGGCGTCCCGTACGCCCCAGTGCAGCAGTACTGCGGCTGGTTTAACGCCAGGCACGCGCTCTTGCACGCCACGATGCTCCCGTCCGACCCCTTCACCGCCAGCTCTGACGGGCACACGGAGTTGACGTTGGCTGCGCAGCTGGTCGTGGTGCACCCACTGCCGCTGCCCTGTGGGGTTATAGAGAGGGGCAGGTTGAAGCCGTCCACGAGGCTGACGTCGTAGATGCCGTTCTGGCCAGAGCCTGGTGCCGCGAGAGTGAACTCCGCCAAGGTGGCCGGCGGGATTGCCCTGCACCGTTGCAGCTCACCTGCCCAGACCCACAGTCGGCGGTGGTGCATACGAATTTGCCGGAGGCATCACTGGTGCAGCCCGTTCGACCCCACACCCGGCCGCTGGTCCACGTGTCCGGGACGTCATTCATTGAGAAGGTTGCACCCGTGGCGAGCTCGAACCCGGTTGAGGATAGCTGCCCGCCACCCCCGCCGGTGAGCGTCCCAGGCCAGACTGTGTAGGAGCACTTGTTGGTGAAGGAGAGTGTGGCTGCGCCGGCTCCTCCTGCAAGCATGCATGCAAGCCATAAAATTGATGTACGCGGATAAATTATTTTTCCTCCTGGGGTTTATCAGCTCGGGAATCTCCATAACAAAGATGGAAATTTGAACACAGTCCTTTAACTTCCGAATCCCAAAAAACAAAAAATTAAACTTAGGATCTTATTTTCTAGTTTCGGAAGAAGGTAATGTTAATGTAGAAATTTGTAATAGTTGAAAATAAATAGATTATGATGACAATGTGCTTACTTGCGAGGAGGACTAGGAAAGGCAGGAGGCGGTAAAAAGATGCTCTTGCGTCCATGATCGAGAGATTCAGATTTTTTTTGTTTCGGTTTATCGTTTCTCTAGTATAGGAGGTATATATATAGAATGCCGGGAAGCCAAGTTTGAAATGACGTTGGAAAAGTATTTTAGACTGGGGAAGCTAACTTTGAAATGACTTTGGAAAAGTATTTTAGACGGTGGAATAAATATATGGGAAATGAGAAGCTAATTTATCATATTTTTATATAAAATTTGAAAATATTTTTAATCGATGATTAAGATCTATTTTTTTTTTTTTTTTTGGTGATTCAAGGGAGAGGAATGGAGAATGACTCTTGCACTCCAACGTTAAAGTGCGGGCATTGGCTGGCCTCTCAAGTTTGGTCTTTACTTTGAAAAACATGAGAAGCTATTGAAGAGTATGGACTACGCAATTTTGACAGAACATGAACGATTATTCACAACATGCATAAAAATGCGACCTCAATTGTCCCTGGTGGATGTGTGACCATTGTTTTCTCTTTTGAAAAATTAATGCCTATCTGCTTATGACTTTTAACATTACTTTAGAAAAGAAAAAACGGGGATACTTCGGGAATATATTGAAATTGCAAAATATCTATGGCAAGACAAACACAAATAATATGATCGATCTTAATTATCACTTTAGCAGTATGATTTCTCATGTTGATTGTTGATTCATTTACAAGAAGTTATGGGAATATAGAACCGTTAGGGAGTCAAGCGGCTAGACCAATTGAAGGTGCCTTTATTTATGCCCAAACATCTAGATTTTTCAGTTGTTTCTGGATAGGAATTCTTGCGCTACTCCAAGAGAAAAGTAACAACATGGAAAAGATGAGGAAACCACCGATTGATCAAGAATTGTGCATGTAGTCATATACGTGACACTGATTAGTTATGTAATGCTGTATGTCTAGTTTGAATTGAAAGTGGATACAAATTAATTAAGATTCTTATCTATGTTTGCTTCATGTCAACATGGAAAAGATCAGGAAGCTGAGACGGAGGAGGGGAGCGAAGCGGTTGGAGCAAAGAAAGGAGCACACGCGCGAAGCAAAGCAATATACGATGGCCAATTTTCCTCTGGATTTCCTCCGGATCACCAACAATCCACCGTCCACAACCACCAATAATTTTTAGGACCGAGAACTAACCCTATTGAGCTTGGGACTCAGGACTGGACCAACCCAATAGGTTCGGTCCAGTTCCAAGGTCAACCCGGGACCAATTGATAATTTTTTATTTCATTTTTTATACTCCTTAAAAAAGCGATTGAAAATCAGACTGACTCAATGTGTTTGGTCCGGTTTCAAGGTCAACCTAAGACTAACAAATAATTTTTTTATTTCATTTTTTGTACTAGTTGAAAGAGCAACCGAGAACCGTATTGGCCAAATGGGTTCGATGATGAGTAAGGTTAGCTAAGAAAGGCAAGCGGTAAGGGTCAACTCGGGTGAGCTTCGAACAGAATGAGCATCGACTATCGAGCGGGGAGCAACAAGCCAAGTGAGCATCGAGCGGCTAGCGGCTAGCGGCACGAGTGACCCAAAGCGAGCGAGGCGAGTGTCGAGTGGTGAGAGGAGAAGTTGTTTTTTTTCGATTTTAGCAAATTGAAAACTAAGAGGACAAATAAGACAGAAGATAACGAATACTAGAGGAGGATACCATAAGGTGCCTTTTTAGACGCCTTGAGGACTCTTCACAAAAACATTTTCCTCCTTTGTAAATTATGACTATTGATGCCGTAAAAGACATTAAAAACCTAAGTTATTACAGAATAATATAAAATTACTTGAACTCCTCACTAAAGAGATGTTTAATGTTGTTGACGCCGTTTACTTTAAGGTTTTCTCTATATAAAAAAATTATATATATAGGGTTGGTTTGGGTTGAATTGACCCGGAAGTCTCAGGACCGAGGACCGACTCGCACAATGCTAGTCTAGAAATTCTAGGACCAAGGACTAACCCAGCCTCCCTAGGAACTGGACCAGGACCGGCAGGGTTGGACCATTCCAGGGTCGGTCTAGGGTTGACCCTAGACCGATGCTCACCCCTAGACGTGTCCAAGTGAGATGAGGAGGGTGTTGACTTCGTGGGCCGGGCCGAACAGGGCCTTCGGGCTGGAACTCGCCTGAATATTTCTGAGATTCTAGACCATGCCCAGGTAGCTGGCATGTCGTGAAATTATGCTCACCGGGCTCGGTTCGGGCCGAAAAATTCAATTGAACCTTATTGCAGACGTCGAACTGGACTGCTAAAGTTGACCGGCTCTAGATGCTTCGTTTTTCAAAATTTTAATTGCTGGGCCCAAGATATCGACATTATAATGTCTCTAATAGGTATGATGGTCTTCTTTGAAAAATATAATTTGAAATCATTGGCGAAATCCGGGTGCTAGTCAATTTTTTGTTGATAAGATTATGTGAACTCATATACACTTGCAGGAAGATACGACGTCAAATTTTTTTTAAGTCGAACATTCAATTCATTTAAGGGGCACAAAAGAGGACCACATCGACGGGATAATCCAAGAACAGACGACAAAATTGAACGTAAACGATCATGTATGTGACACGAGTGTAGCATCAAGAAACGTTAATGAACAATGCACGCCCCAAAATGGGCAACGCCGCCAAGACCAGCAAACATCCGCAGCCATACAATGCGAACGAGGTTTACAATTCAAAGCATGAGTTTTGGGCCGGTCTAAGTAAAAGTGCTGAATGGACGGCGCCAATCACGGTGGATGGGAGTGAACCAGAAGGAACGTCGGGGCGATCGCAAGGTTGAGGATCCACGGACAGCAGAAAACGATGTCCACGGCCCGTGCTACAAAGTCCAGGACTCTGACCAGGATCAGCATCGAGATCGACTGGCTCTCTGCTCTCCGCGTCTCCGATACGGCGTCAATTTTTAATGTCAATATATCACCGAATAATCATGAATTTCGGTCTTGATTGCCCCTGAATCAATTCTGAATGCTGCTGGATGTTATTAATTAGGTGGGAATTGGACTGCTAAAGTTGACCGGCTCTCGATGCTTTGTTTTTCAAAATTTTAATTGCTGGGCCTGAGATATCGACATTATAATGTCTCTAATATGTATGATAATCTTCTTTGAAAAATATAATTTGAAATCATTAATGAAATCCGGGTGCCAGTCAATTTTTTGTTGATACGATTATGTGAACTCATATACACTTGCGGGAAGATACGGCATTGATTTTTAATGTCAATATATCACCGAATAATCACGAATTTCAGTCTTGATTGCCCCTGAATCAATTCTGAATGCTGCTGGATGTTAGTAATTAGGTGGGAATTGGACTGCTAAAGTTGACCGGCTCTCGATGCTTCGTTTTTCAAAATTTTAATTGCTGGGCCTGAGATATCGACATTATAATGTCTCTAATATGTATGATAATCTTCTTTGAAAAATATAATTTGAAATCATTAATGAAATCCGGGTGCCAGTCAATTTTTTGTTGATACGATTATGTGAACTCATATACACTTGCGGGAAGATACGGCATTGATTTTTAATGTCAATATATCACCGAATAATCACGAATTTCAGTCTTGATTGCCCCTGAATCAATTTTAAATTTTGCTGGATGTTACTAATTAGGCGGGAATTGGAACGGTCGTGCATCAGTTCAGTTGTTCTATAAATTGTCCATAACGCAGTGCCAATGGGAGATTGATTATTTCTATCAAGTTACCGCACGTTCATAATTTATCGGCGTGTGTAATTTGTTAATTTTGAATGTTGGACATTGCTGGAAAATGCAATTTGACTGTGACTTTGAGTGCGTTTGGCTTGGTTTGTTTATACTTTCAGCTGCAGGTTAAGGTACTATTCACCTCAGAGCCTTTCGATCGTGTTTAAAGGTCATTTGTCATGATAATTGCAGGCAATGCATGCTGGAATTTATTGAGGGTCTCGGTTTAGACAGGAAATTGAAGGGCATTGATGGAGATATTTCGAGGTTGAGTTTCATGATTTATGGAAATATATTGGCGTGTGATTCATTTCCTAAGGCTGTCAGTTGGATTGAATTTTAATTGGATGGATGAATTGGGGTTTACATGTATTGATCGTTGCTGGTGGTTTCGGAGTAGGCTTTGATCTTGGAAGAGGTTGCGGTGATTTAGCGGATAAGTTGGTAGTTCATGTTGATGCATAGGCAAAGGATCCATTTCATGTCATTTTAATATTGTTTTGTGTAATTTCCTTTGAATAAATACTTAGCTCTGCAAATGATAGTGGGCGTCTTTAGTTTACTGAGTTTTATGATGGTAATAAAACAAGAATCCTTTCAGTAAATAGGTCTCTTTCAGTCTCTTTACAATTGCGGCATCTTTAGCTTATGGTGGCTCATGTTCTAAGGCTTAATAATAAGGTCATGTATATTCTTTATCCGACATCTTATAAGGTTTATTTTCTCGTATTTTACTTTAATCATCTTTACTTTAGTACTATTTTGCTTGAAGTGTTAATTTCATTATCTTGATTTGGTAAGTTAGAAATCATACAATAATTTAGATTTGATTACCTACAATGCTCAATTTCATTATCTTGGTCTGAAAGCTTACTTCAATCTAAACAATTGGTTTCATCCAACTAATTATGTTTACTCCAAAAAGAATCCCATGAATGGTGGCATTAAAGAAGAATTCCAAGTTGCAATTAGTAAAGACTTGGGAGAGCCCGTGCTAAGTGATGCACCATCTTTTTCAATAGTAACTATTTGTGCTTACTTAATAATTAATCAGCTCTTCCCGAGGAAAGTCATGATAGATGCTATTCCAAGTAACCTGCAATTGAATGTGTTACAATGCTAGTGTCATTATACAATGTGACTGAAGAATGAGAATGGAATTTTCTCACATTGTTAATAACTTTTGATGTGATAATGGGCAACGGATGTTTAGAAAGGAATAAAAGAATGATGGATACCTATTTACTTCTTAGCCATCAATTTATAAGATGGGCAAAAGTCTTCTTGTGAGTGTCTCTAGTTTGGTTCTCATGTGGAAAAAAATAAGAGACGTCGTTTGCAAGGACCAAGTATGAAATTATGACTGCATATGAATGGTCAATCACGGAATGCATGAGAATGCGACCAAATTTTTACCTTGTCGATATATGCCTATTTCTTTCCTTTTGAAAAAAATGCCTATATCCTTGTAACTCTTAATATTACTTAAATAAATAAATAAAAGCATGAGGCTTAAGCAATATGCTGAAATTGCGCGACATCTACAGTAAAACATACATACATAATATGTTCCTTATATAATTATCAGTTCCTCAGTACCTCAATTTTCATGTTCATTGTACATTTAGTTATAAGAACCTATGGAAATAGTGATCCATTAGGAAGTCAAGAGGCTAGACCAATAGAATTTGCCTACTATATACACCCAAAATATCTAATTTATTGCTCATTTGTATTAGGCGATTTCTTGAGTTAGATTTCACATCAAAATTGAATTTGCTTCTTTGATCTGATTGGAAGTAGTTTTCTTTCTTTTTTTTTTTTTGGTTGTGGGAGTTGGAATTGGAATTGAAGAGTTCATAGATGATTACTTTCTTAGACTAGGCCATAAACGACGATGAACCTAATTAGGTGAAGATGATAAGTCATTTAAAGAAAAGTCCTGAGCTCAATACACAATCATCTTGCCTTTAGTCACCCCTAGCATGTCATTTCACATAAAATTATAGGATAAATGTATCGAAAATCCTAAAAATTGTCACAAAAGGGTAATCAAGTCTTAAAAATTTCCAAATATATAATGAAGTTCTAAAACTTGTCAAGTTAATCAAATCAAATTCTTTTCTTGATTACAATGTTTGAAAGTTTTAAAATTGGAACATTTTCTTGAAAAATTTTAGGACTTGATTATATTTTTAAAAAGTTTTAAGTTTCAATTACACTTTTCGTGACAAGTTTTAGGACTTTAGGGATAAATGCATCGAAGTCTTGTCACAAAGTGCAATTGAGTCTTTATCATTTATGTAATAAAAAAAAAAAAAAAAAAACAAGGTAAAAGCTATGGCATACGTGCTTTCCTATCCACAAAAATTGCTATCCATAAAAGCTATGGCTTTACAGGCTCCTCTGGCTCTTCTATGACATACGTGCTCTAAAAACAAACACAAGAATTTTATTTACAAACAAAAGTACAATATTATGTCACCGTCCTTAGAGTACAGTCTTTATACTTGGATCATTTTTTTATCTCGACGTTTCATACATGCTTTGCTAATCCACGCGCTGATGAGAGCTTGGCCTTGAAATGATTTAAGAGGATTCTCTCGGAATCAACCGAGCATATTTCCTTGCGTTTATCCTAAACTCCTATCATGCTGGTCGCCCGGTGGAAATGAAGATTAGTGCTCCTGGTCCTGGGAGGGTATGGAGTGTGACAAATTCCGCGGTCGTGTCGTTGGCCTAGACCTCAGTAGCAGTTATCTCTCTAGTACCACTTGTCTTTTTAATCTACTTTGTCGTGTTCACCTTCTGTCAAAACTTCTATAGTTCCCATGGGAAATGTGAAAATGTTTTTAGTGGATGATTACCATCTTTTGTTTTTGTGATTCAAGAGGTAGGAATACTCCCAGGAATGGAGAATGACTAGTTCGTCCACGTGAAAGACGGGCAAAAGATTTTTACTTCTTAGCCATGAATTTATAAGATGGGCAAAAGTCTTCTTGTGAGTGTCTCTAGTTTGGTTCTCATGTGGAAAAAAATAAGAGACGTAATTTACAAGGACCAAGTATGAAATTATGACTGCATATGAATGGTCAATCAATAAAAGAATGATGGATACCTATTTACTTCTTAGCCATCAATTTATAAGATGGGCAAAAGTCTTCTTGTGAGTGTCTCTAGTTTGGTTCTCATGTGGAAAAAAATAAGAGACGTAATTTACAAGGACCAAGTATGAAATTATGACTGCATATGAATGGTCAATCAATAAAAGAATGATGCATACCTATTTACTTCTTAGCCATCAATTTATAAGATGGGCAAAAGTCTTCTTGTGAGTGTCTCTAGTTTGGTTCTCATGTGGAAAAAAATAAGAGACGTAATTTACAAGGACTAAGTATGAAATTATGACTGCATATGAATGGTCAATCACGGAATGCATGAGAATGCGACCAAATTTTTACCTTGTCGATATATGCCTATTTCTTTCCTTTTTGAAAAAAATGCCTACATCCTTGTAACTCTTAATATTACTTAAATAAATAAATAAAAGCATGAGGCTTAAGCAATATGCTGAAATTGCGCAACATCTATAGTAAAACATACATACATAATATGTTCCTTATATAATCATCACTTTGTCAGTACCTCAATTTTCATGTTCATTGTACATTTAGTTATAAGAACCTAGGGAAATAGTGATCCATTAGGAAGTCAAGAGGCTAGACCAATAGAATTTGCCTACTATATACACCCAAAATATCTATTTTATTGCTCGTTTGTATTAGGCGATATCTTGAGTTAGATTTCACATCAAAATTGAATTTGCTTCTTTCATATGATTGGAAGTAGTTTTTTTTTTTTTTTTTTTTTTTTTTTTGTTTGTGGGAGTTGGAATTGGAATTGAAGAGTTCATAGATGATTGCTTTCTTAGACTAGGCCATAAACGACGATGAACCTAATTAGGTGAAGATGATAAGTCATTTAAAGAAAAGTCCTGAGCTCAATACACAATCATCTTGCCTTTAGTCACCCCTAGCATGTCATTTCACATAAAATTATAGGATAAATGTATCGAAAATCCTAAAACTTGTCACAAAAGTGTAAATGAGTTCTAAAACTTTGAAAAAGTACAACTAAGTTCTAAAACTTGTTACCGAAGGGTAATCAAGTCTTAAAATTTCCAAATATATAATCAAGTCCTAAAACTTGTCAAGTTAATCAAATCAAATTCTTTTCTTGATTACATTTTTTGAAAGTTTTAAAAATTAAAATGTTTTCTTGATAAATTTTAGGACTTGATTATATTTTTAAAAAGTTTTAAGTTTCAATTACACTTTTCGTGACAAGTTTTAGGACTTTAGGGATAAATGCATCAGAAGTCTTAAAACATGTCACAAAGTGCAATTGAGTCTTATCATTTATGTAATAAAAAAAAAAAAAACAAGGTAAAAGCTATGGCATACGTGCTTTCCTATCCACAAAAATTGCTATCCATAAAAGCTATGGCTTTACAAGCTCCTCTGGCTCTTCTATGACATACGTGCTCTAACAACAAACACAAGAATTTTATTTACAAACAAAAGTACAATATTATGTCACCGTCCTTAGAGTACATTCTTTATACTTGGATCATTTTTTTTATCTCGACGTTTCATACATGCTTTGCTAATCCACGCGCTGATGAGAGCTTGGCCTTGAAATGATTTAAGAGGATTCTCTCGGAATCGACCGAGCATATTTCCTTGCGTTTATCCTAAACTCCTATCATGCTGGTCGCCCGGTGGAAATGAAGATTAGTGCTCCTGGTCCTGGGAGGGTATGGAGTGTGACAAATTCCGCGGTCGTGTCGTTGGCCTAGACCTCAGTAGCAGTTATCTCTCTAGTACCACTTGTCTTTTTAATCTACTTTGTCGTGTTCACCTTCTGTCAAAACTTCTATAGTTCCCATGGGAAATGTGAAAATGTTTTCAGTGGATGATTACCATCTTTTGTTTTTGTGATTCAAGAGGTAGGAATACTCCTAGGAATGGAGAATGACTAGTTCGTCCACGTGAAAGACGGGCAAAAGATTTTTGGTGGCCTCTCAAATTTGGACTTTTTATGGAAAAGATATGAGACGCAATAAAGAAGGCCGACTACGCAATTGTGACTGCACAACCATTAATCACGGCATGTATGAGACTACGACCTAATTTGTCCCTTAATTTTAAATTCGCTTATAAGAATCCATCAGGAAGTCTAGTGGTTAGACTAATAGAATGCGCCTATTATTTATGCTCAAAATGTCTAAAATTTTCGCTGACTTGTATTAGATGATATCTCGAGTCAAATTGCAAACATTAAAATTTTCCCTTTTATCTGATTGACAGTAGGTCCTTAATATTGAAAGCGACGAGTTCATAAAGAATTGCTTTCCCAGACTAGGTCTTAAAAGTTGCGAAAAAAAAAAAAAAAAAAACTAAATTTTGGCAGAATGGTGATGATGCTCTACTTTTGTGAAAATGATAGGTCATCCAATGAAAAATAGTGAGCTTAAAGGACTTTGACATTTTGCCTTTGGTCGACCATGGAGTGGCTAATAAGAAGCCCCAAATTTCTATCCTCAGAAATTGCAATCCATAAAACCTATGGCATTACAATCTCCTCTGTCTCTTCTAGACATACGTGCTCTACTACAGACACACACACGCACACACACAAAAAGAAGAGGACAATATCATGTCACCGTCGTTGGTGTACATGCTTCATACTTGGATAATCTTTTATCTCGGTGTTCTATACATGCTTTGCTAATTAGGAAATAAAAAGACTTCAAATTCTAAGTTGTAGGGAGTATTTGTCTTGTTACTAAAAGAACATATCAAAGTCAAAATAGAATTTTGCCTCTAGAAAATATAAGATTATCTTGCGTCCATGATCAAAAGCTAGAGATTTGTCTGGCTCGTCGTTGTCTCTTATATTCGAGGTGATATACGAAGGATGCTGGGGAAGCTAAGTTGAAAAGACTTGCGAATGTATCTTAGATGATGAATATATGTATAGTGCTTGAGTTGAATTATATATGGCATGCCCTTTCTCTGGTTCCAGCCGAATCAATCACGGGCAACTAAATCTTTTGTTGGGTTCTTCAAATTTATATGGTATTCTTGATAAACACAGAGAAAAGTATATGTTGACAGCTATCATGGTACTTAGGTAAATATTAGGTAAGAGAACTAAAGTTGTCTCTTAGGGAAGAAGATTATCTTAGGACCAAAGGGAAAAAAGGGAGGTTGGGACACCTGGAGTGCCATAACTTGGCACGGAGGGACACTTAAGTGCCATAACTTCAAAATGGTACACTTAAGTGCCAATATCGTCGTAAAATGGAACACTTAAGTGCCACTCCGGCGAAAATCCGGCCAAATGGCTGACGTGGCAATTTTCCGGCGAGTTTGGTCCAAAACGGCGTCGTTTTGCACGCTGACGTGGCGGAGAAAATGCAAAAACGACGCCGTTTCGTGTCTACGTGTAAATAATGATATAAAAATTAATTAAATTAGATTTAAACTTAATTTTATTTAAAATATTCAAAAAATTAAAAAAATAAGAAAAATTAAAAAAATTAAGAAAAAAAAAAAGGTGGGGGAGTTCGATCGGGGCTGCCGAGGGCTGAGCCCTCGCCGCCGCCGCCTCCCGCCGTCGCCGGGAAGGGCCGGCGACGGAGGGGGAGGGTCGGCCGGGTCGCCGGCCCCGGCCGACCGACGAGCGGGCTGCGAGCCCTCGCCGGATCGCGGCGAGGGCCGCGACCCTCGCCCAGATCCGGGCGAGGGCTCACGGGCCCTCGCCTCGGTCGGCCGGCCTCGCCGACCCCCGGCCGAGGCCCGGCGACCCCGGTCGACCCTTCCCACTCCGTCACCGGCCCTTCCCGGCGGCGGCGGGAGGCGGCGAGGGCCCGCGAGCCCTCGCCCAGATTTGGGCGAGGGTCGCGGCCCTCGCCGCGATCCGGCGAGGGCTCACGCCCTCGCCGTCGGTCGGCCAGTGGGGCCGGCGACCCGGCCGACCCTCCCCCTCCGTCGCCGGCCCTTCCGGCGACGGCGGGGAGGAGGCGGCGGCGAGGGCTCAGCCCTCGGCCGCCCCATTCGACCTCCCCCTTTTTTTTTTTTTCTTAATTTTTAAATTTTCTTAATTTTTAAATTTTTTAAATTTTCTTAATTTTTTTAAATTTTTTGAATATTTTAAATAAAATTAAGTTTAAATCTAATTTAATTAATTTTTATATTATTATTTACACGAAACAGCGTCGTTTTTGTATTCTCTCCACCACGTCAGCGTGCAAAACGACGCAGTTTTGGACCAAACTCGCCGGAAAGTTGCCACGTCAGCCATTTGGTCGGATTTTCGCCGAAGTGACACTTAAGTGTTCCATTTAACTTCAAAACTGGCACTCAAGTGTACCATTTTGAAGTTATGGCACTTAAGTGTCCCTCCGTGCCAAGTTATGGCACTTGGGCTGTTCTTCTGCCGGAAAAAAGGGAAAAGGAAATCCCGAAATCTGATTAGACTTTAGTATGATTTTTTTTAATCTCTTTCCTCTACGGACCCACCCGAATCAATTCAAATTGACAAGCAGGCATGAAAGTGGAGTCAAAGAATGATGGTGATTCCATAGACACAATTGGATTCACTTTCAATACATGCTGCGTCCTCGTATGAATCACTTACTAATCAATTCGAATCGATGATTGAGCATTAAAGTTAAGTCAAAGAATATGCTTCGCCCTCTTACAATAATTACTATAACATTATAGATGTGGAATCGCGGCCAACAGTTCTAAAACCTTAAACTATTAAAGAAAGGCGTTGTTTAATATTTAAATATTCTATCATCCCCCGCATACTTAGTTTGGTATTTTTTTGCCATAATATTAAGCGGATGACATATTTAAATGGGAAGGCAAATGAGACTTAGAAAAAATTGAATTTAAGAGTTCCAGCTCGATTCCATGTGAGATTTAATGAGATCACTGCTAACTGTTCTAAAAGTTTAAGCTCTTAAATGAAAATGCGATTTCATATTTAAATATTCTATCGAATACATTGTTTATTTTGTATAATCCATTATTCTCTCGGCAGATTACATTTAATTTTCCTAGTGGAAAATGAAACTACTGGCATGATCCCTCAATCCAGTGACGAGGGTACAAATAGCTTGAGGCCAACCGAGACAACCCATGGACCTCTTATTTTCACCTCGGAGAGGAAAATGGTCCATTCAAGTTCAGAAGAAGAGAGAATATATCACGGACAGAATGTGATGAGGTAACTAGCCCCACCCGTGCAATTAAAAGTGCTGCTCGTGTCGTCGTAAGCGTAGCTGTAAGCTTGAGGGCACTGGTCCTTGAAAATCTTCGAGTAGTTCGTCGGCGGGCACGTCGCTGGCGTCCCGTACGCCCCAGTGCAGCAGTACTGCGGCTGGTTTAACGCCAGGCACGCGCTCTTGCACGCCACGGTGCTCCCGTCCGACCCCTTCACCGCCAGCTCTGACGGGCACACGGAGTTGACGTTGGCTGCGCAGCTGGTCGTGGTGCACCCACTGCCGCTGCCCTGTGGGGTTATAGAGAGGGGCAGGTTGAAGCCGTCCACGAGGCTGACGTCGTAGATGCCGTTCTGGCCAGAGCCTGGTGCTGCGAGAGTGAACTCCGCCAAGGTGGCCGGCGGGATTGCCCCTGCACCGTTGCAGCTCACCTGCCCAGACCCACAGTCGGCGGTGGTGCATACGAATTTGCCGGAGGCATCAGTGGCGCAGCCCGTTCGTCCCCACACCCGGCCACTGGTCCACGTGTCCGGGACGTCATTGATTGAGAAGGTGGTGCCCGTGGCGAGCTCGAACCCAGTTGAGGATAGCTGCCCGCCACCCCCGCCGGTGAGCGTCCCCGGCCAGACCGTGTAGGAGCACTTGTTGGTGAAGGTGAGTGTGGCTGCGCCGGCTCCTCCTGCAAGCATGCATGCAAGCCATAAAATTGGTGTACGCAGATAAATTATATTTCCTCCTGGGGTTTATCTGCTCGGGAATCTCCATAACAAAGATGGAAATTTGAACACAGGACTTTAACTTCCGAATCCCAAAAAACAAAAAAATTAAACTTAGGATCTTATTTTCTAGTTTCAGAAGAAGGTAATGTTAATGTAGAAATTTGTAATAGTTGAAAATAGATAGATTATGATGACAATGTGCTTACTTGCGAGGAGGACTAGGAAAGGCAGGAGGTGGTAAAAAGATGCTCTTGCATCCATGATCGAGAGATTCAGATTTTCTTTTTTCGATTTATCGTTTCTCTAGTATAGGAGGTATATATATAGAATGTCGGGGAAGCCAAGTTTGAAATGACGTTGGAAAATTATTTTAGACCGGGAAGCTAAGTTTGAAATGACTTTGGAAAAGTATTTTAGACGGTGGAATAAATATATGGGAAATGAGAAGCTAATTTATCATATTTTTATATAAAATTTGAAAATATTTTTAATCGACGATTGAGATCTATTTTTGGTGATTCAAGGGTGAAGAATGGAGAATGACTCTTGCACGCCAACGTGAAAGTGCGGCCGTTGGCTGGCCTCTCATGTTTGGTCTTTACTTTGAAAAACATGAGAAGCTATTGAAGTGTATCTATTTTTTCTGTACTCTGTGTTTGAAGCGATCACCGAGTGTTCGCAAAAATGCTTGATCGAGATAGCATATTTATTCGAGAGGCTTCTCCTAGAAATTGAATGCATACCAACTTGGTCGTGAATAGTAACGGAAGAATACCAGACCAAAGATTGTGCGTTAAGGAAATAATGGAGGGAGAGAGTAAAGGCAAGGAAATCTGCAGAAATGCATGTTCTGGAAACGAAGGATCGAGAAGGAATAATGATGCTGACGACGACGATGATGATATTTATAGTAAAAATAATAAAATGATAGAATCACAAAAGCCAAAAGGGCCATGCGGTATCATTCAAGAAAATAAAATTTCATAAGAAATTGACCGACTTTTTAGCAGGTTAATATTGCTATAAAAGTAATACTTAATAATTCGAGAAAGAAGGAAAGGAAATATATACGTGATAGACATAGTAAGCTATCTTTGGATTGGTAAATTTGATTAATGATTACTGGGCTTTTGCTGATTTCACGTTCAAAGTACTGAATTTTGACATTTCTTTAATTACCAAGCGTGGTAATTAATCAGCAAAATTTTCAAGTTCAGAAATCCCAAATTGTTGGGTGCCAATATGCACTAGTTGAATTTTGAGGCCACTAGAACTATTGGCTAAACTATTGTTCTAGAGGGAGGGAATCATTACCTAATCAGATCTAAATCTATCATACAAATGCCAATTAAATTATAAAGTTTTCAATTTTATTAATGTAGTCCTAAACTTGGGCACAAAATTTTAATATTGTCCTTATGACCTATTGGTACTAGAAATTGTTGACGTAACATCTAATCATTGCCGACTGTTCGGCATGCCACGCTAATGTGAACAATTTTACTCGCGCCACATCAATAATTTTCAGTGGCAATTGGCTGGAAGGATTATGCTAAGATTTTGCATAAAGATTTAGGACTACATTGGCAAAATTGAAAAGTTAATGACTAAATTGACATCCGTACAATAAGTTTATGATGGAATTGGTAATTTTCCCAATGCATTATTAATTTCGAATTCACTTTCATTAAGCACATAATAAATTCCAACTTTAGCGAGGTTTATTCTCAGTCTTGCTCTTGCTCTAGTATTAGCTATGACAAGAATAGGATTGGTGGGTGATATAAACAACTAAAATACTTAAGAACGTTGAAGCTATGTTCTTTCAAAAAATAGTATATAAAAACGTGCTTAAAGTTTCGTGTAATCTAGTGGGCAGTGACAGTTTTGGACGCACCCGAAGTACTTCCATTTCAAAGGATAGAGAAGTATTAAATGATATTTTGTTTGCTAATGATTTAATAATTGAGATTTAGCGGCCTTAATGGGCCAATTCAAAGGATAGTTGGGAGTGCAACTTTTAATTCATTGGGAATGGACTAAGTCTGTTTAATAATAGGTATATGTGTTGGTTCTATACTTAATCTTCAGTGTTGATTGAAGTTAATCGAGCGAAAACCGGGCTTGAGGATCTAGAGTCACTCAATAAGATCATAGTCCGCTATATATTCTTCTACCTCTATCGAATATTGGCATTTCAATCATCTATGTAAAAATGTTTATACATATTTATTATTGGATAAATAATATGTATTTTTGGAGTCATACCAATCTAGATTGAGAATGAGATAATCGTATATTACTTATTTTTTCTCTTAAATCTTGAAAAGAGTTCCGATTCTACCAAACATTAATCGATTTAAATTAACTGGAAGAACAATCACACTAGGTGAACCATTAGACGTGAAGAAACAAGAGCAAGGCCAAACGATCCTCATTCAAAGCAGAACTGACTCTGACCTTCATGTTAACGTGATAAGTAGCAAACACCTCAAATCACGGACTCAATTTACCAGCAATATCTCACGCTTAATGGCCTTCCAAAAATCGACTCTAATGTATGCAATCGGCACAAGCGAAGAGGGGATAACATGAATCACTCGAGACCAAACATAAATTTAGCAATGAAGTCAACGGTCGAAGTGTACCCCAGCAATAAGATGGAAGCGTCCAGAGATCAAAACTGGGGAAAGCAGACCTGCATTGACGAAGGTAATCAATGGAGCACTCTTGAAGGCTCTCCGTTTCAACATGGAGGGGAATACAAGACTTCCAAATTCGAAAATATTTCTACATGAGCCTCAGTATACTGAAAAATGACTACGAAGTTTATTTACCGCAAGAAACATCATCCTAAAACAGTTTGAGAAAAACAATCAGACACGCAGAAAACATTCGAATGAGAGATGAGATGCAAAAGAAATAGGGAACGAGTCACGGCCATATCAATGTAAAGGCAACGCAGCACGCTTGAGGTCATCGAGGTAGCCTCGGACGCAACCGGTTTTCACTCCGGCAGAGGCGAAGGCTCTTGGTCTCTACCTCATGAAAACAGAGTACGAGAGTTTAACCTCGAGTAAGGGCAGTGACTGGACGTGATTGACGAGTGGATCAGAAGGAGGAGGCCTCTGAAGCGGCGACACCAAGAATTGGAACCGATGAAGAGAGAGTGAGTGAGAATCGAAGGCGCCAACAATAGCGACGGAGGGCAAAGACGGGGTATGACTGTGGAGGTGAGGCTCTATGTACCGTGAACGGTTACAACAACAATCAGCAGACAGAATGGAGGAGGGAAAAATGAAGATGGAAACCAGAGATGCTGGAGGTTATAGTATCCGGAGAAAGGAGGGAGGTTGGACAGTGATGCAGTGGCCAGGGCTTGAAGGTGAGGGAAGTGGTGGCTGGCGAGGGCACAAGCTGGAGATGAATATGTCAGAGAGGAGAGAGAGGAGAGACAAATTGTAGGGCAACGTGTCTAGGGTTGAGCATGGTTTGGGTTGGGCCCGTCCACCCCCTAACCCTAGGACCAACCCGCATAGTGCCGGTCCTCAATTTTTAGGACCAAGAACTGACCTTATTGAGCTTGGGACTAAGGACCGAACCGGACCATAAATTTGGTCCGGTTCCAGTGTCAACCCGGGACCAACTGATAATTTTTATTTCATTTTTTGTACTCCTTAAAAAAGCAATTGAAAATCTGTCTAACCTAATGGGTTCGGTCCGGTTTCAAGATCAACCTAAGACTAACCAATAATGTTTTATTTCATTTTTCGTACTGCTTGAATGAGCAACCGAGAACCGTACCGGCCCAATGGGTTCGATAATGAGTAAGGTTAGTTAAGAAAGGCAAGCGGTGAGGGTCAACTAGGGTGAGCGTCGAAGAGAATGAGCATCGACTATCGAGCGGGGAGCAACAAGCCAAGCGAGCATCGAGTGGCGATCGACACGAGTGACCCAAAGCAAGCAAGGCGAGTGTCGAGTGGCTACAGAGAAGTTGTTTTTTTTTCGATTTTAGCAAATTGAAGACTAAGAGGACAAATAAGACAAAAGATAACGAATACTAGAGGAGGATACCATAAGGTGCCCTTTTTTGACGCTGTGAGGACTGTTTACAAAAACATTTTCCTCATTTGTAAATTATGAGTATTGATGTCGTAAAAGACATTAAAAACCTAAGTTATTAAAGAATAATATAAAATTACTTGAACTCCTTACTAAAGAAATGTTTAATATTGTTGACGCCATTTATTTTAAGGTTTTCTCCATATAAAAAATTTATATATATATATATATATATATATATGTATATATATATATATATTTATATATAGTTAGGGTTGGTTTAGGTTGAACTAACCCGAAAGTCTCAGGACCGAGGATTGACCCGCACAGTGCTGGTCTAGGAATGCTAAGACCAAGGACTAACCCAGTCTTCCCTAGAATGGACCAGGACCGGTAGGGTTGGACCGGTCCAAGGTTGGTCCAGGGGGTTAGACTGATGCTCACCCCTAGATGTGTCCAAGTGAGATGAGGAGGGTGTTGACTTCATGGGCCGGGCCGAACAGGGCCTTCGGGCCGAAACTTGCCTGAATATCTCTGAGATTCTGCTCAAGTAGCTTGCATGTCGTGAAATTATGCTCACCAAGCTCGGTTCGGGCCGAAAAATTCAATTGAGCCTTATTGCAGACGTTGAACTGGACTGCTAAAGTTGACTCGCTCTCGATGCTTCGTTTTTCAAAATTTTAATTGATGCGCCCGAGATATCGACATTATAATGTCTCTAATATGTATGATGATCTTCTTTGAAAAATATAATTTGAAATCATTGGCGAAATCCGGGTGCCAGTCAATTTTTTGTCGATACGATTATGTGAACTCATATACACTTGCAGGAAGATACGGCGTCAATTTTTTTTTTTTAAGTCAAACATTCAATACATTTAAGGGACACAAAAGACGACTACATCGACGGGATAATCCAAGAACAGACAACAAAATTGAACGTAAACGTGTTATAATATGTAATATATTTTTATTATTCTAAATATGATCCCAATATTGTATTCCCAATAAATTTTGATTTATAGTCCAATTTATTACCCACTTGTATTACGTGATATTTGCTCGTTGATATATTACCATAATGGTCTTGATGGAGGATACTGGTAATGTAATAAACGGAATGAAAACGCCAGGTCGTCTAGTTCAAACCCTATCACTACAGAAAAAGGCACCATCAGGTTTGAGGGGTATTAGCTAGTAGAACAGGACGTTCCCATATTGCAGATCAATCATGTTACGTGGATCCGTCAAAGGTTTCGGGGTCCTCTGCCTTTGCAAATTTCATCAATGGCTGGAGGTATGTTGATCTTTAAGTTTCCGCAAACCGATCCCGAATTTTCGTATGAATTTATCTGTCATTGATAAATCAGGATCGTCAAGTTTTAGTTTATATTTAGTCTTACAGATGGTATTAGAGCATGTTTACAATCTCTACCTTGATGAAATTTTTGGAATTTATTTTCATTGAATTATGTGTGGGTAAATTCGGATTTCTCTATGGCTTGGATCGGAATTTAAAATTCCAGCCAAATTCGAGCGACCCACCATGCGATAATGGATCCGCATGATCACACCGCCATTAGGAAGAAAAACCCTTAAATTTTTCGGCATGTTACCGATCGTCGGAGGTTGATCGAGCGGTGAAATTTTGGTGGTTAGGGTTTTTAGGGGAGATTGTTTTAAGCTTAATTCTGGTCAATACATTGATCGTTTTTGCCGGTTCTTGAAATTATTCGTTCATTCCAACATTCTCTTCAAAACCCATAAATCAATTTGGTCAGATATGGGCTGTGGGAGGAGACCTAGGTGGCGGAGCGAGGGTAGTCGCGACGGAAGGACGGCAGAAAAAGAAGCTCGAAAAAAGACCTCCGGTGAGTGCGTCGCACGTGCCCGAGGGTTGCAGCAGGCGCGTGCAACGCATGAGGGACTGCAGCGAGCGCATGCGTCGGCTGAAGTGGGTGCGTGCAACGAAGGGGAAAAGTGCGCATGCCTATGTTTTCTCATTTCTGCCCCTCCGCTTGCAATTCTACCCTTGCCCACGTAAAATTCCAATTTTGCCCCCGGGGTGTGTAAACTTACGATTTTACCATTTTTGGGCGTAAAATTCCTGTTTTACACCTTAAAAGTAAAATTCCATTTCTAGCCTTTGATGCAAAATTCCAGTTTACCACTTTTGCACGTGATTTTACTGTTCTACCCTTATGTGCAATTTTATGAATATTTTTTCTTAAAATTAAATGTCTAGTGATCCATGTACATTTAATTAATTAAGGATTAGCCACAGCATCTTTGATTATATTAAATTATATACATTAAGAGCCTTTGGATCACATATAGTTAAAGACAATAATTGTAATTATTCACATTAATATTATGAATTTTATCCCACGGGAATTTTCAATATATTAATGTGATTAATTAGGATGAAATATTATTTTATCTTTCTTAATTTACCCACAGGGATTAAGGAATGAAATATAATTTGATAGTTTCATCATGAAATAATTATGAATCAATTTAAATTAGAAACTTAGCCCACATGCAGTTTTTATGTTACGTGATTCATATTTTATAACATGTTTTACATTGGTAAAATATGATTTAAATTTATTTGCCTCAAATATATTGATACATAAGTTTTCTTTGATTATGATGCAGTCTTACCACCTACGATTAATTTTGGTAGAATTGTTCCCGAGCTTAATGGAAATAACTTTAAAGAATGGAGGGAATTAGTTCTTCTCCAATTGGGGTGCATGGATCTTGATTATGCTCTAAGGTTAGACAAATCACCTGAACCTACAAAGAATAGTACTCATGCTGAACATACTCGTTATGTTCAATAGGAGCGGTCCAACCGTCTCAATGTGATGTACATAAAGACAAAACTCTCTACTAGCATTCGTGGTTCAGTTATCCATCATAACAATGCCAAGGAATTGCTGGAGGCTATTGATGCACAATTTGAGTCTTCAGAGAAGGCGCATGCCATGATCTTAATTATGAAGTTCTCATCACTAAAGCTTACCAATGTAAGAAGTGTGCGTGAGCACATCATGAAGACGAGGGACATTGCAGCTTAGCTGAAGAATCTTGAGATTGGGATATCATAATCATTTCTTATCTATATCCTAAATACTCTCCCACAAGAGTATGCACCTTTCAAGATCTCTTACAACACACATAACACTAAATGGTCTATTAATGAACTCACGACCATGTGTGTTCAAGAGGAAGAGAGGTTACTAATGGAGAAATGAGAAAGTTGTTACTAATGGAGAAATGAGAAAGTGCTCATATGACAACATAGGATAAATATAAAGGGCAAGGCAAGTAAAAGAGAAAATGTAAGATGCCTCTACCTCCCCAAGCTAGCATTAAGAAGGAATCCAAGTGCTTCTTCTGTAAAAAAAAAGGGGCACATGAAGAAGGATTGCGCCAAATTTAAGGCCTGACTCAAAAAGAAAGGTAACCAACTTGCATATGTTTGTTATGAAACTAATATGGTTGATGTGAGTCACAACATTTGGTGGATTGATTCTGGTTCTACAATCCACATTTCGAATTCCTTGTAGCGTTTTCAGAACCAGCGGAAACGAGTGAGAAATGAACAAGGCATATATTCGAGAAACAAGATGCGTTCGCATGTGGAAGCTATTGGGACATGCAGATTAGTTCTCAGTAGTGGTTTTGTTTTAATTTTAGAAAAAACCTTTTATATTCCTAGTTTCTCTAGGAATTTAATTTCAGTTTCAAGACTTGTACCTTTGGGATACTCCTTTGAATTTTCAGATTCAACTTTCAATTTATCGTATAAATATGAAATTGTTGGGAGTAGTATTTTGTCTGACGATCTCTTTCGAATTAATTTACAAGACAATGCCAATAATAATGCGATGCACGTTCATGATAATGCTGGTATAAAACGATGTGTTGTGAATGAGGATTCCTCTATGTTGTGGCACCGGAGGTTGGGACATATTTCCATGGATTGAATTAAGAGACTAGTAAATGATGGAGTACTTAATACTCTAGATTTTACTGATTATGACACTTGTGTGGACTGTATAAAGGGAAAACAGATCAACAAGTTAAAGAAAGGTGCTAAGAGGAGTACATAAATATTAGAAATCATACATACAGATATTTGTAGTCCAGATATGAACTCAAATGGTCAGAGATACTTCATTTCTTCCATAGACGATTATTCACGATTCATGTATCTCTACTTGCTTCGTAATAAGCACGAAGCACTAGATGCCTTTAAGGTATTTAAAACCAAAGTAGAGAAATAATGCGACAAGCAAATTAAGATCGTGAGATTAGATAGAGGTGGAGAATACCATGGTAGATACACTGAAGATGGACAAGCACCTAGTCCATTTGTGAAGTTTCTTGAAGAGCATGGGATTATTGCCCAATACACTATGCTTGGTTCACCGGACCAAAATGGTGTCGTAGAAAGAAGAAACTGAACATTATTGGACATGGTGCGGAGTATGCTTAGCAACTCCAAACTTCCTAAGTTTTTGTGGACTGAGGCTCTTAAAACGGCTGTGTACATATTAAACCGAGTTCCAACCAAGGCTGTTCCAAGGATGCCTTTTGATTTATTCAAAGGTTGGAAACCGAGTTTGCGACATGTGCGTGTTTGGGGATGCCCATTTGAAGTAAGAGTCTACAATCCACAGGCAAAGAAGTTAGATCCAAAGACTATAAGTCGGTATTTCGTTGGATATGCCGAAAATTTCAAAGGATACAGATTTTATTGTCTATCTCACACCACTTGGTTAGTGGAATTAGGAATGCTAAATTTCTTGAAAATGATCTGATTAGTGGGAGCGATCAATTCAGGGACTTTGTTCCCGAAGAAGATCATTCAGATACTCAACCTTCCACCTCAGGTACTAGATTGGTTGTTGCTTACAACGCCCCTTCAGTTCAACTAGTCGTTGAGCAACCAATCATTGAAGATCCACAATCTGCTAATATTGATCTGATAGACTAAACTGTTCAGCATTTACCAGATACTGTTGAACTTCCAGTAAAACAACAAACTCTTCAGGAGGATGTTGATGCAACATTAAGAATGTCTACTAGCATGAAGAAATCAGCAATTCATAATGACTACATTGTGTATTTACAAGAATCTGACTATAATGTTGGAGCTGAAAGTGATCCTGAGACGTTTTCACAAGCCATGAGTTGTGATAAATCTAATTTATGGTACAATGCCATGAAGGAAGAGATGAATTCTCTAGCATCATATGAAGTCTAGGATTTAGTTGAGTTGCATGATGGTGCGAAGGACATTGGTTGTAAATGGGTTCTCAAAACTAAGAAGGATTCATTAGGCAATATAGAGAGATATAAAGCCAGACTCGTTGCCAAGGGATTTACTCAAAATGAGGGAATCGATTACACGGAGACGTTTTCTCCTACATTCAAGAAAGATTTTTTTCGTACCATTTTCGCATTGGTTGCTTATTTTGATATGGAATTACATCAAATGGATGTGAAAACGGCATTCCTCAATGGAAAATTGGACGAAGTGGTTTACATGAAACAACCAGAAGGATTCTTTTCTAGTGCTGGTGAGCATTTGGTATGCAAGCTTAAAAGGTCTCTATACGGCTTGAAACAAGCATTTCGCCAATGGTACTTAAGATTCCATGAGGTCATCTCTTCATTCGGTTTTATAGAGAATGTCATGGATCAATGTATATATCAGAAGGTTAGTGGGAGCAAAATTCGTTTTCTTATGCTATATGTAGATGACATTTTACTTGCAACCAATAACAATGGGTTGTTATATGAAGTGAAACAATTTCTCTCTAAGAGTTTTGATATGAAGGATATGGGTGAAGCATCTTATGTCATTGGCATTAAGATCCATAGAGATAGACCTCGAGGTATATTAGGACTATCTCAAGAAACCTATATCAATAAGGTCTTAAAGAGGTTTCGGATGAAAGATTGTTCAGCAAGTATAGCACCCATTGTGAAGGGTGATAGGTTTAATTTAAACCAATGCCCGAAGAGCGATTTTGAAAGGTAACAAATGAAGAACATCCCATATGCTTCTGCTGTCGGAAGCTTGATGTATGCTCAGGTTTGCACTCGACTTGACATAGCCTTTGCTATGGGAATGTTGGAAAGATACCAAAGTAATCCAAGTATGGACCACTGGAGAGCTGCAAAGAAGGTGATGAGGTACCTTCAAGGAACAAAGGGACACATGCTTATGTATAGATGGACAGACAAGTTGGAGGTAGTTGCTTACTCGGACTCAGACTTTGTTGGCTGCGTTGATTCCTGTAAATCTACATTGGGATATATTTTTATGTTTGCTGGCGGAGTTGTATACATTCAATTTTTATGAGAAAAATAATTACGTTTGACATGGAGTAAACATAAGGTTTACTCATTAAGTTATTTGATTACATATGGGCTGATGAAACACATTGTGATACACGGAAGATAATACTTGCTCTAAGAGGACTCATCGGCATGATTCATGTGTTTTATTTCAGTATGAAGTTTATGTGGGTTTGGGTTAATAATTCATTTGATGGAATATTGTGATCAAGTGGGAGAATGTTATAATATGCAATATATTTTTATTATTCTAAATATGATCCCAATATTGAATTCCCAATAAATTCCGATTTATTGCCCAATTTATTACCCAATTGTATTACGTGATATATGCCCGTTAATATATTACCATAATGGTCTTGATGGAATATACCAGTAACGTAATAAACGGAATAAAAACGTCAAGTCGTCTAGTTCAAACCCTATCACTGCAGAAAACACACCATCAGGTTTGAGGGGTATTGGCTAGTAGAACAGGACATTCCCATATTGCAGATCGATCGTGCTACATGGATCCGTCGAAGGTTTTGGGGTCTTTTGCCTTTGCAAATTTCATCAATGGCTTGAGGTATGTTAATCTTTATGTTTCCACAAACTAATTCCGAATTTTCGTATGAATTTATCTGTGATTGATAAATCGGGATCATCAGGTTTTAGTTTATATTTAGTCTTACAAAACGAGCATGTATGTGACACGAGTGTAGCACCAAGAAACGTTAATGAACGATGCATGCCCCAAAATGGGCAACGCCGCCAATACCAGCAAACATCCGCAGCCATACAATGCGAACGAGGCTTACAATTCAAAGCATGAGTTTTGGGCCGGTCAAAGTAAAAGTGCTGAATGGACGGCGCCAAACACGGTGGATGGGAGTGAACCAGAAGGAACGTCGAGGTGATCGCAAGGTTGAGGATCCACGGAGAGCAGAAGACGATGGCCACGGCCCGTGCTACGAAGTCCAGGACTCTGACCAGGTTCAGCATCGAGATCGACTGGCTCTCTGCTCTCCGCGTCTTCTATACGGCGTCAATTTTTAATGTCAATTTATCACCGATAATCACGAATTTCGGTCTTTATTTCCCCTGAATCAATTCTGAATGTTGCTGGATGTTATTAATTAGGTGGGAATTGGACTGCTAAAGTTTACCGGCTCTCGATGCTCCGTTTTTCTAAATTTTAATTGCTGGGCCCGAGATATCGACATTATAATGTCTCCAATATGTATGATAATCTTTGAAAAATATAATTTGAAATCATTAATGAAATCCGGGTGCCAGTCAATTTTTTGTTGATACGATTATGTGAACTCATATACACTTGCGGGAAGATACGGCATTGATTTTTAATGTCAATATATCACCGAATAATCACGAATTTCAGTCTTGATTGCCCCTGAATCAATTTTAAATTTTGCTGGATGTTACTAATTAGGCGGGAATTGGAACGGTTGTGCATCAGTTCGGTTGTTCTATAAATTGTCCATAACGTAGTGCCAATGGGAGATTGATTATTTCTATCAAGTTACCGCACGTTCATAATTTATCGGCGTGTGTAATTTGTTAATTTTGAATGTTGGACATTGCTGGAAAATGCAATTTGACTGTGACTTTGAGTGCGTTTGGCTTGGTTTGTTTAAACTTTCAGCTGCAGGTTAAGGTACTATTCACCTCAGAGCCTTTCGATCGTGTTTAAAGGTCATTTGTCATGATAATTGCAGGCAATGCATGCTGGAATTTATTGAGGGTCTCGGTTTAGACAGGAAATTGAAGGGCATTGATGGAGATATTTCGAGGCTGAGTTTCATGATTTATGGAAATATATTGGCGTGTGATTCATTTCCCTAAGGCTATGAGTTGGATTGAATTTTAATTGAATGGGTGAATTAGGGTTTACATGTATTGATCGTTCCTGGTGGTTTCGGAGTAGGCTTTGATCTTGGAAGAGGTTGCGGTGATTTAGCGGATAAGTTGGTAGTTCATGTTGATGCATAGGCAAAGGATCCATTTCATGTCATTTTAATATTGTTTTGTGTAATTTCCTTTGAATAAATACTTAGCTCTGCAAATGATAGTGGGCGTCTTTAGTTTACTGAGTTTTATGATGGTAATAAAACAAGAATCCTTTCAGTAAATAGGTCTCTTTCAGTCTCTTTACAATTGTGGCATCTTTAGCTTATGGTGGCTCATGTTCTAAGGCTTAATAATAAGGTCTTGTATATTCTTTATCCGACATCTTATAAGGTTTATTTTCTCGTATTTTACTTTAATCATCTTTACTTTAGTACTATTTTGCTTTGAAGTGTTAATTTCATTATCTTGATTTGGTAAGTTAGAAATCATACAATAATTTAGATTTGATTACCTACAATGCTCAATTTCATTATCTTGGTCTGAAAGCTTACTTCAATCTAAACAATTGGTTTCATCCAACTAATTATGTTTACTCGAAAAAGAATCCCATGAATGGTGGCATTAAAGAAGAATTCCAAGTTGCAATTAATAAAGACTTGGGAGAGCCCGTGCTAAGTGATGCACCATCTTTTTCAATAGTAACTATTTGTGCTTACTTAATAATTCATCAGCTTTTCCCAAGGAAGGTCGTGATAGATGCTATTCCAAGTAACCTGCAATTGAATGTGTTACATTATACAATGTGACTGAAGAATGAGAATAGAATTTTCTCACATTGATAATAACTTTTGATGTGATAATGGGCAACGGATGTTTAGAAAGGAATAAACGAATGATGGATACCTATTTACTTCTTAGCCATCAATTTATAAGATGGGCAAAAAGTCTTCTTGTGAGTGTCTCTAGTTTGGTTCTCATGTGGAAAAAAATAAGAGACGTAATTTACAAGGACCAAGTATGAAATTATGACTGCATATGAATGGTCAATCACGGAATGCATGAGAATCGACCAAATTTTTACCTTGTCGATATATGCCTATTTCTTTCCTTTTTGAAAAAAATGCCTATATCCTCGTAACTCTTAATATTACTTAAATAAATAAATAAAAGCATGAGGCTTAAGCAATATGCTGAAATTGCGCAACATCTACAGTAAAACATACATACATAATATGTTCCTTATATAATTATCACTTTGTCAGTACCTCAATTTTCATGTTCATTGTACATTTAGTTATAAGAACCTAGGGAAATAGTGATCCATTAGGAAGTCAAGAGGCTAGACCAATAGAATTTGCCTACTATATACACCCAAAATATCTATTTTATGCTCGTTTGTATTAGGCGATATCTTGAGTTAGATTTCACATCAAAATTGAATTTGCTTCTTTCATATGATTGGAAGTAGTTTTTTTTTTTTTTTTTTTTTTTTTTTTTTTTTTGGTTGTGGGAGTTGGAATTGGAATTGAAGAGTTCATAGATGATTGCTTTCTTAGACTAGGCCATAAACGATGTTGAACCTAATTACGTGAAGATGATAAGTCATTTAAAGAAAAGTCCTGAGCTCAATACACAATCATCTTGCCTTTAGTCACCCCTAGCATGTCATTTCACATAAAATTATAGGATAAATGTATCGAAAATCCTAAAACTTGTCACAAAAGTGTAAATGAGTTATAAAACTTTGAAAAAGTACAACTAAGTACTAAAACTTGTTACCGAAGGGTAAACAAGTCTTAAAAATTTCCAAATATATAATCAAGTTCTAAAACTTGTCAAGTTAATCAAATCAAATTCTTTTATTGACTACATTTTTTGAAAGTTTTAAAATTGAAATGTTTTCTTGATAAATTTTAGGACTTGATTATATTTTTAAAAAGTTTTAAGTTTCAATTACACTTTTCGTGACAAGTTTTAGGACTTTAGGGATAAATGCATCGAAGTCTTAAAACATGTCACAAAGTGCAATTGAGTCTTATCATTTATGTAATAAAAAAAAAAAAACAAGGTAAAAGCTATGGCATACGTGCTTTCCTATCCACAAAAATTGCTATCCATAAAAGCTATGGCTTTACAAGCTCCTCTAGCTCTTCTATGACATACGTGCTCTATAAACAAACACAAGAATTTTATTTACAAACAAAAGTACAATATTATGTCACCGTCCTTAGAGTACATTCTTTATACTTGGATCATTTTTTATCCCGGCGTTTCATACATGCTTTGCTAATCCATGCGCTGATGAGAGCTTGGCCTTGAAATGATTTAAGGCTGCGTTTGGCAATCGGGATAAAATTCGAGATAGGATATAATTTATCCTATCCTACGTTTGGTACCCGCTCAGGACAAGATAAAGTCAGATATAAGGGGGATATAGACAGGATAAAATTATCCCATGGGGGAGGTGGGATAAAGGTGGATAGGATTTCTAATGTCCATAATAGGAAAGTTATTTTTCTTGAATAACAAACTTATTAAATTAACAAAATTGAAATTATATTTCAATATAAATATTATTTCAATTCTAATTTAAGAAATTAAAAATAAAAAATAAAAATTATTTTTAATTAATATTATCTTATAATAAACATTCAAAAATCTATAAATTAAATATTTATATTAATTATATATTTTAGGTATGTTGGTACAGCTTACTATTTGATAAAATTTTATTAAAGAATGATGAAAGGGGAAAAAAAGAAATAATAATGAAAATAATATAAAAAAGAGGAAAAATAAAATAAATAAAAATAAAAATAAATTAAGAAATAGTGTTGCGATAGATTTTCACCATCTCCGTTTATGAACATTTAGATTCATTTATCTTTACCAAAAAAAAAAACATTTAGGTTCATTTATAATAATATGTAGTTTATATAAAAAAAAAATATACATATGATGTAAACATATCCGACTTTAATACTGCGATTCACCAAACAATGGACATGATATAAAAAAATCCCAGGATTTCATATCCTATCCTATCCAGTCCTATCCCGATTAGAAATCCGGACGACCAAACGTAGCCTAAGAGGATTCTCTCGGAATCGACCGAGCATATTTCCTTGCGTTTATCCTAAACTCCTATCATGCTGGTCGCCCGGTGGAAATGAAGATTAGTGCTCCTGGTCCTGGGAGGGTATGGAGTGTGACAAATTCCGCTGGTCGTGTCGTTGGCCTAGACCTCCGTAGCAGTTATCTCTCTAGTACCACTTGTCTTTTTAATCTACTTTGTCGTGTTCACCTTCTGTCAAAACTTCTATAGTTCCCATGGGAAATGTGAAAATGTTTTCAGTGGATGATTACCATCTTTTGTTTTTGTGATTCAAGAGGTAGGAATACTCCTAGGAATGGAGAATGACTAGTTCGTCCACGTGAAAGACGGGCAAAAGATTTTTTGGTGGCCTCTCAAATTTGGACTTTTATGGAAAAGTTATGAGACGCAATAAAAAGAAGGCCGACTACGCAATTGTGACTGCACAACCATTAATCATGGCATGTATGAGACTACGACCTAATTTGTCCCTTAATTTTAAATTCGCTTATAAGAATCCATCAGGAAGTCTAGTGGTTAGACTAATAGAATGCGCCTATTATTTATGCTCAAAATGTCTAAAATTTTCGCTGACTTGTATTAGATGATATCTCGAGTCAAATTGCAAACATTAAATTTTTTCCTTTTATCTGATTGACAGTAGGTCGTTAATATTGAAAGCGACGAGTTCATAAAGAATTGCTTTCCCAGAATAGGTCTTAAAAGTTGTGAAAAAAAAAAAAAAAAAACTAAATTTTGGCAGAATGGTGATGATGCTCTACTTTTGTGAAAATGATAGGTCATCCAATGAAAAATAGTGAGCTTAAAGGACTTTGACATTTTGCCTTTGGTCGACCATGGAGTGGCTAGTAAGAAGCCCCAAATTTCTATCCTCAGAAATTGCAATCCATAAAACCTATGGCATTACAATCTCCTCTGTCTCTTCTAGACATACGTGCTCTACTACAGACACACACACACGCGCACACACACAAAAAGAAGAGGACAATATCATGTCACCGTCGTTGGTGTACATGCTTCATACTTGGATAATCTTTTATCTCGGTGTTCTATACATGCTTTGCTAATTAGGAAATAAAAAGACTTCAAATTCTAAGTTGTAGTGAGTATTTGTCTTGTTACTAAAAGAACATATCAAAGTCAAAATAGAATTTTGCCTCTAGAAAATATAAGATTATCTTGCGTCCATGATCAAAAGCTTGAGATTTGTCTGGCTCGTCGTTGTCTCTTATATTCGAGGTGATATACGAAGGATGCTGGGGAAGCTAAGTTGAAAAGACTTGCGAATGTATCTTAGATGATGGAATATATGTATAGTGCTTGAGTTGAATTATATATGGCATGCCCTTTCTCTGGTTCCAGCCGAATCAATCACGGGCAACTAAATCTTTTTGTTGGGTTCTTCAAATTTATATGGTATTCTTGATAAACACAGAGAAAAGTATATGTTGACAGCTATCATGGTACTTAAGTAAATATTAGGTAAGAGAACTAAAGTTGTCTCTTAGGGAAGAAGATTATCTTAGGACCAAAGGGAAAAAAGGCAAAAGGAAATCCCGAAATCTGATTAAACTTTAGTATGATTTTTTTAATCTCTTTCCTCTACGGACCCACCCGAATCAATTCAAATTGACAAGCAGGCATGAAAGTGGAGTCAAAGAATGATGGTGATTCCATAGACACAATTGGATTCACTTTCAATACATGCTGCGTCCTCGTATGAATCACTTACTAATTAATTCGAATCGATGATTGAGCATTAAAGTTAAGTCAAAGAATATGCTTCGCCCTCTTACAATAATTACTATAACATTATAGATGTAGAATCACGGCCAACAGTTCTAAAACCTTAAACTATTAAAGAAAGGCGTTGTTTAATATTTAAATATTCTATCATCCCCCCTCATACTTAGTTTGGTATTTTTTTGCCATAATATTAAGCGGATGACATATTTAAATGGGAAGGCAAATGAGACTTAGAAAAAAATTGAATTTAAGAGTTCCAGCTCTGATTCCATGTGAGATTTAATGAGATCGCCGCTAACCTGTTCTAAAAGTTTAAGCTCTTAAATGAAAATGTGATTTCATATTTAAATATTCTATCGAATACATTGTTTATTTTGTATAATCCATTATTCTCTCGGCAGATTACATTTAATTTTCCTAGTGGAAAATGAAACTACTGGCATGATCCCTCAATCCAGTGACGAGGGTACAAATAGCTTGAGGCCAACCGAGACAACCCATGGACCTCTTATTTTCACCTCGGAGAGGAAAATGGTCCATTCAAGTTCAGAAGAAGAGAGAATATATCACGGACAGAATGTGATGAGGTAACTAGCCCCACCCGTGCAATTAAAAGTGCTGCTCGTGTCGTCGTAAGCGTAGCTGTAAGCTTGAGGGCACTGGTCCTTGAAAATCTTCGAGTAGTTCGTCGGCGGGCACGTCGCTGGCGTCCCGTACGCCCCAGTGCAGCAGTACTGCGGCTGGTTTAACGCCAGGCACGCGCTCTTGCACGCCACGATGCTCCCGTCCGACCCCTTCACCGCCAGCTCTGACGGGCACACGGAGTTGACGTTGGCTGCGCAGCTGGTCGTGGTGCACCCACTGCCGCTGCCCTGTGGGGTTATAGAGAGGGGCAGGTTGAAGCCGTCCACGAGGCTGACGTCGTAGATGCCGTTCTGGCCAGAGCCTGGTGCCGCGAGAGTGAACTCCGCCAAGGTGGCCGGCGGGATTGCCCCTGCACCGTTGCAGCTCACCTGGCCAGACCCACAGTCGGCAGTGGTGCATACGAATTTGCCGGAGGCATCAGTGGCGCAGCCCGTTCGGCCCCACACCCGGCCGCTGGTCCACGTGTCTGGGACGTCATTGATTGAGAAGGTTGCGCCCGTGGCGAGCTCGAACCCGGTTGAGGATAGCTGCCCACCACCCCCGCCGGTGAGCGTCCCGGGCCAGACTGTGTAGGGGCACTTGTTGGTGAAGGTGAGTGTGGCTGCGCCGGCTCCTCCTGCAAGCATGCATGCAAGCCATAAAATTGATGTACGCGGATTAATTATTTTTCCTCATGGGGTTTATCGGCGAGGGAATCTCCATAACAAAGATGGAAATTTGAACACAGGACTTTAACTTCCGAATCCCAAAAAACAAAAAATTAAACTTAGAATCTTATTTTCTAGTTTCGGAAGAAGGTAATGTTAATGAAGAAATTTGTAATAGTTGAAAATAAATAGATTATGATGACAATGTGCTTACTTGCGAGGAGGACTAGGAAAGGCAGGAGGCGGTAAAAAGATGCTCTTGCGTCCATGATCGAGAGATTCAGATTTTTTTGTTTCGGTTTATCGTTTCTCTAGTATAGGAAGTATATATATAGAATGCCGGGGAAGCCAAGTTTGAAATGACGTTGGAAAAGTATTTTAGACTGGGGAAGCTAACTTTTGAGATGACTTTGGAAAAGTATTTTAGACGGTGGAATAAATATATGGGAAATGAGAAGCTAATTTATCATATTTTTATATAAAATTTGAAAATATTTTAATAGATGATTAAGATTTTTTTTTTTTTTTTGGTGATTCAAGGGAGAGGAATGGAGAATGACTCTTGCACTCCAACGTGAAAGTGCGGGCGTTGGCTGGCCTCTCAAGTTTGGTCTTTACTTTGAAAAACATGAGAAGCTATTGAAGGGTATGAATTACGCAATTTTGACAGAACATGAACGATTATTCACAACATGCATAAAAACGCGACCTCAATTGTCCCTGGTGGATGTGTGACCATTGTTTTCTCTTTTGAAAAATTAATGCCTATTTGCTTATGACTTTTAACATTACTTTAGAAAAGAAAAACAGGGATACTTAGGGAATATATTGAAATTGCAAAATATCTATGGCAAGACAAACACAAATAATATGAGCGATCTTAATTATCACTTTAGCAGTATGATTTCTCATGTTGATTGTTGATTCATTTACAAGAAGTTATGGGAATATAGAACCGTTAGGGAGTCAAGCGGCTAGACCAATTGAAGGTGCCTTTATTTATGCCCAAATATCTAGATTTTTCAGTTGTTTCTGGATAGGAATTCTTGCGCTACTCAAGAGAAAAGTAACAACATGGAAAAGATGAGGAAACCACCGATTGATCAAGAATTGTGCATGTAGTCATATACGTGACACTGATTAGTTATGTAATGCTGTATGTCTAGTTTGAATTGAAAGTGGATACAAATTAATTAAGATTCTTATCTATGTTTGCTTCATGTCAACATGGAAAAGATCAGGAAGCTGAGACGGAGGAGGGGAGCGAAGCAGTTGGAGCAAAGAAAGGAGCACACGCGCGAAGCAAAGCAATATACGATGGCCAATTTTCCTCTGGATTTCCTCCGGATCACCAACAATCCACCGTCCACAACCACCAATAATTTTTAGGACCGAGAACTAACCTATTGAGCTTGGGACTCAGGACCAGACCGACCCAATAGGTTCGGTCCGGTACCAGGGTCAGCCCGGGACCAATTGATAATTTTTTATTTCATTTTTTGTACTCCTTAAAAAAGCGATTGAAAATCGGACTGACCCAATGGGTTCGGTTCGGTTTCAAGGTCAACCTAAGACTAACCAATAATTTTTTATTTCATTTTTTGTACTACTTGAAAGAGCAACCGAGAACCGTATTGGCCAAATGGGTTCGATGATGAGTAAGGTTAGCTAAGAAAGGCAAGCGGTGAGGGTCAACTGGGGTGAGTGTCGAACAGAATGAGCATCGACTATCGAGCGAGGAGCAACAAGCCAAGCGAGTATCGAGCGGCGAGCCGCACGAGTGACCCAAAGCGAGCGAGGCGAGTGTCGAGTGGTGAGCGGAGAAGTTGTTTTTTTTCGATTTTAGCAAATTGAAAACTAAGATGACAAATAAGACAGAAGATAATGAATACTAGAGGAGGATGCCATATGGTGCCTTTTAGAAGCCTTGAGGACTCTTCACAAAAACATTTTCCTCCTTTGTAAATTATGACTATTGATGTCGTAAAAGACATTAAAAACCTAAGTTATTAAAGAATAATATAAAATTATTTAAACTCCTCACTAAAGAGATGTTTAATGTTGTTGACGCCATTTATTTTAAGGTTTTCTCTATATAAAAAAATTATATATATATAGGGTTGGTTTGGGTTGAACTAACTCGGAAGTCTCAAGATCGAGGACCGACTCGCACAGTGCTAGTCCAGAAATTCTAGGACCAAGGACTAACCCAGCCTCCCTAGGAACCGGACCAGGACCGGCAGGGTTGGACCATTCCAAGGTCGGTCCAGGGTTGACCCTAGATCGATGCTCACCCCTAGATGTGTCCAAGTGAGATGAGGAGGGTGTTGACTTCGTGGGCCGGGCCGAACAGGGCCTTCGAGCCGGAACTCGCCTGAATATTTCTGAGATTCTAGACCATGCCCAGGTAGCTGGCATGTCGTGAAATTATGCTCACCGGGCTCGGTTCGGGCCGAAAAATTCAATTGAACCTTATTGCAGACGTCGAACTGGACTGCTAAAGTTGACCGGCTCTAGATGCTTCGTTTTTCAAAATTTTAATTGCTGGGCCCAAGATATCGACATTATAATGTCTCTAATAGGTATGATGGTCTTCTTTGAAAAATATAATTTGAAATCATTGGCGAAATCCGGGTGCTAGTCAATTTTTTGTTGATAAGATTATGTGAACTCATATACACTTGCAGGAAGATACGGCGTCAATTTTTACTTTTTTTTTAAAGTCGAACATTCAATTCAATTAAGGGACACAAAAGACGACCACATCGACGGGATAATCCAAGAACAGACGACAAAATCAAACGTAAACGAGCATGTATGTGACACGAGTGTAGCATCAAGAAACGTTAATGAACAATGCATGCCCCAAAATGGGCAACGCCGCCAAGACCAGCAAACATCCGCAGCCATACAATGCGAACGAGGCTTACAATTCAAAGCATGAGTTTTGGGCCGGTCAAAGTAAAAGTGCTGAATGGACGGCGCCAATCACGGTGGATGGGAGTGAACCAGAAGGAACGTCGGGGTGATCGCAAGGTTGAGGATCCACGGAGAGCAGAAGACGATGGCCACGGCCCGTGCTACGAAGTCCAGGACTCTGACCAGGTTCAGCATCGAGATCGACTGGCTCTCTGCTCTCCGCGTCTCCTATACGGCGTCAATTTTTAATGTCAATATATCACCGAATAATCACGAATTTCGGTCTTTATTTCCCCTGAATCAATTCTGAATGTTGCTGGATGTTATTCATTGGGTGGGAGTGGGACTGCTAAAGTTGACCGCCTCTCGATGCTTCGTTTTTCTAAATTTTAATTGCTGGGCCCGAGATATCGACATTATAATGTCTCTAATATGTATGATAATCTTCTTTGAAAAATATAATTTGAAATCATTAATGAAATCCGGGTGCCAGTCAATTTTTTGTTGATACGATTATGTGAACTCATATACACTTGCAGGAAGATACGGCATCAATTTTTAATGTCAATTTATCACCGAATAATCAGGAGTTTCAGTCTTGATTGCCCCTGAATTAATTTTAAATTTTGCTGGATGTTATTAATTAGGCGGGAATTGGAACGGTTGTGCATCAATTTGGTTGTTCTATAAATTCTCCATAACGCAGTGCCAATGGGAGATTGATTATCTCTATCAAGTTACCGCACGTTCATAATTTATCGGCATGTGTAATTTGTTAATTTTGAATGTTGGACATTGGTGGAAAATGCAATTTGACTGACTTTGAGTGCGTTTGGCTTGGTTTGTTTATACTTTCAGCTGCAGGTTAAGGTACTATTCGCCTCATAGCCTTTCGAGCGTGTTTAAAGGTCATTTGTCATGATAATTGCGTTTTTTTTTTTTTTTTTTTGGTCGGTTCTACTCTATTCCTATTCTAACGCTCACTCTCAGACTTTTGCCCTGCCTCCTTGTAGGGTGTGGGAGTCGAAACCCACTCCTGAAACTACAGCGTCCCCACCCCAACCCCTCCTGAGAAGGTGGGAATTCGAACCCCCCACCTCCCCATTCCAAGTTGGAAGGATGGCTACTGGAGCAAACCCCAGTGGTTAATATTTCGAGGTTGAGTTTCATGATTTATGGAAATATATTGGCGTGTGACTCATTTCCTAAGGCTGTAAGTTGGATTGAATTTTAATTGAATGGGTGAATTGGGGTTTACATGTATTGATCGTTGCTGGTGGTTTCGGAGTAGGCTTTGATCTTGGAAGAGGTTGCGGTAATTTAGTGGATAAGTTGGTAGTTCATGTTGATGCATAGGCAAAGGATCCATTTCATGTCATTTTAATATTGTTTAGTGTAATTTCCTTTGCATAAATACTTAGGTCTGCAAATGATAGTGGGCATCTTTAGTTTACTGAGTTTTATGATGGTAATAAAACAAGAATCCTTCCAGTAAATATGTCTCTTTCAGTCTCTTTAAAATTGGCATCTTTAGCTTATGGTGGCTCACGTTCTAAGGCTTATTATAATTTCATGTATATTCTTTATCCGACATCTTATAAGGTTTATTTTCTCGTATTTTACTTTAACCATCTGCACTTTAGTACTATTTTGCTTTGAAGTGTTGATTTCATTATCTTGATTTGGTGAGTTAGAAATCATACAATAATTTAGATTTGATTACCTACAATGTTCAATTTCATTATCTTGGTCTGAAAGCTTACTTCAATCTAAACAATTGGTTTCATCCAACTAATTGAGTTTACTCCAAAAAGAATCCCATGAATGGTGGCATTAAAGAAGAATTCCAAGTTGCAATTAGTACAGACTTGGGAGAGCCCGTGCTAAGTGGTGCACCATCTTTTTCAATAGTAACTGTTTGTGCTTACTTAATAATTCATCAGCTTTCCCCGAGGAAGGTCATGATAGATGCTATTCCAAGTAACCTGCAATTGCATGTGTTACAATGCTAGTGTCATTATACAATGTGATTGAAGAATGATAATGGAATTTTTTCATATTGATAATAACTTTTGATGTTATAATGGGCAACGAATGTTTAGAAAGGAATGAAAGAATGATGGATACCTATTTACTGAAGATAAAAGATTTTCTCCCCCTTCTTTTTGGTAAATAACATAACTTCATAAACAAAACAAGTCAAGTCTCATCGTGTGAAGTATATGGACTCCCAACGGAGTCTAATACGAAGGTCTTAATAAGATCTGGAATAGAGAAATAAATGACAAACATAGATGTTTTTCCTTTGCAAGTAGGGCAAAAAAATGCGTGAAAATGGGTAACATTATTGGCTAATTTTAATCTAAGGCAATTTCTTATTGCCATGTATTTACCACAATGCGTTCACCTTTTGTTGGAGCTCCTATAGCTCCTGAGAGATTTATGTTCACTCGTAATTTGTCATAAGCACGGATAGTTTGTCATTATAAATTCAGAGATGATATATAAAATCTAAAAATACTTTCATCAATAATTACGACGTATACTCTGCTAGAAACTTCTTAGCCATCAATTTACATGATGGGCAAAAGTCTTCTTGTGGGTCTCTCAAGTTTGGTTCTCATGTGGAAGAAAAATAAGAGATGTTGTTTACAAGGACCAACTATGAAATTATGACTGCATATGGATGGTCAATCACGGAATGCATGAGAATGCGAACAAATTTATACCTTGTCGATATATGCCTATTTCTTTCCTTTTTTAAAAAAAATGCCTATATCCTTGTAACTCTTAATATTACTTAAATAAAAAAATAAAAGCATGAGGCTTAAGCAATATGCTGAAATTGCGCAACATCTACAGTAAAACATACATACATACATAATATGTTCCTTATATAATTATCACTTTGTCAATACCTCAATTTTCATGTTCATTGTACATTTAGTTATAAGAACCTATGGAAACAGTGATCCATTAGGAAGTCAAGAGGCTAGACCTATAGAATTTGCCTACTATTTACACCCAAAATATCTAACTTTGTTGCTTGTTTGTATTAGGCGATATCTTGAGTTAGATTTCGTATCAAAATTGAATTTGCCTCTTTGACCTGATTGGAAGTACTATTTTTTTTTTTTTTTTTTTTTGTGGGAGTCGAATTGGAATTGAAGAGTTCATAGACGATAACTTTCTTAGACTAGGCCATAAACGACGATGAACCTAATTACGTGAAGATGATAAGTTATTTAAAGAAAAGTCTTGAGCTCAATACAAACTCATCTTGCCTTTAGTGACTCCTAGCATGTCATTTCACATAAAATTATGGGATAAATGTATCGAAATTCCTAAAACTTGTCACAAAAGTGTAAATGAGTTCTAAAACTTTGAAAAAGTACAATTAAGTCCTAAAAATTGTCACCAAAAAGTAATCAAGTGTTAAAAATTTCCAAAAATATAATCAAGTCCTAAAACTTGTCAAATTAATCAAATCAAGTTCTTCTATTGATTGCATTTTTGGAATTTTTATGACTCGAATGTATTTTCATTATAAGTTTTAAGACTTCATTGTACTTTTTAAAAGTTTTAAAACTAGAACGCACTTTATTAATAAGTTTTAGGACTTGATTATATTTTTAAAAATTTTAAGACTCAATTGCACTTTTCGTGACATGTTTTAGGACTTCAGGGATAAATGCATCTGAAATCTTAAAAGATGTCACAAAATGCAATCGAGTCTTATCATTTATGTAATAAAATAAAATAAAAAAACAAGGTAAAAGCTATGGCGTACGTGCTTTCCTATCCACAAAAATTGCTATCCATAAAAGCTATGGCTTTACAAGCTCCTCTGGCTCTTCTGTGACATACGTGCTCTAAAAACAAATACAAGAATTTTAATAAGAAACAAAAGGACAATATTATGTCACCGTCCTTAGAGTACATGCTTTATACTTGGATCATTTTTTTTTTTTTTCTCGGCGTTTCATACATGCTTCGCTAATCCACGCGCTGATGAGAGCTTGGCCTTGAAATGATTTAAGAGGAGTCTCTCGGAATCAACCGAGCATATTCTCCTTGCGTTTATCCTAAACTCATGTCATGCTGGTCGCCCGGTGGAAATGGAGATTAGTGCTCCTGGTCCTGGGAGGGTATGGAGTGTGACAAATTCAGCGGTCGTGTCGTTGGCCTAGACCTTAGTAGCAGTTATCTCTCTAGTACCACTAGTCTATTTAATCTACTTTGTCGTGTTCACCTTCTGTCAAAACTTCTATAGTTCCCATGGGAAATGTGAAAATGTTTTCAGTGGATGACTACCATCTTTTGTTTTTGTGATTCAAGAGGTAGGAATACTCCTAGGAATGGAGAATGACTAGTTCGTCCACGTGAAAGACGGGCAAAAGATTTTTTGGTGGCCTCTCAAATTTGGACTTTTTATGGAAAAAATATGAGACGCCATTTAAGAAGGCCGTCTACGCAATTGTGACTGCACAACCATCAATCACGGCATGTATGGGACTACGACCTAATTTGTCCCTTGATGTGTGACCCTTTTTTTCCCTTTTGAAAACTAATGCCTATTTGCTTATAAATTTTAACATTACTTTAGGTATAAAAAAACAAAAGCAGGGATAATTAAGCAATATGTTGAAATTGTAAAACATCTATGGCAAGACATACACAAATAGTATGATTGATCTTAATCATCACTTTATTAGTAAGGTTTCCCGTGTTGATTGTTGCTTCATTTATAAGAAGTTACGGGAACGTTGATCTATTTAGGAGTCAAGGGGCTAGACCAATAGAAGGTGCCTGTTATTTTTACCCAAGATATTTGGATTTTTTGGTTGTTCGTATTGGGTGATATCTCGAGTTGTGCACGTTATACATTTGCCTCTTTGATTTGATTGGAGGTAGATCATTGACACTAAAACTCAAGAATTCATAAGTACTTTCTTAGGCAGTAGAAGCTGTGATTGAAACCAAAAAAAAGAAAAAAAAAAAAAAAAAAACTAGACTTTGGAATTTTATCCTCACATTTCTCGTCTTCTCCACCTTAATTGATTTATCTTCCTACGAGATTAGATTAAAAACCGGAAGAAGTTATGCTACTAAGGTTGAGGCCAACAATGTAGGTATGAAACACCGAGATCAAAATGACCCAAGTATAAAGCATATACGCTAATGACAATGACGTGATACTGCCCTTTATTTGTATTATTATTTTTATTTTTGTGTTCGTTATTAGAGCATGTAGATCATAGAAAAGTCAAAGGAGATAGCAATGCCATAGCGCCATGTTTCCGCCATGATGTGCTCACCATTTGTCGGCACTTATATAGTTCTTAAGAGATTTATGCTCACTCATAATTTGTCATAATCACATATATTTGTCATTATAAATTTGGAGATGATATATTAATTTAAAATATTTTCAATCAATAACTATTATCTTTTAATTTTGTGATTCCAAAACTATGTATACTGCTGTAAACTTCTCATTCATCAATCTAAAAGATAAAGAAAGTCTTCTCATGGGTCTCTCAAGTTTGGTCCTTACGTATATATATGAGATGTCTTTTATGAGGACCGATTGTGCAATTATGATTATACATGAACCATCAATCACAACATGCGTGTCAATGCGATCAATTTTTTTTTTTTATTGGTCAAATTGTGACCTAATTTGTAACTTGTTGATGTGTGAAATTTTTTCCCCCTTTTGGAAAAAAAAGTGACTATTCCCTTATAACTCTTAACATTAATTAAAAAATGCAGGGCGGCTTAGGCATATTAAAATTGCACAGCATCTAGGGCAAGACATATATACATACATAGAATGTTTCATCTTAATTGTGACTTTTGTTAGTATATTTCATGTTAATTTTAAATTCGCTTATAAGAATCCATCAGGAAGTCTAGTGGCTAGACCAATAGAATGCGCCTATTATTTATGCTCAAAATGTCTAAAATTTTCGCTAGCTTGTATTAGGTGATATCTTGAGTCAAATTACAAAAAAATTAAAAATTAAAATTTTCCCCCTTGATCTGATTGACAGTAGGTCGTTAATATTGAAACTAACGAGTTCATAAAGAATTGCTTTCTTAGACTAGGTCTTAGAAGTTGTGAAAAAAAAAATAATAAACTAAATTTTGGCAGAATGGCGATGATGCTCTACTTATGTGAAAATGATAGGTCATCCAATGAAAAATTGTGAGCTTAAAGGACTTTGACATTTTGCCTTTGGTCGACCATGGAGTGGCTAATAAGAAGCCCCAAATTTCTATCCTCAGAAATTGCAATCCATAAAAACTATGGCATTACAATCTCCTCTGGCTCTTCTAGACAAACGTGCTCTACTACAGAAAAAAAAAAAAAAAAAAGAGAGAGAAGAAGAAGAAGACAATATCATGTCACTGTCGTTGGTGTACATGCTTCATACTTGGATAATCTTTTATCTTGGTGTTCTATACATGCTTTGCTAATTAGGAAATAAAAACACTTTAAATTCTAAGTTGTAGTGAGTACTTGTCTTGTTACTAAAAGAACATATCAAAGTCCTCTAGAAAATATAAGATTATCTTGTGTCCATGATCAAAAGCTTGAGATTTGTCTGGCTCGTCGTTGTCTCTTATATTCGAGGTGATATACGAAGGACGCTGGGGAAGCTAAGTTGAAAAGACTTGTGAATGTATCTTAGATGATGGAATATATATAGAGTGCTTGAGTTGAATTATATATGGTATGCCCTTTTTCTAGTTCCAGCCGAATCAATTACGAGCAACTAAATCTTTTTGTTGGGTTCTTAAAATTTAAATGGTATTCTTGATAAACAGAGAAAAAATTATATGTTGACAGCTATCATGGTACTTAAGTAAATATTAGGTATGAGAACTAAAGTTGTCTCTTAGGGAAGAAGATTCTCTTCGGAGCAAAGGGAAAAAAGGGAAAATGAAATCCCGAAATCTGATTAAACTTTGTATGATTTTTCGAATCTCTTTCATCTCCGGACCCACCCGAATCAATTCGAATTGACAAGCAGGCATGAAAGTGGTGTCAAAGAATGATGGTGATTCCAAAGACACAATTGGATTCACTTTCAATATATGCTTCGTCCTCGTATCAATCACTTACTAAACAATTCGAATCGACGATTAAGCATTAAATGAAAATGTGATTTCATATTTAAATATTCTATCGAATACATTGTTTATTTGGTATAATCCATTATTCTCTCGGCAGATTACATTTAATTTTCCTAGTGGAAAATGAAACTACTCGCATGATCCCTCAATCCAGTGACGAGGGACCTCTTATTTTCACCTCGGAGAGGAAAATGGTCCATTCAAGTTCAGAAGAAGAGAGAATATATCACGGACAGAATGTGATAAGGTAACTAGCCCCACCCGTGCAATTAAAAGTGCTGCTCGTGTCGTCGTAAGCGTAGCTGTAAGCTTGAGGGCACTGGTCCTTGAAAATCTTCGAGTAGTTCGTCGGCGGGCACGTCGCTGGCGTCCCGTACGCCCCAGTGCAGCAGTACTGCGGCTGGTTTAACGCCAGGCACGCGCTCTTGCACGCCACGATGCTCCCGTCCGACCCCTTCACCGCCAGCTCTGACGGGCACACGGAGTTGACGTTGGCTGCGCAGCTGGTCGTGGTGCACCCACTGCCGCTGCCCTGTGGGGTTATAGAGAGGGGCAGGTTGAAGCCGTCCACGAGGCTGACGTCGTATATGCTGTTCTCGCCAGAGCCCGGTGCCTTGAGAGTGAACTCCGCCAAGGAGGCCGGCGGGATCGCCCCTGCACCGTTGCAGCTCACCTGGCCAGACCCACAGTCGGCGGTGGCGCATACGAATTTGCCGGAGGCATCAGTGGCACAGCCCGTTCGGCCCCACACCCGGCCACTGGTCCACGTGTCCGGGACGTCATTGATTGAGAAGGTTGCACCCGTGGCAAGCTCGAACCCGGTTGAGGATAGCTGCCCGCCACCCCCACCGGTGAGTGTCCCGGGCCAGACTGTGTAGGGGCACTTGCTGGTGAAGGTGAGTGTGGCTGCGCCGGCTCCTCCTGCAAGCATGCATGCAAGCCATAAAATTGATGTCCGCGGATAAATTATTTTTCCTCCTGGGGTTTATCAGCGCGGGAATCTCCATAACAAAGATGGAAATTTGAACACAGGACTTTAACTTCCGAATCCCAAAAAACAAAAAATTAAACTTAGGATCTTATTTTCTAGTTTCGGAAGAAGGTGATGTTAATGTAGAAATTTGTAATAGTTGAAAATAGATAGATTATGATGACAATGTACTTAATAGTTGAAAATAGATAGATTATGATGACAATGTGCTTACTTGCGAGGAGGACTAGGAAAGGCAGGAGGAGGTAAAAAGATGCTCTTGCGTCCATGATCGAGAGATTCAGATTTTTTTTTTTCGGTTTATCGTTTCTCTAGTATAGGAGGTATATATATAGAATGCCGGGAAGCCAAGTTTGAAATGACCGTGGAAAAGTATTTTAGACCGGGGAAGCTAAGTTTGAGTGACTTTGAAAATGTCTTTTAGACTGTGGAATAAATATATGGGAAATGAAAAGCTAATGTTTCGTATTTTTTTTTATAAAATTTGAAAATATTTTTAATCGATGATTACAATTTCTTTTTCTCGTGATTCAAGGGTTAGGAATGGAGAATGACTCTTGCACGCCAAGGTGAAAGTGCGGCCGTTGGCTGGCCTCTCAAGTTTGGTCTTTGCTTTGAAAAACATGAGAAGCTATTGAAGAGGATTGACAACGCAATTTTGATAGAACATGAACGATTATTCACGACATGCATAAAAACGCGACCTCATTTGTCCCTAGTGGATGTGTGACCATTTTTTTCTCTTTTGAAAAATTAATGCCTATTTGCTTATGACTTTTAACATTACTTTAGAAAAAAAAAAACAGGGATACTTAGGGAATATATTGAAATTACAAAATATCTATGGCAAGACAAACACAAATAGTATGATCGATCTTAATTATCACTTTAGTAGTATGGTTTCTCATGTTGATTGTTGATTCATTTACAAGAAGTTATGGGAATATAGAGCCGTCAAGGAGTCAAGCGGCTAGACCAATTGAAGGTGCCTTTATTTATGCCCAAATATCTGGATTTTTCAGTTGTTTCTGGATAGGAATTCTTGTGCTACTCCAAGAGAAAAGTAACAACATGGAAAAGATTAGGAAACCACCGATTGATCAAGAATTGTGCATGTAGTCATCTATGTGACACTGATTAGTTATGTAATGTTGTATGTCTAGTTTGAATTGAAAGTGGATACAAATGAATTAAGATTCTTATCTATGTTTGCTTCATGTCAACTCATGTTTCCATGGGCTATTGAGGAGATGCCATCTTCCTGTTTGATATTCTATCCTTCTAACTGCTTTTTCTCCACTAGAAAATCATGTCATAGAGTCATATAAGGCAACGTATATACGGGCAAGATACACATACTAGTGCTTGTTGTGATTATGCGCCGAGTAGTCTTGATTGTCGTAGAGAATCTAATTTAGGACATATGCTTATTCCAAAATCTAGTTTGGGGAAGCTAGTAAAGACCAAGAAGATAAATATGAAAGTCAATAAGGAATTTTAATGATCAAACAAGACAATATTAAGGGGATAGCTTGTTATCCTTAATCATCAATTTATCTCATGAAGAAGTTTCTCATTTGGATTTAGGAGAATGAAATGTTACGTTTGGTGGCACCCTAGCCACTGAAAATTAAAAATAAAGAAATACAAAAGAGCAAGGCAGAATTTGGATCGAAAATGTGTTAATTAACACGCTATCAGGAAGGTACATCTGTTCGACATCTTCAAACCATACAAGGGATGGAAAATTCACCTTTATATTTAACTAATGTTCTGAATGAGTCATTTGCACCAAAAAAAAAAAAAATTCTACTCATAGTGGTCAACATACTTCTAGAATCATAATTTCCAAACAATCCACATCATAAGACTTTGGCTGTGTATACACCAGTCTATAGGTTTTTTTTCCATTTCTTAGATCGACTCTTTCTTCAATCGAACCCAAGTGTCATTTCAGATGTGTCTATTGCATGAATGGCCAAAGCAGCACGAAAGTGCAATGATCAAATTGTTTATTGCTGCTTGTGAAAGTTTTTCCACTAAAACAAACTCTATCAAAAAGTAGAAAAACAAAAGAGAAAATATGGCACCCTAGATATTCTACATGTTTTGTACATGGATTGTCTTTCTCGTGATGATTCATACTTTGCTTGCTTAGCCATTATGCCATCGGCATTAAAGCTCAACCTCAATGGAATTCAAGCAAAGTTTTAGAACCAATAGAGCAATTTATACTTGTGTTTATCTGAAGGTTGGATCATGGTCACTAGATGGACATGGAGACTGTTGCTCATGGAATGGTGTGAAGCGTGATGAGGCCACTGGTCCCATGATAGGCCTCAACCTTAGCCATAATTGTCTCATTGGTACTTTATCTTTTAACACTAGCCTTTTTCGCCTACTCCACATTGAAATTGCTCAATCTTGCTTCCAATGACTTCGACTTTTCCTCAATCCTATACAGCTTTGGCAATTTTTTCAGGTTACACTACCTTAATCTCTCTAGCTCATATTTTTCAGGGAAAGTCCCATCAAATATCTCATGGCTCACGAGATTGATTTCTCTTGATTTGTCTAGTGGGTGGGATCTTGAGATGCCCAATGTGGACAACTTTGTTTAAAACTTAACTTTGCTTAAAGAACTTGATCTCTCTTCTGTAAGCATGCCACCATCATTCTCTCACGTGCTTGCAAACTTCTCCTACTCTTTGACGTCGCTTAAACTTGCATATTCTCTTTCGTATGGTGAATTTCTAGTAAGGATTTTTCAATTACCAAACCTAGAAGTCCTCGATATCAGTGGCAATGATAACCTTCCTGGTTTTATTCCATAACAACATTGGGGTAATTGCTTGAAATCATTGTTTCTTTAGGGCACGAATTTTTCAGGAGAAATACCTATTTGGATTAGCATTTTCTTGAATGAATTATCAATTTAGGATTGCTATTTTTCGGGTTCACTTCCCACTTCACTGAATAATCTTTCTTAGCTTGCTTATCTAGATATATCATTTAATAAAGTTCATGTTCAAATCCCCGCTTCCTTTGCTAATCTTACCCAATTGTCATATCTAGATCTCTCTTTCAATAATTTCACAAGGGATATTTGGCATAGGCTTGTCAACTTGTCAAAACTCACCAATCTGTACCCTTTTAGTAATAGTTCCACTATGCACGGTTCTTTAACCCAAAAAAAAAAAAAAAAAAAAAGGGTTTAGATTAAATTAGTAGCCAAACTAACCATCCTTGTTTCTTTACATTTGGCAAATGTTCGGCTAAGTGGTCCAATTCCATCTTCAATTCAGAATACTTATGCAGTTGGTTGAGCTCAACCTTTATTTCACAATTTGCAAGGTGAAATCCCAAAGTCATTATGAGAACTCAAGAATCTCAAACATCCGGATCATAGTGGGAATAATTTGAGTAAAACCCGTGGATTTACACAAACTCAAGAACTTGCGGACATTAATTTTGGATTACAAAAACATATTTTTTGTTAGCAAAACCAAGATGAATGCCACTCTTCCAAAATTTTTCTAGTTAACTTTAGAATCATGCAATTTACATGAGTTCCCAAAGGTTTTAGGCTACCTATGCGGATTAAAGTGGGTAGATCTGTCCAACAATAAAATCAAAGGGAGCATTCCTAATTGGATGGGCAATGGTAGCAAAGAATCCTTGTGGCATGGGGATCTTTCTTACAATTTTCTAATTGGCTTAGGGAACAATCTAATCAATCTGTCACTACCCAAGTTGACCTATCTTGACATTAGTTCTAATCGGCTCAAAACATAACTCCTTACTTGTCACGCCCCGACCCTCGGGCACGCACCCATCTCTTGGTTTGGTCGATTTTAAAGTGCGATATCCCAGGACAATGTATCGCCGACCCTTTCTATTTATTATGCGCATGCAGAAGTAGTTATAAATCCCCAGACAATAAAACAATGGGATAGAAAAGCAGGCCATATTTTTTTTATATTGAAATTCACAACCATACTTTTATTAACAGTGCAACTCATAGTATATTAACAATACTATTTACAGCAAACAAGTCTCACACCTATCTACACTAAGACAGGGTTCACAAAAGGGATGGGGTCTCAATCCACATCCGGGTTGTACTCAAGATCTCTCTCTGGATCATCTTCTTCATCCAAGATCTTTCTTCTCCTCAGGTTCCTCCTCTTCAGCTCCTCCTTAGGGTCCTGAAATGGTTATTCAATAACCACCATGAGACCACGTCTCGCCAGCTTCTACCCCTAAGACTCGATTAGAAGCCAATACACTATGGGCTGCCTAAACATGCACAGTCGAGGACTTACCTTGGCCTCGATTTCCACCTCGCAAATCGGTACAATTCATAGTAGGCACCCAACTACTCATAACAAATCGAACTAGTCGATTACATATCATATAGCACACGTGCATTCTCTAAGGCATTAGTTCACCAAAGTGATGCATCAAATCACCGAGCCCACATGTCTCTTCCAAGATGCCTCACTTAATTCCCTGGGCCCACGTGCATTCTCTAAGGCACTCGTTCACCAAAGTGACGCATCAATTCACCGGCCCACGTGCCCTTTTTTTTTTACGATGCCGGACCACGTGCATTCTCTAAGCGCACTCGCTCACCAAAGCTGATGATCAATTCACCGGCCCACGCGCCTTTAGATGCCACACTCGTCACCGAGCCACGTGCATTCTCCAGGAGGACATACCGAGTCTCCGAGCCACGTGCATTCTCTAAGGCGACCTCTTCGCCAAGATGACATATTCAACCACCGAACTCACGTGCATTCTCCAAGGTGATATCCCAATTCACCGAGCCCACGTATCTTCTCTCATGTGATTACCAACTTACTTTCGATATCGACAACCAATACCCGACGATTTCTCAATCAAATAATAAAAATCATATCACTTAAGAATATACCGTAAAATTTCATAATTAAATCAATTCCATATAACGTGTAACTCAAATAAATAAACGACTACACTACGATAATCGCATGAAATTCCAGTCACCGGCCATCCCGGTTGAATTTCTGGAAAAATAATTAATTAAATAATTAATTTCGAAAAATAAATAAATAAATACTAAAAATCCAATTTAGGCGTATTGCTCGATTGGAATCGAAACGGCAATTCGAGAAAAATCGAGAGACATTCAATAAATAATAGAGCATTTCTACTCCCTAATGGCTATTGCTAACCACCTAACATGCAACATTATGTCTCTAATTTAATTTATCTAAATTAATCTAACCACCTAATCGCATTTAATTAAATCTAACCAACCCTAAAAGTATAATTAGCAGACCAAGAAGACGTTAGTGAGTAAAACTCACAGCAAGAAAAAGGAGATCGAATCACCGCAACGGCGACGCGACGGTGGCGAATGACTTTCGGCGACACCGGCGGGCGCGCCAGGCGGCGCAGGACAACAAATCTCACCACTGAGATTTGTTTTGCAGACGGGACTGAGGCTTCACTTCAATTGAATGTGGGCTGCTGTAAAAAGGCCCGAATTGTTGATGAAGATGGGCCCACGATCCTGCGGGCTTGAAGACTGAAATTGCTGGGCTGAAAACCTGAAGACGCTGGGCTGATGGGCCGCTCGAAGGCTGCTGGACTGTCTCTCGCGCGGGCTGGATGGGCGCTGGCGTTGAGCTACGCGCGATGCTGCTTCTGTCTTCGTGCACTGGGAAATCCACACGGACGAGTGGCCGACATAGTCCACTAACGAGAAAATCGTGGACTGCTCGTGCACGCGTGGAGGGTCTTCAATTTGCTTCGGTTGACTACGACATGGAAGACCCGAGCTGGCGAAGAGGCGGACGCGTGGATCTTCTTCCTCGGTGGGTGACTTCGCTGGAAATCAGTCCGTGTGCATGCGGCTTCAATTCGGTGGGCTTCTGCGGTCAACCGAGGAGCTTCGCTGCAGCTGCTGTTGACCGAACCACACGCAGGTGCTGCCAAGTGGCGACAAGCTCGGCAGAAGATGGAGCTGCACGTCAACGCTGGAGGATATGCAGCTGGACTTCTCGCCGCATGGGGCTTCGCTGGCAAAGGAAAGGGCGTCGAAGAGGGTCAATTTTGCTGGGGGTTTTGATCCTTTGGTTGACCGAGGGGGTTGAGGCGTGCGGCAGGGAAATCGGTGGACGTTGCTGCTGGTTGCTCCAGCTGGAGAGAAGACAAGGCAGCGAAACTTGTCCGAGAAGACTGAAGCGCGCAGATGAGGGTAGAAAAGACGCTCGTAGGAAGGGGGGCTGAACCGTGAGTAAAAGCCAGCAAGGAGGGGATGAACTTGGATAATCCTTAGCCATTACATTGAATGCTTTGGCCCCACAAGCCCACAACCTCACCCCTATATCTCTCAATCACTTTCAAGCACAATTTCCACCAATAAATCAATTTAAAGTCCAAATTAATGCTACCCTCCTTTAATTCCGAATTTCCCATTTTTAACTTCCAATTTCTTCAATAAATTCTCAACTTCGACGTCCGATTTTGATGTAGAAAAAAGTCCATATGATTCTACAATTCCCATTCGCCAAGAACTCGATTTCGCAAATCGAAAATCTCTTTAATTCGCCTAATCTCGACTTCCGTTGATTTTTCCGCGGCGTCCGAACCGATTTTCCATAAAAAATCTCGGAATCTCCGAAAAATCTTCGAGACCGAGTCGACACTCCTAAAATTAATTGTGACATGACCGAAACTTCATTTCAAATCGGACTCGACCGGTGGCGGTTAATTTCTATTCGACGCATTTTTAGCGTGACCTAGCCACCGGGTAACTTTCGGATATTTTTAAGTGCAATTGACTCATGGTCGATTTTCTTCGAGCCACTATGAACCCACTTTGGACTCATTGACGACTCTCGGTTGTCGTGAAAATCTCGAGGATCCAAATACGGGACACGAGGTACCAAAACAATAAGAAAATCGCCCCTAGTGCCGGTCGACATGAATTTTCTAATTTAGTGGTGTCACCCACGATTAGCCACACACACATTTGTCGATCCAGTCTATCTCGATTTCAAATCGATTTTTAATAGCGCCGAGATGGCCTCTAAAGATGGACACGGTCGGTAGTGCGATTCCCTGGCCGAATTCTCCCATTTCAGCTTTAAAATTCTAATAATTTCCCCAGAGATAGTCTAGTTATCTCAAGAATGATCGTTCGAGAATAGCCTTATAAACACGTCAATGAAACGCCCGATTCAATCAGAAGGAAACAGAATCGAAAATTCGGGATGTCACATTACTCCACCTCCATCAACAACTTATTACAATATCTCCAACAACATCCTCTTCGGAGAAATTCATTCAATTTGTATACTAAGATCTCTTGTCATTCTTGATTTGGCCAACAATAGTCTAAATGGCACAATTCCTTCATGTCTTGGAAATATTGATTCTTTGACAATTTTGAATCTTGGAAAAAAAAAAAAAAAAAAAAAACTTGAGGGCATGAGTCCTCATGCTTACCCAAAAAGTTGTGCATTGAAGATGATTGACCTCATAAAGAATCGATTGAAAGGACTTACCCAAGATCTTTGGTGAATTAGAGTATTTGAACCCTGGTCACAATCAAATTATCAATGGGTTCCCTTTATAGTTATTCGAATTGACCAAGTTGAAAGCTATTATCTTGAAATCTAATAAGTTCCATGGTCTAATTGAAATGTGTCAAAGCCAGTTTTACTTCAACAATTTGCATATTATGGACCTTTTCAATAATAGTTTCAATAGTAAACTTCCTTCTAAGTTGTTGCAGAGTTTCCATGTCATGGAACTAATCGTTCTGAAAATCGGTTGGAATATATGTATACTAATGAAGAGATCCCTACGTCTTCATCTGGATTTGCCGAATATATCTATTATGGAATGAAATTGATGAATGAAGGCATGGATGTGGAATACTCGAAGGTTTCATATGTACTTGTTCGCCGAGGAAAGTTCTCTTGACAAAATCTTTCACTGAAGAGGCAGAGCTTTGGTTTTATTGTTTACAACGGGTCTTGTGTCACTCTGGAAAGGAAGCAACCAATCTAAACTATCGATAAAAGTAAAGTGCAGGAAAATAGGAGAAAAGTAAAGATACGATTGAATGAAAAAGTGCGATAAAGGAAAGTTAACAATTGAAAACTGAATGATCGATTGTCAATTTGGCCAAAGATCCCTACGTTGATGCCTCTTCGGCTATTTATAGTGGTAACCCACAGGTAACTGCCTTTTAGTAGTTAACATTTCGATATCTACAATGTTCTAGAAGCTTCAGCTCCCTATCGATAGCTGTCCTACCTTTTTTTTTTTTTTGGTCGGTATAGCTGTCCTACCTTGCCGATGTTTCCACTGGTACTGACTCCCGTAACTGCTTTTATTCTTATCTCGCCAATTTTGGCAAGGCCCTTGTCGCATGGTTCAAGACCGCTATTTGTCAACTATTGGCATTCTAGCTTGCTCTCTATGAATTCCCATGTACTAGGCCTGTTTTACTCTCTCTGGCTTCTAAAGCTCAGTAAGCTAATTTGAGCGCCAACAAATGCTCTCTTTAAAAGAATTGAATGATATTTTAATTCTTTTAACCATGTTAATGATTACATTGACCAGTGTTATCACCTTGTGCCTCGTGCATTGTCACTTCAGCTTCCCTTATTTTGTACGCAACCTTATGCTTTTTAGGGTTTTCAAACTTGCATCCTTTTTGAATATTTCATCCTATTTTCTTGTGTAATTGTGCAACTCTTGACTTTCCCTTGTCACTTTTGACGCCATTGAAGTCCACTTTCAAGATCAAATTTTTATAATCTTTTCTTTGTCATTTTTAACCTTCCTAGTCCGCTTCCGGTCCTACCATGTCTCGATCATATGATCCCGACACTTTTCTTGCTCGTTTCGAAAAAATCTAGTCGTAGGAACATGCAAACAATGTTCTCTTGTCATCTTAAAGCTCTATAGAGGAAGCAGCCAATGAGATCATCCTCGACCTCTATTTGCGGGCACCGATTCCTTCTCCCTCTATTGCTGAGTGTTTCCCTCCGAATGTGGAGGAACCACTCCCATTTCAAAGGGACCATCTTTGGAGCATGTCTTATTGCCTCCTACCTAAGAACTCAGGGCTTTTTATCCCTTCAACCGCACTTTCTTCGATTGGTATTATAAGTCGAAGGCCATCAAACAAGAGATGTGGTGCAAGGCTCGAACTGACAAGGCTCTGGAGTTCTGTACCTTTGATTGGAAAATCAATCACAAGCTTTTAGGTAGCCTTGCTTGCTTTTGGTCGCCATCTTTTAATCGTTTCTTCTTCAGGTCAGGCCCTATGTCAATAACTTTGCTCGACGTGTTCGCCATTACTGAATTGAGTCTAGATAGTGATGATACTAGATCTATTAATCCTTCAGCTTGTGACTTCTTGGAAAAAGGTACGGACCTTTCCAATAACGGCTTCCAAAAAGCCTACGCTTGTTAGATAGGAGATGTTGAGGATGAGGAGCACATTGCCTTTTTGCTATACTAGCTGTCTAAGTTCGTTTTTTGTCACCCCTCCATTCAAGTAGCTCGGGATCTCAAAGGTTAAGCTTTTTACCTTTCCCGAGGTAAGCATATAGCCATGGGCCGGCTTGCTCTCGCCGCCCTTTATCATAGCCTTGGTTTCTCGTCGATTGCTATATGTGTTCCTACCTCTGGGGTTTTTCATGATTCTTTATGGATCCTCCAAGCATTGGCCAAGTTGTATTTTCTGTCCCTTTTTTCAAATGCCAAAGTCCCTCTTCCATAAGGGTCCAAATCTGAACCGTTCTATTGTGAGAGTACAGAAGCGCAGCTATTGAGCTTCCGTCTTCGTCCTTCTCCTGAAAGGTCTTCGTCTTTCTAGCATTTCCTCCATTGGTTCTACCATCACTCTCTAAACACTAATGATTTCTGCCCACTTTCAAGCCCATATTTTATCTCTATCTTTGATTTTGGCCGGGCCAAGGACAGCCAAAAATTTTTGGCGTTATGATTTAGTTGCGTCAGACTTGGCATTGAGGTTGTCACTAAAAGGGAAATTGAAGTCCCCTCAATATTGTGCTTGGCAACTCAGCCTAACCTAGGGCATTCCTCTTGCGGCTCCTTACTCTATGGATTTTCCTTTCGATGAGAAGCATTTTTTTATTTATTTATTTTGGGTGACCAAAACATTTGATCCCTTTGTTTGTAGCCGCACAATCACCAGCAAAATACTTCGCCACTTATGATCAAATCGTTTGTCCCAGCCCCTAGTGTTCTAAAAAATTTCACTACTTGGTGGAGGATCTATCGAGATTCCCTTTTCATCGAAGATTTCGACACCTCCTTTAGCTAGGTCGTCTCTAAAACTCACTCTACCAATATTGTCGATCCTTCATCTAGTCTTCCTGCCTCATCGACTCATTGGGTGCCAAAAAGATCACGAGATTTAAGTATCTTCTTCTCTTGACTTTGTGATATTTTTTAATTTGGCCTGTCATGCCCCGAACCCCGAGCGTGTGCCCATCCTTCTCTAGTCCATAATATTTTGCAACTTCCCAGGACGAGTCGCCGGCCCTTGTTTTTTATTGCACATGCGGAAGCGAAAATAAATCCCCTGACAATAATCATCTCGGGATAGAAAAGCAGGACAACACATTCACAACCAAACATGCTTTTATAAACAATGGGTTTGGATACAAAAAGAGTCTGTTCCAAAGTCAACAAGAAAGTTGACTCTAAAAAACAAAGGTATTGTCCTACGACATACTAGCCGGACGCAAATGCCAATCCTTCTGACTCCACCTCCATAAACTCCGGGACTTTGGTCCTTCACGACCACCTTCTAAGGACCTAAAAATGGTTATTTAATAACCAGTGAGATAATGTCTCAACAAGTCCATGCTCTAAACCCCAATTAGGAGGGTAATACGCCTAGAGGCGTCCTAACCACACAATCACACAATGAGGATAGAGGACTTACCCCATTGAGCACGGCTGCGTCTCATTGACGGCCTTCCCGAAGGAGCATAGGTTTAGAATCTACTGCGACCCGCTACCTTAATGCATAGGTAACCCGAAAGTGGGATTTAGTAACGTCCGGCTTAAATGCTAGGATGGTTTCTCTTTAACCAACACACGATCAATCAATTTTGGCCCAGGACACCATGCATTGCATTCAAACGCCTCCATTAAAATGGTGATCCTGACTTGTTTTCTTCGTATTAAAAACGTTCTGAAAATAGTCGTGTGTGTGTACACGGTCAATTCGAACCAGAAAATCGATACCTTTCTTTTTCCAACCCCACTATTTGATATAGTACTTAAAATCCATTTTCGGTGTTAAAACTCGACACCGGGATTTTCTGAATAAATATCAAAATTTACAATTTTTGGAATAATTGACCCAATTTCCAATCATCACTCCATTTTCACAATTTAACACTCGATTGCAGAAATTAACCACATCATTGCAATCGGCACAAAATTCCAGTCACCGACTACCCCGGCCTAATTTCTGGAAAATATTTAATAATTAAATAATTTCTAAAATTAATTAAATAAATACATTAAATATTAAAATTGCTAACTTAGGCTAAATAATTCTAATCTAACCACCTATTGAGCTAAATAAATTATTCTAAACATCCTAGCTATATAACAACACACTAACCTAATTAACTGTAATCTCTAACCACCTAATTAAATAATCTAACTAACCTAATTTAACTAACTAAACTAATAATTAAACTAATTACACTTAAATAAATATAAACACCCCTTAAACGTCATTAGTCTACTAAGAAGAGTTTAGTGCATAAACTCGCCGGTTTATTCGGAAATCGGTTCACCGAGACGACAGCACGACGGTGGCCGAAATCCGAATTTTTGGCGGCGTCGGCGGACTTGGGCTGGGCCTAAACTTGGCCCAACAATTCTCAGCCCAAACTGAGATTTGTTATTGCATTGGACTGGGCTCGCTGCAGACGCTGGGCTTGGGCCTAAAAAATTCGTTGGGCTTAAAAAAGGCATGGGTTTCCTTCTGAAAATGAAGATGGGCTAACTTCTTGGGTTGGGCTTCAAATGGGCTGAACCAAGGATAATTCGTGGGCTGCTGATTGGCTTTGTGGGGCCCGAAAGAAATCCGCTGGGTTGTTGGGCTTGTGTTGGAGAAGCTGGACCGAACAAGAACCCAAGAAGGAGTTGCAAATTGCGCGGACTGCTTTTGGGTCGGGCTTGATGGAGAAACGGGCTCGCTGGCAACTTGCTTCGGCAAGGAAATTCACGAGCGAAGGAGAGAGGCAACGCGGACGAAGGGAGCAGCTTGCTGGGTCTTTGAGATTTGTTGGAACGTGGGTGGCTTCAATCTTCGGTTTGAGGGAAAAGAAACGTGGACGGCATGGCAGCAAGATGGAGGGTCTTCGATGGGATTTGCAGGCGTGACTGGAGTCAACAAGATGGGCTTCAATTGAGTGTTGACCGAGTGGGTTGCTTTAGTCTTCTACTGGACGTCGTGGATGAAGAGGAGAAATCGGCGGAGTTCATGAGCTGAAGTGTGGGCTGTTTGGTAAGTGGAGAAAATTGTGGGTGCTGAAAATGAAGGGGGGAGGCAGCGGGGGAAAGAAAAAAATGGAGATGATAGGCTGAACCAAAGAAAAGAAGGAATAAGAGAGAAAGAAGAATGGTCGACTGCAGCTTGAGGGGGAGGATATGCATGCACGCTAGGGGAAAAGAAATGATCGGCAGAAAGAGAGGGGGAAAGAAAGAGAAGAAATTCAACGGGAAAAAATATCTAAATGATGATTATCGTGCCCCTAAAGTCTTCATGCATATCCCCTTTGTCCCCCATATTACTTTCTAGAGAAGTAAGTCCACAATTAATCCATTTTGATGCCCAAAGGTTGCACCCCCCATCAAGCTCCGAATTTCACTCAACTCTTGGCCTCAATTTCTTCACCAATTTTCTAAATCGAGGTCCAATTTCGATGAAGAAAAATCCCATACAATTTTCTGCAAGTTCCCGACACTCAAAGGCTCGGCTTGGAAGTCCAAATTTCATTTCAATTTGGCCCGTTCAAATTTCCGTTAATTTCCGCAACGTCCGAATCGATTTTCTGTAAAAATCTCGGAATCTCCGAAAATTCTTTGGAGGATGAATCGACGTTCCTAAAATAGATCGTGACACGACAGAACTTTCAAATTCTGAAATCGGGTTCAAATTTGCGGTTAATTTTATTCCAACGCGCTTTTAGCGTGACCTAGTCTACCAAGTAACTTTTAGGAATTTTTAGTGCAATTGACCCGTGATCGATTTATCTCGAGTCACAATGTACATCTTCGACACATTGGCGACTCTCGGTTGGCATAAAAATCTAGAGGTTTCAAATATGGACACCGGGTACAAAAATGACAGAAAATTGGTCTAGTGCCGATCGACGAGAATTTTACAATTATGTGGAATCACCCACACACTAATCACATATCTCTATCAAATCGACCTATTTCTGGTCTCTGATCGATTTTTTACGGTGCCGTAATGATCCTTGCAGATCAACATGGTCGAGTAGTCGATTCCTGGTCGAATCCTCAAGTCTATTGCGTTTAGATTCCTTAATTGCTTTTCCAGATAGTCTAGTTATCTCATGAGTGATCAGCTTAGAGAATAGCACTATAGGTGCATCAATGAAAGGCCCGATTTATTTAATCGAAAACGAAATCTGAAAATTTAGACTGTCACATGGCCTAAGTCTGATGTTCCGGTAATTCAAATATACTTGCTTCCAAGCAAATATTCGCTCCTCGAACCAGGAGAACCAGGAGACTCTTATCAAGGTCTATCTTAACTGCATAATCTATTCCGCCAGCATGTCTAACCTCTAGCTCTTCCACTCGCAACACTGTTGATATGGAACTATTGCAAGTTCAAGGCCACTCTTGCAGATAGTCCTACATCTGCGATTCCCTTTGTTGGCGAAACTTCGGCATCGGCCCCGGTTGATATCGACAACTTCCCAAGTCCCACAAATCTTCCTATGTCGGAGCATGCTTCTTCATCTTTCGATAGAGCAAATGGATCTCCTTCAACACCTAGAGAAATTCCGCTAGAGCCGACCCTTCCTCGAGAGCCTATCTCATCTACTACTAGTGAGCATGATTCCGATGTACCTAAAGGAGAACCAGCCTCTTCACCAGTCCAGGAAAACTTGGAAGTAAATACCCCTCTTCTCCAGATCCCTCCCTAGAAAGAGGAAGTAGTTCCACTGCTGCTCCTATCACATCTATTGCTGCCTCGGGTTCTTTCCAAGAGCTGCCAATTGCTTTCACTTCCTATGCTGGGGAAGAAAGAGACTCTACTTTATCTTTGGTTCAAGACTATGCTTTTTCATCATCAGCTCCAGTGACTTTGGAAGCTATTTTTTCCCTAGTCGTTACTTCGACTGCAGTTTCGCCCTCCTCTATTACCATGCTGCTATCCAATGAATTGGAGTATGGTGCCCCCGTTGGTATAATTTCGACTCTGATTTAGCCTTTATTATGTTCACTATATCGCTTCTCACTTCTATTTTGTTAGATTATCTAATCGTGAACCTGTTCCTACGATCATCGGATCAACAACCCACCTTGACCCGAGGAAAGTATCTCTTCCTGCTTCGGACGCCATCGAGAATGCCAAGCAAACTCTTTGCAAAATTACGCAGACACCTTCCATTACCCTTTTCGAATTCAGCCCAGAGGAACTTGCCAAGCTTACCCCAGAAGAATGAATTCAATCCTTCCTAAAGATATCTGAAGAAGGCCTTATTGGGCTTTTTGGTGACCCTCAACTAATGGTACAAGCTAAAGCACTTCTCCGATCATTCTATTATGATCTCGCTTTTGCCAAGCGTCGTGCTTTCTGAATTAGGTGCAACAAATACCTTCTTGTCTTTCTTGAGAGCTGGGACACTATCAAGAAGAGTAGCAATCAGCTTTAGTCCTTGGTTCTTTCAAAATGTCGAGTCTAGTCATTTACTGAGAAGGCAAAAAAATAGAGGATCGAGGCAGATTGTCTCATGCAATCATTTCTAGTTATGACGAAGACCGAGCTTCAACTGAAAATAAACATTCTGAATCTTGAAGCTTAGCTCACTGAGGAGCGTTGCAAGCTTCTGTCCCATCAACTAGATATGACTGACACTTGGCACTTGTTGAGCAGCGGAATTGAGAAAGCAGTAGAACAATTTGAGGAATCCGAGAAGTCTGTTGCTGCTTTGGACTGTCAAAAGATGATCAAGCCGAAGCTTCTAGCTCAGAACCTGGCTTGTGACAAGGAGTTTCAATCTTTTTGTTCTTTAGTTGAGTGGGAATGCTCTCATCTCTGACTTTATTATGTTTGAATCAATGTAGCATCTCGTGGCTTCGCAGTTCTCTTTTGCTCTCTGGACATGAATTTCCCCATGGTTGGACATGTTGATGGATGTTTCGTTTTCCTACGCTTAGGCTTATAACGATGTTTATTCACGTGCCGCTCAGTTTCTTCACCTAGTTCCCCATGACCAATGTGGGACTGCTTCATTCCCTACGTTCTTCATGGTTGCATTACCAAAACTGTCCACCAGCCCCAGTCGCTGTCGGCCATTTCAGCTGCTCGAGCTCATTCGCAGCAGAAACAGAGCACACACCAGGGAACGGAGAGGCTAGATGCATACGAACTCCTCTCATCAATTTTCTCTCACTTATAGGTTTCCTTCATTGATTTCAGGCCGCCGGTCGACGCTTTTTGCCATTCCCAAATCGTCTGGCTCTGTTCTAGTCCGTTTTAAGGCCAAGAAATCCCAAGAGTTCAAGTCCTCCTACAAAGCTTCTTCGCTGGTGCCAACCACCCGAGTCAACGCCTCTAAGAGCTCCATTATCTATTCGATCGCCATTCGTGGCCAGAGGCTGCATCTCCAAGGTATGTACATCGTTGCTCTATTTTAGTAAGCTGAGTCCGAACGTTGAAATTTAAGCTTGAGTGAAAATCGAGTACAGATTAGGAATAAAGTAGTAGTCTGAGCACACTTTAATGTCACTGAAATCGTCTAGATTGGAATTAGTACTTCGATGATGCTTCTACACTCTGTGTTTGAAGCGATCACCAAGTGTTCGTGAAAATGCTTGATCGAGATCACATATTTATTCGAGAGGCTTCGTTTAGAAATTGAATGCATACACGTTTATCTCATACTCAGATCGTGATACCTGCATATGTTTCGCCGGTCTTGCTTCCGGTTCCTTTTATTTTAAGTCATGGCCAAGCCTTCGAAGTGACTATCGCTTAGTTTTTTGTTTCTGTGCTCCGTCTCTCTCCCCCCTCCCGGGAGCATTATGGTTGGGTGCATGTGCAGTGGCGGCGGATGTTTGTATGGATTGACGTGGTGAGTGGTGACTGGAGTTGATAATTGGTGGAGCAAGACATGTTTAGCCCTCTGTATGAAGCTCGTAAATGTCATTCTTGGGCGAAATGCCCACAGGCTGTTGCTTAAGGTGAAGGATGGACATCAATGGTGACTGTTGAGCTTTTAGGTTGAACAGCTTGGTCGTGAATAGTAAGGGAAGAAGACCAGACCAAAGCTTGTGTGTTCAGGAAGGAGGAAGACTGGGAAATCTGCAGAAATGCATGTTCTGGAAACGGAGGACTGAGAAAGGAATAACAACAACAACAATAATAATAATAATAATAATATTTATAGTAAAACTAATAAAATGATAGAATCACAAAAGCCAAAAGGGCCATGCGGTATCATTCAAGAAAAGAAAATTTCATAAGAAATTGACCAACTTTTAAGGCAGGTTAATATTGCTATAAAAAGTAAAACATGATAATTCGAAAAAGAAGGAAAGGAAATATATATACAATGGACATAGTAACATATTTTTGGATTGGTAAATTTGATTAACAATCACTAAGTTTTAACTGATTTCACGTTCATATTACTGAATTTTGACATTTTTTTTAATTACCAATTGTAGTAATTAATTAGAAAAATTTTCAAAGTTTAGAAATCCCAAATTGTCGGGTGCCAATATGCACTAGTTGAATTTTGAGTCCTCTAGAACATCAGGCTGAACTATTGTTCTAGAGGAAGGCAATACTTACCCAATCAGCTCTAAATCTATTATGCAAATGTTAATTTAGTCATAAACTTGTACATAAAATTTTACTAAAATTTTACTAATATAGTCCTAAACTTGTACATAAAATTTTAATATAGTCCTTATGGCCTATTGGTGCCGAAAATTGCTAACATAACATCTAGTTATCGCCAACTGTCTAGCATGCCACGCTGACATGGACCATTTAATTGATCCACATCAGTAATTTTCAGCAACACTTGGTTGGAAGGATGACACTAGAATTTCGCGCAAAAGTTTAGGACTACAGTAGCAAAATTGAAAAATTTAGGACTAAAATGACATCCATACAATAGGTTTATAATAGAATTGGTAATTTTCCCAATGCATTGTTAATTTTCAATTTGCTTTAATTATATTCATAATAAATTCCAACTTTAGCGAGGTTAATTCTCAATCTTACACTTGCTTTTTTTTTCCCCCTAGTATTAGCTTTGACAAGAATAGGATTTGGTGGCTGATATAAACAACTAAAATACTTAAGAACGTTTAACCTATGTTCTTGCATAAAATAGTATATAAAATCGTCCTTATTGGAAGATCAAAGTTCTGTGTAATCTAGTGGGCAGTGAGAGTTTTGGACGTGGCGAAGTACTTCCATTTCAAAGGATAGATAAGTATTAAACGATATTTTGGTTGCTAATGATTTAATAATTAAGATTTAGCGCCCGTAATGGGCCAATTCAAAGGACAGTGGGGAGTGGAATTTTTAATTCATTGGGAATGGACTAAGTCTGGTATATGGGTTGGTTCTATACTTAATCACCAATGTTGATTAAAGTTAATCAAATGAAGACCAGGTCTAAGAATCTAGAGTCACTCGGTAAGAAAAGATCATAGTCCACTATAATGTTTTCTACCTCTATTAAATATTGATATTTCAATCGTCTGTTTAAAAATGTTTATACATACATAGTATTCGATAAATGATATGCATGTTTGGAGTTATACCGATCTTGATTGAGAATGAGATAATTGTATATAACTTCTTTTTTTCTTAAATCTTGAAAAGAGTTCCAAGTCTACCAAACCCTAATTGTACTAATCTAATCGGAAGAACCATCACATGAGGTAAACCATTAGATATGAAGACACGAGCGAGGCCAAACAATCCTCAATCAAAGCAGAACTGGTCCTAACCTTCATGTTAAAATGATAAGCAGTGAACACCTCAAATCACATATTCATTCACCATTGATATCACACGCTCAACGGACCTCCTAAAATTGACACGAATGCATGCAATCGGTATGAGCAGAGAGTGCATAACATGAATCGCTTTAGAGACCAAACTTAAATTTAGTCAATAGTCGAAGTGTGCACCATTGATAGAAAGGAAGCGTGCAGAGATCAAAACTGAGGATACCAGACCCGTATTATCGAATGTAATCAGATTAACACTCTTGAAGGCTCTCGGTTCCAACATGGAGGGGAATACAATACTTCGAAATTCGAAAATACCATAACTAGAATAGTTGAGGAAAATAATCACTTAGACACGTAGAAGGCATTCGATTGAGAGGCTAGATGGAAAAGAGATATGGAAAGAGGAACGGCCAAATCAAAGTAGGCAACGCATCACCTTTGAGGTCATCGAGACAGAGGCAACTGGGTTTTCACTCCAGCGGAGGTGAATCCTCTCGGTCTCCACCCCGCGAAAACAGAGTACGAGAGTTTACCTTGAGTAAGAGCAGTGACTGGACATGATTGACGAATGGATCGGAAGGAGGAGGCCTATGAAACGGCAACGCCGAGAATTGGAATTGGTGAAGAGAGAGAGTGAGTGAGAATCGAAGGTGGTGACAGGAGCGACTGAGAAGAGAGACGAACAGAGTATGTTTGTTGAGGTGAGGCTTGATGTACCATGACCGGTTATAGCGACAATCGGCAAACAGAATGGAGGAGAAAAAAATGGAGATGGAAACCAAAGGTGGTGGAGCTTACAGTAGCCGGAGAGTGGAGGGAGGTTGGACGGTGATGCAGTGGCCGGAGGTTCAAGGTGAGGGAAGTGGTGGCTGGCGAGGGGACGAGCCGGAGATGAATATACCTTGAGATGTCCAAGTGAGATGAGGAGGGTGTTGACTTCGTGGGCCGGGCCGAACCGGGCCTTTGGGCCCGAACTTGCCTGAATATTTCTGAGATTCTATACCAGGACCAGGTAGTTGGCATGTCGTGAAATTATGCCTACCGGGCTCGGTTCGGGCCAAAAATTCAATTGGGCCTTACTGCAGACGTCAAACTGGACTGCTAAAGTTGACCAGCTCTCGATCCTTCGTTTTTCAATTTTTTAATTGTTGGGCCCGAGATATCGACATTATAATGTCTCTAATATGTATAATAATCTTCTTTGAAAAATGTAATTTGAAATCATTGCCGAAATCCAGGTGCTGGTCAATTTGTTGTTGATTGCCCCTGAATCAATTCTGAATGTTGCTGGATGTTATTAATTAGGTGGGAATTCGAACGGTTGTGCCTCAGTTCGGTTGTTCTATAAATTGTCCATAATGCAGCGCCAATGCGAGATTGATTATCTCTATCAAGTTACCGCGCGCGTTCACAGTTCATCGGCATGGGTAATTTGTCAATTTTGAATGTTGGACATTGCTGGAAAATACAATTTGACTGTGACTTTGAGTGCGTTTGGCTTGGTTTGTTTATACTTTCATCTACCAATGATCAGGGTTAACGTATTATTCACCTCAAAGCCTTTGGAGCGTGTTTAGAGGTCATTTGTCATGATAATCGCAGGCAACGCATGCTGGAATTTATTGAGGGTCTCGGTTTAGACAGGAAATTTAAGGGCATTGATGGAGATATTTCGAGGTTGAGTTTCATGATTTATGGAAATACATTGGCATGTGATTCATTCCTAAGGCTTTCAGTTGGATTGAATTTTAATTGAATAGGTGAATCAGGGGTTACATGTATTGACCGTTGCTGGTGGTTTCGGTTTAGGCTTTGATCTTGGAAGAGGTTGCGGTGATTTAGTGTATAAGTTGGTAGTTAATGTTGGTGCATAGGCAAAGGATCCATTTCATGTCATTTTAATATTGTTTAGTGTAATTTCCTTTGCATAAATACTTAGGTTTGCAAATGATAGTGGGCATCTTTAGTTTACTAAGTTTTAGGATGGTAATAAAACAAGAATCCTTTCAGTAAACAAGTCTCTTTAAGTCTCTTTACGATTGTGGCATCTTTAGCTTATGGTGGCTCATGTTCCAAGGCTTAATAATAAGTTCATGTATATTCTTTACCTGACATCTTACAAGGTTTATTTTCTTGTACTCTACTTTAATCGTCTTTACTTTAGTACTATTTTGCTTTGAAGTATTGATTTCATTATCTTGATTTTGAGTTCAAAATCATACAGTAATTTGGATTTGATCACCTACAATGTTCAATTTCACTATCTTGGTCCGAAAGCTTACTTCAATTTAAACAATCGGTTTCATTCAACTAATTATGTTTACTCCAAAAAGAATCCCATGAATGGTGGCATTAAAAAAAATTCCAAGTTGCAATTAGTACAGGCTTGGGAGAGTTTGCCCTAAGCAATGCACCATCTTTGTCAATAGTAACTGTCTGTGCTTACTAAATAATTCATCAGCTTTTCTCGAGGAAGGTCACGATAGATGCTATTCCAAGTAACCTGCAATTACACGTGTTACAATGCTAGTGTCACTATACAATGTGACCGAAGAATGGGAATGGAATTTTCTCACATTGATAATAACTTTTGATGTGATAATGGGCAACGAATGTTTAGAAAGGAATAAAGAATGATGTATACCTATTTATTGAAGATAAAAAAATTTCCTCCCCCTTTTTTGGTAAATAACATAACTAGATAAACAAAACAAGTCAAGTCTTATCGTGCGAAGTATATGGACTCCCAGCGGAGTCTAATACAAAGGTCTTAATAACATCTGGAACAGAGAAATAAATGACAAATGCAAATGTCGTTCCTTTGCAAGTAGGGCCAAAAAATGCGTGAAAATGGGTAACATTATTGGCTAATTTTAATCTAAGGCAATTTCTTATTGCCATATATCTACCACAATGCGTGGAGCTTCTATAGATCCTAAGAGATTTATGTTCCCTCTTAATTTGTCATAAGCACAAATAATTTGTCATTATAAACTCGGAGATGATATATAAAATCTAAAAATACTTTTTAATAATTACGACCTATTTTGCTAGAAATTTCTTAGTCATCAATTTACAAGACGGCCAAAAGTCTTCTTGTGGGTATCTCAAGTTTGGTTCTTTTGTGGAAAAAAATAAGAGATGTTGTTGCTTACCTTTACCAAAAAATAAAATAAAATAAGAGATGTTGCTTACGAGGACCAACTACGAAATTATGATTGCAAATGAACGGTCAATCACGGCATGCATGAGAATGCGACCAAATTTATACCTCATCGATATATGACTATTTTTTTTTCCTTTTGAAAAAAAAAAAAAAAAATGCCTATATCCTTGTAACTCTTAACATTGCTTAAATAAATACATAAAAGCATGAGGCTTAAGCAATATGCTGAAATTGCGCAACATCTACGGTAAAACATACATACGTAATATGTTCCTCATATAATTATTACTTGTCAGTACCTCAATTTTCATGTTCATTGTATATTTATTTGTAAGAACCTATGGAAGCAATCATCCATTAGGAAGTCAAGAGGCTAGACCAATAGAATATGTCTACTATTTACACCCAAAATATCTAACTTTGTTGCTTGTTTGTATTAGGCAATATCTCTTAGGAAGTCGAGAGGCTAGACCAATAGAATATGCCTACTATTTACACCCAAAATATCTAACTTTGTTGCTTGTTTGTATTAGGCGATATCTTGAGTTAGATTTCACATCAAAATTGAATTTGCCTCTTTATCTGATTGGAAATAGGTTTTTCTTTTTTTTTTTTTTGGTCGGAATTGGAATTGAAGAGTTCATAAATGATTACTTTCTTAGACTAGGCCATAAACGACGATGAACCTAATTATGTGAAGATGATAAGTCATTTAAAGAAAATTCCTGAGCTCAATACACAGTCATCTTGCCTTTAGTCACCCCTAGCATGTCCTTTCACATAAAATTATGGGATAAATGTATCAAAAATCTTAAAACTTATCACAAAAGTGTAAATGAGTCCTAAAATTTTGAAAAATTGCGATCAACTCTTGAAACTTGTCACCAAAGGACAATCAAGTCCTAAACATTTCTAAAAGTGCAATCATATCGTAAAACTTGTTAAATTAATACAATCAAGTTGTTCTATTGATTGCGCTTTTTGAAAGTTTTAGGATTCGAATGCATCTTTATTATAAGTTTTAGGACTACATCGAACTTTTTTAAAAGTTTTAAGACCCATATACATTTTTTTGATAAATTTTAGGACTTTGTTACATTTTAAAAAAGTTTTAAGATTCAACTGCATTATTCGTGACATGTTTTAGGACTTTAAGGATAAATGCATCGGAAGTCCTAAAACATGTCACGAAAGTGCGATCGAGCCTTATCATTTTCTTGTAATAAAAAAAATCGTAAAAGCTATGGCATACGTGCTTTCCTATCCACAAAAATTGCTATCCATAAAAGCTATGGCTTTACAAGCTCCTCTGGCTCTTCTGTGACATACATGCTCTAAAAACAAGCACAAGAATTTTATTTAGAATTAAAAGGACAATATTATGTCACCGTCCTTAGAGTACATGCTTTATACTTGGATCATTTTTTTTATCTCGGCGTTTCATACATGCTTCGCTAATTTACGCGCTGATGAGAGCTTGGCCTTGAAATGATTTAAGAGGAGTCTCTCGGAATCAACCGAGCATATTCTCCTTGCGTTTATTTTAATTTCATGTCATGCTGGTCGCCCGGTGGAAATGGAGATTATTGCTCCTGGTCCTGGGAGGGTATGGAGTGTGACAAATTCAGCGGTCGTGTCGTTGGCCTAGACCTCAGTAGCAGTTATCTCTCTAGTACCACTAGTCTTTTTAATCTACTTTGTCGTGTTCACCTTCTGTCAAAACTTCTATAGTTCCCATGGAAAATGTGAAAATGTTTTCAGTGGATGATTACCATCTTTTGTTTTTGTGATTCAAGAGGTAGGAATACTCCTAGGAATGGAGAATGACTAGTTCGTCCACGTGAAAGACGGGCAAAAGATTTTTTTGATGGCCTCTCAAATTTGGACATTTTATGGAAAAAATATGAGACGCCATTTAAGAAGGCTGTCTACGCAATTGTGACTGCACAACCATCAATCACGGCATGTATGAGACTACGACCTAATTTGTCCCTTGATGTGTGACCCTTTTTTCCCTTTTGAAAAGTAATGCCTATTTGCTTATAAATTTTAACATTACTTTAGGTATAAAAAAACAAAAGCCGGGATAATTAAGCAATATGTTGAAATTGTAAAACATCTATGGCAAGACATACACAAATAGTATGATTGATCTTAATCATCACTTTATCAGTAAGGTTTCCCGTGTTGATTGTTGCTTCATTTATAAGAAGTTACAGGAATGTTGATCTATTTAGGAGTCAAGGGGCTAGACCAATAGAAGGTGCCTGTTATTTTTACCCAAGATATTTAGATTTTTTGGTTGTTTGTATTGGGTGATATCTCGAGTCATGCACATTATACATTTGCCTCTTTGATCTGATTGGCAGTAGATCATTGACACTAAAACTCAAGAATTCATAAGTAATTTCTTAGCTAGTAGAAGCTGTGATTGAAACTAAAAAAAGAAAAAGAAAAGCTAGACTTTGGAATTTTATCCTCACATTTCTCGTCTTCCCCACCTTAATTGATTTCTCTTCCTACGAGATTAGATTAAAAACCGGAAGAAGTTATGCTACTAAGGTCGAGGCCAACAATGTAGGTATGAAACACCGAGATCAAAATGACCCAAGTATAAAGCATATACGCTAATGACAATGACGTGATACTGTCCTTTATTTGTCTTATTATTTTTCTTTTTGTGTTCGTTATTAGAGCACGTAGATCCTAGGAAAGTCAAAGGAGATAGCAATGCCATAGCACCATGTTTCCGCCGTGATGTGCTCACCATTTGTCCGCACTTATATAGTTCTTAAGAGATTTATGCTCACTCATAATTTGTCATAATCACATATATTTGTCATTATAAATTTGGAGAAGATATATAAATCTAAAAATATTTTCAATCGATAACTATTATCTTTTAATTTTGTGATTCCAAGACTATGTATACTGCTGTAAACTTCTCATTCATCAATCTAAAAGATAAAGAAAGTCTTCTCACGGGTCTCTCAAGTTTGGTCCTTACATAAAAAATATACATACATACATACATACATACATACATACATACATACATATATATATATATATGAGATGTCTTTTATGAGGACCGATTGTGCAATTATGACTATACATGAACCATCAATCATAACATGTGTGTCAATGCGATCAATTTTTTCTTTTTATTGGTCGAATTGCGACCTAATTTGTAACTTGTTGATGTGTGAAATTTTTCCCCCTTTTGGAAAAAACAAAGTGACTATTCCCTTATAACTCCTAACATTAATTAAAAAATGCAGGGTGGCTTAGGCATATTAAAATTGCACAACATCTACGGCAAGACACATATACATACATAGAATGTTTCATCTTAATTGTGACTTTGTTAGTATATTTCATGTTAATTTTAAATTTTCTTATAAGAATCCATCAGGAAGTGTAGTGGCTAGACCAATAGAATGCGCCTATTATTTATGCTCAAAATGTCTAAAATTTCGCTGGCTTGTATTAGGTGGTAACTCGAGTCAAATTACAAAAAAATAAAATTTTCCCCTTGATCGATTGACAGTAGGTCGTTAATATTTAAACTGACAAGTTCATAAAGAATTGCTTTCTTAGACTAGGTCTTAGAAGTTGTGAAAAAAAAAAAAAAACTAAATTTTGGCAGAATGGCGATGACGCTCTACTTATGTGAAAATGATAGGTCATCCAATGAAAAATAGTGAGCTTAAAGGACTTTGACATTTTGCCTTTGGTCGACCATGGAGTGGCAAATAAGAAGCCCCAAATTTCTATCCCCAGAAATTGCAATCCATAAAAACTATGGCATTACAATCTCCTCCGGCTCTTCTAGACATACGTGCTCTACTACAGACACACACACAAAGAAGAAGAAGAAGAAGACAATATCATGTCACCGTCGTTAGTGTACATGCTTCATACTTGGATAATCTTTTATCTCGGTGTTCTATACATGATTTGCTAATTAGGAAATAAAAGGACTTCAAATTCTAAGTTGTAGTGAGTATTTGTCTTGTTACTAAAAGAACATATCAAAGTCAAAATAGAATTTTGCCTCTAGAAAATATAAGATTATCTTGCGTCCATGATCAAAAGCTTGAGATTTGTCTGGCTCGTCGTTGTCTCTTATATTCGAGGTGATATACGAAGGACGCTGGGGAAGCTAAGTTGAAAAGACTTGTGAATATATCTTAGATGATGGAATATATATAGAGTGCTTGAGTTCAATTATATATGGTATGCCCTTTTTCTGGTTCCAGCCGAATCAATTACGGGCAACTAAATCTTTTTGTTGGGTTCTTCAAATTTATATGGTATTCTTGATAAACACATAAAAAATTATATGTCGACAGCAATCATGGTACTTAAGTAAATATTAGGTATGAGAACTAAAGTTGTCTCTTAGGGAAGAAGATTCTCTTAGGAGCAAATGGAAAAAAGGGAAAAGGAAATCCCGAAATCTGATTAAACTTTAGTATGATTTTTCGAATCTCTTTCCTCTATGACCCACCCGAATCAATTCGAATTGACAAGTAGGCATGAAAGTGGAGTCAAAGAATGATGGTGATTCCAAAGACACAATTGGATTCACTTTCAATATATGCTTCGTCCTCATATCAATCACTTACTAATCAATTCGAATCAACGATTAAGCATTAAAGTTAAGTCAAAGAATATGCTTCGTCCTCTTAGAATAATTACTATAACATTATAGAGGTGGAATCTCTGCCAACTGTTCTAAAACCTTAAACTATTAAATAAATGTGTTGTTTAATATTTAAATATTCTACAATCTCCCTCATGCTTAGTTTCGTATTTTTTTGCCATAGTATTAAGCGGATGACATATTTAAATGGGAAGGCAAATGAGACCTAAAAAAAAAATTGAATTTAAGAATTCCAACTCTGATTCCATGTGAAATTTAATGGGATCACTGCCAACTGTTCTAAAAGTTTAAGCTCTTAAATGAAATTGTGATTTCATATTTAAATATTCTATCGCATACATTGTTTATTTTGTATAATCAATTATTCTCTCGGCAGATTACATTTAATTTTCCTAGTGGAAAATGAAACTACTCGCATGATCCCTCAATCAAGTGACGAGGGTACAAATAGCTTTAGGCCAACCGAGACAACCCATGGACCTCTTATTTTCACCTCGGAGAGGAAAATGGTCCATTCAAGTTCGGAAGAAGAGAGAATATATCACGGACAGAATGTGATGAGGTAACTAGCCCCACCCGTGCAATTAAAAGTGCTGCTCGTGTCGTCGTAAGCGTAGCTGTAAGCTTGAGGGCACTGGTCCTTGAAAATCTTCGAGTAGTTCGTTGGCGGGCACGTCTCTGGCGTTCCGTACGCCCCAGTGCAGCAGTACTGCGGCTGGTTTAACGCCAGGCACGCGCTCTTGCACGCCACGATGCTCCCGTCCGACCCCTTCACCGCCAGCTCTGACGGGCACACGGAGTTGATGTTGGCTGCGCAGCTGGTCGTGGTGCACCCACTGCCGCTGCCCTGTGGGGTTATAGAGAGGGGCAGGTTGAAGCCGTCCACGAGGCTGACGTCGTAGATGCTGTTCTCGCCAGAGCCCGGTGCCTTGAGAGTGAACTCCGCCAAGGAGGCCGGCGGGATCGCCCCTGCACCATTGCAGCTCACCTGGCCAGACCCACAGTCGGCGGTGGCGCATATGAATTTGCCGGAGGCATCAGTGGCGCAGCCCGTTCGGCCCCACACCCGGCCGCTGGTCCACGTGTCTGGGACGTCATTGATTGAGAAGGTTGCACCCGTGGCAAGCTCGAACCCGGTTGAGGATAGCTGCCCGCCACCCCCGCCGGTGAGCGTCCCGGGCCAGACTGTGTAGGGGCACTTGCTGGTGAAGGTGAGCGTGGCTGCGCCGGCTCCTCCTGCAAGCATGCATGCAAGCCATAAAATTGATGTACGCGGATAAATTATTTTTCCTCCTGGGGTTTATCAGCTCGGGTATCTCCATAACAAAGATGGAAATTTGAACAAAGGACTTTAACTTCCGAATCCCAAAAAACAAAAAATTAAACTCAGGATCTTATTTTCTAGTTTCGGAAGGAGGTAATGTTAATGTAGAAATATGTAATAGTTGAAAATAGATAGATTATGATGACAATGTGCTTACTTGCGAGGAGGACTAGGAAAGGCAGGAGGTAAAAAGATGCTCTTGCGTCCATGATCGAGAGATTCAGATTATTTTTTTCGGTTTATCGTTTCTCTAGTATAGGAGGTATATATATAGAATGCCGGGGAAACCAAGTTTGAATTGACCGTGGAAAAGTATTTTAGACCGGGGAAGCTAAGTTTGAAATGACTTTGAAAAAGTATTTTATGTAAGAGTTTTCTTAATGTGGACTACATTAATTGATATTGTAATTTACCGTTTAACGTTTACCGTTTTACGAGATTTTGTCTAAAGTGAGATAGAAGGTTTCTTAATTAGTCTAATATGGGGCTGGCTAGTGTGGGCTGAGTTGAGCCTGGCCCGTAATGAGAGGGCCTAGCTGGAAACTCTATAAATAGCGCCGAGTCTCTCCTCTAACCCTAATTTTTCACACGTATCCTCACATAAGGGGCGTTAACCTAACACTAAGGGGTGAGGGGGCCGTCTCATTGAGCCAGTGATAAAGAGGGCAATAGAGGAGAAGGACTTGCGCATGGAACATCGTGTTTTCGCTTCCGCTTCAAGAACGATGGATCCCAAAACAGGTGAGTTAATCTTTCTTCTCAAGGGCTTGACGAGGTGAGCAAAACCGTGGGCGGCGCGTTGCCAGGGGAGGCCCCACGCGCGGCCACGCGTCGCCGGGCGTCGAAGACGTGCGCCCACACGCGTCCACGTGCCCTCACGCGCTCCCACGCGCGGGGCGCTGTTCGCGCGTGCGGCGCGCGCGGGCGCTGACGTCACGATGACGTCAGTGACCCGGACTTGGATTCAATCCGATTGGCGCCGACCCGACCGATGACGTCACGCTAACGTCAGCAATGGGACCCGACCTCACTCGAATGGCGACCCGACCCGACCCGACCGGACCCGGTCAACCGGTCAGATCGGGCGGCTGGACCGGAAGGTCGGACCGGGAACCAATCGGATTGCCACCGGTTGGACCGGTTTGACCGGCCTTTTGATGCCTGCGCGTGGACACCACGCGCCACACACTCAGGCGACTCGTGCGGGCTCGTGGATGCTCCGATCCGCGCGTGGCCGGTGGCGTTGGACTCGTATGGTTATTTCCTACATCATGGTATATTTATTTTACATTTTTGATGATTTTATGGATGTGAAAATACACACAGAACCCTAAATACATGTTTTTTAGTGTATTTTTTGCGTATTTTTCTTGTATTTTTCTGTGATTTTGGAAATACAGGTGCTGGGTTACTGGTATGTTATCACATGAACTTTATGAGTGTTATTCATTAATAATATACAATAAAATTTATTTTTTATTAATGAATGAAGTAATGTAATTAGCATTATATGTGATTTTAGTGATTTACTGCCCCTGTCACTAAAGTTAAAATCACATATGTATAGTTTATGTGAGATGTGAATTTTATATCCTTGGTATAAGAGAGTTTCAATAATTCAATTGAGTTGTGACCGCCAAAGTGGCACACTTAATTGGGTTTGAGAAATTTCGGTCTCGTATAATGATTGGGATGTCTCCTGGTCTAATGTGTAGTCATACTCCCAAAGGGGGTGATTATGTATTAGTTCATGGAGGGATACATGATTATGTGATGGAGGAGTGACTGATCCTAGTGGTTCATATGCCCAAAGGTGATGAATTCACGAAGATTGGAATATATTCTCATAACCGCTATCATGTGGGGAGTGTACAACTGCTTGTCATGTATTCTACCCAAAGGTGATTATGTGATTTTGCATGTAACTCTCTGGATGTGTACTTGTACGTTAAGTTACACATTGCTCACACGATGCTAATTATATACGTTGCTTGTTTTTTCAGTCACTTTTTCTATAAATGGTAACTCCATCACTATTGAGGTTCTTGCTGGTTCGAATTTTAAGAAATGGAGAGAGGATTTTCTGTTTGCCATGGAGATGGCAGATGTTCATATGGCTCTTACTGCTGATCGGCCAGCAGATCTGACTGCTAAGAGTATAGAGGCTCAGAAAGCAAATTTTGCTGCATGGGAAAAGAGTAATAGAATTTGTTTGCTGTCCATGAAGCGTTCCATTCAGGAACACTTGAAAAGTGGTTTGCCTGCAGACTGCAATGCTAGGCAAATGATGGAAGCTTTGATGGCTAGAAACCATGTGTCGCCTAATGTTGAGATAGGGACACATTTGCAAACACTTTTTACTATGAAGTATGATAGTTCTGGTGGAGTTAGAGATTATGTTATGAGGATGGTTGATTTGCAGACAAAGCTTCAGGCTCTCAATGTTGAAATTCCTACTGCTTGCATCGTCCATCAAGCTCTAAATACTCTTCCTCCTGATTTTGGGATTATCAAGACCAATTATAGTTCCCAAGATGAAACATGGTCTGTTAATGACCTGATTGCTAGGTTGGTGGCAGAGGAAGAGAAATTGAAGAAAGATAAAGGGCACATTGCTCTTTATGCTTCTAGTTCTACTAGTGACAAGGGTAAGAAGTTGAAGAACTATACCCACAAAGAAAATTCTGAAGCTGCTGGTCCTTCTAACAACAAAGGAAATTCTGAAGGTGCAGGTCCTTCTAACACTCTGGGTCCTACGAAAGCATTCACCAAGAAGGATGGTGTTCTTTGCTACTTTTGTAGGGAGAGAGGACACGTGAAGAAACGTTGCAATAAGTTTAAGGCTTGGTTGTCCAAGAGAACTAAGAATGAGCCTAAAGGTAATAATTCTTTGGCGTTTGTTTGTGAATCCAATCTATCTGAAACCCCAACCAATTCTTGGTAGCTAGATAGTGGTGCAACTAATCATGTTGCGTTTACCATACAGGGGTTCATAAACCAAAGGACGTCAAATTAGGATGAATTAAAGCTCACTGTGGGAAACAACATTGGAGTTGACGTCGAGTTCGTGGGAGATGTCATTTTGTTTTTAGATTCTGGTTTTAGGATGATGTTGAGAAACACCTTTTACGTACCTTCTTTTAGGTGGAATTTAGTTTACGTGTCTTGTTTGGACATGTGTGGATACTCTTTTGAGATAAAGAGTAATACTATTTCCACGTTTTATGATTCAAATAAGATTGGGTGTTACAATTTATCCAATGGATTGTATCGATTGAGCTTATCTCCCAATGACATGTACGTTGCTTATTCAGTTGAAAAGGTTGTTTCCAAAAGGCCTCTACCTAAGGAACAATCTTATGCATTGTGGCATAAACTTCTTGGTCACATCTCTAAAGAAAGAGTAGAAAGGCTTATAAAGGCTGACATCTTGCTTACTCTTAAATGTGATCTAAAGACTTGCATGGACTGTTGTAGAGGTAAGATGACAAAGATAAAGAAGAAATCCCCCGTACGAAGTTCTGACTTGTTGGAGGTTATTCACACTGATATTAGTGGACCGTACACGGCTACCTTGTGCAGAAATTTTTATTTCATCACATTTATTGATGACTTTTCCCGATATGGATACTTGTACTTGATTAAAGAAAAGTCCAAGTCTGTTGACAAATTCAAGATTTTTCGAACTGAAGTAGAGAAACAATTGGGAAAAGTTATAAAGATTGTCAGATCTGATCGTGGTGGTGAGTATTTTGATAGGCACGATGATGCTGGATAACTTAAAGGGCCGTTCACTAAATACTTAGAGGATTCTGGGATAATAGGTCAGTTTACTATGCCCGGAGTCCTGAACAAAATGGTGTGGCTGAAAGGCGAAATCGCACTCTTATGGACATGATGAGAAGTATGATTAGCAGGACCAATTTACCTGATTTTCTATGGGGTGAAGCTTTGAAAACAGCCCTTTATATTCTAAATCGTGTTCCTACTAAATCGATTCCATCGACTCCCTTTGAGTTATGGACTGGACGTAAGCCTAGCTTGAATCACTTTAGAGTTTGGAGATGTCCTGCAAATGTGAAGTTATACAATCCGACATTGAGTAAGTTGGATTCCAAAACTATTCGATGTTACTTCGTATCTTACCCAGATCATTCAAAGGTGTATCGGTTTTATAACCCTAATGGAGGTACAAGAATTGTGGAGTCTCAGACTGCAAAATTTCTGGAATTTGACGTAGCTGAAAATGGTAATTGCTCACGAACTATTGAAGATGATAGTATGGTGGGGATTACTAGATCATTGTCTCATCCTGTGCAGACAATTATGGAGCTTCCTGCGCCACAAAATGAGCATGTTGTGCCTTAGGATCCTACTGTTGAGAAAGTTCATGAAGAAATTCCACAAGCTCCTCAGATTCATAATAAGGATGAAGTAGCTCCACTCAGAAGATCAACTAGGGAAAGACGTTTTGCTATACCACCAAATTATCTAGTCTACCTAGGAGAGCATGATTATGATATTGGTTGTGTTGTCGATCCGGTGATTTATACGGATGCAATCTCATGTCCTCAATCAGATTTGTGGTTAGATGCGATGAATGATGAGATGCAATCTATGAAACACAATGGTGTTTGGGAGCTTGTTGAATTGCCTGAATGTTGTAAACCTATTGGCTGCAAATGGGTATACAAGACTAAAAGGAATTCCAAATGGAAGATTGAAAAATTTAAAGCCAGACTGGTAGCTAAGGGTTTCACTCAAAGAGAAGGAATTGATTATGAAGCAACATTTTCTCCAGTTTCTTCTAAAGATTCCTTTAGAGTGATATTGGCATTGGTAGCTCATTTCGATATGGAGTTACACTAGATGGATGTTAAGACTGCTTTTCTAAATGGAGACCTTAATGAGGAGGTTTATATGGTGCAGCCTAAAGGTTTTGCAGCAGATGACTCAGGTAAGCTTGTTTGTAGATTGAAAAAGTCTATTTATGGCCTTAAACAAGTTTCTAGACAGTGGTATTTGAAGTTTCATAGCATTGTCACTTACTTCGATTTTATTGAGAACAAAGTAGATCAGTGTATATACACCAAGGCCAATGGGAGGAAATATATTTTTCTCATACTTTATGTGGATGATATCTTGCTTGCTAGTACTGACATTGGTTTATTGCATGAGACAAAGCGGATGTTATCGAAAAATTTAGACATGAAAGACCTTGGTGAGGCATATTTTGTTCTTGGCGTTGAGATCCATAGGGATCGCTCTTGCCGTTCATTGAGTTTGTCTCAGAGGGCATATATTGATCGCATTTTAGAAAGATTCAATATGCAGCATTGCAAACCAGGAATTGCTCCTGTTATTAAGGGTGATAAATTGAGTTTTTCATAATGCCCTAATTCAAATTTTGAGAAAGCTCAAATAAAGAATGTACCTTATGCTAGTGCACTTGGAAGTATTATGTATGCTCAAGTTTGCACTAAGCCAGATATTGCTTTTGCAATAGGGCTTCTAGGCAAATATCAGTCAAATCCAAGACATGATCACTAGGTTGCTGCCAAGAAGGTTTTAAGGTACTTAAAGAGAACAAGAGATTATATGCTGATTTACAAACATGTTCCAGACTTAAAGCTAATAGGGTATTCAGATGCAGATTTTGCTGGCTGTCAAGATGATAAGAAGTCAACAACTTGATACATATTTATGTTGGCAGGAGGTGCAGTATCATGAAAGAGCGAGAAATAGAAGTCCATATCTTCTTCAACCATGCAAGCGGAGTTTATAGCATGTTTTTCAACTGCTACTCAAGCTATTTGGCTCCGAAACCTCATTAGGGAGTTATCAGTTTATGATTTTGTGGATAGGCCCATACAGCTGCATAGTGACAATAACTCTGCAGTATTGTTTATTAATAACAACAGAAGTCTCAAGGGGTCTAAACACATGGAGGTCAAATTTTTGACCATAAAGGAATCAGTGCAGAATGGTGACATTGCAATAGATCATATTCCTACAGATGATATGGTTGCAGATCCACTAACTAAGGGCCTACGCTCGTGTATATTTGAGCGACATGTCATTAGCATGGGCTTAGGAGCATCTTGAGATGCTGTCATTTAGTGGGAGCTGTGTTTTATTTTTCTTTGAATAAAGTTTACATCTATATTTGTTACAATTTAGTAACATTTTGATATATATATGTCCACTTTTGCATTCAATAAAATGCTTTTGAATGGTTTGTTATTATGTTGAATATATATATATATATATTGTTAAAAATCTCAAGGTATTGCTTAAACCTTGAGTGAAGGCTAAGGGTATACGGTTATTAGCCTTGTCCATATGTCTTGTTATATATAAAGAAAGGTTAATCATAAGGACAAGACATATGTGGGTTCATGAAACCATAAAGACATTCTCTAATGGCACAATTTTTGTGACGCTTAAGGTAAGAGAATGGTGACTGACAAATGGGATCTCTCTATGAGAGATGTTGTCCATTTGACACACTACCATATTGGATCCATATCAATAGAGTTGAGAACATTCGTGACCATGGAAGGCTCTGTGTGTATACATGCAGTTATCGCCATGATTCGGTATTTGAGACTTTATGGGATATGATTGACTATTAAGAATTATTTCTAGACCAAAGTGCGCACATACAGTACGGTTTCAATTAATATAGTCCAAGTGGGAGAATGTAAGAGTTTTCTTAATATGGACTACATTAATTGATATTGTAATTTACCGTTTAACGTTTACCGTTTTACGGGATTTGGTCTAAAGTGAGATAGAAGGTTTCTTAATTAGTCTAATATAGGGCTAGCTAGTGTGGGCTAAGTTGAGCATGGCCCGTAATGAGGGGGCCTAGCTGGAAACTCTATAAATAGCACTGAGTCTCTCCTCTAACCCTAATTTTTCACACGTATCCTCACATAAGGGGCGTTAACCTAACGCTAAGGGGTGAGGGGGCCGTCTCATTGAGCCAGTGATAAAGAGGGCAATAGAGGAGAATGACTTGTACGTGGGACATCGTGTTTCCGCTTCCACTTCAAGAACGATGGATCTCAAAACAAGTGCGTTAATCTTTCTTCTCAATTATGCATGTTCTTGTTCTGGTTATGGTGATAAAGGGATTGCATAATTTGCATCCAATATTTTAGACATTGGAATAAATATATGGGAAATGAGAAGCTAATGTATCTTATTTTTATATAAAATTTGAAAATATTTTTAATCGATGATTACAATTTCTTTTTTTCTCGTGATTCAAAGGTTAGGAATGGAGAATGACTCTTGCACGCCAACGTGAAAGCGCAGCAAAGGACCGTTGGCTGGCCTCTCAAGTTTAGTCTTTTCTTTGAAAAACATGAGAAGCTATTGAAGAGTATTGACTACGCAATTTTGATAGAACATGAACAATTATTCACGACATGCATAAAAACGTGACCTCATTTGTCCCCCGTGGATATGTGACCATTTTTTTCTCTTTTGAAAAATTAATGCCTATTTGCTTATAACTTTTTAACATTACTTTTGGGAAAAAAAAAACAGGAATACTTAGGTAATATATTGAAATTGCAAAATATCTATGGCAAGACAAATGCAAATAGTATAATCGATCTTAACTATCACTTTAGTAGTATGGTTTCTCATGTTGATTGTTGATCTATTTACAAGAAGCTATGGGAATATAGAGTCATCAGGGAGTCAAGCGACTAGACCAATTGAAGATGCCTTTATTTATGCCCAAATATCTGGCTTTTTCAGTTGTTTGCGGACAGGAATTCTTGCGCTACTCCAAGAGGAAAGTAACAACATGGAAAAGATCAGGAAACCATTGATTGATCAAGAATTGTGCATGTAGTCATATATGTGACACTAATTAGTTATGTAATGCTCTATGTCTAGTTTGAATTGAAAGTAGATACAAATGAATTAAGATTCCTATCTATGTTTGCTTCATGTCAACTCATGCTTCCATGGGCTATTGCGGAGACGCTATCTTCTTGTTCGATATTCTATCTTTCTAACTGCTTTTTCTCCCCTAGAAAATCATGTCATATATAAGGCAACATATATACGGGCAAGATACACATACAAGTTCTTGTTGTGATTATGCATCGAGTCGTCTTGACTCTTGTAGAGAATCTAATTTAGGACATATGCTCATTCCAAAATCTAGTTTGGGGAAGCTAGTAAAGACCAAGAAGATAAATACGAAAGTCAATAAGAAATTTTATTGATCGAACAAGACAATATCAAGGGGATAGCTTTTTATCCTTAATCATCAATTTATTTCATGAAGAAATTTCTTATTTGGATTTAGGATAATGAAATGTTACGTTTGGTGGCACCCTAGCCATTGAAAAATTAAAATAAAGAAATACAAAAGAGCAAGGTGGAATTTGGATAAAAAATGTGTTAATTAACACACTATCGAGAAGGTACATCTGTTTGACATCTTCAAACCATACAAGGGATGGAAAATTCACCTTTATATTTAACTAACGTTATGAATAAGTCATTTGCACAAAAAAAAAAAAAAATTCTACTCATAATGGTCAACATACTTATATAATGATTATTTACAGCAATCCACATCATAAGACTTAAGGTACATCTGTTTGACATCTTCAAACGATACAAGGGATGGAAAATTCACCTTTATATTTAACTAACGTTATAAATAAGTCATTTGCACAAAAAAAAAAAATTCTACTCATAATGGTCAACATACTTATAGAATGATTATTTACAGCAATCCACATCATAAGACTTAAGGTACATCTGTTTGACATCTTCAAATCATACAAGGGATGGAAAATTCACCTTTATATTTAACTAACGTTATAAATAAATCATTTGCACCAAAAAAAAATTCTACTCATAATGGTCAACATACTTATAGAATGATTATTTACAGCAATCCACATCATAAGACTTAAGGTACATTTGTTTGACATCTTCAAACCATACAAGGGATGGAAAATTCACCTTTATATATTAACTAATGTTATGAATAAGTTATTTGCACCAAAAAAAAAAAATCTACTCATAATGGTCAACATACTATAGAATGATTATTTACAGCAATCCACATCATAAGACTTAAGGTACATCTGTTTGACATCTTCAAACCATACAAGGGATGGAAAATTCACCTTTATATTTAACTAACGTTATGAATAAGTCATTTGCACAAAAAAAAAAAATTATACTCATAATGGTCAACATACTTATAGAATGATTATTTCCAGCAATTCACATCATAAGACTTAAGGTACATCTGTTTAACATCTTCAAACCATACAAGGGATGGAAAATTCCCCTTTATATTTAACTAACGTTATGAATAAGTCATTTGCACAAAAAAAAAAAAAAATTCTACTCATAATGGTCAACGTACTTATAGAATGATTATTTCCAGCAATCCATATCATAAGACTTAAGGTACATCTGTTTGACATCTTCAAACCATACAAAGGATGGAAAATTCACTTTTATATTTAACTAACGTTATGAATAAGTCATTTGCACAAAAAAAAAAAAAAAAAATTCTACTCATAATGGTCAACATACTTATAGAATGATTATTTCCAGCAATCCACTTCATAAGACTTTGGCCGTGTATAGCACGAGTCTATAGGTTTTTTGCCATTTCTTAGATCGACTCTTTCTTCAATCGAACCCAAGTGTCTTTTCAAATGTGTATATTACATCAATGGCCAAAGCAACATGAAAGTCCATCATCGAATTGTTTATCGCTGCCTGTAAAAGCTTTTCCACTAAAACAAACTCTATCAAAAAGCAGAAAAAACAAAAGAGAAAATACGGCACCCTTGATATTCTACATGTTTTGTAAATGGATTGTCCTTTTTCGTGATGATTCATAGTTCGCTTGCTAAGCCATCATGCCATTGACGTTAAGAATCAACCTTAATGGAATTCAACCAAAGTCTTAGAGCCAATAAAGCAATTTTATAATTGTGTTTATCTGAAGGTTGGATCATGGTCACTAGATGGACATGGAGATTGTTGTTCATGGAATGGTGTCGAGCGTGACGAGGCCACTCGTCACGTGATAGGCCTCAAACTTAGCCATAATTGTCTCATTGGTACTTTATCTTTTAACATTAAACTCTTTCGCCTACTCCACATTAAAATTGCTCAATCTTGCTTTCAATGACTTCGACTTTTCCTTAATCCTACACGGCTCTGGCAATCTTTTCATGTTATATTACCTTAATCTCTCTAACTCATATTTTTTAGGGAAAGTCCCATAAGATATCTCATGGCTCACGAGATTGATTTCTCTTGATTTGTCTAGTGGGTAGGATCTTGAGATGCCCAACGTGGACAACTCTGTTTAAAACTTAACTTTGCTTAGAGAACTTAATCTCTCTAGTATAAGCATGCACCATCATTCTCTTACGTGCTTGCAAACTTCTCCTCTTCTTTGAAGTCGCTTAAACTTGCATGTTCTCTTTTGCATGGAGAATTTCCAATAAGGATTTTTCACCAAACCTAGAAGTCCTCAATATCAGTGGCAATGATAACCTTCCTAGTTTTATTCCATAACAACATTGGGGTAATCGCTTGAAATCATTGTTTCTTCATGGCACGAATTTTTCCGTAGAAATACTTGTTTGGATTAGAAACCTCATTTTCTTGAATGAATTATCGATTTAGGATTGCTAGGGTTCACTTCCCACTTCACTGAATAGTCTTTCTTAGATTGCTTATCTAGATATATCATTTAACATGGTCAAATCCCCCCTTCCTTTGCTAATCTTACCCAACTGTCATATCTAGATCTCTCTTTCAATAATTTCACAGGAGATATTTGGCATAGGCTTGTCAACTTGTCAAAAATCACCAATCTATACCTTTTTGGTAATAGTTCCACTACGCAAGGTTCTTCAACAAAAAAATTAAATTAAATTAAATCGGTAGCCAAACTAACCATCCTTATTTCTTTACATTTGGCAAATGTTCGGCTAAGTGGTCCAATTCCATCTTCAATTTAGAAAACTAATGCAGTTGATTAAGCTCAACCTTTTTTTCAACAATTTGCAAGGTGAAATCCCAAACGCATTATGGGAACTCAAGAATCCCAAACATCTGGATCTTATTGGGAATAATTTGAGTGGCACCGTGGATTTACACAAACTCAAGAACTTGTGGACATTTTTTTTGGATTCCAACAACATATTTTTTTGTCAACAAAGCCGAGATGAATGCTACTCTTCCAAAACTTTTCTGGTTTAACTTTAGAAGCTTCTTCGCAGGTGCCAACCATCTGAATCGACGCCTTTAAGGGCTCGGTTATCTGTTCGATCGCCACTCGTGGCCAGAGGGTGCATCTCCAAGGTATGTACATCATTGCTCTATTTTTTAGTAAGCAGAGTCCGAACGTTCTAATTTAAGCTTGAGTGAAAATCGAGTACAGATTAGGAATAAAATAGTAGTCTGAGCACACTTTAATGTCACTGAAATCGTCTGGATCGGAATTAGTACTTCGATGATGCTTCTATACTAAGCGATCACCAAGTGTTCGTGAAAATGCTGATCGAGATCACATATTTATTCGAGAGGCTTCTTTTAGAAATTGAATGCATACACGTTTATCTCATACTCAGATCTTGATACCTGCATATGTTTCGCCAGTCTTGCTTCTGGTTCCTTTTATTTTAAGTCATGGCCAAGCCTTCGAAGTGACTATCGCTTCGTTTTCTGTTTCTGTGCTCTGTCTTCAGTAACCCCCCTCCTCGGGAGCATTATGGTTGGGTGCATGTGCGGCGGCGGTGGATGTTTGTATGGATTGACGTGGTGACTGGAGTTGATCATTGGTGGAGCAAGACATGTTTAGCCCTCTCTATGAAGCTCGTAAATGTCATTCTTGGGTGAAATGCTCACAGGCTGTTGCTTAAGGTGAAGGATGGACATCAATGGTGACTGTTGAGCTTTTAGGTTGAACAACTTGGTCGTGAATAGTAAGGGAAGAAGACCAGACCAAAGCTTGTGTGTTCAGGAAATAATGGAGGGAGAGAGTAAAGGAAAGGAAGGAGAAAGACAGGGAAATCTGCAGAAATGCATGTTCTGGAAACGAAGGATTGAGAAAGGAATAACAACAACAACAATAATAATATTTATAGTATAAATAATTAAATGATAGAATCACAAAAGCCAAAGGGGCCATGCGATATCATTCAAGAAAAGAAAATTTCATATGAAATTGACCAACTTTTTAGGCAGGTTAATATTGCTATAAAAGTAAAACATGATAATTCGAAAAAGAAGGAAAGGAAATATATATATATATATATATATATATATATATATATATATATATATGATAGACATAGTAACATATTTTTGGATTGGTAAATTTGATTAACAATCACTGAGTTTTAACTGATTTCACGTTCAAATTACTGAATTTTGACATTTTTTTAATTACCAAGTGTAGTAATTAATTAGAAAAATTTTCATGTTTGGAAATCCCAAATTGTCGGGTGCCAATATGCACCAGTTGAATTTTGAGGCCTCTAGAATAATTGGCTGAACTATTGTTCTAGAGGAAGGCGATACTTATCCAATCAGCTCTAAATCTAATATACAAATGTCAATTCAGCTATAAATTTTTAAATTTTTCCAATATAGTCCTAAACTTGTACCTAAAATTTTAATATAGTCCTTATGGCCTATTGGTGCCAAAAATTGCTAACATGACATCTAGTTATCTCCAACTGTCTAGCGTGCCACGCTAATGTGGACAATTTAATTGCTCCACATCAGTAATTTTATGCAACAATTGGTTGGAAGGACGACACTATAATTTTGCGCAAAAGTTTAGGACTATAGTAGCAAAATTGAAAAATTTAGGATTAAAATGACATCCATACAATAGGTTTAAAATGGAATTGGTAATTTTCCCAATGCATTGTTAATTTTCAATTTGATTTAATTATATTCATAATAAATTCCAACTTTAGCGAGGTTTATTCTCAATCTTGCACTTGCTTTTGCTCTAGTATTAGCTATGACAAGAATAGGATTTGGTGGCTGATATGACCAACTAAAATACTTAAGAACGTTTAACCTATGTTCTTGCATAAAATAGTATATAAAATCGTCCTTATCGGAAGATCAAAGTTCTGTGTAATCTAGTGGGCAGTGAGAGTTTTGGACGTGGCGAAGTACTTCCATTTCAAAGGATAGAAAAGTATTAAACGATATTTTGGTTGCTAATGATTTAATAATTAAGATTTAGAGCCCGTAATGGGCCAATTCAAAGGACAGTGGGCAGTGGAATTTTTAATTCATTGGGAATGGACTAAGTCTCTTTAATAATGAGGTATATGGGTTGGTTCTATACTTAATCACCAATGTTGATTAAAGTTAATCGAATGAAGACCGGGTCTAAGAATCTAGAGTCACTTAGTAAGAAAACATCATTGTCCACTATAAATTTTTCTACCTTTATCAAATATTGACATTTCAATCGTCTAGTTAAAAATGTTTATACATACATAGTATTGGATAAATGATATGGATGTTTGGAGTTATACCGATCTTGATTGAGAATGAGATAATTGTATATAACTTCTTCTTTTTTTCTTAAATCTTGAAAAGAGTTCCGAGTCTACCAAACTCTAATTGTACTAATTTAATCGGAAGAACCATCACATGAGGTAAACCATTAGACATGAAGACACGAGCAAGGCCAAACAATCCTCATTCAAAGTAGAACTAGTCCTGACATTCATGTTAAAATGATAAAGCAGCGAACACCTCAAATCATATATTCATTCACCATCGATATCACACGCTCAACGGACTTCCTAAAATCGACACAAATGTATGCAATCGGTATGAGCAGAGAGTGCATAACATGAATCGCTTTAGAGACCAAAGTTAAATTTAGCAACAAAGTCAATAGTCGAAGTGTGCCCCCATTGATAGAAAGGAAGCATGCAGAGATCAAAATTGAGGATACCAGACCTGTATTGTCGAATGCAATCAGATTAACACTCTTGAAGGCTCTCGGTTCCAACATGGAGGGGAATACAATACTTCAAAATTCGAAAATACCATAACTAGAATAGTTGAGGAGAATAATCAATCAGATACGTAGAAGGCATTCGATTGAGAGGCTAGATGGAAAAGAGATATGGAAAGAGGAGCAGCCAAATCAAAGTAGGCAATGCATCACCTTTGAGGTCATCGAGACGGAGGCAATTGGTTTTTCACTTCGGCGGAGGTGAATCCTCTCGGTCTCCGCCCCGCGAAAACAGAGTACGAGAGTTTACCTTAAGAGCAGTGACTGGACGTGATTGACGAATGGATCGGAAGGAGGAGGCCTATGAAGCGGCAACGCTGAGAATTGGAATTGGTGAAGAGAGAGAGAGTGAGTGAGAATCGAAGGTGGTGACAGGAGCGACTGAGAAGAGAGACGAACAGAGTATGTTTGTTGAGGTTAGTGTCAGAAGATGTAGAGAAGCGAAGAACAGATAGAAGGGAAAAGAGATTGTAGAGGTTTTGGGAATTTTCTGTATATTCTCTATGTTCCATTCAATGTACATTACACTGTAATTATAATACAGAAGATACATTAATAAAAGGAAAAGAGATATTTTTACAGTCGCATTGATATCTTAATCTAATCAATCTAATTCCTAATTGATCTAATGCATGATCATAACCAAAGATAGATTTTGCATATCTTCCAACACTCCCCCTCAAGCTGGTGGCTTGTAGATATCCAAGACTCCTAGCTTGCTTAGAAGATATGTATGCTGTCTTTGACATAGAGGTTTGGTAAAGATGTCAGCAGGTTGTTCTGTGGTTCCAATTCCTCTTGTCTCGATAATTCCCTCTCGAATCTTCTCTCATGTGAAGTGGCAGTCTACCTCTATATGCTTCGTTCTTTCATGCATCACGGGATTTGCTGCAAGTTTAAGAGCCGCATCATTGTCACAAAACAGTTTCGTTGGTCCTTTCAGCCTTATCCCAAGATCTCCAAGTAACCCCCACAGCCACACAATTTCACATGTAGTTTTCGCCATAGCTCGATATTCTGCTTCGGCTGAAGATAGGGAGACCGTTGCTTGTTTTTTGGTCTTCCATGAAAGAAGAGATTCCCCAAATTTAATACAAAAGCCAGTAATCGATCTTCGACTCATCGGGCATGTTGCATAATCTGCATCACAGTATCCTGTCAATTCCATATTGCATCTTCTAGACAGAAGTATCCCGAGTCCTAGGCATTTCTTTAGATATTTCACAACTTTCAAGGCAGCATTCATGTGAGATTCCTTCGGGCTGTGCATAAATTGACTGAGAGTTTGCACGGCATATGAAATATCAGTGTCCGGGTCATAGTCAGATATATGAGTTTTCCTACGAGCTTCTGATAACTTGTCGGATCTTTGAGTGTAGGATCATCTTTCTGAGATATCCCTCCAAGAAAATCCGCTGTGGTTAACTTGATATTTTGTTCAATAGGAATAACTGCCGGCTTGCATCCTGATAGTCCAGCTTCTGAAATGATCTCCAACACAAACTTCCGTTGACTGAGAGAAATCCCTTGGTCGGATCGAGCAATTTCAATACCAAGGAAGTATTTTGGTGCTCCCAAGTCCTTTATATGAAATGTGGCATGCAAATATTTCTTAAGACGCTCTATTGCAGTTTCATCATTACCCATGATGAGGATGTCATTAACATATATCATCAAGTAGATAGACGACATACCTTTAGTCCATGTGAATAGGGCGTAATCATACTTGGATTGCTTGAAACCTGCAGTTGTGAGAGCAGTTGCAAACTTTGCATACCATTGCCTTGAAGCTTGTTTTAGTCCATAAAGGGATTTGCGGAGACGACATACCTTTTTCTCCCCCTGTCTCCGTAAGCCCTGAGGAATATCCATATAGATCTCCTCATCTAAATCGCCATGAAGAAAGGCGTTGTGAACATCCATCTGATGTAAAGACCAATTTTGAATAGCTGCAACTGATAAAAAAGAACGAACTGTGACATCTTTAGCAATGGGGGAAAAAGTCTCGTGATAATCGAAACCTTCGCGTTGCGTATATCCTTTAGCCACCAACCAAGCCTTGTAACGCTCAATAGAACCATCGGATCGATATTTGATTTTATACACCCATTTGCATCCTATGGACTTTCTGTTTTGAGGAAGAGTGACTAATTCCCATGTGTGGTTATCAGTCAAGGCCTGTAGCTCTGCTGCCATGGCATGTTGCCACTTTGGATCTCTAGATGCTTCATCATAACTAGAGGGTTCTTTCGCATCGGAAATACGACTAATGCAACATCTATGATCTGACGAAAGCTTATCAAAGCATACGTAAGAAGATATTGGATTGCGAATACCTGGTGAGTTAAGTGAAGCACAAACATAATCTTTAGTCCAGGTTGGCGGTTTTGTGGCTCGTTCGGAGCGACGTGGATGAGCTGTTGGTGCTGGAGATGAAGATTGTCCCTCTGTATTTATCTCAGGAGTGTCGTCCATATTGGTGATGTCTTCAGCAGCATTATCCAGAAAACCGTTTGGAGGAGAATTAGGCAAAGTGGAAGGAAGATCTGCTTCAGGTTGTGTGGTGAAAAAGAAACCGGGGATGCTTCTTCTTCATCTAGATTTCGGCGGGAACTCGTTGGAGCATTTGAGTTGTCTTGGGAAGATGAGTTTTCACGAAAAGGAAAGATATTTTCATGAAAAACAACATCTCGACTAGTAAAAAAATCTCCTGTTCTGATGTCAAGAACACGATATCCCTTTTGCAGATTTGGATATCCCATGAATATGCATCTCCTAGCACGAGGACCCATTTTGTCTCGAGGCCCCATGATTGTAGCATAACATAGGCAGCCAAAGACCCGTAGATGATCTAAAATTGGCCTCCTTTTATAAAGCAATTCGAAAGGCGATTTGCCATCCAGTATCCGCGTTGGCATTCGGTTGATCAAATAAGCTGCTGTGAGGACACAGTCTCCCCAATAATTTTCTGGGATGGATCCCTGAAATTTTAGTGCTCGGCGACTTCCAAGAGATGCCGATGTTTTCGCTCTACTACTCCATTCTGTTGTGGAGTGTAAATACAGAGCTTTCATGAAGAATGCCATGAGACATAAAAAGTGAACGGCAATCATTATTAAAAAATTCCGTCCCATTATCAATCCGAATTTTTTGAATCGGCTTTCTAAACTGATTTTTGGTCAGGACCAAAAACATTTTTAGATGAGAAACAACTTGTGCTTTTGACTGCATCAGGAATATCCATGTGGCACGAGAATAATCGTCCACAATTGTGAGAAAATAACGTGAACCATCCCTATGTGGGGTGTGATAGGGTCCCCAAACATCCATATGAACTAGAGAAAAAATTTCAGTAGAACGTGTTGTACTAAAAGGAAAAGGAGTTCGAGATTGTTTTGCAAGTGGGCATATTTCACATTTAGAATAAGGAAAGAATGCACTATGATCCATTCGTGAATGCATAAGAAAACTCTTATCATTGGTAGACAGATTACACAATGATTTCTTATTCAGGGAAGATAAATCAAAATGACTAGGGTAATCGATCCAAAAATAAAGCCCTTCAAAAAGACTACCCAAGCCCATCAGTTTGCCAGTTGAACGGGCCTGGAAAAGACAGGTGTCAGAATCGAAGAATATTCGACATGAATTTTCTGTGCAGACTTTGGAGACAGAAATAAGATTGAATTGGAATTCTGGGACATAAAGAACATTTTGAAGGGCAATTTGATGACTCAATTGGACAGTCCCTGTCATGGTGACATGAGTAATATTCCCGTTTGGCAATTGCACAGAAATAGGTGTATCTAATTTCTTGTGCATATTGGAAAAAAATCCCTTGTCACAAACAATATGATCGCTTGCCCCTGAATCAATTATCCAAGCTTTTCTTGAAATAGAATTTATCAGGCAATAAGAAATACCTGAAAAACTTGCTCCTTTATTTCCAATATCGACTTTTTGTAAAGCCTGCATCAGCTGCTGATATTGCCCATTTGTAATAGGCTGATCATAATTCAGACCAGTTGGTCCAGTGACTTGGTAGGCTGCAGCAAATTCTTTTTTCTTTCCTTTTTCTCCTAGCTTACCATGTAATTTCCAACAATTATCTATGGTATGATGTGGGCGCTTGCAATATTCACAATATAATTTACCCCTTCCCTTTGAATTTTGACCAAAATTCTTTAAAGATGCAGAAAAAACCTAACCGTCCGATCCTCTTGATGAGGAATAATCCTGGCCATCCGATCCTTTTAACGGAGAATAAATCTGACCGTCGGATCTCTTCATCAAGGGATAATGTCCACCGTCCGATTCAACGAGCGGATAGAGCCCCTGTGCACCGTCCGATCTTGGCAGAAGATCTGGGCCGTTCGTTCCTTCTCTCTTAAAGGAACGATTGATCCCTCCTTGTAACCCTAGCCCCGCTTCGCGATTCTCTCTCTCTCGGGCTAGGGTTTTTCCCGAGTCTCGCCGGATGCCGCACATCGTGAGGGCGACGCTGTCGCTTCCTCACGTTTGCTCTGGAACCGCGAGTCTCTGGTTTTCCTCTTGAACAGCCAGTTGAAAGATTCGGCCGAGGGGAGGCATCGGATCCATCGCCAAGATCTGAGATCGAAAGGTTAGATAATTTTCATTCAAAATCAGAAGGAATCGTGTTGTCTTCTCCCTCTCCTTCATCGATCTATACTGTCGGAGCGTTTCTGCTGGTCCCTCGAGCTTCTCCTCCGTGGCTTCGAGTTGGTTCCAGAGAGATGATAATTTGTTGTAGCAGGCCGTGACGGTCATATTCCCCTGTTTTAAGTCGCTTAATTCCTGCATAAGAGAAAAGATTTTGGCTTGATCTAGTTTCCCGTACATCTCTTTGATGCTATCCCACATCTTTTTTGAGTCTTCTGTCGGAGGGAGTTCGGCGGCCACCTCTGGAGAAATGCAATTGCCGATCCACGTTCGGATGAGGTGGTTGCATTTTCTCCAGTGCCTGGCCAGCCGCTCGTCCGACGGTGTGGGTATTGCTCCGTCGAGAAATCTGTCTTTGTCCTTCGTCACGAGGGCCCTCCGGAATCTTGCGATCATTTGGAATAATTTTCCGATCCGGTAAGTTGTAAACTGATTAATTTTAGTTCTGGACCGTCGGCAGTCGATATGTACAAAGGGTCGCCTGATTCTGGTTGGCCAGTGACGGCAGTGATCAGAAACGGAAGGAAACCCGATGGAAAATTCGGGTAGATGTTCGCCCCTGCACCCGATCCATTAAATCTGGATCCATGACCCTCATTAGAAACACCTGGGTAGGGATTTGACCCTAAACCCACGCCCGGGTAGGGATTTGACCCTAAACCCGATTCACCAGTCCCGCTCACTTGTTCTGAACCGACGGCTGAGTTTGCCCCATTCGTGGTAGGCGGACTCCTGTCGGACTGGGGGTTGCTCTGGCTGCTCCCAGTCCCCGGCGATGATGCGTTTGGGCCTTGCCCAACGTACCATGGATATGGTACCCATTGGTAAGGATGCTCGGAGATAGGCAGCCCCATGTTAGACTGAGCCGGGTAATACTGCCATGGCAGATTTTGAACTTGAGTCTGCGGTTGGATCGTTGGAATTGTGGTTTGTATTTGCTGTGCAGATATAGTCTCTCTTGTCAATGGTGTATCCACGCCAGAAGATGAATTGTCTGGTGGATTCATGGTGAGTATCCTCCTCTGCTTCTTTCTTCTCTGACAAGAAATTTGATTCCTTCTCTGCTTTGATCTGATTTTGCAGATCAGGAAGCTGCGACAGGCAATCAAGGTGTGCGGAAGCGGGAATCAAGAGCCAAGCTCTGATACCATGTCAGAAGATGTAGAGAAGCGAAGAACAGACAGAAGGGAAAAGAGATTGTAGAGGTTTTGGGAATTTTCTGTATATTCTCTATGTTCCATTCAATGTACATTACACTCGTAATTATAATACGTAAGATACATGAATAAAAGGAAAAGAGATATTTTTACAATCGCATTGATATCTTAATCTAATCAATCTAATTCCTAATTGATCTAATGCATGATCATAACCAAAGATAGATTTTGCATATCTTCCAACAGTTAGGCTTGATGTACCATGACCGGTTATAGCGACAATCGGCAAACAGAATGGAGGAGAAAAAAATGGAGATGGAAACCGAAGGTGGTGGAGCTTATAGTAGCCGGAGAGTGGAGGGAGGTTGGACGGTGATGCAGTGGCCGGAGGTTCAAGGTGAGGGAAGTGGTGGGTGGCGAGGGGACGAGCCGGAGATGAATATGTCGAGAGGAGAGAGATTCTAAGGTGAGATGTCCAAGTGAGATGAGGAGGGTGTTGACTTCGTGGGCCGGGCCGAACCGGGCCTTTGGGCCCGAACTTGCTTTGAATATTTCTAAGATTCTATACCAGGACCAGGTAGTTGGCATGTCGTGAAATTATGCTTACTTGGGCTCGGTTCGGGCCAAAAATTCAATTGGGCCTCGATTTTGCGGACGTCAAAGCGGACTGCTAAAGTTGACCAGCTCCCGATCCTTCGTTTTCAAATTTTTAATTTTTGGGCCCGAGATATCGACATTATAATGTCTCTAATATGTATAATAATCTTCTTTGAAAAATGTAATTTGAAATCATTGGCGAAATCCAGTGCTGGTCAACTTGTTGTTGATTGCCCCGAATCAATTCCCGAATGTTGCTGGATGCTATTAATTAGGTGGGAATTCGAACGGTTGTGCCTCAGTTCGGTTGTTCTATAAATTGTCCATAACGCAGTGCCAATGATATTGATTATCACTATCAAGTTACCGCGTGCGTTCACGTTCATCGGCATGGGTAATTTGTCAATTTTGAATGTTGGACATTGCTGGAAAATACAATTTGACAGTGACTTTTAGTGCGTTTGGCTTGGTTTGTTTATACTTTCATCTACCAATGATCGGGGTTAGGCCTCGTTTGGTTCAGCATTCCTAAGGGGCTTTTGGGGTAGTCTTGAAAGCCCCTTGGGAAAATTTTTAGGCGTTTGATTCAGCATTTGGAGGTGTTCTTAGCCAAATGCTAGCATTTGAAATGTTGTAGAATGCTAATACAAGGTTTAATGAGTTTTTCTTTCTTTCCAATATTGTCCCCATTATAATTGTGTTTTCTTCTTTCGCCCTCATACAAACACTGTTCATCGTCTTCTTCAGCCTTGCGAATTTCAGCTGGTGGCGGCGAGGAGGCGGCGGCGACGGCGGTGCCGGGGGAGGGGGTGTGGGGTCATGTGGCCTCCGGCGGCGTCGCCGGATCGCTCGACCTCAAGCCACCTCGCTTGAGGTCGCGGCGACGCCGCTCGAGGCCGCGCGGCCTCCGGCGGCATTGCCCGAGGCCACGCGACCTCTAGCGACGCCACCCGAGGTCGCGTAGCCTCCGGCATTGCGACCCAGGCTTGCTTGAGGTCGGCCACGACCCCCCCAACCACCGTCACGGCCGCCACTAGCCGCCTCCCCACTGCCACCGGTGCCACTATAGAGCCACCTCCCCCCCTCCCCCACGATTTTCCCCTCTCCACCTAGCTGATCTCCTTCATTTTTTCTTTTCTTCTCCTTTTTTTGCTTTTTCTTTTCAACTTAAAGCTACTTTGCAAATATACACATTTTTTAGTGTCCAAACACACTAGCATTCACAAAATGCCCATTCATTCAATGATACTTGGGGAAATGGCTTTGCGTTTCCCCAAAGTTGAACCAAACGGGATTATTCACCTCAAAGCCTTTGGAGCGTGTTTAGAGGTCATTTGTCATGATAATCGCAGGCAACGCATGCTGGAATTTATTGAGGGTCTCGGTTTAGACAGGAAATTTAAGGGCATTAATGGAGATATTTCGAGGTTGAGTTTCATGATTTACGGAAATACATTGGCATGTGATTCATTCCTAAGGCTTTCAGTTGGATTGAATTTTAATTGAATAGGTGAATCAGGGGTTACATGTATTGACCATTGCTGGTGGTTTCGGTTTAGGCTTTGATCTTGGAAGAGGTTGCGGTGATTTAGTGTATAAGTTGGTAGTTCATGTTGGTGCATAGGCAAAGGATCCATTTCATGTCATTTTAATATTGTTTAGTGTAATTTCCTTTGCATAAATACTTAGGTTTGCAAATGATAGTGGGCGTCTTTAGTTTACTAAGTTTTAGGATGCTAACAAAACAAGAATCCTTTCGGTAAATAGGTCTCTTTCAGTCTCTTTACAATTTTGGCATCTTTAGCTTATGGTGGCTCGTGTTCCAAGGCTTAAAGTTCATGTATATTCTTTACCTAACATCTTATAAGGTTCATTTTCTTGTACTTTACTTTAATCGTCTTTACTTTAGTACTATTTTGCTTTGAAGTTTGATTTCATTATCTTGATTTTGAGTTCAAAATCATACAGTAATTTGGATTTGATCACCTACAATGTTCAATTTCACTATCTTGGTCTGAAAGCTTACTTCAATTTAAACAATTGGTTTCATCCAACTAATTATGTTTACTTCAAAAAGAATCCCATGAATGGTGGCATTAAAAAATTGCAAGTTGCAATTAGTATAGACTTGAGAGAGTTTGCCCTAAGGAATGCACCATCTTTGTCAATAGTAACCGTTTGTGCTTACTAAATAATTCATAAGCTTTTCTCAAGGAAGGTCACGATAGATGCTATTCCAAGTAACCTGCAATTACACGTGTTACAATGCTAGTGTCACTATACAATGTGACCGAAGAATGGGAATGGAATTTTCTCACATTGATAATAACTTTTGATGTGATAATGGGCAACAAATGTTTAGAAATGAATAAAAGAATGATGTATACCTATTTACTGAAGATAAAAAAATTTCCTCCCCTTTTTTTTGGTAAATAACATAACTAGATAAACAAAACAAGTCAAGTCTTATCGTGTGAAGTATATGGACTCCCAGCTAGGGGTGAGCACGGTTCCCGGGTAGAACCAGGAACCGGAGAACTGAACTGGAGGTTCCAGTTCGGTTCGCGGTTCTTAAGGGACCGGTCCCGGTTCCTGGTTCCCTTTTTCTAGGAACCGGCGGTTCCGATTCTGGTTCCGGTTCCTATGGGAATGGAATCGGAACCAATTAGGGCAAAAAAAAAAAAGTCCCCAAATCGGTTCACCCTTAGACAACACTTTCGTCTTTCACATCTTCTCTTCTCTCGAGTTTCTCTCGTTCTTGCTTGACACCACCGCTGCTCGCCCTCAATGCCACCGCCGGACGTTGCTCGCCCTCGACGCCGCTGCGGACGCCGCTGGACGCCACTCGCCCGCGTCGCCTCACCTTTTCCTCCCTCGACGCCGTCACCCCTCGCTCGCCTCGCCACTCAGTCGTTGCCGGACGCCGGTCGTCCCGCCGCTGGACGCTAGTCAGCCCGCGCTCGCCCGGCCCTTGCCTCCCTTGACGCCGTCAGCCCTCGCTTGCCTCGTCGCTCAACTGCTCGCCGTCAATGCCGCCGGTGGATGCCACTCATCCCCTCGGCGGACGCCGCTCGCCACTCGCCTAGCCGCCCCCAACGCTGCTCACCCGATTGCCCCCGAAATAGCTGTTGTATAGGAAGTTGTTCATTTATACAAAGGTTTTGCTAAGTTGACTTGTTGCAATGTTTTCATATGATTTGCCTTTCTTCTGCTCTCATTGGACCTCAGCAATCACGTTCCTTTTCTATAAAAATTTTACAATATCCCGGTTGCCTTGTGTTTGACATCTTTTCCTTTTAATGTACTCTTCAGAGTTCATAAACCTTGTGTCATCTGAATCAAATGAAGTTTGTAATCGAGAGGAGAAAAGAACGATTGCTCCTGAGCATGTACTCATGGCATTAGAGGTGCTCTTCCTGTTCTTGTTCTTCATTGAACACACTCCTGAGCATGTGATCGAGATTGAGTCATGATAGGCTGGAATTTTTTGATTTAGTAAACATTTGTCTCGAAGGTTTTAAATAGAATGCATTGCTTTCATATATGGTGTCCCTTAGTTGTTATATATTGTCTAATGTGCAGGATAATGGCCTTGTGCCCATTTTTGAACCCGAGATTCTTCTTGATGGAGACCACCCTATTGAGAGGACTCTTGAAGTGGCGAGAGAAGGTTTGGTCTAAGGTCTTTTCTATTTGGTTGAGAACAATGTTTTGTTTGAGGGTATCCAGCTTATACCCAGCATGGTAACTCCCGGAGCGAGCATAAGGAGAAGGCTTCTCCTGAGACAATTGCCAAGTACACTCTTACAATGTTGAGAAGGAGAGTTCCACCCGCTGTTCCAGGAATCATGGTATGTTTATGTTAACATTTCTACACCTTTGCAGCCTGTTGTAGTACATATAAGCCTAATGATTTGGCGGCTGGTTGTGTGTTGTCATGAGGGTTCCTGTTCTTTACTGCTGCAATGTGTCTAATTGTAATGTTTCTTTGCATGATAAAAACATATGATCTTTTGGGCCTGTCGCTTTATTGTTATATTGTCTAGTCTTCTCGGCGTCAATGCAATTGTAGCTTTGGATGGGACGCTGTTGTTAGAAGAACTAATCCAAACAAAAGAGGTTATTAGTTTTCTATATCATGTTCTCTGTATTGAAGGGAAATAGGAATCACATTCTCTGCTTTGACTTCCTTCTTTTTACCTTTTGATAGGGTTTGTGTTGATTCCTTAACAACTTTGCATTTTGCTTCTTTGAACTATTTATGGTTTGATGCTTGGCATTTTTTAGTTTCCTAAAGAAAAAAAAAATTGATTTCCATCAATTTTGTGGTGAAGGAAATCTAAAATGGAAGGAAAAAGAATATCCTTCTTGCGCTGGAAAAAGGTCTAGATAAAGCATCTATTGAGAAATCAACCTCTTCTTGCCCAACATAGCCCAAGAAAGCAAACAGACTTGAAATCGCTAATGAAAATTTGCTTATATACGTCTCTTTCCTTCTACTTCAGATATTAAATTGGGTTTATAAAGATAAATTTTAAGGCTTTCTATTTTGCAGCATTTGAGGAATCAATATGACAGAACTTTTTCCTGCATTGTGTGAAGATCACCCTGACATATTTCCTCCAGAGCTTTATATGTGGGAACAATTTTTATGGGCTTGCGAGCTTTGGTAGTCTAACAGCATGAAAATTCAGTTTGCTCATGGAGCACTCAAGACTTGCCTAATCTCCATTGCTGGGTTTCTTAACCATTTAGTATTTTGTTTGACTATTCTCATTTTATTTTCATGATTTCTCAGGTCTCGTGAGCATTTCTCGACATGTTTGTTTACCATTTTGATGTGGCTATCTTCCAATGGGTATCGGTTTAGTCTGACTGAGACTCTTTTCTTGGATCTAACCTCATCGTAGTAGCAGAATTACCATTAAGTAAACAGATGATGAACACCAACTTTATGATTTGCAGAAATTTCTCGAGCAAACTATCTCGTGAAGCTCCAATATATGTCATCATGGAAGGAAGTGAACTACCTTTCTTCACGCGCTTCTTCTCATGGGACTTCGCAACATCTGCTGTAAGTAATTGTAATCATTATACATCTGAGTTTTTGCTATCCTAGAATTCTGATTGATTTTTTTTTCCTGGTGAAGATGCATGGGAACTCATTCCACAGGAAGCTTACAATTGTTAAGCATGGTGGTACACCAACTATTAATGTAAGACTTACGTACTTTGAAGCTTCTAAACATGCCTGCTTGAATGATTCTTAGCTGTTTAGGACTATCATGTATATCCACTTCTTATCAGCTTGTTTATGCCTGTATGTGGATATCTTGACTCTTTAAGGAACTCATGCTTGGTCCAAGTTTGTTGCTTGCATCAATGATTTTCTTGTGTTTGTCACAACAAAAGTTACTAAGTTGCCATCCTTTTTTCTGATCTTGGCTTGAGCTGACATAGAAGCTTTGGTTTGTCTCTTCCCTTCTTCGTTATAGTTCAAATTTGAAAATGAAAAAAAAAAAAAAAAAAAAAAAGAACTTGTTGTAACCTAGAATCGATCCTGGAACCTGTGACAGGGTAGGTTTTAGGTTCTTGGTTCTGACGGGTAAGTTCCAGGTTCCAAAAAATGAGAAACCTATACCCGAGGGTAGGTTCAAAGTTCCAGACGGAACCGAACCGGAACCTGAAACCACTCACCCCTACTTCCAACAGAGTCTAATACAAAGGTCTTAATAACATCTGGAAGAGAGAAATAAATGGCAAATGCAGATGTTGTTCCTTTGCAAGTAGGGACAAAAAATGCGTGAAAATGGGTAACATTATTGGCTAATTTTAATCTAAGGCAATTTCTTATTGCCATATATCTACCACAATGCGTTCACCGTTTGTTGGAGCTTCTATAGATCCTAAGAGATTTATGTTTGCTCTTAATTTGTCATAAGCACAGATAATTTGTCATTATAAACTCGAAAATGATATATAAAATCTAAAAATACTTTAATTGATAATTACGACGTATATTGCTAGAAATTTCTTAGTCATCAATTTACAAGACGGGCAAAAGTCTTCTTGTGGGTTCTCAAGTTTGGTTCTTATGTGGAAAAAAATAAGAGATGTCCCTCACGAAGACCAACTATGAAATTATGATTGCATATGAACGGTCAATCACGGCATGCATGAGAATGCGACCAAATTTATACCTCATCGATATATGACTATTTTTTTCCTTTTGAAAAAAAAATGCCTATATCCTTGGAACTCTTAACATTGCTTAAATAAATACATAAAAGCATGAGGCTTAAGCAATATGCTGAAATTGCACAACATCTACGGTAAATCATACATACATAATATGTTCCTCATATAATTATTACTTGTCAGTACCTCAATTTTCATGTTCATTGTATATTTATTTGTAAGAACCTATGGAAGCAATCATCCATTAGGAAGTCAAGAGGCTAGACCAATAGAATATGCCTACTATTTACACCCAAAATATCTAACTTTGTTGCTTGTTTGTATTAGGCGATATCTTGAGTTAGATTTCACATCAAAATTGAATTTGCCTCTTTATCTGATTGGAAATAGGTTTTTTTTTTTTTTTTGGTTGGTCGGAATTGGAATTGAAGAGTTCATAAATGATTACTTTCTTAGACTAGGCCATAAACGACGATGAACCTAATTATGTGAAGATGATAAGTCATTTAAAGAAAAGTCCTGAGCTCAATACATAGTCATCTTGCCTTTAGTCACCCCCAGCATGTCCTTTCACATAAAATTATGGGATAAATGTATCAAAAATTTTAAAACTTATCACAAAAGTGTAAATGAGTCCTAAAATTTTGAAAAATTGCGATTAACTCTTGAAACTTGTCACCAAAGGACAATCAAGTCCTAAACATTTCTAAAAGTGCAATCATATCCTAAAACTTGTTAAATTAATCCAATCAAGTTGTTCTATTGATTGCGCTTTTTGAAAGTTTTAGGATTCGAATGCATCTTTATTATAAGTTTTAGGACTTCATCGAACTTTTTTAAAAGTTTTACGACCCATATACATTTTTTTGATAAATTTTAGGACTTTGTTACATTTTAAAAAAGTTTTAAGATTCAATTACATTTTCGTGACATGTTTTAGGACTTTAGGGATAAATGTATCGGAAGTCCTAAAACATGTCACGAAAGTGCGATCAAGTCTTATCATTTTTTTGTAATAAAAAAAATCGTAAAAGCTATGGCATACGTGCTTTCCTATCCACAAAAATTGCTATCCATAAAAGCTATGGCTTTACAAGCTCCTCTGGCTCTTCTGTGACATACATGCTCTAAAAACAAGCACAAGAATTTTATTTAGAATCAACAGGACAATATTATATCACCGTCCTTAAAGTGCATGCTTTATACTTGGATCATTTTTTTTTATCTCGGCGTTTCATTCATGCTTCGCTAATTTACGCGCTGATGAGCGCTTGGCCTTGAAATGATTTAAGAGGAGTCTCTCGGAATCAACCGAGCATATTCTCCTTGCGTTTATTTTAAACTCATGTCATGCTGGTCGCCCGGTGGAAATGGAGATTAGTGCTCCTGGTCCTGGGAGGGTATGGAGTACGACAAATTCAGCGGTCGTGTCGTTGGCCTAGACCTCAGTAGCAGTTATCTCTCTAGTACCACTAGTCTTTTTAATCTACTTTGTCGTGTTCACCTTCTGTCAAAACTTCTATAGTTCCCATGGGAAATGTGAAAATGTTTTCAGTGGATGATTACCATCTTTTGTTTTTGTGATTCAAGAGGTAGGAATACTCCTAGGAATGGAGAATGACTAGTTCGTCCACGTGAAAGACGGGCAAAAGATTTTTTGATGGCCTCTCAAATTTGGACATTTTATGGAAAAAATATGAGACGCCATTTAAGAAGGCCGTCTACGCAATTGTGACTGCACAACGATCAATCACGGCATGTATGAGACTACGACCTAATTTGTCCCTTGATGTGTGACCCTTTTTTTCCCTTTTGAAAAGTAATGCCTATTTGCTTATAAATTTTAACATTACTTTAGGTATTAAAAAACAAAAGCGGGGATAATTAAGCAATATGTTGAAATTGTAAAACATCTATGGCAAGACATACACAAATAGTATGATTGATCTTAATCATCACTTTATCAGTAAGGTTTCCCGTGTTGATTGTTGCTTCATTTATAAGAAATTACAGGAATGTTGATCTATTTAGGAGTCAAGGGGCTAGACCAATAGAAGGTGCATGTTATTTTTACCCAAGATATTTAGATTTTTTGGTTGTTTGTATTGGGTGATATCTTGAGTTGTGCACATTATACATTTGCCTCTTTGATCTGATTGGCAGTAGATCATTGACACTAAAACTCAAGAACTCATAAGTAATTTCTTAGCTAGTAGAAGCTGTGATTGAAACTAAAAAGAAAAAAGAAAAAAGCTAGACTTTGGAATTTTATCCTCACATTTCTCGTCTTCCCCACCTTAATTGATTTCTCTTCCTACGAGATTAGATTAAAAACCGGAAGAAGTTATGCTACTAAGGTCGAGGCCAACAATGTAGGTATGAAACACCGAGATCAAAATGACCCAAGTATAAAGCATATACGCTAATGACAATGACGTGATACTGTCCTTTATTTGTCTTATTATTTTTATTTTTGTGTTCGTTATTAGAGCACGTGGATCCTAGAAAAGTCAAAGGAGATAGCAATGCCATAGCACCATGTTTCCGCCGTGATGTGCTCACCATTTGTCGGCACTTATATAGTTCTTAAGTTATGCTCACTCATAATTTGTCATAATCACATATATTTGTCATTATAAATTTGGAAAAGATATATAAATCCAAAAATATTTTCAATCGATAACTATTATCTTTTAATTTTGTGATTCCAAGACTATGTATACTGCTATAAACTTTTCATTCATCAATCTAAAAGATAAAGAAAGAAAGTCTTCTCGCGGGTCTCTCAAGTTTGGTCCTTATGTAAATATACATACATACATATATATATATATATATATATATATATATATATATGATATATGAGATGTTTTTTATGAGGACCGATTGTGCAATTATGACTATACATGAACCATCAATCACAACATGCTTGTCAATGCGATCAATTTTTTTTTATTGGTCGAATTGCGACCTAATTTGTAACTTGTTGATGTGTAATTTTTCCCCCTTTTGGAAAAAAAAAGTGACTATTCCCTTATAACTCTTAACATTAATTAAAAAATGCAGGGTGGCTTAGGCATATTAAAATTGCACAACATCTATGGCAAGACATATATACATACATAGAATGTTTCATCTTAATTGTGACTTTGTTAGTATATTTCATGTTAATTTTAAATTTTCTTATAAGAATCCATCAGGAAGTGTAGTGGCTAGACCAATAGAATGCGCCTATTATTTATGCTCAAAATGTCTAATAAAAACAAGGTAAAAGCATACGTGCTTTCCTATCCAAAAAAATTGCTATCCATAAAAGCTATGGCTTTACAAGCTCCTCTGGCTCTTCTATGGCATACGTGCTCTAAAAACAAACACAAGAATTTTATTTAGAAACAAAAGGACAATATTATGTCACCGTCCTTAGAGTACATGCTTTATACTTGGATCATTTTTTTATCTCGGCGTTTCATACATGCTTCGCTAATCCACGCGCTGATGAGAGCTTGGCCTTGAAATGATTTAAGAGGATTCTCTCGGAATCAACCGAGCATATTTCATTGCGTTTATCCTAAACTCCTATCATGCTGGTCGCCCGGTGGAAATGAAGATTAGTGCTCCTGGTCCTGGGAGGGTATGGAGGTGACAAATTCCGCGGTCGTGTCCTTGGCCTAGACCTCAGTAGCTGTTATCTCTCTAGTACCACTAGTCTTTTTAATCTACTTTGTCGTGTTCACCTTCTGTCAAAACTTCTATAGTTCCCATGGGAAATGTGAAAATGTTTTCAGTGGATGATTACCATCTTTTGTTTTTGTGATTCAAGAGGTAGGAATACTCCTAGGAATGGAGAATGACTAGTTCGTCCACGTGAAAGACGGGCAAAAGATTTTTTGTTGGCCTCTCAAATTTGGACTTTTTATGGAAAAGATATGAGACGACATTTAAGAAGGCCGACTACGCAATTGTGACTGCACAACCATTAATCACGGCATGTATGACACTACGACCGAATTTGTCCCTTGATGTGTGACCCTTTTTTACCCTTTTGAAAACTAATGCCTATTTGCTTATAAATTTTAACATTACTTTAGGTATAAAAAAACAAAAGCCGGGATGATTAAGCAATATGTTGAAATTGCAAAACATCTATGACAAGACATACACAAATAGTATGATCAATCTTAGTCATCACTTTATCAGTAAGGTTTCCCATGTTAATTGTTGATTCATTTATAAGAAGTTACGGGAACGTTAATCTATTTAGGAGTCAAGTGGCTAGACCAACAGAAGGTGTCTGTTATTTTTACCCAAGATATTTAGATATTTTGGTAGTTTGTATATCTCGAGTTATGCACATTATACATTTGCCTCTTTGATCTGATTGGAGGTAGATCATTGACACTAAAACTCAAGAATTCATAAGTACTTTCTTAGGCAGTAGAAGCTGTGATTGAAACAAAAAAAAAAGAAAAAAAGAAGAAGAAGCTAGATTTTGGAATTTTATCCTCACCTTTCTCGTCTTCCCTACCTTAATTGATTTCTCTTCCTACAAGATTAGATTAAAAACCGGAAGAAGTTATGCTACTAAGATCGAGGCCAACAATGTAGGTATGAAACACCGAGATCAAAATGACCCAAGTATAAAGCATATACGCTAATGACAATGACGTGATATTGTTTTTTATTTGTCTTATTATTTTTATTTTTGTGTTCGTTATTAGAGCACTTAGATCATAGAAGAGTCAAAGGAGATAGCAATGCCCTAGCGCATGTTTCCGCCATGATGTGCTCACCATTTGTCGGAAATTATATAGTTCTTAAGAGATTTATGCTCACTCATAATTTGTCATAATCACATATTTGTCATTATAAATTTGGAGATGATATATAAATCTAAAAAAATTCAATTGATAACTATTATCTTTTAATTTTGTGATTCCAAGACTACGTATACTGCTGTAAACTTTTCATTCATCAATCTAAAAGATAAAGAAAGTCTTCTCGCGGGTCTCTCAAGTTTGGTCCTTATGTAAATATACATACATACATACATACATATATATATATATATATATATATATGATATATGAGATGTTTTTTATGAGGATCGATTGTGCAATTATGACTATACATGAACCATCAATCACAACATGCTTGTCAATGCGATCAATTTTTTTTTATTGGTCGAATTGCGACCTAATTTGTAACTTGTTGATGTGTAATTTTTCCCCCTTTTGGAAAAAAAAAAAAAAAGTGACTATTCCCTTATAACTCTTAACATTAATTAAAAAATGCAGGGTGGCTTAGGCATATTAAAATTGCACAACATCTATGGCAAGACATATATACATACATAGAATGTTTCATCTTAATTGTGACTTTTGTTAGTATATTTCATGTTAATTTTAAATTCGCTTATAAGAATCCATTAGGAAGTCTAGGGTGCGCATGGTAAAATTTCTTGGCTAGAGAAGAGTTTTTTTCTAGAAATAGTTCTTTTCTATTTCTATTCCGGGAAACAATTTCTGAGCAAAAGAACCCGTTTGATAACTGCACAAAATTTCTACTCTTGGAATAGAAAAAGAATAGCAATGCGTTTGGTAACGCAACGATTCTTTTTGTATTTATTTGTTTTTTATTTGTTCCTTTTTATTTGTTTTTTATTCTTTTTGTTATTTATTTGTTTTTTATTCTTTTATTTGTTTTATTTGTTTTTTATTCTTTTATTTTTTTTTTTTTTTTTATTTTCTTGCGTTTGTTTTTTATTTGTATTTATTTGTTTTTTTGTATTTATTTATTATTTATTTTTGTTATTTATTTGTTTTTTTGTTTTTTTGTTTTTTATTTGTTTTTTGTATTTATTTGTTTTTTGTATTTATTTATTATTTATTTTTTTATTTATTTGTTTTTTTATTCTTGCTCACGGTCGGCGGCGGTCGGCGGTGGCTCTGGACAGTTGGAGGTGGCCACGACAAGAGAGAAATAAAACAAAAAAAAAAAAATTGCTTATTTCTAGAAATTGTTCCCGGGACAAGAAGCAATTTTTTTTTGTTTCTCGTTTCTATTCCCGGGCTAACTTTTCTATTCCGGGGAATAGAAATCAACTTGGCGTTACCAAACGGGTTTCTGTTCTTTTTTTGTTCCGGGGAACAAAAGAACAGAAATTCTTAGGAATAGAAATGTTCTCATGCAGACCCCTAGTGGCTAGACCAATAGAATGCGCTTATTATTTATGCTCAAAATGTCTAAAATTTTCATTGACTTGTATTAGATGATATCTCGAGTCAAATTGCAAATAAATTAAAATTTTCCCTTTGATCTGATTGACAGTAGGTTGTTAGTATTGAAACTGACGAGTTCATAAAGAATTGCTTTCCCAGAGTAGGTCTTAGAAGTTGTGAAAAAAAAAAGAAAAAAAAAAAAGCTAAATTTTGGCAGAATGGTGATGACGCTCTACTTATGTGAAAATGATAGGTCATCCAATGAAAAATAGTCAGCTCAAAGGACTTTGACATTTTGCCTTTGGTCGACCATGGAGTGGCTAATAAGAAGCCCCAAATTTCTATCCTCAGAAATTGCAATCCATAAAAACTATGGCATTACAATCTCCTCTGCCTCTTCTAGACATACGTGCTCTACTACAGACACCAAAAAAAAAAAAAAAAGAAGACAATATCATGTCACCGTCGTTAGTGTACATGCTTCATACTTGGGTAATCTTTTATCTCGGTGTTCTATACATGCTTTGCTAATTAGGAAATAAAAAGACTTCAAATTCTAAGTTGTAGTGAGTATTTGTCTTGTTACTAAAAGAACGTATCAAAGTCAAAATAGAATTTTGCCTCCAGAAAATATAAGATTATCTTGCGTCCATGATCAAAAGCTTGAGATTTGTCTGGCTCGTCGTTGTCTCTTATATTCGAGGCGATATACGAAGGACCCTAGGGAAGCTAAGTTGAAAAGACTTGCGAATGTATCTTAGATGATGGAATATATATAGAGTGCTTGAGTTGAATTATATGTGGTATGCCCTTTTTCTGGTTCCAGCCGAATCAATTACGGGCAACTAAATCTTTTTGTTGGGTTCTTCAAATTTATATGGTATTCTTGATAAACACAGAAAAAATTATATGTTGACAGCTATCATGGTACTTAAGTAAATATTAGGTATGAGAACTAAAGTTGTCTCTTAGGGAAGAAGATTATCTTAGGAGCAAAGGGAAAAAAGGTTAAAGGAAATCCTGAAATCTGATTAAACTTTAGTATGATTTTTCGAATCTCTTTCCTCTACGGACCCACCCGAATCAATTCGAATTGACAAGCTGGCATGAAAGTGGAGTCAAAGAATGATGGCGATTCCAAAGACACAATTGGATTCACTTTCAATACGTGCTTTGTCCTCGTATCAATCACTTACTAATCAATTTGAATCGATGATTAAGCATTAAAGTTAAGTCAAACAATATGCTTTGTCCTCTTACAATAATTACTATAACATTATAGAGATGGAATCGCTGCCAACTGTTCTAAAACCTTAAACTATTAAATAAAGGCGTTGTTTAATATTTAAATATTCTAGCGTCCCCCCTCATGCTTAGTTTGGTATTTTTTTTTGCCATATTATTAAGCGGATGACATATTTAAATGGGAAGGCAAATGAGACCTAGAAAAAAAATTGAATTTAAGAGTTCCAGCTCTCGATTCCATGTGAGATTTAATGGGATCACTGCTAATTGTTCTAAAAGTTTAAGCTCTTAAATGAAAATGCGATTTCATATTTAAATATTCTATCGAATACATTGTTTATTTTGTATAATCCATTATTCTCTCGGCAGATTACATGTAATTCTCCTAGTGGAAAATGAAACTACTCGCATGATCCCTCAATCCAGTGACGAGGGTACAAATAGCTTTAGGCCAACCGAGACAACCCATGGACCTCTTATTTTCAACTCGGAGAGGAAAATGGTCCATCCAAGTTCAGAAGAAGAGAGAATATATCACGGACAGAATGTGATGAGGTAACTAGCCCCACCCGTGCAATTAAAAGTGCTGCTCAGCTCGTGTCGTCGTAAGCGTAGATGTAAGCTTGAGGGCACTGGTCCTTGAAAATCTTCGAGTAGTTCGTCGGCGGGCACGTCGCTGGCGTCCCGTACGCCCCAGTGCAGCAGTACTGCGGCTGGTTTAACGCCAGGCACGCGCTCTTGCACGCCACGATGCTCCCGTCCGACCCCTTCACCGCCAGCTCTGACGGGCACACGGAGTTGACGTTGGCTGCGCAGCTGGTCGTGGTGCACCCACTGCCGCTGCCCTGTGGGGTTATAGAGAGGGGCAGGTTGAAGCCGTCCACGAGGCTGACGTCGTAGATGCTGTTCTCGCCAGAGCCGGTGCCGAGAGTGAACTCCGCCAAGGTGGCCGGCGGGATTGCCCCTGCACCGTTGCAGCTCACCTGGCCAGACCCACAGTCGGCGGTGGTGCATACGAATTTGCCGGAGGCATCAGTGGTGCAGCCCGTTCGGCCCCACACCCGGCCGCTGGTCCACGTGTCCGGGACGTCATTGATTGAGAAGGTTGCACCCGTGGCAAGCTCGAACCCGGTTGAGGATAGCTGCCCGCCACCCCCACCGGTGAGCGTCCCGGGCCAGACTTTTTTTTATTGGCACTTGCTGGTGAAGGTGAGCGTGGCTGCGCCGGCTCCTCCTGCAAGCATGCATGCAAGCCATAAAATTGATGTACGCGGATAAATTATTTTTCCTCCTGGGGTTTATCAGCGCGGGATTCTCCATAACAGAGATGGAAATTTGAACACAGGATTTTAACTTCCGAATCCCAAAAAACAAAAAATTAAACTTAGGATCTTATTTTCTAGTTTCGGAAGAAGGTAATGTTGATGTAGAAATTTGTAATAGTTGAAAATAGATAGATCATGACGACAATGTGCTTACTTGCGAGGAGGACTAGGAAAGGCAGGAGGAGGTAAAAAGATGCTCTTGCGTCCATGATCGAGAGATTCAGATTTTTTTTTTTTCGGTTTATTGTTTCTCTAGTATAGGAGGTATATATATAGAATGCCGGGGAAGCCAAGTTTGAAATGACGTTAGAAAAGTATTTTAGACCGGGGAAGCTAAGTTTGAAATGACTTTGGAAAAGTATTTTAGACGGTGGAATAAATATATGGGAAATGAGAAGCTAATTTATCATATTTTTATATAAAATTTGAAAATATTTTTAATCGATGATTAAGATCTATTTTTTTGGTGATTCAAGGGTTAGGAATGGAGAATGACTCTTGCACGCCAACGTGAAAGTGCGGCAAAGGACCGTCGGCTGGCCTCTCAAGTTTGGTCTTTTCTTTGAAAAACATGAGAAGCTATTGAAGAGTATCGACTATGCAATTTTGACAGAACATGAATGATTGATTATTCACGACATGCATAAAAACGTGACCTCTTTGTCCCCAGTGGATGTGTGACCATTTTTTTCTCTTTAAAAAAATGAATGCCTATCTGCTTATGACCTCATTATTTTTTTTTCTCTTCTTCTTCCTCCTTTAGCCTGTCACCGGGCGGCGATGGAGGACAGCAAATGGTGAACGATGGCGGGTGCTGGTCAGCGGATGGTGGGCGGCGGGCGGCGGGGCTCGAGTGACCAGTTTTAAAGAGGAAGAAGAAGAGAAGCGAAAAAAAAAAAAAAAAAAAAAAAGGACCTATTATAAAAATTATTCCCGGATACAAGAAGTTAATTTTTTCTATTTTTGTTTTTGTTTCAAATCTATTCTTTAGCCACTTTTTTATTCCATATAATAGAAAAATTTACTAACGTAAAAAATCGGAATGTTACCAAAGCCTTAGTGGCTGGCTCAGTATGATCGCTCGGTTTGCTGTAGTTCTCAGTCGAGGAAGGAATGCCGCGGTGTCTTTTGACAGTGGCTCGCGATGCTCGATGATGGTAACTTGGCAAGGATTGCTGACACAACTCGATGGCTCTCGCGGTTAGTGCTCGCGGGGGTGTCGCTTCGTTGGGACTAAAATCTATTAGAGTAACTCTCTAGAAACCCCATGAACTCCAAGAGTGTTGGACGAGATGAGTGCGGCAACAAAGAACCAAGTAACGTGTCCCAAAACCAGCAGGAGTAGCCGCCTGGAATCACTAAAAAACAAAGAATTCTCGAACTATGAAGAGGCTCGGCAAGTAAGATGCAAAACCAACAATGGCGAGAACAGCAACTCTGGAATCTCGGGTGGCCGTCGTCAGTAAGGATCGGTCAGCAATAGAGCGGCAACGGACTGGTCAAGGCAGCACCCTCGTCGTCCGGTAACTCACAGTACGAGGACGCAACAAAAAGGCAGCTTGCAGAGCTTGGTGAAGCAACTAATCATCGTCGGGCGTCGGATACAGCAGCAGCAATGACGTCGTGTCAGTCAAGTGACACGGCAGTGAGCTATGGAACAGCCACGAAGCACCACAGCAGCAAACATCACGGTTCAGCACGGGGGAAACTCAGGGACCGGCGACGGCCAGCGTTTGCCGCTGCATGATCAGCGACAGTGGTACAGAGAGCAACGGCGTTGCTGCGGCAACAGAGCTTCGCAGCAAGGAAAAACAGCCTCGGGTCGTCGTCGAGGGCGGAAGAGCTCGGTCGTGGTCGTGGAGACACACGGCCAAGGAAGAAGATAACTCGCTTTTCCTCTCTCTCCCCTCGTCATTTTATGTGTTTCTGACCAAAAGAGAGCCTCTCCCATTATTTATTTATTTATTTATTTATTTATTTATTTATTTATTTATGTGTTGGCAGACCAAAAGAGAGCCTCTCCCCATTATTGTCCCGTTTTCCTTTTCTTTAGATGAATTTATTTTATTCCTTTCCTCTGTATGAAAAGATTTCTTTGATTATGCTAATTTGCCGCTTCTTTCAAAATATATATTGCCCAGAGAATAACACCAAATATATGCCCCTGCGAGGGCAACATTACCTCTTATTTTCCAAATCTTTTCTAGCCCTTTTCAATTTCCTTTGTGCGCACGCTTGTATCTTGTATCTTCTTACTTTATTTTATTTCCTTCTTGCTTTATTTGTCTGAACTTTTCGTGGAGAAGAAATCTGCACGTCCACCGAATTTTCGCCCATGCTATTTGATCAAATGGGCTTTTGGCCAATTTTTAGCTCCCATGGGTTCAATTCAATTAAATTGATTAGGCTCAGAACTATTCACTCAGGCTTATTCACTACTAGTCCAATTAATGCAATAAATGAACTAAGCAATATGATAAATGCTCCTAAAAATTATATGCAATTTGACTAATATTTTTGCTAGGGATCGGGGTTGATCCCTAATTTTTATATGCAATAAACAACTAGCTGAGTTGTTAAAATTTAAGTGTCGATAGATGGAACAGATCGAGAAGGCACTAAACAATAAGGAATTGAACATGTAGTCAAATACTTATATGACACTAATCAGTAACGTAATATTTTTTGTGTTTAGTTTGTACAAGAAATAAGAAAAGATAGAGCATACAATATTCCTCTTATTATAATGTTGTTCATTTGAATTTAACTGGAAGAACGATCACAGGAGGTAAGCTATTAGACGTGAAGACACAAGAACGAGGCCAAAAATAATCCTCATTCAAAAGCAGAACCAATTCTGACCTTCTTGTTAACGTGATAAGAAACAAACACCTCAAAATACAGACTGAAAAACCAGCGAAATCACACGCTTAATGGCCTTCCTGAATCGACACGAATGTATGCAACCGGTACGAGCAAGAGTGTTTAACATAAACCCCTCAAGTCCAAACTCAAATTTAGCAATGAAGCCAACAGTCGAAGTATAGACCAGCAATAAGATGGACCCGTGTTGAAGAAGGTAATCAGACGAACACTCTTGAAGGTTCTCGGTTCCAACATGGAGGGGAACACTCTAGATGCACAAATGATAGGGAAGGAGTAACGGCCAGATCAAAATAGGCAACGCATCACCCCTAAAAGGTCATCGGGAGATTCGAGATGAACGCAACCGGTTTTCACTCTGGCGGAGGCGAAGGCTCTCTATCTATGCCTCACGAAAACAGAGTACGAGAGTTTACCTTGAGTGAGAGCAGTGACTGGACGTGATTGACGAATGGATCAGAAGAAAGAGGCCCCCTAGTGGCAACGCAGAGAATTGGAAGTGGTGAAGAGAGAGTGAATGAGAATTGAAGGAGGTGATGGTAGCAACCAAGAATAGAGACGAGCGGAGTATGATCGTGGAGGTGAGACCTGATGTACTGTGACTGGTTACGCAAACAATCGGCGGAGAGAATGGAGGAGGAAAAGATGAAGATGGAAACCAGAAATGGTGGAGGTTAGGTTACGTTCGCCAGAGAGTGGAGGGAGGTTGGACGGTGACGTAGTGGCCAGATTTTGAAGGTGAGGGAAGTGGTGGCCGGCGAGGGGGAGCTGGCGTGTCGTGAAATTATGCTTATCGGGCCAAAAAATTCAATTGGGCCTTACTGCAAACGTCAGATTGGACTGCTAATGTTGGGCCCTAGGTATCAACATCATAATGTTCCCATTTTGTGTATTAATCTTCTTCGAAAAATGTATTGTCAAATAAGTGGCGAAATTCAGGTGTCATTCAATTAGTTGTTGATTTGATCATGTGAACTCACATACAATTGCAGGAAGATATGGCATCAATTTCATGTCAATTTATCACCAAATAATCACGAATTTCAGTCGTGAATGCCCCTGAATCAATTCTGAATGTTGCTTGGTGTTAGTACTCAGGCATGAATTAGAATGATTTCGGCTTAGTCTGGTTGTTCTATCGATTGTCCATAACGTAGGGTCAATGTGAGATTGATTATCTATCTAGTTACTGCACGTTCACAGTTCATCGGCCTGGGTAATTTGTCATTTTTTAATGTTGGACATTGCTGGATAATACAACTTGACTTTGACTTTGAGTGCGTTTGGCTTGGTTTGTTTATACGTTTTCATTCACCTGTCATCGGGGGTTAACGTATTATTCATATTATTGCCTTCCGAGTGTGTTTAAAGGTCACTTGTCCTGTTAATTGCCAGCAATGCATGCTAAAATTTATTGAGGGTCTCGGTTTAGGCATGAAATTTAAGGAAATTGATGGAGATAATTTGAGGTTGAATTTCATGATTCATGCAAACACATTGGTATGGGATCAATTTCTAAGACCTTCGGTTGGATTGAATTTCAATTGAATAGGTGAATTGTGGTTACATGCATTGAATGTAACCAGCCATCACAACAAACGTACATAACCATTTGTGCTTGCTTCATAATCCATTAGCCTTCTTTGAAAAACGTTGCGACAAATGCTATTTCAAGTAACCTGCCATCATGCATGCTAAAATGCTAGTGTCATTATACAATGGGAGTGAAGAATGGGAATGGAATTTTCCCACATTGATATTAACTTTTGATGTGATAATGGACAACGAGTATCTAGAACGTAGTAAAAGAATGATGAATAACTATTTACTGAAAATATATATATATATATATATATATATATATATATTTATATATTCTCCTTTTTTTGGGTAAATAACATAACTACATTAAATAAAACAAGTCAAGTTTCATAGTGTTAAGTATATGTACTCCCAGCAGAGTCTACATATAAAAAGGTCTTTATTAACATCTGGAACAGAAAAATAAATGACAAATTGCGGATGTTGTTCCTCTGCAAGTAGGGCCAAAAAATCCGTGTAAATAGATAACATTATTGGCTACTTTTAATCTAAGACCATCTCTTAGAGCCATGTTTATGCCACGATGCGTTCCTCATTTGTTGGAGTTTCTATAATTCTTGAGAGATTTATGCTCGCTCCTAATTTATCGTAAGCCCTGATATTATATACATATTATATACTTAGGGATGATATAAAATATCTAAAACTACGTTTAATCAATAATTACGACGTATATAGTTGGAAACTTCTTAATCATCCATATAAAAGATGGGCAAAAGTCTTCTCGCAGATCTTTCAAGTTTGTTTCTTATGTGGAAGAAAATATGAGATGTCATTTACGAGGACCACTATACAATTATGACTACACATGATCGGTCAATCACGGCATGCATGAGAATGCGACCTAATTTGTACCTTGTCATTATATGACTATTTTTTTCCCTTTTGAAAAAATAATGCCTATTTCCTTAACATTATTAAAAAAAATGGAAAAAAAAAAAAAAGGCATGGAGTCTTAAGCAATTTGTTGAAATTGCACAACATCTACAGTAAAACATACATACCTATTATGTTCCATATTTAATTATCACTTTGTCAGTACCTCAATTTTTCATGTTCATCGTATATTTAGTTATAAGAACCTATGGAAACAGTGACCCATTACAAAGTCAAGTGGTTAGACTAATAGAATACGCCTGTCATTTATACCCAAAATATTTAAATATTTTTTCTTATTTGTATCAGGCGATATTGTAACCCCCGATATTATATACTTAGGGATGATATATAATATCTAAAACTACTTTTAATCAATAATTACGACGTATATCATTGGAAACTTCTTAGTCATCCATATAAAAGATGGGCAAAAGTCTTCTCGCGGGTCTTTCAAGTTTGTTTCTTATGTGGAAGAAAATATAATTATGACTACGCATGAGCGGTCAATCACGGCATGCATGAGAATGCGACTTAATTTGTACCTTGTCATTATATGACTATTTTTTTTTTTTTTTTTGAAAAAAAGAATGCCTATTTCCTTAATATTACTTAATATATGAAAAAAAAAAAAAAGCATGGAGGCTTAAGCAATTTGTTGAAATTGCACAACATCTACAGTATAACATACATACCTATTATGTTCCATATTTACTTATCACTTTGTCAGTACCTCAATTTTTCATGTTCATTGTATATTTAGTTATAAGAACCTATGGAAACAGTGACCCATTACAAGGTCAAGTGGCTAGACCAATAAAATGTGCCTATTATTTATACTCAAAATATTTAAATATTTTTTCTTGTTTGTATCAGGAGACATCCGGAGTTAGATTTTACTTCAAAATTGAATTTTCCCCTTTGATCTGATTGGAAGTGGTATTTTTTTTTTTTTTTTTTTTTTGGTCGGAATTGGAAGTAGGTGATTAAAACTGAAATTGAAGAGTTCATTAAGGATTACTTTCTTACACTAGGCCATAAATGACGATGAACCTAATTACGTGAAAAGGATAAGTCATTCAAAGGAGAGTCCCAAGCTCAAAAAACAGTCATCTTGCTTTAGTCACCCCCGTGTTCACATAAAATTATGGAGTGGCTAAGAAGAAACCCCAGAATTCCTATCCCCGAAAATTGCTATCCATAAAACAAACACAAAAATATTATTTAGAAAAAAAAAGGGCAATATCATGCAACCGTTCTTAGCGTGCACGCTACATGCTTGGATCATTTTTTATCTCGGTGTTTCATACATGCTTTGCCTTAATGATTTAAGAGGAGCCTCTTGGAATCAACCGAGCATATTCTCCTTGCGTTTATCCTAAATTCAGCAGTCGGGTTGTTGGCCTAGACTTCAGTTGCAATTGTCTAGCTAGTACCACTAGTCTTTTTAATCCACTTCGCCGTGTTCGCCTTTTGTCAGAACTTCTATAGTTCCCAAGGGATTTATGCTTGTTTATAATTTACTGTAATTACGTATATTACATCATTATTTTTTTTTATAAAATATGAGATAATAATATATAAAATTTGACAATATTTTCAATGGATGATTACGATCTTTTGTTTTTCATGATTCGATGACTAGGACTAGAAATGGAGAATGACTCCTCTTCATCGGCGTGAAAGTTGGGCAAAAGACTTTTTGCTAGCCTCTCAAAGTTTTGGTCTTTTTGTGGAAAAAATATGAGTAAGAGGACTGACTCTGCAATTATGGCTATACATGAAAGATTAATCACGGCATGCCTAAGAACGCAACCTAATTTGTCCCTTGCAGAAATATGTTGAAATTGCAAAACATCTATGGCAAGACATACACAAATAGTATGGTAATCATCACTCTACTAGAAAGGTTTCTCAAGTTGATTGTTGATCCAGTTATAAGAAGTTATGGAAACATTGACGCATTAGATAGTCAAGTGGCTAGATCAATTGAAGGTGCTGTTATTTATACCCAAATTATTTGGATTTTTCTATAGTTTGTATTAGGTGATATCTTGAGTCTGATTTTGCATACATAATGATTTGCTTCTTTGATTTGATTGGAGATAGGTATTGACACTGAAACTAAAGAATTCATAAATAAGTACTTTCTTAGTCCTTAGAAGTTATGACAGAAAAAAAAACACCTAGATTTTGGAATTTTATCCAGACATGTCTCGTCTTCCCCCCTCAATTATTCCCATCGGCATCACACATTGAATTAGCAGCGCATGCATGAAACACCTAGATAAAAAGAATAATAAAAAAGTATAAAGCATGTAGGCTAATGACAGTGACCTGAAATTGTCCTTCATTTGTTTTCTTTAAAAAAAAAAATGTGTTTGTTATTAGAGCACCTATGTCATAGAAGAGCAGATAGCAATGCCATAGCTTTCATGTTTAGCAATTTTTGTGAGTTGGAATCCTTGCGCTCCTCCAATAGAATAACAAAAGCATGGAAAAGATCAGGAAGCCACTGATTGATCAGGAATTTCGCAAGTAGTAGTCCTATATATATATATGTGTGTGACGGGAGGATTACCAAAAAAGTCCTAAATCTATTGCAATTATGCCAATTCAGTCATAAACTTTTTTTTTTTGGCCAATTTAGTCCTAAACATTTTACAATTGTGCCAATTCGGTCCATCTAGCCAAAATTGGCCGGCCAGCACCGGCGTGGACGGCAAACGATTTTTTTAATATTTTTTATTTTTTTTCTAATTTTTTTTTATTTTTTATTTTTATTTTTAATTTTTTTTTCCATCATCTTCTTCCGGCGCAGGCCAAAGGGGAGGGTTGGCGAGGTCAGCCTCGCCGTCATTGCGCGAGGTTCGCCCCCGCCGGCCACTGGCGAAGGCGAGCCTCACCCAGCCAAGGTGAGGCTCGGCCTCACCCAACCATGGCGAGGTCGAGCCTCGCGGATCGCTGGCGACGGTGGCCTCGCCGTCGCGGGCGAGGCTCACCTTCGCCGGTGGCCGGCGGGGGCGAGCCTCGCGTAGCGACGGTGAGCCGCCGTCGCCCGGCCAAGGCGAGGCTCGGCCTCGCCCCGGCCATGGCGAGGTCGAGCCTAGCCGAGATCCGGCAACGGCAGCTCACCGGCCTAGGGCGAGGGTACCTCGCCAATGACCGCGAGGCCGCCGTCGCCCGGATCCGGCGAGGCTCGACCTCGCCATGGCGGGCGAGGTCGAGCCTCGCCTTGGTTGCGGCGACGGCGGCCTCGCCGTCGCGCACGAGGCTCGCCTTCGCCGGTGGCCGGCGGGGCAAGCCTCCCGGTGGCTAGCGAGGCTAACCTCGCCGGCCCTCCCCTCTAGCCGGCGCCGGCCGGCCAGAGGAGGAAGATGATGAAAAAAAAAATTCGAAAAAAAATTTGAAAAAAGAATATTCAAAAATCGTTCGCCCGGTCGGCCGACGGCATCCACGTCGCCGGCGGCCGGCCAATTTTGGCCGGATGGACTGAATTGGCACAATTGTAAAAGGTTTAGGACTAAATTGGCCAAAAAAAAAGTTTAGTACTAAATTGGCACAATTGCAATAGGTTTAAGACTTTTTTGGTAATTCTCCCTATATGTGACACTGATTATTATGTAGTAGTCTAGTTTTAATTGAAAGTGGACATAAATGAATTAAGATCTTTATATATGTTTACTTCCTGTCAACTCATGTTTTCCATTGGCTATTATGGAGACGCTATCTTCTTGCTCCTTATTCTATCTTTCTAACTGCTTTTTTGGTCGTAGAATATCATGTCATATCATTGTATAAATTATCATGTATAGTGGCATGTACATGTATTAGTGCTTGTTGTGACTATGCGCCGAGGGGCACTCCCTTTGACGTCTTGGCTATTATAAAGAATCTAATTTAGGAGATGTCCTCGTTCCAAAATCTAGTTTCCAGAAGCTAGTAAAGGACGAGAAGATAAATATTGTAATATTAATGCGGAAACTAACTGGATCTTACTATTATATCAATACAAAATCGCAAAAGAAATAAACAAGGAATAATGAAGAACACTAAAAATTTTATGTCATTCGGTTCGAGTATTGATGCGTATTTATTAGGAAGTGCAGCAGTAAATAATCTACTAATTTAATGGTTAAACATATCAATAACAAGGAAATAGCTTGTGATCCTTGATCATCAATCTATTTCATGAAGAGGTTTTCAATTTGGATGTGGAAGAACGAAATAATACGTTTGGTGGCACTACTGTAGCCACTGAAAAATAATAAAAAGGTATACAAAATTTTTCTCTTTATATAGGTAAAATTTTCAAGTGCTGGTGTAAAAAAAAATCACTATTCATTTTGTAAAATCCAATTCTTGGAATCAGGATTGAAAATGTGTTAATTAATACAATATCGAGAAGGTACAAACGTTTGACATCTTCGAAAGCATACAAGCGATGAAATGTTTATTTCCGCCAATCCACATCCTAAGACTTTGGCCGTGTATAGCACGGGTCTAATGGATATTTAACTTCTATTGCAACTCTTTCTTCAATCAAACCCAAGTGTCTTTTCAGATGGGTATGGTGCTTGAATGGCCAATGAAATTTCCATGATCGAATTGCTTGTTGTTGCCTATAAAAAGCTTCTCTACTAAAAACCAACCAACTCTACCAAAAATCACAATAACAAAACAAAAATATGGCATCCTCACCGTTCTTCGTGTTTTGTACATGGATTATCCTTCTCATGACGATTCATACTTCAGTTGCTAAGCCATCATGCCATCCAGATGAGAGCTCAGCCTTGATGGAATTCAAGCAAAGTTTCAAAACCAACAAAACAAATTTTAGGTGTGTTTATCCGAAGGTTGAATCATGGTTACTAGATGGACATGGAGATTGCTGCTCATGGAATGGCATCGAGTGTGATGAGGCCACCGGTCATGTGACAAGCCTCGACCTTAGCCATAGTTGTCTCTTTGGTACTTTGTCTTCAAACACTAGCCTCTTTCGCCTACTCCACTTGGCATCGCTTAATCTTGCTTGGAATGACTTCAACTCTTCCTCAATCCCATATGGCTTTGGCAATCTTTCTAGGTTACAGTACCTTAATTTCTCAAGTTCAAATTTTTCAGGAAAAGTCCCATTAGATATCTCACGGCTCTCTAGATTAGTTTCTCTTGATTTGAATCTTGGGTGGGATCTTTGGAGGTCTTTTGTTTTTTCTAGTAGTCTTGAGATGCCCAACATAAACAACTTCATTCAAAACTTAACTATGCTTAGAGAACTTGATCTCTCTTTTGTAAACATGTTATCACCATTCTCTCATGTACTTGCAAACTTCTCATCTTTGAAGTCGCTTAAACTTAGATCATGTCAATTGCATGGAGAATTTCCAGTGAGCATCTTTCAGTTACCAAACTTGGAAGCCCTCGATGTTGGCTACAATTCCTTCCTTTCTGGTTTTATTCCCGATTTACATTGGGGTAATCCCCTCAAATCATTGACTCTTTTTGCAACTAACTTTTCAAGGGAAATACCTATTTCAATTGGAAACCTTATTTTCTTGAATGAATTGTCAATTTCGTTTGTAGTTTCTCAGGTTCACTTCCCACTTCAATGGGTAATCTCTCTCGGCTTGCTTATTTGGATTTATCATCTAATAACTTTCATGGTCAAGTCCTTGCTTTCTTTGCCAATCTTACCCAACTATCAACTCTAGATCTCAGTTCCAATAATTTTAGTGGTGGTATTGGGCATTGGTTTGTCAACTTGACGAAACTCACCTACTTCAGCCTTGAAGGTAATATTTCATCTAATAACAATGTTCTTTAACGAGAAAAGCAATGGAATGTCAAGATTCAATCGATAGCCAACTAACCGTCTTTATTTCTTTATATTTGGCAGATTGTCGGTTAAGTGGTCCTATTACATCTTCATTTGAGAACCTGACGCGGTTGGTTTTTCTTTATCTTTCCTACAACAATTTGCAAGGTGAAATTCCGAACTCATTATGGGAACTCAAGGATCTTGAATCACTTTCTCTTGATGGGAATAATTTGAGTGGCACCGTGGATTTACACAAACTCAAGAACTTGCGAAATTTAGGTTTGTCCTTCAACAACATATCTTTTGTCAACAAGACCGAGATCAATGCCACTCTTCCAAAACTTTCCACTTTATATTTAGATTCATGCAACTTGCATGAGTTCCCCACGTTTTTAGGCTACCTAAGCAGATTAGAGTGGATACATCTTTCAGACAATAAAATTGGAGGGATTGTTCCTATGTGGATGTGGAATGGAAGCAGAGAATCCTTGTTCTATATGGATCTTTCCCACAATTTTCTAACTGGCTTTGAAAATAATCAAATCAATCTACCACTACCCAAGTTGGCCTATCTTGACATTAGTTCTAATTGGCTCAAAACAAAACTCCCTAGTCCTCCTCCATTAGTGAATTACTACAATATCTCCTGCAACTTCCTCTTCGGAGAAATCCAATCTATTTGTAGGGGCAGATCCCTCGTCACTCTAGATTTGTCCAACAATAGTTTGAGTGGCACAATTCCTTCATGTGTGGGAAATATCGATTCTCTGTCAATTTTGAATCTTGGGAAAAATAAATTTGAGGGCATGATTCCCCAGGCTTACCCAAAAGGTTGTAAGTTGAACATTATAGACCTCACAGAGAATCAATTGCAGGGGCCTATCCCAAGATCTTTGGCAAATTGTATAATGCTAGAGTATTTGAACATTGCTCACAATCAAATTCTTGATGGGTTTCCTTCATGGCTATCAAAGTTGACCGAGCTAAAAGTTGTTATCTTGAAATCCAATAAGTTCCATGGTCCAATAGAAGCATATCGAAGCCAGTTTAACTTTAGCAATATGCATATCATGGACCTTTCGTATAATAGTTTTAGTGGTGAAATTCCTTCCAAGTTGTTGCAGAGTTTCCATGCCATGAAAGTGATTGTTAGTCAAGATCATTTGGAATATATGTATATAGTTGAAGAGATTACTTCATCCTCGTTTGAAATGGGATTCATTTCGAGTATGGAATGCAATTGATGAATAAAGGCATAGAAAGGGAATACTTGAAGGTTCCCTTCGCACTTATGCAAATTGACCTCTCCAGTAACAAATTCGAAGGACACATACCTAATCTCATTGGAGATTTGAAATCACTTCTTTTGCTTAACCTGTCAAACAATGTTTTGACTAGTTCGATCCCACCATCCTTAGCAAATCTGACAAAGTTGGAATCTCTTGATCTTTCTCAAAACAATCTCTCAGGAGAGATCCCTCAACAACTAGCCCAACTTACATTTCTTTCATCTTTCAGTGTCTCTGATAATCAACTATCGGGACCAATACCACGAGGGAGTTAGTTCAACACATTTGGGATCGATTCATTTTCCATGAATGAGGGGTTATGCGGAAGTCCTTTGCCAAAAAAATGCACAACGCTTGGGGATAACTTAACATTACCACCGTCTCCCCAAGAAGAAATTGGCGAAGAGTCTCCTTTCAACTTGGATTGGATTGTGCTAATTGGCGTTGGAGTCGGGTTTTTGATCGGCATTGTGCTGGGAAACTTGATCATTGATGAGAAGAGTAGATGGTTTATACACTGCTCCAAGAAAATGGCAAAAAGATGGAAAAGATCGAGAAGACATTGAACAATAAAAGAGTACATGCAATCAAATACTTGTCCGGCACTATCAGTAATGTAACCCTTTTGTGTGTTTAGTTTGTACTGTAAATAGGAAAATATAGAGTATATAATATTCCTCTTATCGTACTATCGTCCATTTGAATTAAATATTATCTTCTTTTCTATTTGAGAAATGAATAGTTCATCCTTTCCCATACTCCTTTACCTTCGTATGTTTGGAAGAAGTTAATGGTGACACTTGAATTTTTGCCGGCAAAATTAAGCATATATATAGATTATTGCAAAAAAAAAAATAGCAAAAAAGAAGAAATTTTGGCGCTAATGGAATCGGTTTTGGGGTCACAAGACAGAGGAGAATGGGAAATCTCTCACGGGGAAGCATTATACGAAGGCTGTTTTTCCTCTGGATTTCCCCTCGATCTTCACCAATCCACCGTCCACCACCTCCAATTGCCGTCGGCCATCCCAGCTGCTCAAGCTCATTCACACCAGAAACAGAGCACGCACCGGAGAACAGAGATGGCCAAAAACCACCGAGACAGAATTGCTACCAGCTCCTCTCATCAATTTCTCTCGCTTATAGGTTTCCTTAATTGATTTCAGGCTGCTGGTCCATGCCGTTTGCCATTCCCGAATCGTCTGGTTCTGTTCTAGTCCGTTTTGAGGTCGAGAAATCCAAAGAGCTCAAGTCTTCCTTCGAAGCTTCTTCGCTGGTGCCAACCACCCGTGTTGACGCCTCTAGGAGGTCGTTTATCTGTTCGATCACCATTCATGGCCAGAGGCTGCACCTCCTAGGTATGTACATCATTGCTCTGTTTTAGTAAGCCGAGTCCGAACGTTGTAATTTAAGCTCGAGTGAAAATCGAGTACCAATTAGGGATTAAATAGGCATAATTTTATGTCACTGAAATTGTCTGGATCGGAATTAGTATTTCGATGATGCGTCTGTACTCTGTGTTTGAACCGATCATTAGTTGTTCGTGAAAACGACTGAGTAAGATCGCATATATATTCGAGAGGCTGTCTTTCTGAAATTGAATGTATATTCATTTATCTCTTACTTAGATCGTGATATGTGCATATAATTCGCTAGTCTTGCTTCTGGTTCCTTTGATTTTGAGTCATGGCCAAGACTCTGAGGTGACTGTGTTGCTTCGTTTTCTGTCTCCGTGTTCCATATGCCCCGAGTATGCTGGTTGGGTGTATGTGTGGTGGCCAGTGGACGTTTGTATGGATTCATGTGGTGACTGGAGTCGATCATTGGTGGAGCAAGACATGTTTAGCCCCCTGTATGAAGCTTGTAAATGTCGTTCTCGGGCAAAATGCTCACGTGCTTTTGTTGCTTAAGGTGAAGAATGGACATCAATGGTGAGTGTTGAGCTTATAGGTTGAACAGCTTGGTCGTGAATAGTAAGGGAAGAAGACCAGACCAAAGCTTGTGTGTTCAGGAAATAATGGAGGGAGAGACTTAACCAAGAAAAAACGAAAGAGTCAAAGAAAGGAATGAGGGAGATAGGGAAATCTGCAGAAATGCATGTTCTGGAACGAAGTAGTAGTAGTAGTAGTAGTAGTAGTAATAATAATAATAATAATAATAATACTAATAATAATAATAATAGTAATAGTAATAATAATAATAATAATAATAATAATAATAATAATAATAATAATAATAATAATAATAATAATAATAATAATAAAAATAAATTGCTGGTTTCAATCAGGCAGCTAAGTGTTAGGAATAAATTTAGTCGAATTTCGTTTGATTTGTATTTACCTAGGTAAGGGAGTCCTCCTTGAATTATGAAATAAATCGATTTTTTTTAGATCGTGCTTTGTTTAGATAAAAATAGAAATGGATAAAAATAATAAAAATAACCAATTAAAAAAAATGATTTTCGTTTTTATTGCGATTACTTTTAGGGGTTAGCTAGGTCATCTTCATTATTGCAAAGCATGTGGCACTTCCGAACTGAAGCTACAAACAAGTTGGGGGAAATATATGGAGTTATATATTGCTTCGGGTCAAATTCGTCTTCTTTCCATTGTGAAGGATCCGACCACCGGTAAAGCATTTTAGACATTTTTATCTTAGAAGCAAAGACGTTATATAAATCTTCTTTCCATGAAGGGTAATGTCCGCGTCGACAATCTTTTAAGAGAAAACTTTCTTTGAATTTATATGCCCCTCTTTTTATTTAGCAATACTATGTTCATTTTTCAATTTTGTTCTGTAATTGAGGGCACCGAATGCTATGCTGCTTCGCTCTACACGCGCATCCCTTCATAACGTCAACCACTTCTTGGCGGAGGCTGCGGTGGTGGGAAGCCGGTTGGTCGTCTCCACCTCCGCCTCAGGGACGGCATCGAAGAGAAAAGGCAGAGACATTTTTCGGGAAGAGGCTGCTGAGCCTGGTGTACGCAAAGCGCAGTGCGGGTGGTTACGACTTGCAAGTGGAAAGAGGGAGGAGGCGCGGTGTGCAAGTACAGGCGCCACGAGCAAGCCCTCAAGGTTCTCCTCTCTCTGTGTTGAACTTATTTGCACACGAGCAATTCTCGTACTTTTGCGTGATTCGCCGTATACAAGTTCAAATGCTTTTATATAAGTGAAGAGTTGATTCTTCGGAGAAATGGACACCATTGATAAGGCAAAGCTATGACAGCAGAGCTCTATTAGTTTAAAATTATAGGTAGATAGGAGCTAAGCGACTGATATTGAGTATGTTTCTCGACGTGGTGGTTCAATTAATCTAGTGTATCCCATATTCATATATCTTGTTTGCAAGCCCATCTCACTCGAGTTTCTAATCGGCCCATGATATGTTAATGACGATTTCTAATTAAATCTTGAATGCATAATTAATTGAGAAGACCAAAGAAGGTAATTGTGCAATCAGAATGATGCACACGACCTACTGAAAAATAGATTTTCTTGGGTTTACTAATGATGTAAACAACATATACAATGGACGGCGCAATTGAACTTATCTTAAGCAAACTTTTAATATTAAATTAGTGGGTTAACTTTGTTGTTCTTTTTTTCACTTAATAGAGATGGACATTAGTCATCTTGATCAAAGGAAAAAACATAGGAATATTAGGCATTCCAGATACTCACTGGTGTGGACTTGATTCTAATTGTGGTGATGAACCATTCATAAATATTTCCTCAATCAAGAAAGACTTTCAAACAAACATTGAACGCATATACATCGCTTTGACAATCAACAATGACTTGAGGAAGCAATCCTCAATGCACATATACCCCCAAAACACCTGCTTCAAATAGACTATTTTACTTTTAAAACCGCGGACAAATTCATCGCCCGGAGTTGATCAAGTTCTTACACAAAATTCTAATTTCACGAAACGCCTAGTAGATATAGCCATTAATCCATAAGAGGTTTGGAGCCGCAACATTCATGGTGATTTAATCAGTACCTTCGATAGAACCCAAATCAAGCAATGGCCCACTCAAGGGGTCAACGCAAATCTATTGAGTTCAATAACATGATCTGGCAACGAGTGGAACTTGTGAACGAAATGGAGATGTAAACTTGAGTAGATTAATCAGAGGCAATAGTGTTTTAGATTCATGAACTATATTTGTGATTATTTCTTAACAGAGAAACTCGTTGGATAATAATAAGCAAGTCACGAGAACTATCACATGTGAGTCCCCAATATATGTGGGTATTGATGTGTGTATGCCCGATGTATTCACGGATAACATGTGCATCCTGTTCATAATGAAGATGAGAACTGCCCATTTTATTATGAGTTATTTGCTTTAGCACTGAAAACATTTGCAACTAACTTCCGATGTTAAACAGCGATTGACGAATTGGACATTCTATTGTAGCTTGAATAAACAATCACCTTTACAAGGATGCAAATTCTGTCCATGTCAAGAGTCTCATGACTTGGAACTGTGCCTTCTGGAATTGCTCACTGAAGTCCTCTAGTGATCCAGTGTTGCCAATTACTATGTCTGCCTTAGACCTTTTCAAATCCAACGGCATCTGAGCATTTATCATGTTCCCAGCATCTTCCTTGTATGTTCTGTCTCTTGCCACAAGCCGTCGAAGCTGAGTTTCTGGATCGACCCAGACAACAACGATGGGCTTTGTCCACTTATCCATCTTCGCCTCAAACAACAATGGGATGTCAAGAACAATAACCTTATGTCCTTTCAATATGTTAGAAGCCAGCAGCCTAAACATTGAAAGCATAGAAAGATTCAGGAAATTAAAATATTATAAGGTTTCTTATCTTGAAGTTCGATGCAACTGTTGATGCATCATAACTCAACTATGACCAAGGCAATGAAGGTGGAAAATTTCAGACTGATATCACAAATTGCAGACAGCGACTGCATCCATGACTGGTTTAAAAGAACTCCAATATTAGAATTTATCCCCTGTTTCATCAGAGCAAGAAATTTCTCTAGTCAAGCAGAATCGTATGCATCTGTACTTATGCATGGTAAGTTTGCTGTTGTGTCCAGCATGCTTCGATCCCCATTTTGAAGCTAGAACTAGTACTGCAAGTTTAGTTCAGATTTACCATTACCTATTCAAAACTTGACGCTTTACAGGATCAGAAAAGACAATTTGGCCCAACTTTGGCCTATCAACTTCTTCATCAGCTTGTAGAGTCTCCTCCCCAAACACAGCAGCAACTTATTTCCATTCGCCGGTCCCTTTCTTTAATACATCCTGCAAGCACAACAAGGAATTCAAGAATTCCAAAAAGGAAAATGCAGTCCTCATGTCCTGTAAAGTGGCAAGATGCCGTCCTCACTACTTGGATCAACACAATCGTTGAAACTTGCTAGAACAAGAATAACTCCCTGCAGCATTTTATGTGTACTCTTAAGCGAAACTATCTGTCCATTGTTACATGCTACGGTTTTAAGGCGGCCATACTCTATCATCTCATAAAGGGAAATCATGAGTATATTTAGCCAATAACAAAAGCATCATTTACCCAGTCGATCAAGAAAGTGAGATCTTTCAAAGAATAGCACTCTCAAGTTTGCACAATGTTTCTCCTTGTTGGAGATTCCAACTTCAAGAACATCCCCTTGCTTTTCATATTTCTCTTAAAGAAGGAAAGAAATCAATAGTAGACATGCTCAACGAATGTAAAATAAACCACCTACCATCCCCTTGCTTTCATATTTCTAGACAGAATTTGATGTATATATCGTGATTGATTTACAGTAATCTACTTCAGGAAAACTCTCAAAACATCCTTTTCAAAGATCACTGTAATAGACCAGAACAAGGGAACATTCTTGAGGAATATAAAGTAAACCTTAACTAGGCAAAAAAAAATACACAGGCAACGATGTCGGTTTCAACAACAGGGACACCATGGGCCTTGAAAAGGTTGGAGACTGTACTCTTCCCATATGTAATTCCACTAGTCAGACCGACTATCCTCATTCTTCTTGTTTAACGTCAGGTTATCAAATCAAACACTCCGAATAGTTGGGACGCGCTCTGTCTACGACAAACCAAGCCAAAAAAAAAAAAAAAAATGTTATTTTTTTCATCCTCGCTTCATTACTAAAATCAACATCTTCATGTAACCTTAAGTGGCGTAACCTCTACATACAATTAATCTTATTAAAAACAAGTTAGGTTGGCAAAGATAAACATCGAACATGACTTTTGATAAGAATCACCAAGATTTATTATTAAACAGAAACGTGGCATTTTTTTTGCACATTCATCTAAACTTAAAAGCTTTCGTTTCCGGTATGTTTATTGACAATCGGCGGACCATTATAACATAGACTCACAGACTTCAATGCGGGTAATAGCAGAAATAGGATGTTTCAGTGCTCACTTGCGCTGCTTCAATTACAGCTTCAAATTTCCACGGAAGATATCTTCAATTTGTTCAGTATATTTACAAATTACTTCAAAGACCCAAAATCCAAGCAATGTCAGGAAACCTTTTGGCTCTTGTCACGACCTAAATTTATAATGTGTCAGAAAGAGAACGGGTTTAGGGGTATTGCCCAAAAGGCGAGCCAAACAGTCCATTGGTTTAGGCTCGGGTTCTTTCAAGTCCATATCTCGCACAACGTTGGGACATTTCATTTTGAAAATTCTTAACACAACCTAAGTATTTCTAGGTGAGTTGGAGAGTCGCCACTAGCCTATTGGGGTCGACTAGAAACCAAGCGAGACATGAGAGCGTCGCCTTGATTCCTACACAACCAATGATCTTGAGGTCGGGAACTTGATCATGTTAACATTTCTATTAGCGTCCCTTTGATACCACTAACTTGAAAGTGTGTTATCTAAGTGGTCATTCATTATTTGTTACCATTCATGATCAAAAGGTCTTGAAGCCACTAGGTGATCATGCAAATATTTTTGTAAGGGAGTTCATTATCTTATAATGCTAATCCTATCCTAGTCTAGGAAATCAATTAACAATCAATGTTTTGAAGTGCATTGCGGGAATTTAAACACCCAATATATTGAAGTACATTTATCTTAGTGCATAAATGTAAACCCGATACAAGTCAGGCAAAAAATAGAAATAACCATGCTAGACATGGTCCCCTATGAGTTGAATTCAAATTGAGTTCAATTGCTTGTCCAAAAGATTAACCTTTTAAGCCTAAGCTAAATCAAAAGTATTTACTAAAAACCCCTCGGGTAAAGGTTATGCAAACTATATAAAACTAAAGCTACATCTAGCTTTGAAATAAAACAAACTAATTAAGGCCTCTTTCTAAACTATTTTCTGATTTTTTTCTTAATCATTTTAGATTATTTTTATTTTTAATATTTTAATATTATTTTATTATTTCTAATTCAGAAAATCGGGACCCAGGCCAGGCTCTTGAACACGGCCTCAGCGGATCGGGCTCCTCCGTTGAGCCCCGTCCACATAAGGCCCAGTCCCCCAAGGCCTTAATGTAAAACTTAAACCCAACTTTGATTTCCTCCCATCTTACCCAAGGCCTAGTCCATTTTTCCATTTCGGCCAGCCCAGTCCGAGGCCGGGCCTCCAACCCTATTTAGGCTAGCCCAGGCCCAAAACTAAACAAACAAGCGAGATAAATCCAAGTCACATATCAGACACCAAGCACCCACGGCGACCGGACTCCAACATCGGCCGCGTTATGTATATTCATCTCCAACCACCGCCGTTCATCGCTTACCACATATCAATCTAACACCACCGGGCCATCACTAATCATCACCTCGACTAGCTACCAGAAAAACAAATTCACTCCCGACAACTACCATCCTACCGGCGGGCCGTTCGTCACCTTCGATGCAAAAGACACAAGATATCCTGAACAAGATGCACAGATGCAGTGACTTCATCGTTCATGAAAATCAAGCTTAACAACTAATGACCGGACAAATTGCATCAAGAAGTGCCTACATATTCGAACAGAAGTAGAAGTCATTTCTTAAACACTTCTCAGAAACATTTCGCCAAGCAAGTCTTATGCGATCAACAAAAGTGATATGGCATTCCGATGAACCGACATTTTGGTGTTGAGTTCAACCTACATAGATCAGAGGACATCTCAAGTTGATGAAAACACTTCAAATAGATCTAAGATATGCTTTCGCAAAAACAAACAAAGCCTTGGTCTCATTTTAGAACAACACTACCTCAGGTATTATATCAAACACGTGGTGAGCACGGATGAAGGAGGGCGAAGCATTTTGATCTTTTAGGAATTCAAACTTCGATCTAGACCCAAAGAAATCGACAAGAAACACTCGAAGTCAGCCATATCAACTCATTCAAACCCAGCACGCATATGAACTAAAAAAACGAGTCTCAGCTAAAAGAGGCGGAGCAACAAGTCTTTACTCCACGCCTTTTATTTTCTCACACTTTACTTTAACCATCTTTACTTTAATACTATTCTACTTTAAAGTGCGGATTTCATTGTCTTGATTTGATGTGTTGATTACTCCATGCCTTTTAATTGATCTTGATTGTGCAACCATCTATGTGTGTTCACCTAGTAGTAATAACAAGTTAGAATAATTTCCATTGGAAAAGAAATTTGCTTCCAACCAGGAAAAAAAAATCAATAACATTTTATAATGAGTCAATAACATTTTATGAATTAAATGAATATATATCTCAGGGTAAAAAGATTATTCAAATCTTAGAATAACTCTTAATTGACCTATTACATGCTTTCTCTATCTTAAAGGTGAATGGGTTCGATTTGTTCATCGTGTACCAACCATCATTTTACAAGAATAGAATTTGGTTAAGATACACAGTGAAAGGAAAATGACAAGATGTCGGTCAGAAATTAAATTGGATCAGAGAAGCTGGCTGTTTCGTATAAACCAAAGGAATAAATTAAGAGGAAAAAACACAATAGTAAAAAAAATTGGATAATGATTTACGAAACTTTATGGAAAAAAAAAATCCCAAGAATCAAGAAAAACACATATAAAAATCATAGAGACAAGCTTTTGATGGAGGACTGTTCTTTCACTGGATATTGAACAAAATAAAATGGAACAAATCAAGTTTTATTGTCTAAAATATAAATGCTCCCAGTGGAATACAAAAGTTTTTTTAATAGCTGGAACAGAGGAACAATTAACAAAGTGCGAAGCAGATGTTGCTCCTTTCCAAGCAGGGCCAAAGCATCTGTGCAACCACACGCTTCTTTGCATATGTACTCCAATTTCTACTCCTGCAGCTCCACGAGCAAGTTCCTGCATTCAGCCAAAAGAGGTTCCATCAGTTTGAACCAGTGGTTGATTTTTTCTTCTTTTTTCTTTACCTTTTTTGTGATTTGAGGAATTGGAATATCCCAGTTCATCAACTTGAAAAATGGGCCGAAGTCTTTTCACGGGTCTTTTAATTTTGGCCTTTTCGTGGAAAAAATATGAGATGTCACTTTTGAGAACCAAACATGCGATTGTAATTGCACATGAACCATCAATTAAGGCATGCATGAGAAGACGACTAAATTTGTACCTTGTGGATGTGTGACCATTTCTTTCCCTTTTGGAAAAAAGAAAATGAGTATTTGCTTATAACTCCTTACATTAAATTTTTATTTTAAAAAAGAAAAAGTGAGGAGGATTAGGCAATATGTTGAAGTTTTACAACATCTGTAGCAAGACATACATACATAGTATGTTACTCTTAATTGTCACTTGGCCAGTACCTGAATTTTCATGTTGATTGTAGATTCATTTGTAAGAAGCTATGGAAATAATGAACCATCAAGGAGTCAAACATGCTTGTTATTTACGCTCAAGATATCTAACTTTTTCACTTGTTTATCTCGAGTCGAATTTCGTATGCAAATTAAATTTGCCCCTTTGATCTAATTGGAGGTAGGTTATTTGAGACTACAACCGAAGAATTAATAAAGAATTAATTGGAGTGGTTAATAAGAAGCCCCACAATTAATTGGAGTGGTTAATAAAGAAATCTAACTTTTTCACATGTTTATATCAGGTGATGTGATATTTCGAGTCAAATTTCGCATGCAAATTAAATTTGCCCCTTTGATCTAATTGGAGGTAGGTTATTTGAGACTACAACTGAAGAATTAATAAAGAATTAATTGGAGTGGTTAATAAGGAGCCCCGGAATTAATTGGAGTGGTTAATAAAGATATCTAACTTTTTCACTAGTTTATATCAGGTAATATCTCGAGTCAAACTTCGTATGCAAATTAAATTTTCCCCTTTGATCAAATTGGAGGTAGGTTATTTGAGACAACAACTGAAGAATTAATAAAGAATTAATTGGAGTGGCTAATAAGAAGCCCCATAATTCCTATCCTTTAAAATTGCTCCCCATAAAAGCTATGGCATCACCATCTCGTCCGGCTCTATTTGATCTATTATGTGCTCATGGTCAAAGAACGAATAGCAAAAAAAAAAAAAAAAAAAAAAAAAAAAAAAAAAAAAAACAAAATCCCAAGAATCAAGAAAAACACATATAAAAATCATAGAGACGGGATTTTGATGGAGGACTGTTCCTTCACTAGATCTTGAACAAAATAAAATGGAACAAATCAAGTTGTATTGTCTAAAATATAAATGCTCCTAGCAGAATACAAAAGTTTTTTTTTAATAATATCTGGAACAGAGAAAAAATTAACAAAGTGCGAAGCAGATGTTGCTCCTTTCCAAGTTGGGCCAAAGCATCTGTGCAACCACTTGCTTCTCTGCATATGTACTCCAATTTCTACTCCTGCAGCTCCACGAGCAAGTTCCTACATTCAGCCAGAAGAGGTTCCATCAGTTTGAACCAATGGTTGATTTTTTTTACTTTTCTTTACCTTTTTTGTGATTTGAGGACTAGGAATATCCCAGTTCATCAACTTGAAAAATGGGTAGAAGTCTTTTAACGGGTCTTTTAATTTTGGCCTTTTCGTGGAAAAAATATGAGATGTCAGTTTTGAGGACCAACTATGCGATTGTAACTGCACATGAACCATCAATTAAGGCATGCATGAGAAGACGACTAAATTTGTACCTTGTGGATGTGTGACCATTTCTTTCCCTTTTGGAAAAAAGAAAATGATTATTTGCTTATAACTCCTTACATTAAATTTTTTTTTTTAAAAAAACGAAAAGCGGGGAGGATTAGGCAATATGTTGAAGTTGTACAACATCTGCAGCAAGACATACATATATAGTATGTTACTCTTAATTGTCACTTGGCCAGTACTTGAATTCACATATTGATTGTAGATTCGTTTGTAAGAAGCTATGGAAATAATGAACCATCAAGGAGTCAAACCATTTACGCTCAAGAGTTAACGTTTTCACCTGTTTATCTCGAGTCGAATTTCGTATGCAAATTAAATTTGCCCCTTTGATCTAATTGGAGGTAGGTTATTTGAGACTACGACCGAAGAATTAATAAAGAATAAATTGGAGTGGTTAATAAAGAAATCTAACTTTCTCACTTGTTTATATATGGTGATGTGATATTTCGAGTCAAATTTCGTATGCAAATTAAATTTTCCCCTTTGATCTAATTGGAGGTAGGTTATTGGAGACTACATCTAAAGAATTAATAAAGAATTAATTGGGCTGGTTAATAAGGAGCCCCGGAATTAATTGGAGTGGTTAATAAAGATATCTAACTTTTTCACTAGTTTATATCAGGTAATATCTCGAGTCAAACTTCGTATGCAAATTAAATTTGCCACTTCGATCTAATTGAAGGTAGGTTATTTGAGACTACAACTAAAGAATTAATTAAGAATTAATTGGGATGGTTAATAAGAAGCCCCGGAATTAATTGGAATGGTTAATAAAGATATCTAACTTTTTCACTAGTTTATATAAGGTGATATCTCGAGTCAAATTTCGTATGCAAATTAAATTTGCCCATTTGATCTAATTGGAGGTAGGTTATTTAAGACAACAACTGAAGAATTAATAAAGAATTAATTGGAGTGGCTAATAAGAAGCCCCATAATTCCTATCCTCAAAAATTGCTCCCCATAAAAGCTATGGCATCACAATCTCCTCCGGCTCTATTTGATCTATTATGTGCTGATGGTCAAAGAACGAATAGCAAAAAAAAAAAAAAAAAAAAAAAAAAACAAAATCCCAAGAATCAAGAAAAACATATATAAAAATCAAAGAGACAAACTATTGATGGAGGACTGTTCTTTCATTAGATATTGAACAACATAAAATGGAACAAATCAAGTTATATTGTCTAAAATATATATGCTCCTAGCGGAATACGAAAGTTTTTTTAAGAATATCTGGAACAGATGAACAATTAACAAACTGCAAAGCAGATGTTGTTCCTTTCCAAGTAGGGCCAAAGCATCGGTGCAACGATTTGCTTCTCTGCTTATGTACTCTATTTTCTACTCCTGCAGCTCCACGAGCAAGTTCCTACATTTAGCCAAAAGAGTTTCCATCAGTTTGAACCGGTGGTTGATTTTTTCTTCTTTTTTCTTTACCTTTTTTTTTTATTATTATTTGAGGACTTGGAATATCCCAGTTCATCAACTTGAAAAATGGGCAGAAGTCTTTTCACGGGTCTTTTAATTTTGGCCTTTTTGTGGAAAAAATATGAGATGTCACTTTTGAGGACCAACTATGCGATTGTAACTACACATGAACCATCAATTAATGCGTGCATGAGATGACGGCTAAATTTGTACCTTGTGGATGTGTGACCATTTCTTTCCCTTTTGGAAAAAAGAAAATGATTAATTGCTTATAACTCCTTACATTAATTTTTTTATTTGAAAAAAGAAAAAGCGGGGAGGATTTGGCAATATGTTGAAGTTGTACAACATCTGCAGCAAGACATAAATATATAGTATGTTACTCTCAATTGTCACTTGGCTAGTACCTGAATTTTCATGTTGATTTTAGATTCGTTTGTAAGAAGCTATGGAAATAATGAACCATCAAGGAGTCAAACATGCTTGTTATTTACGCTCAAGATATCTAACTTTTTCACTTGTTTATCTCGAGTCGAATTTCGTATGCAAATTAAATTTGCCCCTTTGATCTAATTGGAGGTAGGTTATTTGAGACTACAACCGAAGAATTAATAAAGAATTAATTGGTGTGGTTAATAAGAAGCCCCACAATTAATTGGAGTGGTTAATAAAGAAATCTAACATTTTCACTTGTTTATATCTGGTGATGTGATATTTCGAGTCAAATTTCGTATGCAAATTAAATTTGCCTCTTTGATCTAATTGGAGGTAGGTTATTTGAGACTACAACAAAAGAATTAATAAAGAATTTATTTGGTTGGTTAATAAGAAGCCCCATAATAAATTGGAATGGTTAATAAAGATATCTAACCTTTTCACCAGTTTATATACGGTGATATCTCGAGTCGAATTTCCTATACAAATTAAATTTGCCCCTTTGATCTAATTGGAGGTAGGTTATTTGAGACAACAATTGAAGAATTAATAAATAATTAATTGGAGTGGTTAATAAGAAGTCCCATAATTCCTATCCTCAAAAATTGCTCCCCATAGAAGCTGTAGCATCACAATCTCCTCCGGCTCTATTTGATCTATTATGTGCTGATGGTCAAAGAAAAAATAAAAAAAAAAAAAAAAAATCCCAAGAATCAAGAAAAACACATATAAAAATCATAGAGACAAGCTTTTGATCGAGGACTTTTCTTTCATTGGATATTGAAAAAATAAAATGGAACAAATCAAGTTGTATTTTCTAAAATATAAATGCTCCCAGCAGAGTACAAAAGTTTTTTTAATAATATCTGGAACAGATGAACAATTAACAAACTGTAGAGCAGATGTTGTTCCTTTCCAAGTAGGGCCAAAGCATCCGTGCAACTATTTGCTTCTCTGCTTATGTACTCTATTTTCTACTCCAGCGGCTCCATGAGCAAGTTCCTACATTCAGCCAAAAGAAATTCCATCAGTTTGAACAGGTGGTTGAGTTTTTTTTTTTTTTTTCTTTACCTTTTTTTTTTTTATTATTTGAGGACTAGGAATATCCCTTTTCATCAACTTGAAAAATGGGCAGAAGTCTTTTCACGGGTGTTTTAATTTTGGCCTTTTCGTGGAAAACATATGAGATGTCACTATTGAGGACCAACTATGCGATTGTAACTACACATGAACCATCAATTAAGGCGTGATCGAGAAGATGACTAAATTTGTACCTTGTGGATGTGTGACCATTTCTTTCCTTTTTGGAAAAAAGAAAATGAATATTTGCTTATAACTCCTTACATTAAATTTTTTATTTTACAAAAGAAAAAACGGGGCGGATTAGGCAATATGTTGAAGTTGTACAACATCTGCAGCAAGACATACATATATAGTATGTTATTTTTAATTGTCACTTGGCAGTACCTTAATTTTCACGTTGATTGTGGATTGGTTTGAAAGAAGCTATGGAAATAGTGAACCATCAAGGAGTCAAACATGCTAGTCATTTACGCTCAACATATCTAACTTTTTCACTTGTTTATATCAGTCGAATTTCGTATGCAAATTAAATTTGCCCCTTTGATCTAATTGGAGGTAGGTTATTTGAGACTACAACCAAAGAATTAATAAAGAATTAATTGGTGTGGATAACAAGAAGCCCCACAATTAATTGGAGTGGTTAATAAAGAAATCTAACATTTTCACTTGTTTATATCTGGTGATGTGATATTTCGAGTCAAATTTCGTATGCAATTTGCCTCTTTGATCTAATTGGAGGTAGGTTATTTGAGACTACAACTAAAGAATTAATAAAAAGAATTTATTTGGCTGGAATTAATTTGGTTAATAAGAAGCCCCATAATTAATTGGAATGGTTAATAAAGATATCTAAGAATTAATTGGAATGGTTTTTCACTTTTTAGTTTATATCAGGTGATATCTCGAGTCAAATTTCGTATGGAAATTAAATTTGCTCCTTTTCTCTAATTGGAGGTAGGTTATTTGAGACAAAAATTGAAGAATTAATAAAGAATTAATTGGAGTGGCTAATAAGAAGCCCCATAATTCCTATCCTCAAAAATTGCTCCCCAGAAAAGCTATGGCATCACAATCTCCTCCGGCTCTATTTGATCTATTATGTGCTGATGGTCAAAGAATGAATAGCAAAAAACAAAAAAACAAAAAACAAAATCCCAAGAATCAAGAAAAACACATAAAAATCATAGAGACAAGCTTTTGATGGAGGACTGTTCTTTCACTGGATATTGAAAAAATAAAATGGAACAAATCAAGTTGTATTGTCTAAAATATAAATGCTCCCAGTGGAATACAAAAGTTTTTTAAGAATATCTGGAATAGATGAACAATTAACAAACTGCAAAGCAGATGTTGTTCCTTTCCAAGTAGGGCCAAAGCATCGGTGCAAAGATTTGCTTCTTTGCATATGTACTCTATTTTCTACTCCAGCGGCTCCGTGAGCAAGTTCCTACATTCAGCCAAAAGAGATTCCATCAGTTTGAACCGGTGTTTGATTTTTTTTTTTTTTTCAAAGGTTTTTCTTAGTCGAGGAGTAGGAATATCCTAGTTCGTCAACTTGAAAAATGCGCAGAGTTCTTTTCATGGGTCTTTTAATTTTCGTCTTTTCGTAAAAAAAAAATGAGATGTCGTTTTTGAGGACCAGCTATGCGATCATGATTGTACAAGAACCATAAATCATGGCATGCTTGAGAAGATGACTAATTTTGCACCTTGTGGATGTGGGACCATTTCTTTCCCTTTTGGAAAAAAAAAAATGATTATTGCCTATTACTCCTTACATTAATTTTTTTCTCTAAAAGAAGAAAATGCCGGGAGGATTAGACAATATGTCGAAGTTGCACAACATCTACGGCAAGACATACATATATAGTATGTTATTTTTAATTGTCACTTGGCAGTACCTTAATTTTCACGTTGATTGTGGATTCGTTTGAAAGAAGCTATGGAAATAGTGAACCATTAAGGAGTCAAACATGCTAGTGATATACGCTCAACATATCTAACTTTTTTCACTTGTTTATATCAGTGATATCTCGAGTCAAATTTCGTATGCAAATTAAATTTGCCCCTTTGATCTAATTGGAGGTAGGTTATTTGAGACTACAACCGAAGAATTAATAAAGAATTGATTGGTGTGGTTAATAAGAAGCCCCACAATTAATTGGAGTGGTTAATAAAGAAATCTAACATTTTCACTTGTTTATATCTGGTGATGTGATATTTCGAGTCAAATTTCGTATGCAAATTAAATTTGCCTCTTTGATCTAATTGGAGGTAGGTTATTTGAGACTACAACTAAAGAATTAATTAAGAATTTATTTGGCTGGTTAATAAGAAGCCCCATAATTAATTGGAATGGTTAATAAAGATATCTATCTTTTTCACGAGTTTATATAAGGTGATATCTCGAGTCGAATTTCGTATGCAAATTAAATTTTCCCCCTTGATCTTATTGGAGGTAGGTTATTTGTGACAACAACTGAAGAATTAATAAAGAATTAATGGGAGTGGCTAATAAGCAACCCCATAATTCCTATCCTCAAAAATTGCTCCCCATAAAAGCTATGGCATCACAATCTCCTCCGGCTCTATTTGATCTATTATGTGCTGATGGTCAAAGAACGAATAGGAAAAAAAAATCCCAAGAATCAAGAAAAACACATATAAAAATCATAGAGACAAGCTTTTGAGGGAGGACTTTTCTTTCACTGGATATTGAAAAAATAAAATGGAACAAATCAAGTTGTATTTTCTAAAATATAAATGCTCCCAGCAGAGTACAAAAGTTTTTTTTAATAATATCTGGAATAGAGGAACAATTAACAAAGTGCGAAGCAGACGTTTCTCCTTTCCAAGCAGGGCCAAAGCATCTGTGCAACCACTTGCTTCTCTGCATATGTACTCCAATTTCTACTCCTGCAGCTCCACGAGCAAGTTCCTACATTTAGCCAAAAGAGGTTCCATCAGTTTGAACCGGTGGTTGATTTTTTCTTCTTTTTTCTTTACCTTTTTTTATTTGAGGACTAGGAATATCCCAGTTCATCAACTTGAAAAATGGGCAGAAGTCTTTTCACGGGTCTTTTAATTTTGGCCTTTTCGTGGAAAAAATATGAGATGTCACTTTGGAGGACCAACTATGCGATTGTAACAACACATGAACCATCAATTAAGGCGTCCCTGAGAAGACGACTAAATTTGGTCCTTGTGGATGTGTGACCATTTCTTTCCCTTTTGGAAAAAAGAAAATGATTAATTGCTTATAACTCCTTACATTAAATATTTTATTTCAAAAAACAAAAAGCGGGGAGGATTAGGCAATATGTTGAAGTTGTACAACATCTGCAGCAAGACATACATATATAGTATGTTACTCTCAATTGTCATTTGGCCAGTACCTGAATTTTCATGTTAATTTTAGATTCATGGAAATAATGAACCATCAAACGTGCTTGTTATTTATGCTCAAGATATCTAACTTTTTCACTTGTTTATCTCGAGTGAATTTGTTCAAATTAAATTTGCGGATTTGATCTATTGGAAGGTTATTTGAGACTACATCGAAGAATTAATAAAGAATTGATTGGTGTTATTTACAATCAAGATGGTTAATAACTTTTTCACTTGTTTTATCTGGTGATGTGATATTTCGAGTCGAATTTCGTATGAAAATTAAATTTGCCCCTTTGATCTAATTGGAGGTAGGTTATTTGAGACTACAACCGAAGAATTAATAAAGAATTGATTGGTGTGGTTAATAAGAAGCCCCACAATTAATTGGAGTGGTTAATAAAGAAATCTAACATTTTCACTTGTTTATATCTGGTGATGTGATATTTCGAGTCAAATTTTGTATGCAAATTAAATTTGCCTCTTTGATCTAATTGGAGGTAGGTTATTTTAGACTACAACTAAAGAATTAATAAAGAATTTATTTGGCTGGTTAATAAGGAAGCCCATAATTAATTGGAATGGTTAATAAAGATATCTAACCTTTTCACTAGTTTATATAAGGTGATATCTCGAGTCGAATTTCGTATGCAAATTAAATTTTCCACTTTGATCTAATTGGAGGTAGGTTATTTGTGACAACAACTGAAGAATTAATAAAGAATTAATTGAAGTGGCTAATAAGAAGCCCCATAATTCCTATCCTCAAAAATTGCTCCCCATAAAAGCTATGGCATCACAATCTCCTCCGGCTCTATTTGATCTATTATGTGCTGATGGTCAAAGAACAAATAGCAAAAAAAAAATCCCAAGAATCAAGAAAAACACATAAAAATCATAGAGACAAGCTTTTGATGGAGGACTTTTCTTTCACTGGATATTGAAAAAATAAAATGGAACAAATCAAGTTGTATTTTCTAAAATATAAATGCTCCCAGCAGAGTACAAAAGTTTTTTTTAATAATATCTGGAATAGAGGAACAATTAACAAAGTGCGAAGCAGACGTTTCTCCTTTCCAAGTAGGGCCAAAGCATCTATGCAACCACTTGCTTCTCTGCATATGTACTCCAATTTCTACTCCTGCAGGTCCACGAGCAAGTTCCTACATTTAGCCAAAAGAGGTTCCATCAGTTTGAACTGGTGGTTGATTTTTTCTTCTTATTTCTTTACCTTTTTTTTTATTTGAGGACTTGGAATATCCCAGTTCATCAACTTGAAAAATGGGCAGAAGTCTTTTCACGGGTCTTTTAATTTTGGCCTTTTCGTGGAAAAAATATGAGATGTCACTTTTGAGGACCAACTATGCGATTGTAACTACACATGAACCATCAATTAAGGCGTGCCTGAGAAGACGACTAAATTTGTACCTTGTGGATGTGTGACCATTTCTTTCCCTTTTGGAAAAAAGAAAATGATTAATTGCGTATAACTCCGTACATTAAATATTTTATTTGAAAAAAGAAAAAGCAGGGAGGATTAGGCAATATGTTGAAGTTGTACAACATCTGCAGCAAGACATACATATATAGTATGTTACTCTCAATTGTCATTTGGCCAGTACCTGAATTTTCATGTTAATTTTAGATTCGTTTGTTCTTAAGCTATGGAAATAATGAACCATCAAGGAGTCAACCGTGCTTGTTATTTACACTCAAGATATCTAACTTTTTCACTTGTTTATCTCAAGTGAATTTCGTCTGCAAATTAAATTTGCCCATTTGATCTAATTGGAGGTAGGTTATTTGAGACTACAGGCGAAGAATTAATAAAGAATTGATTGGTGTGGTTAATAAGAAGCCCCACAATTAATTGGAGTGGTTAATAAAGAAATCTAACATTTTCACTTGTTTATATCTGGTGATGTGATATTTCGAGTCAAATTTCGTATGCAAATTAAATTTGCCTCTTTGATATAATTGGAGGTAGGTTATTTGAGACTACAACTAAAGAATTAATAAAGAATTTATTTGGCTTGTTAATAAGAAGCCTCATAATTAATTGGAATGGTTAATAAAGATATCTATCCTTTTCACTAGTTTATATAAGGTGATATCTCGAGTCGAATTTCGTATGCAAATTAAATTTTCCACTTTGATCTAATTGGAGGTAGGTTATTTGTGACAACAACTGAAGAATTAATAAAGAATTAATTGAAGTGGCTAATAAGAAGCCCCATAATTCCTATCCTCAAAAATTGCTCCCCATAAAAGCTATGGCATCACAATCTCCTCCGGCTCTATTTGATCTATTATGTGCTGATGGTCAAAGAACGAATAGCAAAAAAAAAAAAAAATCCCAAGAATCAAGAAAAACACATATAAAAATCATAGAGACAAGCTTTTGATGGAGGACTTTTCTTTCACTGGATATTGAAAAAATAAAATGGAACAAATCAAGTTGTATTTTCTAAAATATAAATGCTCCCAGCAGAGTACAAAAGTTTTTTTAATAATATCTGGAATAGGGGAACAATTAACAAAGTGCGAAGCAGACGTTTCTCCTTTCCAAGTAGGGCCAAAGCATTTGTGCAACCCCTTGCTTCTTTGTATATGTACTCCAATTTCTACTCCTGCAGCTCCACGAGCAAGTTCCTACATTTAGCCAAAAGAGGTTCCATCAGTTTGAACCGGTGGTTGATTTTTTCTTTTCCGGTTGATTTTTTCTTTTTTTTTTCTTTACCTTTTTTTTTTTTTTTATTTGAGGACTAGGAATATCCCGGTTCATCAACTTGAAAAATGGGAAGAAGTCTTTTCACGGGTCTTTTAATTTTGGCCTTTTCGTGGAAAAAATATGAGATGTCACTTTTGAGGACCAACTATGCGATTGTAACTGCACATGAACCATCAATTGGGGCGTGCATGAGAAGACGACTAAATTTGTACCTTGTGGATGTGTGACCATTTCTTTCCCTTTTGGAAAAAAAGAAAATGATTAATTGCTTATAACTCCTTACATTAAATTTTTTATTTTAAAAAAGAAAAAGCGGGGAGGATTAGGCAATATGTTGAAGTTGTACAACATCTGCAACAAGACATACATATATAGTATGTTACTCTCAATTGTCACTTGGCCAGTACCTGAATTTTCATGTTGATTTTGGATTTGTTTGTAAGAAGCTATGGAAATAATGAACCATCAAGGAGTCAAACGTGCTTGTTATTTACGCTCAAGATATCTAACGTTTTCACTTGTTTATCTCGAGTCAAATTTCGTATGCAAATTAAATTTGCCCCTTTGATCTAGGTTATTTGAGACTACAACCGAAGAATTAATAAAGAATTAATTGGTGTGGTTAATCAATTAATTGGAGGCAGGTTATTTGAGACTACAACCGAAGAATTAATAAAGAATAAATTGGAGTGGTTCATAAGAAGCCCCACAATTAATTGGAGTGGTTAATAAAGAAATCTAACTTTCTCACTTGTTTATATCTGGTGATGTGATATTTCGAGTCAAATTTCGTATGCAAATTAAATTTGCCCCTTTGATCTAATTGGAGGTAGATTATTGGATACTACATCTAAAGAATTAATAAAGAATTTTGGGCCACGGAATTAATTGGAGTGGTTAATAAAGATATCTAACTTTTTCACTAGTTTATATCAGGTAATATCTCAAGTCAAACTTCGTATGCAAATTAAATTTGCCCCTTCGATCTAATTGAAGGTAGGTTATTTGAGACTACAACTAAAGAATTAATAAAGAATTAATTGGAATGGTTAATAAGAAGCCCCGGAATTAGTTGGAATGGTTAATAAAGATATCTAACATTTTCACTAGTTTAATCATGTCAAATTTGTCATTAGTTTTAATATAAAACTAGGTGGTGGTATATGTAATCTGAAAACATTTTCAATCAATGATTACAATATTTTCTTTTATGATTGGAGGATTATGAATTTTCTTAAAAACTGTAGAGTGATTTCATTTCTCAATCTAAAATATGGGTAAAAATCTTGAAAAATAATGTAATTTCCTATTGCTAGGAAAAGAATATTTGTGCGATACCTAGTTAAGTGCATTAACTATTAAGAGTCACGCTTAGATTATAATCAAATTGGTTCTTATGCATTTTCCATGTAGTCAAAGTTGAAGTGGCGACGTTAGATTCTCAACTAGTGGAAGACTTGGAAGATTTTCAAGTCTTCTTTTTGTCCCAATCGCCACGCCACGTGGGGCCATTTTTGGGTCAAACCATTTAACACGAGTTCAACTCCAGACAAAATCATGTCAAAAAAAAAAAAAAAAAACTCCAGACGAAATGATATGACCAAAAAAAAAAAAATCCAGACGAAATTACGAGAACAACCCCATGCTGAGATTTACAGTTAGATTTACCAAAAAGTGCAAACAAGAAACCAAACAAGTGCTGGTACAAGCCTAAGCAGTCCAACTCTTGCTCAAATTTTAGTTAGATTTATCTTCAAGTTGCTATTTCAAGTGACCCTGCCATCACCCGTGCTAAAATGCTAGTGTCGTTATAAAATGGGAGTGAAGAACGGGAATGGAGTTTTCTCACATTAATACTAATTTTTTTATGTGATAATGGACAACAAATGTTTAGAAAGGTATAAAAGAATGATGAATACACTTTTTTAACTGAAGATACAGTGTCCCCCCTTTTTTTTTTTTTTTTGGGTAAATAACAGAACTGCATTACTAGAACTAGTCAAGTTTCATCGCCCGAAGTATATGTACTCCCAGTGGAGTCTACATACAAAAAGGTCTTTAACAACATCTGGCACAAAGAAATTAAAAAAAAAAAAAAAACAAATTGCAGATGTTCTTCCTTTGCAAGTAGGGCCAAACAATCCGCGCAACCATCTTCTTCTTTGAAAATGGGTTAAATTTTATACTTGTACAACTCTGTAAGCAAGTTCCTGCAGTCAGCCAAAATGGGTTTTATCAATAAATTATGCTTATGAGTGCCTATAATTGCTTGAATAACGGACATGGCATCCATTTCTAAATGGGTAACAACATTGGCTAATTCTAATCTAAGGCCGTCTCTTAGCACCATGTTTCTTTCGCAATGTGTTCGCCGTTCGTCAGGGCTTCTATAGTTACTGGGCGATTTATACTCTCTCATAATTTTTCATAATCATGGATATTTTGTCGTTATAAACTTGGATATGTTATATAAAATCGGAATTTACTTTCAATCAATAATTATGATTTTTTAAATTTTGTGATTCCAGGATTATGTGTACCGTTGGAACCTTCTTATTTGTCAATTTACATGACGGGCAAAAGTCTTATCGCGAGTCTCTCAATTTTGGTTCTTATGTGGAAAAACATATGCGATGTCATTTAGGATGATCAAGTATGCAATTATGACTGCACATGAACTGTCAATCACGACTCGCATGAAAGCGCCACCTAATTTGCACCTTGTCCATGTATGACCATATTTTCCCTTTCGAAAAAAAATAAAAAAATGGCTACTTTTTTTTATAACTCTTAACATTACTTTAAAAAAAAGGCGGGGACACTTAAGCAATATGTTGAAATTGCACAAAATCTACGGCAAGACATACCTACATAATACGTTCCATATTTCATTATCACTTTGTCAGTACCTCAATTTTTCCTATTAATAAGATATGCAATTATAAGAACCTATGGAAACAGTGACCCATCAAGGGCTAGATTAATAGAATGTGCTTGTTATTTACACTGAAATGTTTAAATCTATTATTTGTTTGTATCGGGCGATATCTTGGGTCAGATTTTGGATCAAAATTAATTTAGCCCCTTTGATCTGATTGGAGGTGGGTTATTGACACTGAAATTGCAAAGTTAATAAAGAATTACTTTCTTAGCCTAGATTTTAGAAGCTGTGGGGAAAAAAAAAAAAAAGATTTGGCAGCCATGGATGACGATGACCCTATTTACGTGAAGCTCACAAGTCATTTAAAGAAAAATCGTGAGGCCAAAAAGACTTTGACATTTTTCCTTTAGTGACCCCTTTGGATCTTTTCACAAAAATTTATGGGTGCCTATGAAGAAACCCCAGAATTCCTATCCACAAAATTGCTATCCATAAAAGCTATGTCATCACAATCTCCCTTGACTCTTCTATGGCATACGTGCTCTAATAACTAACACGAAAATTAACTAATAATAAAAAAAGACAATATCATGTCACCGTCCTTATTGTAAATGCTTTATAATTGGATCATTTTTATCTCGGTGTTTCCTAGATGCTTTGCTAATCCAATGTGTTGCATTGAGGAGAGCTTGGTCAAGATATGATTTAAGAGGACTCTCATAATCAACTGAGCATACTCTCGTTGTGTTTATCCTAACCTTTAACCATGGTCATTACTAGTCACCAGGTGGAAATGGAGATCAGTGCTCGTGGGAGGATATGGAGTGCGATGAATTCAGCAGTCACGTTGTTGGCCTAAATCTCTATAGCAGTTGTCTCTCTAGCACCACTAATTTTTTTAAGTGTTCACCTTCTGTCGAAAATTCTTTTGTTGGAAATTCTATAGTTCCCAAGGGATTTATGCTTGTTTATAATTTACCGTAATCACATATAATATATGATAATTTTTGTATAACACGAGATAATGATATATAAAATTTGAAAATATTTTCAATGGATGATTGCGATCTTTTGTTTTTAATGATTCAAGGAGTAGGACTAGGAATGGAGAACCACTCCTGTTCGTCGCACGTGAAAGATGGGCAAAAGACTTTTTGCTGGCCTCTCAAAGTTACGATATTTTTGTGGAAAAAATACGCGATTCCATTTAAGAGGACCAACTATGCAGTTAGGATTGCACATGACCGATTAATCATGGCATGCATGAGAATGAGACCTAATTTATTTCTTGTGGAAATACGTTGAAATTGCAAAATATCTATGGCAAGACATACACAAATAGTATGGTCAATCTTAATCATCACTTTGCTAAAAAGGTTTACATATTGATTGTCGATCCGGTTATAAGAAGTTATGAAAGCATTGACCCATTAGAGAGTCAAGTGAGTAGATCAATTGAAGGCGCCTGTTATTTTATACCCAAATTATTTGGATTTTTCAGTTGTTTTTGTTAGGTGATATCTTGTTCCAATTTTGTGTACATAATAAATTTGCTTCTTTGATCTGATTGGAGATGGTCATTGACAGTGAAACTGAAGAATTCATATATAAGTACTATTTTTGGCCTTAGAAGTTATGACAAAAAAAAACACCTAGATTTTGGAATTTGATCAGACATTTATCGTCTTCCCCCTCAATTAATTTCTCCACACCAGATTAGATTGAAAAAGACTGGTAGAAATTATGCTACCAGCTCGAGGCCGACAAGGTGATCGTTAAATTTTGTCACACTCCACACCCTTCCATGAGCAGCGATCTCCATTTCCACCTAGTGAGGACCATGATTCAAGCCAAGGATAAATGCAAGGAGAATCTGCTCCACTTATTCCGAGACTCATCTTGAATCGTATCAAGGCCGAGCTCCCATCGGAATTACACCTTGAATTAGCAAAGCATGTACAAAACACAGAGATCAAAATGGCCCAACTGGAAAGCATGTGCACTAATGACAGTGACATGATATTGTCCTTCATTTGTTTTCTTTTTAAAAAATTTGTGTTTTTTAATGGAGCACCTATGACATAGAAGAGCAGATAGTAATGCCCTAGCTTTCATGGTTATCAATTTTTGCGGGTTGGAATTCTTGCGCTCCGCCAATAGTCTAGCAAAAGCATGGAAAAGATCAGGAAGCCACAGATTTATGGGACACTGATTATTATGTAATGCCGGGTGTCTAGTTTGAATTGAAAGTGGGTATAAATGAATGAAGATTTTTCTGTGTTTACTTCATGTCAACTCTCGTTTTCCATTGGCTATTATGGAGGCGCTGTCTTCTTCTTCCATATTCTATGTTTCTAAGTGCTTTTTCTCTCCTAGAAAATCATGTCATATCATTGTATAAATTAACATATATAGCGGCATGTACACGTACTAGTGCTTGTTGTGACTATCTGCCAAGTGGCACTCCCTTTGACATCTTGGCCGTCATAGAGAATCTAGTTTAGAAGATGTCCTCCTTTCAAAAATCTAGTTTCCAAAAGCTAGTAGAGACCGAGAAGATAAATGTAGTAATATTAATGCGGAAATTGATTGGATCTTGCTATTAAATCAATATCAAATCGCAAAAGAAATAAATGAGGAGTAATGAAGAATACTAAAAAATTTACGTGATTCAGTCAAAATATCGGTTTGTAGTTAATAAAAAGAGTCAGCAGCAAATAATCCACTAATTTAATAGTTAAACATATCAATAACAAGGAAATAGCTTGTGATCCTTGATCATCAATTTATTTTGTGAATGGGTTTCCAATTTGGATATGGAAGAACGAAATGGTACGTTTGATGGCATCGTAGCCGCTGAAAAATAATAAAAGGTTTACAAAATTTTTCTCTTTGTACAAGTAAAATTTACAAGTGATGGTGTGAAAATAACTCCCTCTTCATTTAGTAAGATCAAATCCTTGGAATTAGGATTGCAAATATGTCAATTAACACACTATCAAGAAGGTACAAACCTTCGACATCTTCTAAGGCATACAAGCGATGAAATGATTTTTTCCGTCAATCCACATCCTACGACTTTGGCCATGTATAGCACCAGTCTAATGGATATTTAATTTCTATTAGGACTCTTTCTTGAATCAAAGTCAAGTGTCTTTTCAGAGGGATATGGTGCTTGAATGGCCAATGAAATTTCCACGATCAAATTGCTTCTCACTACCTATAAAAAGCTTCTCTACTGGAAACCAACTCTACCAAAAAGCAGAATAACGAAACAAAAATATGGCACCCTCGTTGTTCTTCATGTTTTGTACATGGATTGTCCTTCTTGCGATGATTCATACTCCACTTGCTAAGCCACTATGCCGTCCAGATGAGAGCTCAGCCCTAATGGAATTTAAGCGAAGTTTCAAAATCAACAGAACAACTCTTTTGTGTGTTTACCCAAAGTTTGAATCATGGTCACTAGATGGACATGGAGATTGCTGCTCATGGGATGGTGTTGAGTGTGATGAGGCCACTGGTCATGTGACAAGCCTAGACCTTAGCCACGGCTGTCTCTTTGGTACTTTATCTTCTAACACTAGCCTCTTTCGCCTACTCCACTTGGAATCGCTTAATCTTGCTTGGAATGACTTCAACTCTTCCTCAATCCCATATGGCTTCGGCAATCTTTCTCGGTTACATTACCTTAATCTCTCTAGCTCACACTTATCGGGAAAAGTCCCTTCAGATATTTCACGGCTCTCCAGATTAGTTTCTCTTGATTTGAATCTTGGGTGGGATCTTGAGATGTCTCTTGATCATTATTTGGGGAATATTCCTAAGATGCCCGACATAGACAACTTTATTCAAAACTTAACTATGCTTAAAGAACTTGATCTCTCTTTTATAAACATGTCATCACCATTCCCTCATGTACTTGCAAACTTCTCATCTTTGAAGTCACTTAAGCTTGGATATTGTGAGCTGCATGGAGAATTTCCGATGAGCATCTTTCAATTACCAAACCTGAAAGCCCTTGACATTAGCGAAAATTACGACCTTTCTGGTTTTATTCCCGACTTACATTGGGGTAATCCTCTCAAATCATTGTCTCTTTTTGAAACGAATTTTTCAGGGGAAGTACCTATTTCGATTGGAAACCTTGTTTTCTTGAATGAATTATCAATTGATGATTGTAATTTCTCAGGTTTACTTCCCACTTCAATGGGCAATCTTTCTCAGCTTGCTCATTTAGATTTATCATCTAATAAATTTCATGGTCAAATCCCTGCTTTCTTTGCCAATCTTACCCATCTATCATATCTAGATCTCAGTTACAATAATTTTAGCGGTGGTATTGGGCATTGGTTTGTCAACTTGGCGAAACTCACCAATTTGAACCTTGCAGGTAATAGTTCATCTAATAGCAATGTTCTTTAACAAGAAAAAAAAAATGAAATGTTGAGATTCAATCGATAGCCAAACTCACCGTCCTTGTATTTTTTACATTTGGCAGATTGTCAGTTAAGCGGTCCTATTACATATTCATTCGAGAACTTGACTCAGTTGGTTTCGCTTCAACTTTATTACAACAATTTGCAAGGTGAAATTCCAAACTCAATATGGGAACTCAAGGATCTTGAATATCTTGATCTTTATGGGAATAATTTGAGTGGCACCGTGGATTTACACAAACTCAAGAAATTGAGAATGTTAGATTTGTCCTTCAACAACATATCTTTTGTCAGCAAGGCCGAGATCAATGCCACTCTTCCAAAACTTTCCTATTTAGGTTTAGATTCATGCAACTTACATGAGTTCCCCAAGTTTTTAGCCTACCCAGGCAGATTAGAGGACATAGATCTTTCACACAATAATATCGAAGGGAGTGTTCCTATGTGGATGTGGAATGGTAGCAGAGAATCCTTGCTCTATATGGATCTTTCCAACAATTTTCTGACTGGCTTTGAAAATAATCTGATCAATCTACCACTACCCAATTTGACCAATCTTGACATTAGTTCTAACCGACTCAAAACAAAACTCCCTAGTCCTCCTCCATCAGTATATTACTATAATGTCTCCTACAACTTCCTTATCGGAGAAATTCAATCTATTTGTAGTGGTAGATCCCTCGTCATTCTGGATTTGTCCAACAATAGTTTGAATGGCACAATTCCTTCATGTGTGGGAAATATGGGTTATTTGTCATTTCTAAATCTTAGGAAAAATAAACTTGTAGGCATGATTCCTCGTGCTTACCCAAAAGGCAGTATGTTGGAGATTATAGACCTCTCAGAGAATCAATTACAAGGGCCGATTCCAAGATCTTTGGCGAATTGTACAAAGCTAGAGTATTTGAACCTTGCTCACAATCAAATTCTCGATGGGTTCCCTTTTTGGCTATCAGAGTTGACCGAGTTGAAAGTTGTTATCTTGAAATCCAATAAGTTATGTGGTCCAATTGAAGCATATCGAAGCCAGTTTAACTTCAGCTATATGCATATCATGGACCTTTCATATAATAGTTTCAGTGGCAAACTTCCTTGCAAGTTGTTGCAGAGTTTGCATACAATGGAAGTGATAACTAGGCAAGAACAATTGGAATATATGACAACTCGGGCACTCGATCCTCACAATGGAACTATAAAATATGTGGATTATGTCATGAAATTGATGAATAAAGGTACAGAAAGGGAATACCAGAGGTTCCATTTGCACTTATGCATATTGACTTCTCCAATAACAAATTCGAAGGACACATACCCGATCTCATTGGAGATTTGAAGTCACTTATTTTGCTTAACCTTTCGAGCAACATTCTGACCGGTTCCATCCCACCATCCTTAGCAAATTTGACATTGCTAGAATCTCTAGATCTTTCTCGAAATAAGCTCTCCGGAGAGATCCCTCAAAAGCTAGCCCAGCTTACATTTCTTTCATATTTCAATGTCTCTGATAATCAATTGTCGGGACCAATACCACAAGGGAGTCAATTCAACACATTCTCAATCGATTCATTCGCCATGAATGAGGGGTTATGTGGAAGTCCTTTGCCAAAAAAATGCACAAAGGTTGGGGATAACTTATCATTACCACCATCTCCCCACGAAAAATTTGGCGAAGAGTCCCTATTCAACTCAGAGTGGAAATTTGTGCTAATTGGCGTTGGAGTCGGGTTTTTGATCGGCATTGTGCTAGGAAACTTGATCATTGATGAGAAGAGCATGTGGTTCTTGCACTACTCCAAGAGAATGGCAAAAGGATGGAAAAGATTGGGAAGGCATTGAAAAATAAAGAGTTGTGCATGTAGTCAGATACTTATGTGACACTATCATAAATGTAACTCTTTGTGTGTTTAGTTTGTATTGGAAATACGAAAAGATAGAGCATACAATATTCCTCTTGTCGTACTATCATTTAGTTGAATTTAAAAATCATCTCTTTTTTTCTATTTTAGAATTATATGGCTTGTCTTTTCTCACGCTCTTTACCTTCATATGTTTGAAAGAACTTAATGTTAAAACCTGCATTTTTGCCGGCAAAATTAAGCATATAGTTTTGCAAAAAAGAACTAAGAAATAAATAATGGTAAAAAAGAACAAAAAAAAATAATAATACAGAGGAAAGTCCTTAGGTTCGACCCTATACAGTCCAATACGCCCATCACTGTGCGAGGCCCAATCCGGGCAGCCCAGGTCTGATTGAAGTGAATTGAAGCCCACAGGACTTCAGACAAGCCCGGCCTCTTTCCTTCTTTGCTTCTTCTTCTTTTCTTCTTCTTCTTCTTCTTCTCTCTTTCGTCTCTAAAGCTCAGACGCGCACGTGATGGAGGAGAGGAGCGAAGCAGTTGGAGCAAAGAAATGAGCACACGCGCGAAGCAAAGCAATATACGATGGCCATTTTTCCTCTGGATTTTCTCTCCATCGCCATCAATCCACCGTCCACCACCTCCACTCACTGTTGGCCATCCCAGCCGCTCGAGCTCATTCGCAGCAGAAACGGAGCTCACGCACCAGAGAACAGAGATCGCCAAAAACCACCGAGAATGAATTGATACGAGCTCCTCTCATCTATTTTCTCTCACTTATATGTTTCCTTCATTGATTTCAGGCTGCCGGTGGACACCGTTTGCCATTCCCGAATCGTCTGGCTCTGTTCTAGTCCGTTTTGAGGCGGAGAAATCCAAAGAGTTCGAATCTTCCTTCGAAGCTTCTTCGCTGGGGCCAATCACCCGAGACAAGGCCTATAAGAGCGCAGTTATCTGTTCGATCGCCATTCGTGGCCAGAGGCTGCATCTCCAAGGTATGTACATCATTGCTCTTTTTTAGTAAGCTGAGTTCGAACGTTGTAATTTAAGCTTGAGTGAAAATCAAATACTGATTAGGGATAAAATAGTATTATGCGCATAATTTAGTGTCACTGAAATCGTCTGGATCGGAATTAGTGCTTCGATGATGCTTCTGTTCAAACCGATCACCAATTGTTCGTGAAAATGACTGAGTGAGATCGCATATATATTCGAGAGGCTGTCTTTCCGAAATTGAATGTATATACGTTTATCTCATGCCCAGATTGTGATATGTGCGTGTAATTCGCTAGTATTGCTTCTGGTTCCTTTGATTTTAAGTCATGGCTGAGACTTCTAAATGACTGGGTTGCTTCGTTTTCTGTCTCTGTGTTCCATATGCTCCCCGAGTATTTTAGTTGTGTGTATGTATGGTGGCCAGTGGATGTTTGTATGGATTCACGTGGTGGAGCAAGACATGTTTAGCCCTCTGTATGATGCTCGTAGATGTCATTCTTGGGCGAAATGCTCGCATGATTTTGTTGCTTAAGGTGAAGGATGGACATCAATGGCGAGTGTTTGAGCTCATAGGTTGAACAGCTTGGTCGTGAATAGTAAGGGAAGAAGACCAGATAAAAGCTTGTGTGTTTAGGAAATAATGGAGGGAGAGCCTTGACCAAGAAAAAACGAAAGAGTAAAAGAAAGGAAAGAGGAAGATAGGGAAATCTGCAGAAATGCATGTTCTGGAAACGAAGTAGTAGTAATAATAATAATAATAAATTGCTGGTTTCAATCAGGCAGCTAAGTGTTAGGAATAAATTTAGCCGAATTTCATTTGATTTGTATTCACCTAGGTAAGGAGTCCTCCTTGAATTCTGAAATAAATCGATTTTTTTTTAGATCGTGCTTTGTTTAGATATAAATAAAAATGGATAAAAATAATAAAAATAACCAATTAAAAAATTAATTGTTGTTTTTATTGCGATTACTTTTAGGGGTTAGCTAGGTCATCTTCATTATTGCAAAGCATGTGGCACTTCCGAACTGAAGCTACAAACAAGTTGGGGGAAATATATGGAGTTATATGTTGCTCCGGGTCAAATTAGTCTTCTTTCCATTGTGAAGGATCCGACCACCGGTAAAGCATTTTAGACATTTTTATCTTAGAAGCAAAGACGTTATATAAATCTTCTTTCCATAAAGGGTAATGTCCGCCTCCACAATCTTTTAAGAGAAAACTTTCTTTAGACTTATATGCCCCTCTTTTTATTTAGCAATACTATGTTCATTTTTCAATTTTGTTCTGTAATTGAGGGCACCGAATGCTATGCTGCTTCGCTCTACAAACGCATCCCTTCATACCGTCAACCGCCACTTCTCGGCAGAGGCTGCACCGGTGGGGAGCCCGTCGGCTGCCTCCACCTCCACCTCAGGGACGGCGTCGAAGAGAAAAGGCGGAGACACGCTCGGGAAGAGGCTGCTGAGCCTGGTGTACGCAAAGCGCAGTGCGGGTGGTGACGATTCGCAAGTGGAAAGAGGGAGGAGGCGCGGTGTGCAAGTACGGGCTCAACCGCATCGTCAAAGAGCTTCACAAGCTCAAGCGCTACAAGCACCCATCGAGGTTCTCCTCTCTCTATGTTGAACTTATTTACACACGAGCAATTCTCGTACTTTTGCGTGGTTCGCCGTATGGAAGCTCAAATGCTTTTATATAAGTGAAGAGTTGATTCTTCAGAGAAATGGACACCATTGAAAAGGCAAAGCTATGAAAGGAGAGCTCTATTAGTTCGAAATTATAGGTAGATAGGAGCTAAGCAAGTGACTGATATTGAGTACATTTGTTGACGTGGTGGTTAAATTAATCTAGCATATCTCACATTCATATCTCTAGTTTGCAAACCCATCTTACTCGGGTTTCTAAGGCCCATAATATGTTAATAACAACTTCTAATTAAATCTTGAATGCATAATTAATTGAGGAGACCAAGCAAGGTAATTGTGCAATCAGAATAACTGAACAATAGATTTACTTGATGTAAACCACATATACAATAGACAGCGCAATTGAACTTATCTTAAGCAAACTTTTTATATTAAATTTTTTTTTTAAGCAAACTTTTTATATTAAATTAGTGGGTTAACTTTGTTGTTCTTTTTTTCACTTAACAGAGATGGACATTAGTCATCTTGATCAAAGGAAAAGACACAGGGATATTAGGCATTCCACATACTCACTGGCGTGGATTTGATTCTAGTTGTGGCGATGAACCATTCCTAAATATTTCCTCAGTCAAGAAAGACCTTCAAATTTATACATCTCTTTGACAATCAACAAAGACGCATATATCCCCCAAAACACCCGCTTCAAATAGACTAGATTACTTTTAAAAACGCAGATAAATTCATCACCGGGAGTTGATCAAGTTCTTACACAAAATTCTAGTTTCACGAAATGCCTAGTAGATATAGCCATCAATCCATGAGAGGTTTGGAGCCGCAACATTCATGGTGACTTAATCAGTACCTCCGACAGAATCCGAATCAAGCAATGATATGCCTGCTCAAGGGGTCGACACAAATCTATGAGTTCAATAACAGAGATCTGGCAACGAGTGGAACTTGTGAATGAAATGGAGATGTAAACTTGAGTTGATTGATCAGAGGCAACAGTGTTTTAGATTCATGAGCTATATCTGTGATTTTTTTTTCTAATAAAGAAACTCAGTGGACAATAATAAGTGAGTCACGGCAACTATCACATGCAAGTCGAATATATCTGCGTATTAATGTGTGTATGCTGATGTACTCACAGATAACATGTGCATCTTGTTCATAATGAAGATGAGAGCTGCTCATTTTGTTATTGAGTTACTTATTTTAGCACTAAAAACATTTGCGACAAATTTCTGATATTTTATGAATGCCAGAACACTGACGGAGATTGGAAAAGAGGCAACAGACTCCTTATCTAGAAAGTGCAAATTCTGTCCATGTCAAGGGCCTCATGACTTGGAACAGTGCCTCCTGGAACTGCTCACTGAAGCCCTCTAGTGATCCAGTGTTGTCAATTACTATGTCTGCCTTAGACCTTTTCAAATCCAACAGCATCTGAGCATTTTTTTGTTCCCAGCATCTTCCTTGTTTGTTCGTCTCTTGCCACAAGCCATCAAACCCGAGTTCCTAGATCAACAACAATGGGCTTTGTCCACTTATCCATCTTTGCCTCAAACAATGATGGGATGTCAAGAACATTAACCTTATGTCCTTTCAACCAAAGTTTCAACATTTCTCAGAAGATGCCGAATGATATGTAAGGAGCCAGCAGCCTAAACATAAGTAAGCACAGAAAGCTTCAGGGAATTAGAAGATTAGAAGGTTTCTCAGCTTGAAGTTTAATGCAACTGTCAATGCATCATCCAAACAAACATGAAGAAATCCAAGGTGCATCATTGGCTTCAGAATGAATAACTCAGCTATGACCAAGGCAATGAAGATGCAAAAATTTCAAGCTGATGTCACAAATTACAGACAGCGACTACATCCATGACAGGTTAGAAAGAACTCAAAAAATATAATTTATCTCCTGTTTCATCAGAGTAAGTAATTTCCCTAGTCGAGCAGAATCTTATGCATCTGTACTTATGCATTGTAAATTTGCTGTTGTGTACAGCATGCTTCGATCCCCATTTTGAAGACTTGACGCATTGCAGGATCAGAGAAGACAATTTGGCCGAACTTTGGCTTATCAACTTCTCCATCAGCTTGTAGAATCTCCTCCCCAAACGCAGCAACGACTTTTTTCCATTCACCAGTCCCTTTCTTTAATACGTCCTGCAAGCACAACAAGGAATCCAAGAATTCCAAGAAGGAAAATACAGTCTTCAAGTCCTATCAAGTGGCAACGTACCATCCGCCCTACATGGATCAACCCAATCATTGAAACTTGCTAGAACGAGAATAACTCCCTGCAGTATTTTACGTGTACTCTTAAGCGAAACTATCTGCCCGTTGTAACATGACACAGCTTAAGGTTGCCATACTATACCATCTCATAAAGGGAAATCATGAGTATATAGAAATTGACGGAAGCTTACAGTAGGAGGGACACTAAAAAACAAAATGCAACAAAGCTCCTTAACATGGAAACTGTTCAGCCAAGAACAAAAGCATCATTTACCCAGTCGAACAAGAAAGTGAGATCTTTTGAAGAACAGCACTCTCAAGTTTGTGCAATGTTTCTTTTCGTTGGAGATTCCAACTACTAGAACATCCCCTTGTTTTTCATATTTCTCTTAAAGAAGGAAAGAAATCAATAGTAAACATACTCGGCGAATATAAAATAAACCATCTACCATTTCCTTGCTTTTGTATTTCTAGATAGAATTTGATGTACATACTGTGATAAATTTACAGTCATCTAGTTTAGGAAAACTCTCAGAACATACTTTTCAAAGATCACTGTAACAGAACAGAATAAAGGAACTTTCTTGAGGAATATAAAGTGAATCACAACTAGGCAAAGAAATCAATAGGACCAACAATCATAACTCAAGCAATATCAACAAAAAAAAAAATACACGAGCGACGATGTCGACATCAACAACAGGGACACCACGGGCCTTGAAATGGTTAGAGATTGTACTCTTCTCTAATGCAATTCCACCAGTCGGACCGAAAACCCTCATTCTTCTTGTTTAACTTCAAGTTATCAGATCAAACACTCTGAAAAGTCGGGACACGATCTATCTACTATAGAACAGAAAAAAGAAAAAGGTATATTTGTCATTCTCGTTTCATTAACAAAATCAACGTCTACATGTAAAACTTAAATGGCACAACCTCTACATACAATTAATCTCATAAAAAACGGGTTGGCAAAGATAAACATTGAACATGACTTCTGATAAGAGTCACCGAGATTTATTATTAAAGCGAAATGTAGCATCCATTGTTAATTAACATTCATGATCATAAAGGTCTTGGAGCAACTAGGTGATCATGCAAATGTTTTTGTAGCGGAGTTCATTTTCTTCTAACAGTAATCCTATCCTAGACTAGGAAATCAATTAACAATCAATGTATTGAAGTGCAATGTGGGAATTTAAACACCCGATATATTGAAGTACATTTATCTAACTACAAAAATGTAAACCCAATACAAGTCCGGCAAAGAATAGCAATAGCCATGTTATAAGCCCTAGGACATGATTCCCCATGAATTGAATTCAAATTGAGTTCAATTATATGTTCAAAAGATCAACCTTTTAAGTCTAAGCTAAATCAAAAGTATCCACTAAAAACCCCTAAGTTAAGGGTTATCCTAACTATATTTAAATTAAAGCTACATCTAACTTTGAAATGAAACAAACTGATTAAGGCCTCTTTCTAAACTATTTTCTGATTTTTCTCAATCTTTTCCCTTCTTTTTATTTTTTATTATTATTTCTAATTCGGAAAACCGGGACTCGGCCGGGCTCTTGAACCCAGCCTGACCAAGGACCGAACCCGAATCCTGCTTACCTGGGCCATGGAGCAGATCGGGCTCCTGTGTTGAGCCCTGTCCGCCTGGGGCCCAGTCCCCAAGGCCCTAACGTAAAACTCAAACCCAATTTTTAGTTCCTCCCATCTTACCCAAGGCCCAGCCCATTTTCCTATTTCGGTCAGCACAGTTCGAGGCCCGGCCTCCAACCCTATTTCAGCCAGCCCAGGCCCAAAACACTAAACAAAAAAGCTAGATCGACCCAAGTCACTAGAAGAAAATGGACAGATGCAGTGGCTTCATTGTTCATGAAAATCAAGCTTAACAACTAATGACCGAGCAAATCGCATCAAGAAGTGCCTACGGATTCGAACAGAAGTAGAAGTCATTTCTTAAACACTTCTCAGAAACATTTCGTTGAGCAACTCTTATGCGCTCGACTAAAAGTGATACGGCATTCCGATGAACTGACATTTTGGTGTCAAGTTCATCCTACCTCGATCAGAGGACATCTCAGGTTGACGAAAACACTTCAAACAGATCTAAGATATGCTTTCACAGAAACAAACAAAGCCTCGGTCTTATTTTAGAACAACACTAATTGAGGCCATTATATCAAACAGGTGGTGAGTACGGATGACGGAGGGGGTATTGATCGTTTTAGAATTCGATCTCAGATTTAGACCCGAAGAAATGAACAAGAAACACTCGAAGTCGGCCATATCTACTCACTCAAACCCAGCATGCGTATGAACTTAAAATAAAAAAAAAGATGAGTCTCGGCCAAAAGAACGCGGAGCAACAAGTCTTTACTCCACGCCTTTTATTTTCTCACACTTTACTTTAACCGTCTTTACTTTAATACTATTCGGCTTTAAAGTGCGGATTTCATTATCTTGATTTGATGCGTTGATTACTCCATGCCTTTTAATTCATCTTGATTGTGCAACCATCTATGTGTGTTCACCTAGTAGTAATATCAAGTTAGAATAATTTCCATTGGAAAAGAAATTTGCTTCCAACCAGGAGAAAAAAAATCAATAACATTTTATAACGAGTCAATAACATTTTATGAATTAAATGCATATATATCTCAGGTAAAAAGATTATTCAAATCTTAGAATAACTCTTAATTGACCTATTACATGCTTTCTCTATCTTAAAGGTGAATGGGTTCGATTTGTTCATCGTGTACCAACCATCATTTTACAAAAGAATAGAATTTGGTTAAGATACACAGTGAAAGGAAAATGACAAGATGTCGGTCAAAAAAAAAAAAGCTGGCTGTTTCGTATAAACCAAAGAATAAGAGGAAAAACACAATAGTAAAAAAAAAATTGGATAAAAACGAAACTTTATGGAAAAAAAAATCCCAAGAATCAAGAAAAAAAATCAAAGAGACAAGCTTTTGATGGAGGACTGTTCTTTCACTAGATATTGAACAAAATAAAATGGAACAAATCAAGTTGTATTGTCTAAAATATAAATGCTCCCAGCGGAATACAAAAGTTTTTTTAATAATATCTGGAACAGAGGAACAATTAACAAACTGCGAAGCAGAGTTTGCTCCTCTCCAAGTAGGGCCAAAGCATCTGTGCAACCACTTGCTTCTCTGCATATGTACTCCAATTTCTACTCCGGCAGCTCCACGAGCAAGTTCCTGCATTTAGCCAAAAGAGTTTCCATCAATTTGAACCGGTGGTTGATTTTATCTTCTTTTTCCTTTACCTTTTTGTGATTTGAGGACTAGGAATATCCCAATTCATCAACTTGAAAAATTGGCAGAAGTCTTTTCACGGGTCTTTTAATTTTAGTCTTTTCGTGGAAAAAATATGAGATGTCACCTTTGAGGACCAACTATGGGATTATGATTGCACATGAACCATCAATTAAGGCATGCATGAGAAGACGACTAAATTTATACCTTGTGGATGTGTGACCATTTCTTTCCCTTTTGGAAGAAAGAAAATGATTATTTGCTTATAACTCCATACATTAAATTTTTTATTTAAAAAAAGAAAGCAGGGAGGATTAGGCAATATGTTGAAGTTGTACAACATCTACAACAAGACATACATATATAGTATGTTACTCTTAATTGTCACTTGGCCAATACCTCAATTTTCATGTTGATTGTAGATTCATTTGTAAGAAGCTATGGAAATAACGAACCATCAAGGAGTCAAACGTGCTTGTTATTTACGCTCAAGATATCTAACTTTTTCACTTGTTTATATGAGGTGATATCTCAAGTCAAATTTCGTATGCAAATCAAATTTGCCCCTTTGATCTAATTGGAGGTAGGTTATTTGAGACTATAACTGAAGAATTAATAAAGAACTAATTGGAGTGGTTAATAAGAAGCCCCGGAATTAATTGGAGTGGTTAATAAAGATATCTAACTTTTCACTTGTTTATATAAGGTGATATTTCGAGTTAAATTCCGTATGCAAATTAAATTTGCCTCTTTGATCTAATTGGAGGTAGGTTATTTGAGAATACAACTAAAGAATTGATAAAGAATTGATTGGGGTGGTTAATAAGAAGCCCTAGAATTAATTGGAGTGGTTAATAAAGATATCTAACTTTTTCACTTGTTTATATCAGTGATATCTCGAGTCAAATTTCGTATGCAAATTAAATTTGCGCCTTTGATCTAATTGGAGATAGTTTATTTGAGACTACAACTGAAGAATTAATAAATAATTAATTGGAGTGGTTAATAAGAAGCCCCATAATTAATTGGAGTGGTTAATAAGAAGCCCCATAATTAATTGGAGTCGCTAATAAAGATATCTAACTTTTTTACTTGTTTATATCAGATGATATCTCAAGTCAAATTTCGTATGCAAATTAAATTCGCCCCTTTGATCTAATTGGATGTAGGTTATTTGAGACTACAACTGTAGAATTAATAAAGAATTAATTGGAGTGGCTAATAAGAAGCCCCATAATTCCTATCCTAAAAAATTGCTCCCCATAAAAGCTATGGCATCACAATCTCCTCCGGCTCTATTTGATCTATTATGTGCTGATGGTCAAAGAACGAATAGCCTGCCTAGTAATTGGGTAACAAACCCCCCGCCTGCTATATTTGATCCATTATGTGCTGATGCTCTTGATATTTATGCACCAAACTTGGTTAAGTAAATTACTATCGATCGTATTTTCGACTAAAAAAAAAAAAAAAAAAAATCTCCTTCGGCTCTTCTATCACATACATGCTCTAGTACAAACACAAAAAAAATAATAATAAATAAATAAATAATAAAAGACAACAATATCATGTCACCGTCATTAGTGTACATGCTTTTATACTTGGTTCATTTTTAATTTCGATGGTCCGTCATGCTTTTCTAATCCAATGTGTCATGATGAGAGCTCGGCCTTGATATGATTTAAGAGGAGTCTTTCGAAACCAATCAAGTGAATACTCCTTCCGTTTATCATTAACTAGAATCATGATTGTCGCCGGATGGAAATGGAGATTAATGATCAGGAGAGGGTGTGGAATGTGACAAATTCAACAGTCGCAGCATTGGCCTAGACCTCAATTGCACTTGTCTTCCACCACTAATCTTTTTAATCAGCTTTAATGTGTTCACCTTCTATCAAAGCTTCTATCATTTCCAAGGAATTTATGTTTATTTGCAATATTATCATAATCGTGTATAATGCATCCTTTATTTAGATAAAACAATGACGACATATGAAATTTGAAAAATATTTTTGATCGATGATTATGATCTTTTCTTTTTGTGATTTGAGGGCTACTCCTACTCCTAGGATTGAAGAATGACTCCATTAATTGACTTGAACGATAGGTAAAAGTCTTTTCGGTTGTCTCTCAAGGTTGGTCATTTTCGTGGGAAAAATGTGAGATGCCATTTGAGAGTACTAACTATGTGATATGAACCGTTAATCACGACATGCACGAGAATCGACCTAATTTGTCTCTTGTAGATTCGTGACCATTGTTTTCCCTTTTGAAAAAAAATGCTTATTTGCCTATAACTTTTAATATTACTTCAACAACACAAAAAAGCAGGGAGACTCGAGCAATATGTTAAAAAGTCTATGGCAAGACATACACAAATAGTACGATTGATTATCAATAAGGTATCCCATGTTAATTGTGGATTCATTTAAGGGAGAGAGAGAGAGAGAGCATTGTGCAACCATCTGCTTCTCTGAATATGTGATCAATTTTGCATTCCCACAGCTCTGTGAGAAATTCCAGCAATCAGCCAAAAGAGGTTCCATCTGTAAATATGCCTGTGAGTATTTATAATTGCTTGAATAACAGACATAACATCCATTCCGATATGTGAATGTGCAACCTTATTGGCTACTTCTAGTCTAAGGACATCACATAGCCACATTTCTGCCACGATGTGTTCACCTATACGTCAAAACTTCTATAATTCCTGAGAGATTTATGCGTATTCATAATTCATTGTAATGGTGCATATTTTATTATTATTTATATAAAAAAACGAGGTGACAATATATAAAAATTGAAAATATTTCAAATCAATGATTGATTTTTTTTTTTTTAATTAATGACTCCAATTTGTCAACCTAAAAGGGTGGGGAAAAGTCTTTTCACGCATCTCTCAATTTTGGTCTTTTCATGGAAAACATGAAAGGGTGGGAAAAGTCTTTTCACGCGTCTCTCAATTTTAGTCTTTTCGTGGAAAACATGAAAGATTCCATTTTAAACTCACATGCCTTTGACATAACTATTTTGTGCTCTTTTTCTTTTTGGCAAAGAGAACTATAATGTTCACAATCAGAGGTTGGAAAAGCTCTGTCCAAACGAAGCTTCCCAATCCTCCTAAGTAGAGAAAAGCTCGAAAGAGGAGTCTTTGCCCATTTGAACCGAAAGCACGACTAAGTCGACTACGTGATTTGCAGGACCCTCTTTGGCCAAACCGTTCGACATGAGTCCAACTCTAGATGAAATTACGTGAACAACTCTGTGCCGAGATTTTCAGTTAGATATCTGGAAGAGTACGAACGAGCAACCAAACCCTAAGCAATTCAAGTCCTATAGGCAACATCGCATAAAGTTAGTTATATAATTTACGTCTCCATTTGCATAGTGCAATATAAGCTTCCATGCTGAAATAAATAAATACTAATGATTTTCAAATATGTTATTTCAAGTAAACCAGCACCGTACAGACCAAAATGCTATTATCGTTACACTATAAGAGTGGAGAATGGAAATCGAATATTCTCACATCAAAATTACTTTTTGGTGCGATAATGGCTGAAAGATGTTTGAAAAAGAAAAGAGGAATGATGAATTCCATACACTTAAGACAAAGCTTTTTTTCTTCTCTCTTTTATGACGGAATAATATAATTAAATAAACGAAACAAGTCTACTTATATTGTCTGAAAGATATTGTCTGAAAGATATGTACTCTCAGCGGAGTCATTATACGAAAGGTCTTTAATAACATCCGGAACGGAGAAATAAATAGCAAATTGCAGACGTTGTTCCTTTCCAAGCAGGCTAAGGCATCCGTGTAACCACATGCTTTTTCTAAATACGTGCTCAATTTTGTATCTCCGCAACTCTGCAAGCAATTTCTTGCATTCAGCCAAAAGGAGTTTCGTCAGTAAATTATGCCTATGAGTGCAAGTAATTGCTTGAATAACAGACGTGGCATCCATTTCAATGTGTAAGTGGACAACATTATAGGCTAATTCTAATGTGAGGCCGTGTCTTAGGGCCATATTTCTGCCTTCGATGTGTTTATTGTCCATTGGAGCTTTTATAGTTCCTACGAGAGATTTATGCTTGTTCTTAATTCATCTAATCATGTCAAATTTGTCATTAGTTTTAATATAAAACGAGGTGGGCGGTATATGTAATCTGAAAACATTTTCAATCGATGATTACGATCTTTTCTTTTATGATTGGAGGATTATGAATATTTTTAAAAATTGTAGAGTGATTTCAGTTCTCAATCTAAAAGATGGGTAAAAATCTTGAAAAATAATGTAATTTCCTATTGCTAGGAAAAGAATATTTGCCCAATACCCGGTTAAGTGCATTAACTATAAAGAGTCACGCTTAGATTATAATCAAATTGGTTCTTATGCATTTTCCATGTAGTCAAAGTTGAAGTGGCGACGTTAGATTCTCAACTAGTGGAAGACTTGGAAGATTTTCAAGTCTTCTTTTTGTCCCAACCGCCACGCCACATGGGGCCATTTTTGGGTCAAACCATCAAATTGGTTCGTATGCATTTTCCATGTAGTCAAAGTTGAAGTGGCGACGTTAGATTCTCAACCAGTGGAAGACTTGGAAGATTTTCAAGTCTTCTTTTTGTCCCAATCGCCACGCCACGTGGGGCCATTTTTGGGTCAAACCATCAAATTGGTTCTTATGCATTTTCCATGTAGTCAAAGTTGAAGTGGCGACATTAGATTCTCAACTAGTGGAAGACTTGGAAGATTTTCAAGTCTTCTTTTTGTCCCAATCGCCATGCCACGTGGGGCCATTTTTGGGTCAAACCATTTAACATGAGTTCAACTCCAGACGAAATCATGTCAAAAAAAAAAAAAAAGAAACTCCAGACGAAATGATATGACCAAAAAAAAAAATCCAGACGAAATTACGAGAACAACCCCATGCTGAGATTTACAGTTAGATTTACCAAAAAGTGCAAACAAGAAACCAAACAAGTGCTGGTACAGGCCTAAGCAGTCCAACTCTTGCTCAAATTTTTAGTTAGATTTATCTTCAAGTTGCTATTTCAAGTGACCCTGCCATCACCCGTGCTAAAATGCTAGTGTCATTACAAAATGGGAGTGAAGAACGGGAATGGAGTTTTCTCACATTAATACTAATTTTTTATGTGATAATGGACAACAAATGTTTAGAAAGGTATAAAAGAATGATGAATACACTTTTTTAACTGAAGTTACAGTGTCCCCCCTCCCTTTTTTTTGGGTAAATAACAGAACTACATTAAATAAAACTAGTCAAGTTTCATCGTCTGGTGTATATGTACTCCCAGCGGAGTCTACATACAAAAAGGTCTTTAATAGCATCTTGCACAAAGAAATAAAAAAACAAACTGCAGATGTTCTTTCTTTTCAAGAAGGGCCAAGGAATCCGCGCAACCATCTTCTTCTTTCAAATGGGTTAAATTTTGTACTTGTACAGCTCTGTAACCAGGTTCCTGCAGTCAGCCAAAATGGGTTTTATCAATAAATTATGCTTCTGGGTGCTTATAATTGCTTGAATAACGAACATGGCATCCATTTCGACGTGTAAACGGGTGACAATATTGGCTAATTCTAATCTGAGGTCGTCTCTTAGCGCCATGTTTCTTTTGCGATGTGCTCACCATTCGTTAGAGCTTCTATAGTTACTGAGCGATTTATACTCTCTCATAATTTTTCATAATCATGGATATTTTGTCGTTATAAACTTGGATATGTTATATAAAATCGGAAATTACTTTCAATCAATAATTATGATTTTTTTAATTTTGTGATTCCAAGACTACGTGTACCATTGGAACCTTCTTATTCGTCAATTTACATGACAGGCAAAAGTCTTCTCGTGAGTCTCTCAATTTTGGTTCTTATGTGGAAAAACATATGCAATGTCATTTAGGATGACCAAGTATGCAATTATGACTGCACATGAACCATCAATCACGACATGCATGAAAGCACCATCTAATTTGTACCTTGTCCATGTATGACCATATTTTCCCTTTTGAAAAAAAAAATGCCTACTTTTCTATAACTCTTAACATTACGTTAAAAAAAAGGCAGGGACACTTAAGCAATATGTTGAAATTGCACAAAGTCTACGGCAAGACATACCTACATAATACATTCCATATTTCATTATCACTTTGTCAGTACCTCAGTTTTTCCTGTTAATAAGATATGCAATTATAAGAACCTATGGAAACAGTGACCCATCAAGGGCTAGATTAATAGAATGTACTTGTTATTTACACTGAAATGTTTAAATCTATTATTTGTTTGTATCAGGCGATATCTTGGGTCAGATTTTGGATCAAAATTAAATTTGCCCCTTTGATCTGATTGGAGGTGGATTATTGACACTGAAATTGCAAAGTTAATAAAGAATTGCTTTCTTAGACATGATTTTAGAAGCTGTGCAAAGGAAAAAAAAAATCAGATTTGGCAGCCATGAATGACGACCCTATTTACGTGAAGATCACAAATCATTTAAGGAAAAACCGTGAGCCCAAAAAGACTTTGGTATTTTTCCTTTAGTGACCCCTTTGGATCTTCTCACAAAAATTTGTGGGTGCCTATGAAGAAACCCCAGAATTCCTATCCACAAAATTGCTATCTATAAAAGCTATGTCATCACAATCTCCCTCGACTCTTCTATGACATTTGTGCTCTAATAACTAACACGAAAATTAACTAAAAAAAAAAAAAAAAAAAAGACAATATCATGTCACCGTCCTTATTGTAAATGCTTTATACTTGGATCATTTTTATCTCGGTGTTTCCTAGATGCTTTGCTAATCCAATGTGTTGCATTGAGGAGAGCTTGGTAAAGATATGAGGAATCTCATAATCAACTGAGCATACTCTTGTTGTGTTTATCCTAACCTTTAACCATGGTCATTACTAGTCACTAGGTGGAAATGGAGATCAGTGCTCGTGGGAGGATGTGGAGTGCGATGAATTCAGCAGTCACGTTGTTGGCCTAAATCTCTATAGCAGTTGTTTCTCTTCTCTAGCGCACCACTATTTTTTTTAAATCTACTTTGTCGTGTTAACCTTCTGTCGAAAATTCTTTTGTCGGAACTTCTATAGTTCCCAAGGGATTTATGCTTGTTTATAATTTACCGTAATCACGTATAATATATGATAATTTTTGTATAACACGAGATAATGATATATAAAATTTGGAAATATTTTCAATGGATGATCGCGATCTTTTGTTTTTAATGATTCAAGGAGTAGGACTAGGAATGGAGAATCACTCCTGTTCGTCGCACGTGAAAGACGGGCAAAAGAGTTTTTGCTGGCCTCTCAAAGTTATGATATTTTTGTGGAAAAAAAAATGTGATTCCATATAAGAGGACCGACTATGCAGTTATGATAGCACATGACCGATTAATCATGGCATGCATGAGAATGAGACCTAATTTATCTCTTGTGGAAATATGTTGAAATTGCAAAACATCTATGGCAAGACATACACAAATAGTATGGTCGATCTTAATCATCACTTTACTAAAAAGGTTTACATATTGATTGTCGATCCGGTTATAAGAAGTTATGAAAGCATTGACCCATTAGAGAGTCAAGTGAGTAGATCAATTGAAGGCGCCTATTATATATCCAAATTATTTGGATTTTTCAGTTGTTTTTATTAGGTGACATCTTGTTCCGATTTTGTGTACATAATAAATTTGCTTCTTTGATCTGATTGGAGATAGGTCATTGACAGTGAAATTGAAGAATTCATATATAAGTACTGTTGACACCTAAATTTTGCCTAATCATTTAGTAATTAGTTGCATAAAAAATAAAAATAAAAATAAAAAGAAAAGAAAAAAGTAAAATTGCATTTCATGAAGTCGCATTTTTGCATCGGTACTAAAAGGCGCAACAAGACACGCGGCCGTGGTCGATAATATTCACAAAAGGATGGTCTCTCTCTCATTTGTCTGAACGCGCAAAAGAGCGAAAGTCAAAAAAAGAGGAAGGAAGTTCTTGCACGTCCGTTGTCTCTCCCTCATTAATGCATGCGCATGCACGCACAAATTCGGTGGACGTGCGAATTCGAGAGGAACCCTCAGAGAAGCAAAATGAGCCCATTGATATATTATATAATATGCTCTCTCTCAAGTGTGGGTTGTCAGGAGAAGCAACGAAAAATTTGTTCAAGAAAGAAGCAAGTAACAAGCAAAGAAAAGTCAATAAGTGTGGCCAAATTAATGAGTGTCAGATCGGTGGCCACCATATTTGAAAAAGAAAGAACCGAACTTGAACAAGCAAAGAAAAATTGCGGCTACCTCCTGTTCACCTGTTCACACTAAAGTCGGTTGTTGCCTATAAATAAGCAAGGATCCTCGGCTTAAAAGGGGGGAAGCTGAGGGAGATTTCATGGCGAGAGGCTTCTCCTTCGATTAAAAAAGGGAGAGGTTTGTGAGAAATATTAAAAAAAGAAGAGCCCGTGAGGAGAGACACAAATTGAGAGAAAGGAGGAGATTAAAAAAAGAGAGGAATAGTGAGTCTGTCAGAGAAAAACAAAAAAGAAAGGGACGTGAGAGGAGACAGGAGGAGAGAGAAAGGGTTAAAAAAAAGGGGGAAGAAGAACACTGTTCTTCTTCCCCGGAAGGCCCGATTGCCGTCTGCCCGGGCTCCCTGCCCGCCGGACGCCACCGCCTCGCCACACCGCGGCTGCCGCCGCAGCAACGACGCTCCTGCTGCTCTGCCACCGTCGCTTGCCCGCCGAGCCGAGCCGCCTGCCGTCCCCAGCACCGAGCGTCCCCTGCCTCTGCTCTGCTGCACTTCTGCGAGTAGCCTGCGACGCCAGCAGCCTAAACCGGTCGCCGTGCCGCCTCCCGCACCGCTGCTCCGCGCCCCCGAAGCCACGTCGCCGCCTCTGTCGGACTGTGACCGCACCGCAGCTTTGCCTGACGCCGCGAGCACCCGCCTCCGAGCGCCGTCTCCGCGTTCGCGCCTCCCGCCGCCTGAAGCTTCGAGCGACGCCTGCAGTTCCGGCCGACGCCTCAGCATATCCGAGCCGGTTGCCGAACCACCAGCCCCGTCGCGTCTCGCCAGCTTCCTCCTGAGTGCTCGCCGCTGTCTCTGCTCTGTCTGTAATCAGCCCGTCGTCGCGCCACCACCACTCCATCGCTACCGCGTCTTCGCCTACACATCCGCTCGAGAGTCCAACACCCATTGCTCCTGACCAGCCCGACGCCGTGAATACCAGCCACGACGCCAGCAGCCCGCGCCTGCACCTCCGCCCGTCTCTGCGCCAGATCCGGACGCCCCCAGCTCGCCAGCCTCCGCTTGGTCTGCCCAGAAGCTGCAACCGCATGAGCCGACGCCTGCAGCGCACCATCCGCGAATTGCTGCTGCCGCCGGTCCACCCACCGCCGGTCTTCGCCGGAGTTCCGAACGCCGGTGACCCACTCTGACCGGCTGCCCTTTGGAGACCCACGGTTACACGTGGGGAAAAAAAAAAGAAAAACGAAAAAAAAGAGAAAAGCAAAAAGAAAGAAAAAAACAATTTAGGTAGTTCTTTTTCTTTTATTTACTTATCTTTCTTTTTTTGTTACTTTTACTTTATCTGTTCTTTTAGTATAATTACTCCTTAGTGTAAAATTGAAATTGCATGTTATGAAATTGTCTTGAAACTAGTGATTGTCAGTCCGATTTTCGCGCCCGAAATCCGACTCGCAATTACTTAAAAAATTGCCAATCCAATCTCCCGCCCGCGATCCGATTCGTGATTTATGTGAAATTGGCCAACCCGATCTCACGTGTGAGATACGGTTCGTCAATTTAGGGTATTAATATTGCTTGATTTGCTGTGGTGTTATTTAAATTAATTTTCTTAAAAAAATCAAAATCAAAAAATGTAGTTTTAGGGTTTGCATGCTCCGGATAGAAATTTCATTCTTTTAAAAATAATAAAAAGGTCAAAAAAAAAAAAAAAAAAGAATCAAGTGATTTAGGTTGTTAGTTTTTAAAAAAAAAAAAAACTTGAAATTACCTGCTTAATTATTAGGAATTGTTAATTTTGAAATAAAAAAGGCGAGGAAATAAAAGATAGGATTAGGTTTGTTTTTTTTATTGTCTTGCATATTTAGAATAGGGATTTTATTTTAAATCATGAAAAAGGAATACAAAAATTCATTTAGGACGTTAGTTTTATTATTATTTGATTTGCATGTTAAATTTTAATTTCGCAATTAATAAAAAAAAAAAAAAAAATAAAATAAAATAATAGAACAAAAAAGCCATCATGCATAATTCATGTAGAATTAAGGCATTCTTTGCATGTCATTACATTTTAGAGTAAGATTGCATGTAATTTAATTCTAGATAATAGTTTTTAATTTATTATAAGTTTAAATAAATAAAAAATCAAAATCTTGCATGAGCATATAGGACATGTAGGTTTAATAAATTAGACACGTAGGTTTAGTTTTTTTTTTTTTTTTTTTGGATTATATTTTTAGAATTGCATTTTTAGATATCTTTTAAAATAGGTTAGGGTCAATCTTAAACAACCTTTTTATAGAGTCTTAGATAAAATTGGCATATTTTTATATTCTCATAAAAAATAACAAAAAAAAATAAAAATAGTTTTCTAAGACACAATAGGGTTTAAGTCAAAATTAATCCAAAAAAATGAATTAGAAAATTATTTTTTTAGATAGCTTAATTAGGGTTTTTATTAATTTTGTATTTCAATAAAAAAAATACAAAAATACTAGGTGCATATTAACTAGTTTACATAATAGGATTATTTAATTAGAATATGTTCATTAGTAAATTAGGTCATAAGGTGCATGTTAACTAGATTGCATATTAGGCCCATATAATTTGAATTTGCATGTTAGTAAAATCAGGTCATTTAGCTAAAAATGCATTTTTCTAACTCTTAAGAAAACCCAAAAAAAAAAAATGTTTGCTTTGTGTGATGCAATTTATTTATTTTCTTATTTGAATATTCAATAATGGTTGAGCACCCGTGTGATCACCTTTTGACATACTAGAAGTCTAGGTTAAAATCAATCCAAGCTGCTTGCCAAACATTTTTTCAAAAAAAATAAAAAGAAAGGTACCGAAAGGGCATTAGAGAAATCTACAGTGTAACAAGAATTAACCCATGTAGTCTGGGTTCGTAGGAAAGTAAAGTAAACCTCCCGTTGCTTTACTTGGGTTTCTAATCGACCCACCAAAAATAGATTAGTGGCGACTCTAAGTGAAAATCATTTGCATGTTAAGAACTCAAACCTAAGTCGCGAATTGGTATGGGCTTGGGAGGCGAGTTAAGTTTAAAGAGGCTAACAATCCATTGACCAACCCAGGTGGTCCCTACCCGCTTCGGGAGGAGGTCGCGACAAAGTACTTTTTTTTGGCCTTAGAAGTTATGACAAAAAAAAAAAAAACATCTAGATTTTGGAATTTTATCCAGACATTTATCGTCTTCCCCCTCAATTAATTTCTCCGCACCAGATTAGATTGAAAAAGACTGGTAGAAATTATGCTAGCAGCTCGAGGCCGACAAGGTGATCGTTAAATTTTGTCACACTCTACACCCTTCCATGAGCAGCGATCTCCATTTCCACCTAGTGAGGACCATGATTCAAGCCAAGGATAACTGCAAGGAGAATCTGCTCCACTTATTCCGAGACTCATCTTGAATCGTATCAAGGTCGAGCTCCCATCGGAATTACACGTTGAATTAGCAAAGCGTGTACAAAACACAGCGATCAAAATGGCCCAACTGGAAAGCATGTGCACTAATGACAGTGACATGATATTGTCCTTCATTTGTTTTCTTTTTAAAAATTGTGTGTTTTTTAATGGAGCACCTATGACGTAGAAGAGCAGATAGTAATGCCCCTAGCTTTCATGGTTATCAATTTTTGCGGGTCGGAATTCTTGCGCTCTGCCAATAGTCTAGCAAAAGCATGGAAAAGATCAGGAAGCCACAGATTTACGGGACACTGATTATTATGTAATGCCAGGTGTCTAGTTTGAATTGAAAGTGGTTATAAATGAATGAAGATTTTTCTCTATGTTTACTTCATGTCAACTCTTGTTTTCCATTGGCTATCATGGAGGCGCTGTCTTCTTCTTCCATATTCTATGTTTCTAAGTGTTTTTTCTCTCCTAGAAAATCATGTCATATCATTGTATAAATTAACATATATAGCGGCATGTACAAGTACTGGTGCTTTTGTCCAAAATAAAAATAAAAAAGTACTGGTGCTTGTTGTGATTATCTGCCAAGTGGCACTCCCTTTGACGTCTTGGCTGTCATAGAGAACCTAATTTAGGAGATGTCCTCGTTTCAAAAATCTAGTTTCTGAAAGCTAGTAGAGACCGAGAAGATAAATGTAGTAATATTAATGCGGAAATTGATTGGACCTTGCTATTAAATCAATAACAAATTGCAAAAGAAATAAATGAGGAGTAATGAAGAATGCTAAAAAATTTACATGATTCAGTCCAAGTATCGATCGTAGTTAATAAAAAGAGTCAGCGGCAAATAATCCACTAATTTAATAGTTAAACATATCAATAACAAGGAAATAGCTTGTGATCCTTGATCATCAATTTTTTTTGTGAATGGGTTTCCAATTTGGATATGGAAGAACAAAATGGTACATTTGATGGCACCGTAGCCGCTGAAAAATAATAAAAAAAGGTTTACAAAATTTTTCTCTTTGAATAAGTAAAATTTACAAGTGATGGTGTGAAAATAACTCCCTCTTCATTTAGTAAGATCAAATCCTTGGAATTAGGATTGCAAATATGTCTATTAACACACCATCAAGAAGGTACAAACCTTCGACATCTTCTAAAGCATACAAGCGATGAAATGATTTTTTCCGTCAATCCACATCCTACGACTTTGGCCATGTATAGCACCAGTCCAATGGATATTTAATTGATATTGCGACTCTTTCTTCAATCAAAGTCAAGTGTCTTTTCAGATGGGTATGGTGCTTGAATGGCCAATGAAATTTCCACGATCAAATTGCTTCACACTACCTATAAAAAGCTTCTCTACTAGAAACCAACTCTACCAAAAAGCAGAATAACGAAACAAAAATATGGCACCCTCGTTGTTCTTCATGTTTTGTACATGGATTGTCCTTCTCGTGATGATTCATACTCCACTTGCTAAGCCACTATGCCGTCCAGATGAGAGCTCAGCCCTAATGGACTTTAAGCGAAGTTTCAAAATCAACAGAACAGCTCTTTTGTGTGTTTACCCAAAGTTTGAATCATGGTCACTAGATGGACATGGAGATTGCTGCTCATGGGATGGTGTTGAGTGTGATGAGGCCATTGGTCATGTGACAGGCCTAGACCTTAGCCACGGCTGTCTCTTTGGTACTTTATCTTCTAACACTAGTCTCTTTCGCCTACTCCACTTGGAATCGCTTAACCTTGCTTGGAATGACTTCAACTCTTCCTCAATCCCATATGGCTTCGGCAATCTTTCTCAATTACATTACCTTAATCTCTCTAGCTCATACTTATCGGGAAAAGTCCCTTCAGATATTTCACGGCTCTCCAGATTAGTTTCTCTTGATTTGAATTCAAGGTGGGATCTTGAGGTGTCTCTTGGTCTTTATTGGGAGAATATTCTTAAAATGCCCAACATAGACAAATTTATTCAAAACTTAACTATGCTTAAAGAACTTGATCTCTCTTTTATAAACATGTCATCACCATTCCCTCATGTACTTGCAAACTTCTCGTCTTTGAAGTCACTTAAGCTTGGACATTGTCAGCTGCATGGAGAATTTCCGATGAGCATCTTTCAATTACCAAACCTGAAAGCCCTTGACATTAGCCAAAATTACGACCTTTCTAGTTTTATTCCCGACTTACATTAGGGTAATCGTCTCAAATCATTGTCTCTTTGGGGAGCGAATTTTTCTGGGGAAATACCTATTTCGATCGGAAACCTTGTTTTCTTGAATGAATTATCAATTTGGGGTTGTAATTTCTCAGGTTCACTTCCCACTTCAATGGGCAATTTTTCTCAGCTTGCTCATTTAGATTGATCATCTAATAAATTTCATGGTCAAATCCCTGCTTTCTTTGCCAATCTTACCCATCTATCATATCTAGATCTTAGTTACAATAATTTTAGCGGTGGTATTGGGCATTGGTTTGTCAACTTGGCAAAACTCACCGATTTGAACCTTGCAGGTAATAGTTCATCTAATAGCAATGTTCTTTAACAAGAAAAAAACAATGAAATGTTGAGATTCAATCGATAGCCAAACTCACCGTCCTTGTATTTTTACATTTGCGATTGTCAATTAAGCGGTCCTATTACATATTCATTCGAGAACTTGACTCGATTGGTTTGGCTTCGACTTTATGACAACAATTTGCAAGGTTTAATTCCAAACTCATTATGGGAACTCAAGGATCTTGAACATCTTGATCTTTATGGGAATAAATTGAGTGGCACCATGGATTTACACAAACTCAAGAAATTGAGAATGTTAGATTTGTCCTTCAACAACATATCTTTTTGTCGGCAAGGCCGAGATCAATGCCACTCTTCCAAATCTTTCCGATTTATCTTTAGGTTCATGCAACTTACATGAGTTCCCCAAGTTTTTAGCCTACCTAGGCAGATTAGAGGTGATAGATCTTTCACACAATAATATCGAAGGGAGTGTTCCTATGTGGATGTGGAATGGTAGCAGAGAATCCTTGCTCTCTATGTATCTTTTCGACAATTTTCTGACTGGCTTTGAAAATAATCAGATCAATCTACCACTACCCAAGTTGACCAGTCTTGACGTTAGTTCTAATCGGCTCAAAACAGAACTCCCTAGTCCTCCTCCATCAGTGAATTACTATAATATCTCCTACAACTTCCTCATCGGAGAAATTCAATCTATTTGTAATGGCAAATTCCTTGTCCTTCTGGATTTGTCCAACAATAGTTTGAATGGCACAATTCCTTCATGTGTGGGAAATATGGATTATTTGTCATTTCTAAATCTTAGGAAAAATGAACTTGTGGGCATGATTCCTCGTGCTTACCCAAAAGGCTGTATGTTGGAGATTATAGACCTCTCAGAGAATCGATTACAAGGGCCGATTCCAGGATCTTTGGCGAATTGTACAAAGCTATGGTATTTGAACCTTGCTCACAATCAACTTCTCGATGGGTTCCCTTTTTGGCTATCAAAGTTGACTGAGTTGAAAGTTGTTATCTTGAAATCCAATAAGTTCTATGGTCCAATTGAAGCATATCAAAGCCAGTTTAACTTCAGCTATATGCATATCATGGACCTTTCATATAATAGTTTCAGTGGTAAACTTCCTTGCAAGTTGTTGCAGAGTTTGCATACAATGGAAGTGATAACTAGGCAAGAACAGTTGGAATATATGATAACTCGGGCATCATTTCCATTTGACAATTCATTTACGGAAATTGTGGTTTATGACATGAAATTGATGAATAAAGGTACAGAAAGGGAATACTCGAAGATTCCATTTGCACTTATGCAAATTGACTTCTCCAATAACAAATTCGAAGGACACATACCGAATCTCATTGGAGATTTGAAGTCACTTATTTTGCTTAACCTTTCAAGCAATGTTCTGACCGATTCCATCCTGCCATCCTTAGCAAATTTATGGAGATTATCTTCATTTGTACCTTTATGATTTCTTTACTAGTAAATCATGAGAAATTCTTACTAACGAAATCTGGGATTTGGTTAAGTTGCTTGACGGTACAAAGACCATTGGTTGTAAATGGGTCTTGAAAACTAAGAAGGATTCATTGGGCAACATTGAAAGATATAAAGCTAGATTTATTGCTAAAGGATTCACTCATAAGAAAGGAATCGATTATATGGAAACATTTTCTCTGTTTCTAAGAAAAATTCTCTTCGTATTGTTTTGGCATTGGTTGTCTATTTTGATATGGAATTACATCAAATGGACGTGAAAATGACGGTTCTTTAATGAGAAACTAGAGGAGGAGGTTTACATGAAACAAGCTAAAAGATTCTCCTCTAGTAAAGGTGAGCATTTGGTGTGCAAGCTTAAGAATTCTATATATGACTTGAAACAAGCATCCTGGCAATGATACTTAAGATTTCATGAGGTCATCTCTTCATTCAGTTTTGTAGAGAATGTCATGGATGTATATATCATAAGGTTAGTGAGAGCAAAAATTATTTCCTTGTGTTATATGTGGATGATATTCTACTTGAAACCAATGATAGGGGGCTGCTACATGAGGTGAAATAATTTATTTCTAAGAGTTTTGACATGAAGGATATGGGTGAATCATCTTATGTCACTAGCATTAAGATCTATAAAGATAGACCTCGAGAAATTCTAGGACTATCTCAAGAAATTTATATCAATAAGGTTCTAGAGAGACTTTGGATGAAAGATTGTTCACCAAGTATAGCACCCTTGTGAAGGGTGGCATGTTTAATTTGAACCAGTGCTCGAAAAATGATCTAGAAAGGGAACAAATGAATAACATTCCAAATGTTTCTGCTGTTGAAAGCTTGATGTATGCTCAGGTTTGTACTCAACCTGACATTGCCTTTACTATGAGAATGTTGGGAAGATATCAGAATAATTCAAGTATGGACCACTGGAGAGCTGTAAAGAAAGTGATGAGATACCTTCAAGGTACCAAAAGCTACATTCTTATGTATAGGCGGATTGACAACCTAGAAGTAATCGTTTATTTTGACATGGACTTTGCGAGTTGTGTTGATTCTTAAAAATCAACATCTAGATATATTTTTATGTTAGCTGGTAGAGTTGTATCATGGAGGAGTGCAAAGTAGACTTTGACTGCTACTTCCATTATGGAGGCTGAGTTCGTTTATTATTTTGAGGTTACCTCACATGGTGTATGGTTGAAGAGTTTCATTTTTAGGCTTAGAATTGTTTGTTTTATTTCTAAGCCATTAAGAATATATTGTGACAATTCAGCTACAGTTTTTATGGCTAAAAATGCCAAAAGTGGCAGTCGGAGTAAGCATATTGATATCAAGTATTTAGCCTTAAGGAAACGTATTAAGGAGAATAAAATGATCATATAACATATTAATACTAAATTGATGATAGCCGATCCTTTAACTAAAGGCATGCCACCAATGAAGTATGTGGATCATGTAACTAGTATGAGAATAAGTCCCATCATGTGATTTGTTGTCATATGGATGATTTTTGTTGTATGAAACTCTTATTCTATTGTAATGTTGATTCTCAATTTTTGATATACACATTTTGTTGTTTATGAGAATAACATTTATCATTGGTTTTGGAATAAATATAGGGTTTATTCATTAAGATGCATTGTCACATATAGGCCGGCATTAAAGAAATAAGATGCATTGTGATATGTGGAAAATATTACTCGTTCTTAGAGAACATGTCACCATGATTCATGCATTTTGTTTATTTTCTTTAAGCATAAAGTTTTAGTGGATTTGGTCGGATAATCCGTATGATGAAAATATTGGAATCAAGTGGGAGAATGTTATATATATACTATGATCCCATATTTTCGGACTCACATTCTCTCTTTAAAGTTGCAATTATTCCACATGCAGTTTATCCACACTTCGTATCTTTTTGTGACAACCGCTCATTTGATAATCGCTTTGATGGGAGACGGTATATAAAATGAATGATTGTTCATTTCTAAAGGGTAATCACAAGATCTAATGCAAATCCTCTAATTTAGAATACACCATCAATACACGAGGGGATTGAGTTAGTAGAGTATACCCATAATTTTGCTGAATTTCCGTGAATTTCCTACAAACAATTGCTAGAGCTTTATTTACTTTTGATCCTATTTTTTCCGTATATAATTTTTTCCTCTAATAGAGAAACCATACTGCTAAAGTGATGATTAAGATTGATCATATTATTTGTGTTTGTCTTGCCATAGATAATTTGCAATTTCAATATATTGCCTAAGTCTGCATGTTTTTTCCCCCTAAAGTAATGTCAAAAGTTATAAGCAAATATAGGCATAAATTTTCAAAAGAGAAAAAAATGGTCACACATCCACAAGGGACAAATGAGGTCAGGTTTTTATGCATGTCGTGAATAATCATCCATGCTATGTCAAAATTGCGTAGTCGATACTCTTCAATAGCTTCTCATGTTTTTTTTCTAAGAAAAGTCCAAACTTGAGAGGCCAGCCAACGGTCCTTTGCTCCCACTTCACGTTGGCGTGAAAAGAGTCGTTCTCCATTCCTAGCCCTTGAATCACAAGAAAAAAATATTGTAATCATCAATTAAAAATATTTTCAAATTTTATATAATATTACGATAGATTAGCTTCTCATTTTTCGTATATTTATTCCACAGTCTTAAATACTTTCCAAAGTCATTTCAAGTTAGCTTCCCCGGCATTCTATATATACCTCTTACACTAGAGAAACGATAAACGGAAGAAAAATCTAAAGCTCTCGATCATGGACGCAAGAGCATATTTTTCCTCCTCCTGCCTTTCGTGGTCCTCCTCGCAAGTAAGCACATTGTCATCATAATCTATCTATTTTCAACTATTACAAATTTCTACATTAACATTACCTTCTTCCGAAACTAGAAAATAAGATCCTAAGTTTAATTTTTTGTTTTTTGGGATTCAGAAGTTAAAGTCCTGTGCTCAAATTTCCATCTTTGTTACGGAGATTCCCGCGCTGATAAACCCCAGGAGGAAAAATAATTAATCCGCGTACATCAATTTTATGGCTTGCATGCATGCTTGCAGGAGGAGCCGGCGCAGCCACACTCACCTTCACCAACAACTGCCCCTACACAGTCTGGCCCGGGACACTCACCGGCGGGGGCGGCGGGCAGCTATCCTCAACTGGGTTCGAGCTTGCCACGGGTGCAACCTTCTCGATCAATGACGTCCCGGACACGTGGTCCAGCGGCCGGGTGTGGGGCCGAACAGGCTGCACCACTGATGCCTCCGGCAAATTCGTATGCGCCACCGCTGACTGTGGGTCTGGCCAGGTGAGCTGCAATGGTGCAGGGGCGATCCCGCCGGCCTCCTTGGCGGAGTTCACTCTCAAGGCACCGGGCTCTGGCGAGAACGACATCTACGACATCAGCCTCGTGGACGGCTTCAACCTGCCCCTCTCTGCAACCCCACAGGGTAGCGGCAGTGGGTGCAGCACGACCAGCTGCGCAGGCAACATCAACTCCGTGTGCCCGTCAGAGCTGGCGGTGAAGGGGTCGGACGGGAGCATCGTGGCGTGCAAGAGCGCGTGCCTGGCGTTAAACCAGCCGCAGTACTGCTGCACTGGGGCGTATGGGAAGCCAGAGACGTGCCCGCCGACGAACTACTCGAAGATTTTCAAGGACCAGTGCCCTCAAGCTTACAGCTACGCTTACGACGACAAGAGCAGCACTTTTAGTTGCGCGGGTGGGGCTAGTTACCTCATTACATTCTGTCCGTGACATACTCCCTCTTCTTACGAACTTGAATGGACCATTTTCCCAGACAAGGTGAAAATATGAGGTCCACAGGTTGTCTCGGTTGGCCTAAAAACTATTTGTATCCTCGTCTCTGGATTGAGCGATCATGCAAGTAGTTTCATTTTCCACTAGGAAAATTAAATGTAAACTGCCGAGAGAATAATGGATTATACAAAATATGCAATGTATTCAACAGTATATTTAAATATTAAATCACGTTTTCATCTAAGAGCATAAACTTTTATAGCAGTTAGCAGTAATTTCGCCAAATCTCATATAGTATCAAAACTAGAACTCCTGAGTTCAAAATTTTTTAGGCCTTATTTGTTTTCCCAATTAAATATGTCCACTGCTTAGTTCTAGGTAAATAAATATCAGATTAAATGTGAGAGAGAGTGATAGAATATTCAAATATTAAACCAGGCTCTCATCTAAAAGTTTAAGCTCTTTAGACAGTTGGCATTAATTTTACCTCTGTAATCCTATATTAAATGATTTACACGTGCCTAAAGCATAATCTTTCACTTAACTTTCATGCTTGCTTTTCTATTTGAATTGATTAGTAAGTGATTGATACAAGGACAAAGCATAAATCAAAAGCGAATCCAATTGTGTCTTTGGAATTACCATCATTCTTTAACTCAACTTTCATGCTTACTTCTCAATTCGAATTGATTCTAGTAAGTTCATAAAGGAAAGAGATTCGAAAAATCACACTCAAAGTCAATCGGATTTGAGGAATTTTCTTTTTCCTTTTTTCCCTTTGCTCCTAAGAGAATCTTCTCCCCTAAGAGAAAACTTTAGTTCTCATTCCTAATATTTACTTAAGTACCATAATAGCCGTTACCATAGAAATTTTTCCGTGTTTATCAAGAATGCCATATACATTTGAAGAACCCAACAAAAAGATTTAGTTGCCCGTTAATGATTCGGCTGGAACCAGGAAAAGGCATACCCTATATAATTCAACTCAAGCACTCTCTATATATATACATATCCATCATCTAAGATACATTCACGATTAATTTCAACTTAGCTTCCCCGGCATCCTTCATGTATCTCCTCAAATATGAGAGACAATAGCTAACAAAACAAATCTCAAGCTTTCAATCATGGATGCAAGATAATCTTATATTGTCTAGCAGCAAAATTCTATTTTGACTTTGATATGTTCTTTTAGTATCAATACAAGTAGTCACTACAACTTAAAACTTGAAGTCATTTATTTCCTAATTAGCAAAGCATGTATAGAACACCAAGATAAAAGATGATCCAAGTATGAAGCATGAACACTAATGAAGGTGACATGATATTGACTTGGCTGTGCTATGACCTACGTGCTTTAATAACGACCACGAAAATAAAAATACAAAAACAAATAAAGGACAATATCACGCCATTTTCATTAGTGTATAAGCTTTATACTTGGGTCGTTTTGATCTCGGTGTTTCGTACACACGTTGTCGCCCTCGACCTTAGTAGCATAACTTCTTCTGGTTTTTAATCTAACCTGGTGTAAAGAGAAATCAGTTAAGGTGGGGAAGACGAGAAATGTGAGGATGAAATTCCAAAATCATTTTGTTTTTTTCAATCACAAGTTCTAACGCCTGAGAAAGTACTAATGAATTATGCAGTTTTAGTGTCAATGACCTACCTCCAATCAGATCAAAGAGGCAAATGCATTATGTACACAACTCGAGATATCGCCTAATACAAACAACCGAAAAAATCTAAATATCTTAGGTAAAAATAACAAACACCTTTTATTGGTCTAGCTGCTCGACTCCTAAAAAGCTCAACGTTGCCATAACTTCATATAAATGAATCAACAACCAACATGGGAAACCTTACTAATAAAGTGATGATTAAGATCAATCACACTATTTGTGTATGCCTCGCCATAGATATTTTACAATTCAACATATTGCTTAAGTCTCTTGGCTTTTTTTTTTTTTCCTTCTTTTTACCTAAAGTAATGCTAAAAGTTATAAGCAAATAGGCATCAGTTTTCAAAAGGGAAAAAAATGGTCACACGTCAAGAGACAAATTAGGTGGCATTATGATACATGTCGTGATTAATGGTTCACGCACAGTCATAATTGCGTAGTCGGCCCTCTCATAAAAAGTCCAAATTTGGCCACCGAAAAAGTCTTTTGCCCGTCTTTCACGCGGACGAACGGGAGTCATTCTCTATTCCGAGGAGTATTCCTAGCCCTTGAATCACAAAAACAAAAGATGGTAATCATCCTCTGAAAATATTTCAGATTTTATATATCATTATCTCGCTTTATATAAAAATAATGATACAATATACGTGATTACCATTAATTACGTATAAGCATAAATCCCATGGGAGTTATAGAAGTTCCAACAGAATGGTGAGCACAACAAAGTAGATTAAAAAGACTAGTGGTACTAGAGAGATAAATGCTACCGAGGTCTAGGCCAACGATGCAACCGCTGAATTCGTCACTTGAGCACTAATCTCCATTTCCACCCAACGACGAGCATGACATGAGTTTAGGATAAACGCAAGAAGAATATGCTTGATTGATTCCGAGAGACTCCTCTTAAATCATTTCAAGGCCGAGCTCTCATTAGCGCGTGGATTAGCGAAGCATGTATGAAATGCTGAGATAAGGAGACGCCAAGAGAGAGGTCAAGTCCGAGCCTGTTAATATATTCAATTAAATCCATCTTCACTCAAAAACTTAAGTTAATGAGTTATGGGTCAATTAAGATATATAAATTACTCTATACCACATCAATTTTCCGATGTGAGATTTCTCTAACACAACTCATTCACACTTGTATCCTAACAATTTCTCCCTCATATGTGAGCTCAATGTTAGTTCTGTTCTCTCTCAATTCAGGTATCTTTCCGCATCAACTTTAGGCCCGCATTGCTACACCATAATGTTCACCTATCCAGAACTCACAACCTGGCTCCGATACCATTTGTTGGGAGTGTGCAACAGAAATCCGATACCTTCACTTGGGGAGATTGTCAAGGGAGAACCCAAATCTGAGTCCGTTAATATCCACTTTCACTCAAAAGCTTAAGTCAATGAGTTATAGGCCAATTATTATATATTAACTATTTTACATCACATCAATTTTCCAATGTTGGATTTATATACTATAACTCACTCACACGTGCATCTTAATAAATGATAAATTCAATTTTGATGTGAAATCTAACTCGAGATATCGCTTGATGCAAACAAGCAAAAAATTTAGATATTTTGGGGGTAAATAACAAGCGTACTTGGTCTAACCGCTTGACTTTTGAATGGATCACTATTTTCATTGGTTGTTATAACTGAATATACAATGAACATGAAAAATTGGGTACTGACAAAGTGATAGAACAGATTATGTATGCATGTTTTACCGTAGATGCCGTGCAATTTCAGCATATTGCTTAAGCCTCCATGCTTTTATTTATTTATTTAAGTAATGTTCAGAGTTACAAGGAAACAGGCCTTTTTTTTTTTAAAAGGGGAAAAGATAGTCATATATCAACAAGGTACAAATTTACATGCCGTGATTGACCGTTCATGTGCAATCGTAATTTCATAGTTGGTGCTCATAAGTAACATCTCATGCTTTTTCCACACAGGAACCAAACTTGAGAGACCCGTGAGAAGACTTTTGCCCATCTTGAAAATTGACAAGTAAGAAGTTTCTAGTAGTATACATCGTAATTATCGATTAAAAGTATTTTTAAATTTTATATATCATCTCCGGATTTATAATGACAAAATATCCATGCTTAGGACAAATTACAAGCGAACATAAATCTCTCAGGAGCTGTAGAAGCTCCGACAAACGGTGAACGTATCGTGATAAATACATCACGCTAAGAGATGGCCTTAGATTAGAATTAGCCAATAATGTCAGTCTTTTACACGGATTGTTTTGCCCAACATGCAAAGGACGACACGTGCGGTTTGTCATTTATTTTTCTGTTCCAGATGTTATTAAAGACTTTTGTATTAGACTCTGCTGGGAGTACATATACTTCACGCCATGAGACTTGACTTATTTTGTTTAATGTAATTATGTTATTTACCCAAGAAAGGGGGAGAATTTTTTTATCTTCAGTGAATAGGTAGTCATCTTTCTTTTATTCCTTTCTAAACCTTCGTCGTCCATTATCACATCGAAAATTATCATCAACATGAGAAAATTTCATTCCCGTTCTTCACTCCCATTGTATAATGACAATAACATTTTAGCACGTGATGGCAAGTTACTTGGAATAGCATCTGTCGCGACCTTCCTCGAGAAAAAGCCAATGAAGTATTAAGTGAGCACAAACGGTTACTATTGAAAAAGATGATGCATAGCTTATTACAAGCTCTTCCAAGCCTATACTAATTGCAACTTGGAATTCTCTTTAATGCCACCATTCATGGTATTCTTATTGGAGTAAACACAATTAGTTGGATGAAACCAGTTGTTTAGATTGAAGTAAGCTTTCAGATCAAATTAACGAAATTGATCATTGTATATGATTATGATCAAATCTGAATTACTATATGATTTCTAACGCACCAAATCAAGAATGAAATCAACACTTGAAAGCAAAATAGTACTAAAGTAAAGTACGAGAAAATAAACCCTATAAGAAGTTGGCTAAAAAATATAGATGGTCTTGTTAATAAGCCCCAGAACATGAGTCACCGTTAGCTAAGATGCCACAATCATAATGAGACTTAAACGAGACCTATTCACTAAAAGGATTCATGTTTTATCACCATCCTAAAACTCAGTAAACTAAAGACGCCCACCATCATATGCGGACCTAACTATTTATGCAAAGAAAATTACACTAAATAACATTGAAATGACATGAAATGGATCCTTTGCCTATGCCTAAACCGAAGCCACCAACAACGTTCAACACATGTAAACCCACAATTCACCCATTCAAATGGAATTCAATCCAAGCAAAAGCCTTAGAAATGTATCGCATGCCAATGCATTGATATGAATCATGAGATTCAACCTCGAATTATCTCCATCAATGCCCATCAGTTTCATGCCTAAACCGAGACCCTCAATAATTTCCAGCATTCGTTGCTTGAAATTGTCATGACAAATGACCTTTAAACACACTCGAAAGGCTATAAAATTAATAATATGTTGAGTCCTGATAACGGGAAAATGAAAGGACAAACAAATTAAGCCAAATGCTCCGAAGCCACACTCAAATTGCAGCCTCCAGCAACATCCAGCCAATGAACTGTGAACGTGTGGTAACTTGATAATATTCTATCTCACATTGGCACTACGTTATGGACAATCGAGAGAAACACCGAAGTAAGCCGAAACCATTTCAATTCACGCCTAATTAATAACATCCAGCAACATTCATAATTGATTCAGTGGCATTCAAGACCAAAATTGGTGATTATTTGGTGATAAATTGACATGAAAATTGATGCCGCATCTTCCTGTAAGTGTAAAAGTTCAAATGATCAAATCAACAACAAATTGACCGGCACCCGATTTTCGCCAATAATTTCAAATTACATTTTTCGAAGAAGATTAATATACATATACTATGATATCGATATATCAGGCCCAACAATTAAAATTTTGAAAAACGGAGGATCGAGAGCCGGTCAACTTTAGCAGTCCAGTTTGATTCTCGCGGTAAGGTCCAATTGACTTTTTGGCCGGAGCCGAGCCCAGTAGCATAATTTCACAGTACGCCAACCACCTGGGCCTGGTATAGAATCTAAGAAATATTCAGGCAAGTTCAGGCCCGAAGGCCCGGTTCGGCCCGGCCCACGAAGTCAACTCCCTCCTCATCTCACTTGGACACCACATCCCTCGCCTTCAACCTCTGGACACTACATCACCGTCCAACCTACCTCCACTCTCCAGCTCGCTGGTTTCTATCTTCATCTTTTCCTCCTCCATTTTCTCTGCCAATTGTTGTCATAACTTGTAACCGGTCACGGTACATCAGCAATCATACTCCATCTTTGTTCTCGGTCATTACTGTCATTGCCTTACACTCTCATTCACTCTCTCTTCAATGGTTTCAATTCTCGGTGTTGCCACTTTAGAGGCCTCCATAATCGTACTCCTTTCATCTCTGTTCTCTATCATTACTGTCACTGTCTTTGATTCTTGTTCCCTCTCTCTTCACTGGTTTCAATTCTCAGCGTCTCTGCTTCAGAGGCCTACCCCTTCCGATCCACTCGTCAATCACGTCTAGTCACTGTCCTTACTCAAGGTAAACTCTCGCACTCTGTTTTCGTGAGGTAAAGACTGAGACCCTTCGCCTCCGCTGGAGTGAAAACCGGTTGCTGATATATACTTCAACTATTGAGTTTGGTCTCAAGTGATTCATGTTATACACTCTTTGCTCATACCGATTGCATACATTTGTGACAATTTTAGGAAGGCCATTAAGCATGTGATATCGAAGATAAATTGAATCCGTGGTTTGAGGTGTTCGCTGCTTATCACGTTAACATGAAGGTCAGAATCAGTTCTACTTTGAATGAGGATTGTTTGGCCTTGATCTTGTGTCTTCACTGAGTGCATGCACGACTCGCTCTTGTTCTTCCTATTATATTCGAACAAAGGATATTATAATAAGAGGAATATTGTATGCTCTATCTTTTTTTTCTTTCTAGTACAAACTAAATACAGAAAAGACTACATTATTGATAAGTATTACAAGAGTATATGACTACATGTACAACTCCTTATTGTTCATTGCCTTCTCAATCTGTTCCATCTTTTTCCCATTCTCTTGGAGTAGTGTAAGAACCACATATTCTTCTCATCAATGATCAAGCGAATTTTGAGAACAAATTCCAGAAAGAGAGAATCAGGAATTGAACTGGAGCAATACATACAGCAGATTCCGATGAACATTGAGGAGCCATTTGATAAAGTGAGGGGGTTTCGTAGAATTGTTTCTGTAATTAGAAAACAGGGGAGAACGAAGAGAATTGACCTGCGAGATTCAGTGATCGCTCCACAATCTCAAGCATGGAAATACTCAAATGAACAAGCATGTAAACTTCTCCCAATCTCAGGGCAGGACACCATAAATAAGTTGCTTGGTACATTGTTCCAGTACACCAAAAAACTAAACAGAACACATCAAATGTCCATCAAGTAAAATTTGACAATCACAGCGTTAATAGTCGAAGAAAACACCCACAGATCAGATGCAGTCTTGTCTATTCAAGCACTCAAAACCGCCTCCGGGCTACTCTAAAGATATTAAGATCCCATCAGAAAGTTGCAAAGACAGTGAAATCCTTTCGAAAAGCAAAAGTGAAATCGAATCGGCTCACCTTTTCACAGCAACATCTAGAGAGTTGAGAAGAAAGCTTCGCAATTTTGCTCCTCTAGCTCCTGAGATGCAATGCACAAGCCGCAAAGCCGAACAAGGCTAGCATGCACAACTTATGAAGGCACATTTAAAACTACCGTACACACGTAAAAATACACGCTTGATCGAGTTAAGCTTCAGGGAACTCGCGCTTTGGCCCACGACTGACGACGAGCTGATGCTTGAAACGAAATCCTCTGTCCTTTCGCAATTGGCGATTACAGACATCTGGCCATATCAATGTAAAGGCAACACAGCACGCTTGAGTTCATCGAGATAGCCTCAGATGCAACCGGTTTTCACTCCGGCAGAGGCGAAGGCTCTTGGTCTCTACCTCATGAAAACATAGTACCAGAGTTTAACCTTGAATAAGGGCAGTGACTGGACGTGATTGATGAGTGGATTGGAAAGAGGAGGCCTCTGAAGCGGCGACACGGAGAATTGGAAGCGATGAAGAGAGAGTGAGCGAGAATCGAAGGCAGTGACAGTAGCGACCGAGAACGGAGACGAACAGAGTATGATCGTGAAGCTGAGGCTCGATGTAGTGACCGGTTACAGCAACAATCGGCAGACAGAATGGAGGAGGAAAAAATGAAGATGGAAACCAGAGATGCTGGAGGTTACAGTAGCTGGAGAGTGGAGGGAGGTTGGAGGGTGATGCAGTGGCCGGAGGTTGAAGGTGGGGGAAGTGGTGGCCGGCGAGGGCACGAGCTGGAGATGAATATGTCAGAGAGGAGAGAGAGGAGAGAGAGGAGAGAGAAATTGTAAGGCGACGTGTCCAAGTGAGATGAGGAAGGTGTTGACTTCGTGGCCGGGCCGAACAGGGCCTTCGGGCCGGAACTCGCCTGAATATTTCTGAGATTCTATACCAGGCCCAGGTAGCTGGCATGTCGTGAAATTATGCTCACCGGGCTCGGTTCGGGCCGAAAAATTCAATTGAGCCTTACTGCAGACGTCAAACTGGACTGCTAAAGTTGACCGGCTCTCGATGCTTCGTTTTTCAAAATTTTAATTGCTGGGCCCGAGATATCGACATTATTATGTCTCTAATATGTATCATAATCTCCTTTGAAAAATATAATTTGAAATCATTGGCGAAATCCGGGTGCCAGTCAATTTTTTTGTTGATACGATTATGTGAACTCATATACGCTTGCAGGAAGATAAAGCGTCAATTTTTAATGTCAATTTGTCACCGAATAATCACGAATTTCGGTCTTTATTTCCCCCTGAATCAATTCTGAATGTTGCTGGATGTTATTAATTAGGTGGGAATTGGAACGGTTGTGCATCAGTTCGGTTGTTCTATAAATTGCCCATAACGCAGTGCCAATGTGAGATTGATCATCTCTATCAAGTTACCGCACGTTCATAATTTATCGGCATGTGTAATTTGTCAATTTTGAATGTTGGACATTGCTGGAAAATGCAATTTGACTGTGACTTTGGGTGCGTTTGTCTTGGTTTGTTTATACTTTCAGCTGCAGGTTAAGGTACTATTCACCTCAGAGCCTTTCGAGCGTGTTTAAAGGTCATTTGTCATGATAATTGCAGGCAATGCATGCTGGAATTTATCGAGGGTCTCGGTTTAGACAGGAAATTGAAGGGCATTGATGGAGATATTTCGAGGTTGAGTTTCTTGATTTATGGAAATATATTGGCGTGTGATTCATTTCCTAAGGCTATCAGTTGGATTGAATTTTAATTGAATGGGTGAATTGGGGTTTACATGTATTGATCGTTGCTGGTGGTTTCGGAGTAGGCTTTGATCTTGGAAGAGGTTGCGGTAATTTAGTGGATAAGTTGGTAGTTCATGTTGATGCATAGGCAAAGGATCCATTTCATGTCATTTTAATATTGTTTATTGTAATTTCCTTTGCATAAATACTTAGGTCTGCAAATGATAGTGGGCGTCTTTTTAATCTACTTTGTCGTGTTCACCTTCTGTCAAAACTTCTATAGTTCCCATGGGAAATGTGAAAATGTTTTCAGTGGATGATTACCATCTTTTGTTTTTGTGATTCAAGAGGTAGGAATACTCCTAGGAATGGAGAATGACTATTTCGTCCACGTGAAAGACGGGCAAAAGATTTTTTGGTGGCCTCTCAAATTTGGACTTTTTATGGAAAAAATATGAGACGCCATTTAAGAAGGCCGACTACGCAATTGTGACTGCACAACCATTAATCACGGCATGTATGAGACTACGACCTAATTTGTCCCTTGATGTGTGACCCTTTTTTTCCCTTTTGAAAAGTAATGCCTATTTGCTTATAAATTTTAACATTACTTTAGGTATAAAAAAACAAAAACCGGGATAATTAAGCAATATGTTGAAATTGTAAAACATCTATGGCAAGACATACACAAATAGTATGATTGATCTTAATCATCACTTTATCAGTAAGGTTTCCCGTGTTGATTGTTGATTCATTTATAAGAAGTTACGGGAACGTTGATCTATTTAGGAGTCAAGGGGCTAGACCAATAGAAGGTGCCTGTTATTTTTACCCAAGATATTTAGATTTTTTGGTTGTTTGTATTGGGTGATATCTTGAGTCGTGCACATTATACATTTGCCTCTTTGATCTGATTGGAGGTAGATCATTGACACTAAAACTCAAGAATTCATAAGTACTTTCTTAGGCAGTAGAAGCTGTGATTGAAACCAAAAAAAAAAAAAAAGCTAGACTTTGGAATTTTATCCTCACATTTCTCGTCTTCCCCACCTTAACCAGAAAAAAGTTATGCTACTAAGGTCGAGGCCAACAATGTAGGTATGAAACACCAAGATCAAAATGACCCAAGTATAAAGCATATACGCTAATGACAATGACGTGATACTGTCCTTTATTTGTCTTATTATTTTTATTCTTGTGTTCGTTATCAGAGCACGCAGATCATAGAAAAGTCAAAGGAGATAGCAATGCCATCGCGCCATATTTCCGCCGTGATGTGCTCACCATTTGTCGGCACTTATATAGTTCTTAAGAGATTTATGCTCACTCATAATTTGTCATAATGACATATATTTGTCATTATAAATTTGGAGAAATCTAAAAATATTTTCAATTGATAACTATTATCTTTTAATTTTGTGATTCCAAGACTATGTATATTGCTGTAAACTTCTCATTCATCAATCTAAAAGATAAAAAAAAAGTCTTCTCACGGGTCTCTCAAGTTTGGTCCTTACGTAAAAATAAAATAAAATAAAATAAAATATACATATATATTTATATATATATATATATATATATATATATATATATATATATATATATATATATATGAGATGTCTTTTATGAGGACCAATTCTGTAATTATGACTCTACATGAACCATCAATCACAACATGCGTGTCAATGCGATCAATTTTTTTTTTATTGGTCGAATTGCGACCTAATTCATAACTTGTTGATGTGTGAAATTTTTTCCCCCTTTTGGAAAAAAAAGTGACTATTCCCTTATAACTCTTAACATTAATTAAAAAATGCAGGGCGGCTTAGGCATATTAAAATTGCACAACATCTATGGCAAGACATATATACATACATAGAATGTTTCATCTTAATGGTGACTTTGTTAGTGTATTTCATGTTAATTTTAAATGAGTACTTGTCTTGTTACTAAAAGAACATATCAAAGTCAAAATAGAATTTTGCCTCTAGATAATATAAGATTATCTTGCGTCCATGATCAAAAGCTTGAGATTTGTCTTGCTTGTCGTTGTCTCTTATATTCGAGGTGATATACGAAAGACGCTGGGTAAACAAAGTTGAAAAGACTTGTGAATGCATCTTAGATGATGGAATATATATAGAGTGCTTGAGTTGAATTATATATGGTATGCCCTTTTTCTGGTTCCAGCCGAATCAATTACGGGCAACTAAATCTTTTTGTTGGGTTCTTCAAATTTATATGGTATTCTTGATAAACACAAATAGTATGATCGATTTTAATTATCACTTTAGCAATATGGTTTCTCGTGTTGATTGTTGATTCATTTACAAGAAGTTATGGGAATATAGAGCCGTCGGGGAGTCAAGTGGCTAGACCAATTGAAGGTTCCTTTATTTATGCCCAAATATCTGGATTTTTCAGTTGTTTTTGGATAGGAATTCTTGTGCTACTCCAAGAGAAAAGTAACAACATGGAAAAGATCAGGAAACCACCGATTGATCAAGAATTGTGCATGTAGTCATATATGTGACACGATTAGTTATGTAATGCTGTATGTCTAGTTTGAATTGAAAGTGGATACAAATTAATTAAGATTCTTATCTATGTTTGCTTCATGTCAACTCATGTTTCCATGGGCTATTGAGGAGATGCCATCTTCCTGTTCGATATTCTATCCTTCTAACTGCTTTTTCTCCCCTAGAAAATCATGTCATAGAGTCATATAAGGCAACATATAAACGGGCAAGATACACATACTAGTGCTTGTTGTGATTATGCGCCGAGTAGTCTTGACTGTCGTAGAGAATCTAATTTAGGACATACGCTTATTCCAAAATCTAGTTTGGGGAAGCTAGTAAAGACCAAGAAGATAAATATGAAAGTCAATAAGGAATTTTAATGATCAGACAAGACAATATCAAGGGGATAGCTTGTTATCCTTAATCATCAATTTATCTCATGAAGAAGTTTCTCATTTGGATTTAGGAGAATGAAATGTTATGTTTGGTGGCACCCTAGCCACTGAAAAATAAAAATAAAGAAATACAAAAGAGCAAGGCAGAATTTGGATCGAAAATGTGTTAATTAACACGCTATCAGGAAGGTACATCTGTTCGACATCTTCAAACCATACGAGGGATGGAAAATTGACCTTTATATTTAACTAATGTTCTCAATGAGTCATTTGCACCAAAAAAAAATTCTACTCATAGTGGTCAACATACTTCTAGAATCATAATTTCCAAACAATCCACATCATAAGACTTTGGCTGTGTATACACCAGTCTATAGGTTTTTTTCCATTTCTTAGATCGACTCTTTCTTCAATCAAACCCAAGTGTCATTTCAGATGTGTCTATTGCATCAATGGCCAAAGCAGCATGAAAGTGCAATGATCGAATTGTTTATTGCTGCCTGTGAAAGTTTTTCCACTAAAACAAACTCTATCAAAAAGCAGAAAAACAAAAGAGAAAATATGGCACCCTAGATATTCTACATGTTTTGTACATGGATTGTCTTTCTCGTGATGATTCATACTTTGCTTGCTGAGCCATTATGCCATCGGCATTAAAGCTCAACCTCAATGGAATTCAAGCAAAGTTTTAGAACCAATAGAGCAATTTATAATTGTGTTTATCTGAAGGTTGGATCATGGTCACTAGATGGACATGGAGATTGTTGCCCATGGAATGGTGTGAAGCGTGATGAGGCCACTAGTCACATGATAGGCCTCAACCTTAGCCATAATTGTCTCGTTGGTACTTTATCTTTTAACACTAGCCTTTTTCGCCTACTCCACATTGAAATTGCTCAATCTCGCTTCCAATGACTTTGACTTTTCCTCAATCCTATACAGCTTTGGCAATTTTTTCAGGTTACACTACCTTAATCTCTATGGCTCATATTTTTCAAGGAAAGTCCCATCAGATATCTCATGGCTCACTAGATTGATTTCTCTTGATTTGTCTAGTGGGTGGGATCTTGAGATGCCCAATGTGGACAACTTTGTTTAAAACTTAACTTTGCTTAAAGAACTTGATCTCTCTTCTATAAGCATGCCACCATCATTCTCTCACGTGCTTGCAAACTTCTCCTACTCTTTGAAGTCGCTTAAACTTGCATATTCTCTTTCGTATGGTGAATTTCTAGTAAGGATTTTTCAATTACCAAACCTAGAAGTCCTTGATATAAGTGGCAATGATAACCTTCCTAGTTTTATTCCATAACAACATTGGGGTAATTGCTTGAAATCATTGTTTCTTTAGGGCACGAATTTTTCAGGAGAAATACCTATTTGGATTAGCATTTTCTTGAATGAATTATCAATTTAGGATTGCTACTTTTCGGGTTCACTTCCCACTTCACTGAATAATCTTTCTTAGCTTGCTTATCTAGATATATCATTTAATAAAGTTCATGTTCAAATCCCCGCTTCCTTTGCTAATCTTACCCAATTGTCATATCTAGATCTCTCTTTCAATAATTTCACAAGGGATATTTGGCATAGGCTTGTCAACTTGTCAAAACTCACTAATTTGTACCCTTTTAGTAATAGTTCCACTATGCACGGTTCTTTAACCAAAAAAAAAAAAAGGTTTAGATTAAATTAGTAGCCAAACTAACCATCCTTGTTTATTTACATTTGGCAAATGTTCGGCTAAGTGGTCCAATTCCATCTTCAATTCAGAATACTTATGCAGTTGGTTGAGCTCAACCTTTATTTCACAATTTGCAAGGTGAAATCCCAAAGTCATTATGAGAACTCAAGAATCTCAAACATCTGAATCATAGTGGGAATAATTTGAGTAAAACCGTGGATTTACACAAACTCAAGAACTTGCGGACATTATTTTTGGATTACAACAACATATTTTTTGTTAGCAAAACCAAGATGAATGCCACTCTTCCAAAAATTTTCTAGTTAACTTTAGAATCATGCAATTTACATGAGTTCCCCAAGGTTTTAGGCTACCTATGCGGATTAAAGTGGGTAGATCTGTCCAAAAATAAAATCAAAGGGAGCATTCCTAATTAGATGGGCAATGGTAGCAAAGAATCCTTGTGGCATGGGGATCTTTCTTACAATTTTCTAATTGGCTTAGGGAACAATCTTATCAATCTGTCACTACCCAAGTTGACCTATCTTGACATTAGTTCTAATCGGCTCAAAACATAACTCCTTACTCCACCTCCATCAACAACTTATTACAATATCTCCAACAACATCCTCTTCGGAGAAATTCATTCAATTTGTATACTAAGATCTCTCGTCATTCTTGATTTGGCCAACAATAGTCTAAATGGCACAATTCCTTCATGTTTGGGAAATATTGATTCTTTGACAATTTTGAATCTTGGAAAAAATAAATTTGAGGGCATGAGTCCTCATGCTTACCCAAAAAGTTGTGCATTGAAGATGATTGACCTCATAAAGAATCGATTGAAAGGGCCTACCCAAGATCTTTGGTGAATTAGAGTATTTGAACCCTGGTTACAATCAAATTATCGATGGGTTCCCTTTATAGTTATTCGAATTGACCAAGCTGAAAGCTATTATCTTGAAATCTAATAAGTTCCATGGTCTAATTGAAACGTGTTAAAGCCAGTTTTACTTCAACAATTTGCATATTATGGACCTTTTCAATAATAGTTTCAATAGTAAACTTCCTTCTAAGTTGTTGCAAAGTTTCCATGTTATGGAACTAATTGTTCTGAAAATCAATTGGAATATATGTATACTAATGAAGAGATCCCTATGTCCTCGTCTAGATTTGCCGAATATATCTATTATGGAATGAAATTGATGAATGAAGGCATGGATGTGGAATACTCGAAGGTTTCATATGTAATTGTTCGTTGAGGAAAGTTCTCTTGACAAAATCTTTCACTGAAGAGGCAGAGCTTTGGTTTTATTGTTTACAACGGGTCTTGTGTCGCTCTGGAAAGGAAGCAACCAATTTGAACTATCGATAAAAGTAAAGTGCAGGAAAATAGGAGAAAAGTAAAGATACGATTGAATGAAAAAGTGTGATAAAGGAAAGTTAACAATTGAAAACTGAATGATCGATTGTCAATTTGGCCAAAGATCGTTGATGCCTCTTCGGCTATTTATAGTGGTAGCCCATGGGTAACTACCTTTTAGTAGTTAACATTTCGATATATCGCAATGTTCTGGAAGCTTTAGCTCCTTATCGATAACTGTCCTACCTTGCCGATATTTCCACTGGTATTGACTCCCGTAATTGCTTTTATTCTTATCTCGCCAGTTTTGGCAAGGCCCTTGTTGCATGGTTCAAGACCTCTATTTGTCAACTATTGGCATTCTAGCCCGCTCTCTATGAATTCCCATGTACTAGGCCTGTTTTACTTTCTCTGGCTTCTAAAGCTCAGTAAGCTAATTTGAGCGCCAACAAATGCTCTTGTGGCACCCCCAAACCCAGTGAGGTCGCCACAGATACCAAACGCTCTACCTATTGCAATACTAGTTACTTGTCGTTGATAAAAAGGGAGTTGTGAAGAAGGATTGAGGTTTGCAGGCATATATATATATTTTAAGGAGTTTAGCGTAGCTCAAACGAAAGTTAGAGACGAGTCTCACCATCCCTCCATTCTCTTAGCGAAGATACAATGCACACCAACTACACATTGAAAGAAAAACATAAAGCCGAACCACTTTTATTTACATTTTTTTTCAGGATGGACATCTTGGGTCGGTATTAACCAAAAAGGAAACCAAGACTTTTCACTATACTTGGCTACATCTCAAAAGAGATCATCGACCCTCTATATCGAAACGTGTAAGACCTTCCATCTACAAGTGTCGGCTCCCTCCCCAAAAAGTGTCAGCTCCCTCTCCTCCCGCAAGTCATCACACCCAGCTAGGTGCATCGGGCGGTGGCGACGGCAACATCCCTAGCATCACCCCGTCACGTCGGACATGGACGGACAGGAACTCCTAGATGACGGGGCCCCCAGCCAGACCCACATCGTACATCACCAGCACCCGCACCCGCAGAAACACCAACTCGGGGATGGTGACGCAAATGTGCTCCATGCATTCTACCTCCACATCCGAGGGAATGCCGTAGAAAGTGCCACGCGAGACTGGAGGGAGAGGCATTTCTCTAATCTGAAATGTTAGTCCCCAAAGGGGTGAGTACAACCACTCAGCAATTTTAAGATCCATTACGCTACTCAATGCATTAGATAGAGCAATCAAGGCAACATATAATGCATACATATCAATCATGTCTCACTTTTCAATCATGCATATTACATCAAGGCAGCCATGTCACGTGCCAAATCCACCAATGCATTAGTACTCATACATGTTTCATTATGCCATCATATATACATGTTGCTATACCATGTGCACATATCATCATGCATACATGTCACCTTACCATGTGCACATATCATCGTGCATGCACATATCATCGTGCATACATGCCACCATACCATGTGCATATATCACCATGCACACATGTTACCATACCATATGCATATATCACCATGCACACATGTTACCATACCATATGCATATATCACCATGCACACATGTCACCATACCATATGCACCTAGCACTATGCACCCATACACGTTACATTATGCCATCATGCATACATGTCACTATACCATGCATGATTCGGTTTCAGCTCATATTTTTTTTTTTGATTGAATTGCCACATTTTTCTTTCCCGGGACCAGTAATTGCATCCCGCATTTCCATCGCTCGCACCCAACTTGGCATCGTGAGGAACCTCCGGCACACACCTCCGGGCATCCGGCACATACCTCCGGGCATCTCGAAACTCCCGAGGACATCCGGCACACACCTCCAGGCATTCGGCTCACACCTCCGGGCATCCCGACACTCCCGGGGCATCGTCGGCTCACACCTCTGACGGCATCCATATTCTCATACATCACTTTTCCAATTTCACATTTGAAATTTACAATGCAGTTGGTTTAAATCACTCTTTTGAAATCATACAATATGCATTGGGAAAATGTCCTTTAATGCAATGGTTTAAATGAAATCTTTCTTTGAGATCATGGAAAATTCATCATTTCCTTAATATCATATGAAATGCATGAAAGCCATCACACCATTGCATGAATAATGATCCAAAGTCTCATAATTCACACAATAATTCATACAGATCACGCATCACAGCATAGTATAGGCCATGCATTCCAATATCATAAATTTCGAAAATATACAGATTACACAGTTTTCAAAACAGTCAATTAAATAGGCAAATGACCTTCAAAAATCACGAAATTTAACTATGTTATAGTCAAGACATAGATAAAGATATCACATGAAGAACATTTCTCCAAAAGAAATTTGTACAGAATAGTATAGGTCATGCATGTCAACATTTGCAAGTCCGAAACACACAGGTTGCACAGTTTTCATATCACAGTCGATTTAATATGCAAATGACCTTCAAAAATCACGAAATTTAAGTATGTTGTAGTCAAGACATAGATGAAGATGTTTCATGAAGACACCGAAGCCAAATTAAATTTTTACAGAATAGTATATGTCATGCATGTCAACATTTGTAAGTCCGAAACACATAGGTTGCACAGTTTTCATATCACAGTCGATTTAATATGCAAATGACCTTCAAAAATCACGAAATTTAAATATTTTGTAGTCAAGACATAGATGAAGATTTTTCATGAAGAACATTTCTCCAAAAGAAATTGTTACAGAATAGTATAGGTCATGCATGTCAACATTTGCAAGTCCGAAACACACAGGTTGCACAGTTTTCATATCACAGTTGATTTAATATGCAAATGACCTTCAAAAATCACGAAATTTAAGTATGTTATAGTCAAGACATAGATGAAGATGTTTCATGAAGACACCGAAGCCAAATTTTGAGTAAAACCTAACATGCTAGTCCCTAGAACATCCTAGGTTAAGCCTTTTTCTCAAGAACAGTCCTCTGTAATAGAGTGTTACACTCATCACCTCCATATTTCACCTTCCCTAGCTCCGAAAATCAATTTCAAGCCAACACATGCAACAAATAGAATATGCAAGAGTAGATCATGGATCCTACTTGCCTCTAGATCGAGAAAAGGGCGAGCACACGGCGGCAAATGGACGGCAACGCACGGTTCTCCTTCTTCTTCCTTCTTTTCTTCCTTTCTTCCTTCTCTTCCTCTCCTTTCTTCCTCTCGGTTACACTCTCTCTCTCTCTCTCTCTCTCTCTCTCTCACCGTGCGACCTCCTCCCCCACTTTCTTTCCTTAATCCGGTTGCTTTCCCTCTGAATTTTTCTTTCCCCTCATCATTACCCATCATTACAATGCATGGGTGCCACTTGGCCACAAAAAAAATAAAACACATGGGGGAGGCATGCATCCGGATCCCCCCCTTCTCTCCTTCGCACGACAGCCCCCTCATGGGCTTATGGGCCAACCTTCTTGGCCCATTTTAGGCCCATCACCCTTGGGCCTAAACCCCAAACTTAAATATATTCTGAAAACAACCCTTTAAATTAACCAAAAGAATCCTATTTGTCACAAAGTATTAAATTACCAAATTAGGTGGCTAAACTCTTGAAACCATGAATTCATGAGCTCCAATTTATAATGAAGGTGGCCAAAGATAGGACTTTCTTTCTCAAAGATATGTCCATTTAGGCTTGGCCATAAGTCTCTTTACAAATCACGGATCATAAGATCATAAAAATATCATAACGGCGCATCCATAACTTATTATAGCTCATGGCATTCTTAGGGGTTTTTATGAAATTCTAGGTTGCCACAGCTCTCTTTAAAAGAATTGAATGATATTTTAATTCTTTTAACCATGTTAATGATTACATTGACCAGTGTTATCACCTTGTGCCTCGTGCATTGTCACTTCAGCTTCCCTTCTTTTGTACGCGACCTTGTGCTTTTTAGGGTTTTCAAACTTGCATCCTTTTTGAATATTTCACCCTATTTTCTTGTGTAATTGTGCAACTCTTGACTTTCCCTTGTCACTTTTGACGCCATTGAAGTCCACTTTCAAGATCAAATTTTTATAATCTTTTCTTTGTCATTTTCAACCTTCCCGATCCCCTTCTGGTCCTACCATGTCTCGATCATATGATCCCGACACTTTTCTTGCTCGTTTCGAAAAAATCTAGTCGTAGGAACATGTAAACAATGTTCTCTTGTCATCTTAAAGCTCTATAGAGGAAGCAGCCAATGAGATCATCCTCGGCCTCTATTTGCGGGCACCAATTCCTTCTCCCTCTATTGCTGAGTGTTTCCCTCCGAATGTGGAAGAACCACTCCCATTTCAAAGGGACCATCTTTGGAGCATGTCTTATTGCCTCCTACCTAAGAACTCGGGGCTTTTTATCCCTTCAACCGCACTTTCTTCGATTGGTATTATAAGTCGAAGGCCATCAAGCAGGAGATGTGGTGCAAGGCTCAAACTGACAAGGCTCTGGAGTTCTGTACCTTTGATTGGAAAATCAATCACAAGCTTTTAGGTAGCCTTGCTTGCTTTTGGTCGCCATCTTTTAATCGTTTCTTCTTCAGGTCAGGCCCTATGTCAATAACTTTGCTCAACGTGTTCGCCATTACTGGATTGAGTCTAGATAGTGATGATACTAGATCTATTAATCCTTCAGCTTGTGACTTCTTGGAAAATGGTACGGACCTTTCCAATATCGGCTTCCAAAAAGCCTACGCTTGTTAGATAGGAGATGTTGAGGATGAGGAGCACATTGCCTTTTTGCTATACTAGCTGTCTAAGTTCGTTTTTTGTCACCCCTCCATTCAAGTAGCTCGGGATCTCAAAGGTTATGCTTTTTACCTTTCGCGAGGTAAGCATATAGCCATGGGCCATCTTGCTCTCGCCGCCCTTTATCATAGCCTTGGTTTCTCGTCGATTGCTATATGTGTTCCTACCTCTGGGGTTTTTCATGATTCTTTATGGATCCTCCAAGCATCGTTCAAGTTGTATTTTCTGTCCCTTTTTTCAAATGCCAAAGTCCCCTTCCATAAGGGTCCAAATCTGAACTGTTCTATTGTGAGAGTAAAGAAGCGCAGCTATTGAGCTTCCGTCTTCGTCCTTCTCCGACGTGCAAACCCCTAGAGTGCCTTAACTTTCCACAGAGGGACACTTAAGTGCCATAACTTACGAAAGGTACACTTAAGTGCCAAAATCGAAATAAAAGGGATCACTTGAGTGCCAATCCGGCCAAAGTCCGGCCAAAACGCCAACGTGGCATTTTCCGGCGAAGCGAGCTCAAAACGATACCGTTTTGCTCGCGACGTGGTAAAAAAAAATATAAATTAATTAAATTAATTAATTTTAATATAGTCCTTATGGCCTATTGGTGCCGAAAATTGCTAACATGACATCTAGTTATCGCCAACTGTCTAGCATGCCACGCTGACATGGACCATTTAATTGCTCCACATCAGTAATTTTCGGCAATAATTGGTTGGAAGGATGACACTAGAATTTTGCGCAAAAGTTTAGGACTACAGTAGCAAAATTGAAAAATTTAGGACTAAAATGACATCCATACAATAGATTTATAATAGAATTGGTAATTTTCCCAATGCATTGTTAATTTTCAATTTGCTTTAATTATATTCATAATAAATTCCAACTTTAGTGAGGTTTATTCTCAATCTTACACTTGCTTTTTTTTTCCCCCTAGTATTAGCTTTGACAAGAATAGGATTTGATGGCTGATATAAACAACTAAAATACTTGAGAACGATTAACCTATGTTCTTGCATAAAATAGTATATAAAATCGTCCTTATTGGAAGATCAAAGTTCTGTGTAATCTAGTGGGCAGTGAGAGTTTTGGACGTGGCGAAGTACTTCCATTTCAAAGGATAGAGAAGTATTAAACGATATTTTGGTTGCTAATGATTTAATAATTAAGATTTAGCCCCCGTAATGGGCCAATTCAAAGGACAGTGGGGAGTGGAATTTTTAATTCATTGGGAATGGACTAAATCTGGTATATGGGTTGGTTCTATACTTAATCACCAATGTTGATTAAAGTTAATCAAATGAAGACCAGGTCTAAGAATCTAGAGCCACTCGGTAAGAAAAGATCATAGTCCACTATAATGTTTTCTACCTCTATTAAATATTGACATTTCAATAGTCTGTTTAAAAATGTTTATACATACATAGTATTGGATAAATGATATGCATGTTTGGAGTTATACCGATCTTGATTGAGAATGAGATAATTGTATATAACTTCTTTTTTTCTTAAATCTTGAAAAGAGTTCCGAGCCTACCAAACTCTAATTGTACTAATCTAATTGGAAGAACCATCACATGAGGTAAACCATTAGACATGAAAACACGAGCGAGGCCAAACAATCCTCATTCAAAGCAGAACTGGTCCTGACCTTCATGTTAAAATGATAAGCAGCGAACACCTCAAATCACATATTCATTCACCGTTGATATCACACACTCATCGGACTTCCTAAAACCGACACGAATGTATGTAATCGATATGAGTAGAGAGTGCATAACATGAATCGCTTTAGAGACCAAACTTAAATTTAGAAACGAAGTCAACGGTCGAAGTGTGCACCATTGATAGAAAGGAAGCGTGCAGGATACCAGACCTGTATCGTCGAATGCAATCAAATTAACACTCTTGAAAGCTCTCGGTTCCAACATGGAGGGGAATACAATACTTCAAAATTCGAAGATACCATAACTAGAATAGTTGAGGGAAATAATCAATGAAGGCATTCGATTGAGAGGCTAGATGGAAAAGAGATACGGAAAGAGGAACGGCCAAATCAAAGTAGGTGTTGGGAATAACGGATTCCCTAAACCGGATTCGATACTCAATCGAACTCCTAAAACGAACGCGGAAGACAAGCCCAGGAATCACATGTATCACCGATCAAAGATACACCACGGAATCGAGCGTACCTTATTGTCCACAGATTAAACACCAATGTTAAAGTTCGAGGAAGAATTTTCATCCCGTTCTACTAAGGAGGGTACTGTTGCTTTAAGGGGAGAAAAACTTACGTTCTTTTTTGGAAGAGGGAGAAAAGAAAAAACGTACGTACATTGAAAAGGTACGTTCCTTTTTTCTTTTCTCTCTTAAAACGTCTTTTCCAAAAGACACATCCCCTCAACGTAACACCTCTTCATATCTCAACCCTTCATCCATGGGCCCTTATATTGCGGGTCGGGCTTTTAGAACCAACATGGGCGGACAGGCCCACTTAGGCCCATCATCACATATAAAAAACACATCATCTCCCACTCGCACATGGTGGGCCGAACATGATCCTCTTTACCTCTCTGCAACATTCATATTGATGAATAATCCGTGCGACCAGCATACTTTGAGAGCTCGTTGCCATACATCTATTAGGAATATATAGGAGCTCATAATGGGCATCACATTCCGAGTAGATTTAGTATGCGGTACCCTAGATCGATCGATTACATTTATATACGGAAAGAGGAACGGCCAAATCAAAGTAGGCAACGCATCACCTTTGAGGTCATCGAGACGAAGGCAAGCGGGTTTTCACTCCGGCGGAGGTGAATCCTCTCGGTCTCCACCCCGCGAAAACAGAGTACGAGAGTTTACCTTGAGTAAGAGCAAAGTGACTAGACGTGATTGACGAATGGATCGGAAGGAGGAGGCCTATGAAGCGGCAACGCCGAGAATTGGAATTGGTGAAGAGAGAGAGTGAGTGAGAATCGAAGGTGGTGACAGGAGCGACTAAGAAGAGAGACGAACAGAGTATGTTTGTTGAGGTGAGGCTTGATGTACCATGACCGGTTATAGCGACAATCGGCAGACAGAATGGAGGAGAAAAAATGGAGATGGAAACCAAAGGTGGTGGAGCTTACGGTAGCCGGAGAGTGGAGGGAGGTTGGACGGTGATGCAGTGGCCGGAGGTTCAAGGTGAGGGAAGTGGTGGCTGGCGAGGGGGACGAGCCGGAGATGAATATACCTTGAGATGTCCAAGTGAGATGAGGGGGGTGTTGACTTCGTGGGCCGGGCCGAACCGGGCCTTTGGGCCCGACTTGCCTGAATATTTCTGAGATTCTATACCAGGACCAGGTAGTTGGCATGTCGTGAAATTATGCTTACCGGGCTCGGTTCGGGCAAAAATTCAATTGGGCCTTCTTTGCAGACGTCGAACTGGACTGCTAAAGTTGACCAGCTCTCGATCCTTCGTTTTTCAAATTTTTAATTGTTGGGCCCGAGATATCGACATTATAATGTCTCTAATATGTATAATAATCTTCTTTGAAAAATGTAATTTGAAATCATTGGCGAAATCCAGGTGCTGGTCAATTTGTTGTTGATTGCCCCTGAATCAATTCCGAATGTTGCTGGATGTTATTAATTAGGTGGGAATTCGAACGGTTGTGCCTCAGTTCGGTTGTTCTATAAATTGTCCATAACGCAGCGCCAATGCGAGATTGATTATCTCTATCAAGTTACCGGGCGCGTTCACAGTTCATCGGCATGGGTAATTTGTCAATTTTGAATGTTGGACATTGCTGGAAAATACAATTTACTGTGACTTTGAGTGCGTTTGGCTTGGTTTGTTTATACTTTCATCTACCAATGATCAGGGTTAACGTATTATTCACCTCAAAGCCTTTGGAGCGTGTTTAGAGGTCATTTGTCATGATAATCGCAGGCAACGCATGCTGGAATTTATTGAGGGTCTCGGTTTAGACAGGAAATTTAAGGGCATTGATGGAGATATTTCGAGGTTGAGTTTCATGATTTATGGAAATACATTGGCATGTGATTCATTCCTAAGGTTTTCAGTTGGATTGAATTTTAATTGAATAGGTGAATCAGGGGTTACATGTATTGACCGTTGCTGGTGGTTTCGGTTTAGGCATTGATCTTGGAAGAGGTTGCGGTGATTTAGTGTATAAGTTGGAAGTTAATGTTGGTGCATAGGCAAAGGATCCATTTCATGTCGTTTTAATATTGTTTAGTGTAATTTCCTTTGCATAAATACTTAGGTTTGCAAATGATAGTGGGCATGTTTAGTTTACTAAGTTTTAGGATGGTAATAAAACAAGAATCCTTTCGAAACAGGTCTCTTTAAGTCTCTTTACGATTGTGGCATCTTTAGCTTATGGTGGCTCATGTTCCAAGGCTTAATAATAAGTTCATGTATATTTTTTACCTGACATCTTACAAGGTTTATTTTCTTGTACTTTACTTTAATCGTCTTTACTTTAGTACTATTTTGCTTTGAAGTATTGATTTCATTAACTTGATTTTGAGTTCAAAATCATACAGTAATTTGGATTTGATCACCTACAATGTTCAATTGCACTATCTTGGTCCGAAAGCTTACTTCAATTTAAACAATTGGTTTCATCCAACTAATTATGTTTACTCCAAAAAGAATCCCATGAATGGTGGCATTAAAAAAAATTCCAAGTTGCAATTAGTACAGGCTTGGGAGAGTTTGCCCTAAGCAATGCACCATCTTTGTCAATAGTAACTGTTTGTGCTTACTAAGGGTGCGTTTGGGAAGGCCTTTGGAAAAAGCTTTTAAGAAAATGCAAACACCTTTGAGTTAAAGGGGTTTTCCAAAATGCAAATGGTGTTTGGTAAATTGTACTTTGAAAGTCCATTTTGAAGTAACTTTGGGAAAAATAGTGTTCGGAAACACTACATTTACAAAGGACTTGGTGATTAATAAAAAAATAATAAACTATCAAAAAATAAAAAAAGAGTTTGCCGGCGAGGGCGGGAGGCTGCCGGCGAGAGGCGGGCGGCTGCCGGCGAGACCCGGAGACGACGGCGAGGGCCGCCTAGGGTCGGGCGACCTCCGGCGAGGGTCGCCTAGGGTCGGACGACCCTCGGTGGCCCTTCGCCGGAGGTCGCACGACCTCGCGACGATCGACGCGACCCAGATCGGTCGCCGGAGGTCGCGCAACCTCACGGCGACCAGATATGGGTCGCGCCGATCGGTCGTGCGACCTCGCCGTGACCAGATCTGGTCGCCGGAGGTCGCGCGACCTCGCGACAACCAGATCCGGGTCGCGCCGGTCGCCGCGAGGTCGCGTGACCTCTCGGCGACCCGGATCGGGTCGCGCCGGGTCGCGCGACCTCGAGGTCGCGGCGACGCGTCGCGGGCGGACTCGCGGGCGGGCCGGGGTCGCGCGACTCGCCGGAGATGGTCGCCGCGACCTCGCCGACCTCAGCCGAGTCCATCGCCGGCCTCTCGAGCTCGTCCGCGCGGCTGGAGAAGAAGATGAACAATGCACATGTGAACAGTGATGAGGCATTCCGAGAATGCTGAAAGCCCAAGGCAGCCCTAGGCTGCCTTGGGCTTTCAGCCTTGCAAATGCCAACATTCCTCCAAAGCCCCTTCCAAAGTAGTTGCCAAACACTCTCATTTTGGCCCAAAGGCCTTTAGCCCCTCAAAGCCCCTTCCAAAGCAGTTTTGAAACGCACCCTAAATAATTCATCGGCTTTTCTCGAGGAAGGTCACGATAGATGCTATTCCAAGTAACCTACAATTACACGTGTTACAATGCTAGTGTCACTATACAATGTGACCGAAGAATGGGAATGGAATTTTCTCACATTGATAATAACTTTTGATGTGATAATGGGCAACAAATGTTTAGAAAGGAATAAAGAATGATGTATACCTATTTATTGAAGATAAAAAATTTCCTCCCCCTTTTTTGGTAAATAACATAACTAGATAAACAAAACAAGTCAAGTCTTATCGTGCGAAGTATATGGACTCCCAACGGAGTCTAATGCAAAAGGTCTTAATAACATCTGGAACAGAGAAATAAATGACAAATGCAAATGTTGTTCCTTTGCAAGTAGGGCCAAAAAATGCGTGAAAATGGGTAACATCATTGGCTAATTTTAATCTAAGGCAATTTCTTATTGCCATATATCTACCACAATGCGTGGAGCTTCTATAGATCCTAAGAGATTTATGTTCCCTCTTAATTTGTCATAAGCACAAATAATTTGTCATTATAAACTCGGAGATGATATATAAAATCTAAAAATACTTTTTAATAATTACGACCTATTTTGCTAGAAATTTCTTAGTCATCAATTTACAAGACGGCCAAAAGTCTTCTTGTGGGTATCTCAAGTTTGGTTCTTTTGTGGAAAAAAATAAGAGATGTTGCTTACGAGGACCAACTACGAAATTATGATTGCAAATGAACGGTCAATTACGGCATGCATGAGAATGCGACCAAATTTATACCTCATCCATATATGACTATTTTTTTCCTTTTGAAAAAAAAATGCCTATATCCTTGTAACTCTTAACATTGCTTAAATAAATACATAAAAGCATGAGGCTTAAGCAATATGCTGAAATTGCACAACATCTACGGTAAAACATACATACGTAATATGTTCCTCATATAATTATTACTTGTCAGTACCTCAATTTTCATGTTCATTGTATATTTATTTGTAAGAACCTATGGAAGCAATCATCCATTAGGAAGTCAAGTGGCTAGACCAATAGAATATGTCTACTATTTACACCCAAAATATCTAACTTTGTTGCTTGTTTGTATTAGGCAATATCTCTTAGGAAGTCGAGAGGCTAGACCAATAGAATATGCCTACTATTTACACCCAAAATATCTAACTTTGTTGCTTGTTTGTATTAGGCGATATCTTGAGTTAGATTTCACATCAAAATTGAATTTGCCTCTTTATTTGATTGGAAATAGGTTTTTCTTTTTTTTTGGGGGTCGGAATTGGAATTGAAGAGTTCATAAATGATTACTTTCTTAGACTAGGCCATAAACGACGATGAACCTAATTATGTGAAGATGATAAGTCATTTAAAGAAAATTCCTGAGCTCAATACACAGTCATCTTGCCTTTAGTCACCCCCAGCATGTCCTTTCACATAAAATTATGGGATAAATGTATAAAAAATCTTAAAACTTATCACAAAAGTGTAAATGAGTCCTAAAATTTTGAAAAATTGCGATCAACTCTTGAAACTTGTCACCAAAAGACAATCAAGTCCTAAACATTTCTAAAAGTGCAATCATATCGTAAAACTTGTTAAATTAATCCAATCAAGTTGTTCTATGGATTGCGCTTTTTGAAAGTTTTAGGATTCGAATGCATCTTTATTATAAGTTTTAGGACTACATCGAACTTTTTTAAAAGTTTTAAGACCCATATACATTTTTTTTGATAAATTTTAGGACTTTGTTACATTTTAAAAAAGTTTTAAGATTCAATTGCATTTTTCGTGACATGTTTTAGGACTTTAGGGATAAATGCATCGGAAGTCCTAAAACATGTCACGAAAGTGCGATCGAGCCTTTTTATTTTCTTGTAATAAAAAAAAATCGTAAAAGCTATGGCATACGTGCTTTCCTATCCACAAAAATTGCTATCCATAAAAGCTATGGCTTTACAAGCTCCTCTGGCTCTTCTGTGACATACATGCTCTAAAAACAAGCACAAGAATTTTATTTAGAATTAAAAGGACAAATATTATGTCACCGTCCTTAGAGTACATGCTTTATACTTGGATCATTTTTTTTTTATCTCGGCGTTTCATACATGCTTCGCTAATTTACGCGCTGATGAGAGCTTGGCCTTGAAATGATTTAAGAGGAGTCTCTCGGAATCAACCGAGCATAGTCTCCTTGCGTTTATTTTAATTTCATGTCATGCTGGTCGCCCGGTGGAAATGGAGATTAGTGCTCCTGGTCCTGGGAGGGTATGGAGTGTGACAAATTCAGCGGTCGTGTCGTTGGCCTAGACCTCAGTAGCAGTTATCTCTCTAGTACCACTAGTCTTTTTAATCTACTTTGTCGTGTTCACCTTCTGTCAAAACTTCTATAGTTCCCATGGAAAATGTGAAAATGTTTTCAGTGGATGATTACCATCTTTTGTTTTTGTGATTCAAGAGGTAGGAATACTCCTAGGAATGGAGAATGACTAGTTCGTCCACGTGAAAGACGGGCAAAAGATTTTTTGATGGCCTCTCAAATTTGGACATTTTATGGAAAAAATATGAGACGCCATTTAAGAAGGCCGTCTACGCAATTGTGACTGCACAACCATCAATCACGGCATGTATGAGACTACGACCTAATTTGTCCCTTGATGTGTGACCCTTTTTTTCCCTTTTGAAAAGTAATGCCTATTTGCTTATAAATTTTGACATTACTTTAGGTATAAAAAAACAAAAGCCGGGATAATTAAGCAATATGTTGAAATTGTAAAACATCTATGGCAAGACATACACAAATAGTATGATTGATCTTAATCATCACTTTATCAGTAAGGTTTCCGTGTTGATTGTTGCTTCATTTATAAGAAGTTACAGGAATGTTGATCTATTTAGGAGTCAAGGGGCTAGACCAATAGAAGGTGCCTGTTATTTTTACCCAAGATATTTAGATTTTTGGTTGTTTGTATTGGGTGATATCTCGAGTCGTGCACATTATACATTTGCCTCTTTGATCTGATTGGCAGTAGATCATTGACACTAAAACTCAAGAATTCATAAGTAATTTCTTAGCTAGTAGAAGCTGTGATTGAAACTAAAAAAAAAAAAAAAAAGAAAAGCTAGACTTTGGAATTTTATCCTCACATTTCTCGTCTTCCCCACCTTAATTGATTTCTCTTCCTACGAGATTAGATTAAAAACCGGAAGAAGTTATGCTACTAAGGTCGAGGCCAACAATGTAGGTATGAAACACCGAGATCAAAATGACCCAAGTATAAAGCATATACGCTAATGACAATGACGTGATACTGTCCTTTATTTGTCTTATTATTTTTCTTTTTGTGTTCGTTATTAGAGCACGTAGATCCTAGAAAAGTCAAAGGAGATAGCAATGCCATAGCACCATGTTTCCGCCGTGATGTGCTCACCATTTGTCGGCACTTATATAGTTCTTAAGAGATTTATGCTCACTCATAATTTGTCATAATCACATATATTTGTCATTATAAATTTGGAGAAGATATATAAATCTAAAAATATTTTCAATCGATAACTATTATCTTTTAATTTTGTGATTCCAAGACTATGTATACTGCTGTAAACTGCTGTAAACTTCTCATTCATCAATCTAAAAGATAAAGAAAGTCTTCTCAGGGGTCTCTCAAGTTTGGTCCTTACATAAAAAATATGCATACACACATACATACATACATATATATATATATATATATATATATATGAGATGTCTTTTATGAGGACCGATTGTGCAATTATGACTATACATGAACCATCAATCATAACATGCGTGTCAATGCGATCAATTTTTTTTTTTTATTGGTCGAATTGCGACCTAATTTGTAACTTGTTGATGTGTGAAATTTTTCCCCCTTTTGGAAAAAACAAAGTGACTATTCCCTTATAACTCCTAACATTAATTAAAAATGCAGGGTGGCTTAGGCATATTAAAATTGCACAACATCTACGGCAAGACACATATACATACATAGAATGTTTCATCTTAATTGTGACTTTGTTACCGACCAAAAAAAAAAAAAATTTGTGACTTTGTTAGTATATTTCATGTGAATTTTAAATTTTCTTATAAGAATCCATCAGGAAGTGTAGTGGCTAGACCAATAGAATGCGCCTATTATTTATGCTCAAAATGTCTAAAATTTCGCTGGCTTGTATTAGGTGGTAACTCGAGTCAAATTACAAAAAAATTAAAATTTTCCCCTTGATCGATTGACAGTAGGTCGTTAATATTTAAACTGACAAGTTCATAAAGAATTGCTTTCTTGGACTAGGTCTTAGAAGTTGTGAAAAAAAAAATAATAAACTAAATTTCGGCAGAATGGCGATGACGCTCTACTTATGTGAAAATGATAGGTCATCCAATGAAAAATAGTGAGCTTTAAGGACTTTGACATTTTGCCTTTGGTCGACCATGAAGTGGCTAATAAGAAGCCCCAAATTTCTATCCCCAGAAATTGCAATCCATAAAAACTATGGCATTACAATCTCCTCTGCCTCTTCTAGACATACGTGCTCTACTACAGACACACACACAAAGAAGAAGAAGAAGACAATATCATGTCACCGTCGTTAGTGTACATGCTTCATACTTGGATAATCTTTTATCTCGGTGTTCTATACATGATTTGCTAATTAGGAAATAAAAGGACTTCAAATTCTAAGTTGTAGTGAGTATTTGTCTTGTTACTAAAAGAACATATCAAAGTCAAAATAGAATTTTGCCTCTTGAAAATATAAGATTATCTTGCGTCCATGATCAAAAGCTTGAGATTTGTCTGGCTCGTCGTTGTCTCTTATATTCGAGGTGATATACGAAGGACGCTGGGGAAGCTAAGTTGAAAAGACTTGTGAATGTATCTTAGATGATGGAATATATATAGAGTGCTTGAGTTCAATTATATATGGTATGCCCTTTTTCTGGTTCCAGCCGAATCAATTACGGGCAACTAAATCTTTTGTTGGGTTCTTCAAATTTATATGGTATTCTTGATAAACACATAAAAAATTATATGTCGACAGCAATCATGGTACTTAAGTAAATATTAGGTATGAGAACTAAAGTTGTCTCTTAGGGAAGAAGATTCTCTTAGGAGCAAATGGAAAAAAGGGAAAAGGAAATCCCGAAATCTGATTAAACTTTAGTATGATTTTTCGAATCTCTTTCCTCTATGACCCACCCGAATCAATTCGAATTGACAACTGGCATGAAAGTGGAGTCAAAGAATGATGGTGATTCCAAAGACACAATTGGATTCACTTTCAATATATGCTTCGTCCTCGTATCAATCACTTACTAATCAATTCGAATCAACGATTAAGCATTCAAAGTTAAGTCAAAGAATATGCTTCGTCCTCTTAGAATAATTACTATAACATTATAGAGGTGGAATCGCTGCCAACTATTCTAAAACCTTAAATTATTAAATAAATGTGTTGTTTAATATTTAAATATTCTATCATCCCCCTCATGCTTAGTTTCGTATTTTTTTGCCATAGTATTAAGCGGATGACATATTTAAATGGGAAGGCAAATGAGACCTAAAAAGAAAATTTGAATTTAAGAATTCCAACTCTGATTCCATGTGAAATTTAATGGGATCACTGCCAATTGTTCTAAAAGTTTAAGCTCTTAAATGAAATTGTGATTTCATATTTAAATATTTACATTGTTTATTTTGTATAATCAATTATTCTCTCGGCAGATTACATTTAATTTTCCTAGTGGAAAATGAAACTACTCGCATGATCCCTCAATCCAGTGACGAGGTACAAATAGCTTTAGGCCAACCGAGACAACCCATGGACCTCTTATTTTCACCTCGGAGAGGAAAATGGTCCATTCAAGTTCGGAAGAAGAGAGAATATATCACGGACAGAATGTGATGAGGTAACTAGCCCCACCCGTGCAATTAAAAGTGCTGCTCGTGTCGTCGTAAGCGTAGCTGTAAGCTTGAGGGCACTGGTCCTTGAAAATCTTCGAGTAGTTCGTTGGCGGGCACGTCTCAGGCGTTCCGTACGCCCCAGTGCAGCAGTACTGCGGCTGGTTTAACGCCAGGCACGCGCTCTTGCACGCCACGATGCTCCCGTCCGACCCCTTCACCGCCAGCTCTGACGGGCACACGGAGTTGATGTTGGCTGCGCAGCTGGTCGTGGTGCACCCACTGCCGCTGCCCTGTGGGGTTATAGAGAGGGGCAGGTTGAAGCCGTCCACGAGGCTGACGTCGTAGATGCTGTTCTCGCCAGAGCCCGGTGCCTTGAGAGTGAACTCCGCCAAGGAGGCCGGCGGGATCGCCCCTGCACCATTGCAGCTCACCTGGCCAGACCCACAGTCGGCGGTGGCGCATACGAATTTGCCGGAGGCATCAGTGGCGCAGCCCGTTCGGCCCCACACCCGGCCGCTGGTCCACGTGTCTGGGACGTCATTGATTGAGAAGGTTGCACCCGTGGCGAGCTCGAACCCGGTTGAGGATAGCTGCCCGCCACCCCCGCCGGTGAGCGTCCCGGGCCAGACTGTGTAGGGGCACTTGCTGGTGAAGGTGAGCGTGGCTGCGCCGGCTCCTCCTGCAAGCATGCATGCAAGCCATAAATTTGATGCACGCGGATAAATTATTTTTCCTCCTGGGGTTTATCAGCTCGGGAATCTCCTTAACAAAGATGAAAATTTGAACAAAGGACTTTAACTTCCGAATCCCAAAAAACAAAAAATTAAACTCAGGATCTTATTTTCTAGTTTCGGAAGAAGGTAATGTTAATGTAGAAATATGTAATAGTTGAAAATAGATAGATTATGATGACAATGTGCTTACTTGCGAGGAGGACTAGGAAAGGCAGGAGGTAAAAAGATGCTCTTGCGTCCATGATCGAGAGATTCAGATTATTTTTTTTTCGGTTTATCGTTTCTCTAGTATAGGAGGTATATATATAGAATGCTGGGGAAGCCAAGTTTCAATTGACCGTGGAAAAGTATTTTAGACCGGGGAAGCTAAGTTTGAAATGACTTTGAAAAAGTATTTTATGTAAGAGTTTTCTTAACGTGGACTACATTAATTGATATTGTAATTTACCGTTTAACATTTACTATTTTACGGGGTTTGGTCTAAAGTGAGATAGAAGGTTTATTAATTAGTCTAATATGGGGCTGGCTAGTGTGGGCTGAGTTGAGCCTGGCCCGTAATGAGAGGGCCTAGCTGGAAACTCTATGAATAGTGCTGAGTCTCTCCTCTAACCCTAATTTTTCACACGTATCCTCACATAAGGGGCGTTAACTTAATGCTAAGGGGTGAGGGGGCCGTCTCATTGAGCCAGTGATAAAGAGGGCAATAGAGGAGAAGGACTTGCGCATGGAACATCGTGTTTCCGCTTCCGCTTCAAGAACGATGGATCCCAAAACAAGTGCGTTAATCTTTCTTCTCAAGGGCTCGACGAGGTGAGCAAAACCGTGGGTGGCGCGTCGCCAGGGGAGGCCCCACGCGCCCCCACGCGCGGCCACGCGTCGCCGGGCGTCGAAGATGCGGGCCCACGCGCGTCCACGTGCCCTCACGCGCTCCCACGCATGGGGCACTGTTCGCGCGTGCGGCGCACGCGGGCGCTAACGTCACGATGACGTCAGTGACCCGGACTTGGATTCGATCCGATTGGCGCCGACCCGACCGATGATGTCACGCTAACGTCAGCAATGGGACCCGACCTGACCCGAATGGCGACTTGACCCGACCGGACCGGACCCGGTCAACTGGTCGGACCGGGCGGCTGGACCAGAAGGTCGAACCGGAAGGTTGGACCGGGAACCAATCGGACTGCCACCGGTCGGACCTGTTTGACCGGCCTTTTGATGCCCGCGCGTGGACTCCACGCGCCACGCACTCAGGCGGCGCGTGCGGGCTCGTGGATACTCCGATCCGCGCGTGGCCGGTGGCGTTGGACTCGTATGGTTATTTCCTACATCATGGTATATTTATTTGACATTTTTGATGATTTTATGGATGTGAAAATACACACGGAACCCTAAATACGTGCTTTTTAGTGTATTTTTTGCGTATTTTTCTTGTACTTTTATGTGATTTTGGAAATACAGGTGCTGGGTTACTGGTATGTTATCACATGAACTTTATGAGTGTTATTCATTAATAATATACAATAAAATTTATTTTTTATTAATGAATGAAGTAATGTAATTAGCATGATATGTGATTTTAGTGATTTACTGCCCTGTCACTAAAGTTAAAATCACATATGTATAGTTTATGTGAGATGTGAATTTTATATCCCTGGTATGAGAGAGTTTCAATAATTCAATTGAGTTGTGACCGCCAAAGTGGCACACTTAATTGGGTTTGAGAAATTTCGGTCTCGTATAATGATTGGGATGTCTCTGGTCTAATGTGTAGTCATACTCCCAAAGGGGATGATTATGTATTAGTTCATGGAGGGATACATGATTATGTGATGGAGGAGTGACTGATCCTAGTGGTTCATATGCCCAAAGGTGATGAATTCAAGAAGATTGGAATATATTCTCATAACCGCTATCATGTGGGGATTGTACAAGCGCTTATCATGTATTCTACCCAAAGGTGATTATGTGATTTTGCATGTAACTCTTTGGATATGTACTTGTACGTTAAGTTACACATTGCTCACATGATGCTAATTATATACATTGCTTGTTTTTTCAGTCACTTTTTCTGTAAATGGTAACTCCGTCACTATTGAGGTTCTTGCTGGTTCGAATTTTAAGAAATGGAGAGAGGATTTTTTGTTTGCCATGGAGATGGCAGATGTTCATATGACTCTTACTACTGATCGGCCAGCAGATCTGACTGTTGAGAGTATAGAGGCTCAGAAAGCAAATTTTGCTGCATGAGAAAAGAGTAATAGAATTTGCTTGCTGTCCATGAAGCGTTCCATTCAGGAACACTTGAAAAGTGGTTTGCCTGCAGACTGCAATGCTAGGCAAATGATGGAAGCTTTGATGGCTAGAAACCATGTGTCGTCTAATGTTGAGATAGGGACACATCTGCAAACACTTTTTACTATGAAGTATGATAGTTCTGGTGGAGTTAGAGATTATGTTATGAGGATGGTTGATTTGCAGACAAAGCTTCGGGCTCTCAATGTTGAAATTCCTACTGCTTGCATCGTCCATCAAGCTCTAAATACTCTTCCTCCTGATTTTGGGATTATCAAGACCAATTATAGTTCCCAAGATGAAACATGGTCTGTTAATGACTTGATTGCTAGGTTGGTGGCAGAGGAAGAGAAATTGAAGAAAGATAAAGGGCACATTGCTCTTTATGCTTCTAGTTCTACTAGTGACAAGGGTAGGAAGTTGAAGAACTATACCCACAAAGAAAATTCTGAAGCTGCTGGTCCTTCTAACAACAAAGGAAATTCTGAAGGTGCAGGTCCTTCTAACACTCGGGTCCTAAGAAAGCATTCACCAAGAAGGATGGTGTTCTTTGCTACTTTTGTAGGGAGAGAGGACACGTGAAGAAACGTTGCAATAAGTTTAAGGCTTGGTTGTCTAAGAGAACTAAGAATGAGCCTAAAGGTAATAATTCTTTGGCGTTTGTTTGTGAATCCAATCTATCGGAAACCCCAACCAATTCTTGGTAGCTAGATAGTGGTGCAACTAATCATGTTGCGTTTACCATACAGGGGTTCATAAACCAAAGGACGTCAAATTAGGATGAATTAAAGCTCACTGTGGGAAACAACATTAGAGTTAACGTCGAGTTCGTGGGAGATGTCATTTTGTTTTTAGATTTTGGTTTTAGGATGATGTTGAGAAACACCTTTTACGTACCTTCTTTTAGGCGGAATTTAGTTTCCGTGTCTTGTTTGGACATGTGTGGATACTCTTTTGAGATAAAGAGTAATACTATTTCCATGTTTTATGATTCAAATAAGATTGGGTGTTGCAATTTATCCAATGGATTGTATCGATTGAGCTTATCTCCCAACGACATGTACGTTGCTTATTCAGCTGAAAAGGTTGTTTCCAAAAGGCCTCTACCTAAGGAACAATCTTATGCATTGTGGCATAAACTTCTTGGTCACATCTCTAAAGAAATAGTAGAAAGGCTTATAAAGGTTGACATCTTGCCTACTCTTAAATGTGATCTAAAGACTTGCGTGGACTGTTGTAGAGGTAAGATGACAAAGATAAAGAAGAAATCCGCCGTACGAAGTTCTGACTTGTTGGAGGTTATTCACACTGATATTAGTGGACCGTACACGGCTACCTTGTGCAGAAATTTTTATTTCATGACATTTATTGATGACTTTTCCCGATATGGATACTTGTACTTGATTAAAGAAAAGTCCAAGTCTCTTGACAAATTCAAGATTTTTCGAACTGAAGTGGAGAAACAATTGGGAAAAGTTATAAAGATTGTCAGATCTGATCGTGGTGGTGAGTATTTTGATAGGCACGGTGATGCTGGACAACTTAAAGGGCCGTTCGCTAAATACTTAGAGGATTCTGGGATAATAGGTCAGTTTACTATGCTCGGAAGTCCTGAACAAAATGGTGTGGCTGAAAGGCGAAATCGCACTCTTATGGACATGATGAGAAGTATGATTAGCAAGACCAATTTACCTGATTTTCTATGGGGTGAAGCTTTGAAAACAACCATTTATATTCTAAATCGTGTTCCTACTAAATCGATTCCATTGACTCCCTTTGAGTTATGGACTGGACGTAAGCCTAGCTTGAATCACTTTAGAGTTTGGGGATGTCCTGCAAAGGTGAAGTTATACAATCCGACATTGAGTAAGTTGGATTCCAAAACTATTCGATGTTACTTCGTATCTTACCCAGATCATTCAAAGGTGTATCGGTTTTATAACCCTAATGGAGATACAAGAATTGTGGAGTCTCAGACTGCAAAATTTCTGGAATTTGACGTAGCTGAAAATGGTAGTTGCTCACGAACTATTGAAGATGATAGTATGGTGGGGATTACTAGATCATTGTCTCATCCTGTGCAAACAATTATGGAGCTTCTGCGCCACAAAATGAGCCTGTTGTGGCCTAGGATCCCTACTTGTTGAGAAAGTTCATGAAGAAATTCCACAAGCTCCTCAAATTCAGAATGAGGATGAAGTAGCTCCACTCAGAAGATCAACTAGGGAAAGACGTTTTGCTAGACCACCAAATTATCTAGTCTACCTAGGAGAGCATGATTATGATATTGGTTGTGTTGTCGATCCGGTGATTTATACGGATGCAATCTCATGTCCTCAATCAGATTTGTGGTTAGATGCGATGAATGATGAGATGCAATCTATGAAACACAATGGTGTTTGGGAGCTTGTTGAATTGCCTGAAGGTTGTAAACCTATTGGCTGCAAATGGGTATACAAGACTAAAAGGGATTCCAAAGGGAAGATTGAAAAATTTAAAGCCAGACTGGTAGCTAAGGGTTTCACTCAAAGAGAAGGAATTGATTATGAAGCAACATTTTCTCTAGTTTCTTCTAAAGATTCCTTTAGAGTGATATTGGCATTGGTAGCTCATTTTGATATGGAGTTACACTAGATGGATGTTAAGACTGCTTTTCTAAATGGAGACCTTAATGAGGAGGTTTATATGGTGCAGCCTAAAGGTTTTGCAGCAGATGACTCAGGTAAGCTTGTTTGTAGATTGAAAAAGTCTATTTATGGCCTTAAACAAGTTTCTAGACAGTGGTATTTGAAGTTTCATAGCATTGTCACTTACTTCGATTTTATTGAGGACAAAGTAGATCAGTGTATATACACCAAGGCCAATGGGAGGAAATATATTTTTCTCATACTTTATGTGGATGATATCTTGCTTGCTAGTACTGACATTGGTTTATTGCATGAGACAAAGCGGATGTTATCGAAAAATTTTGACATGAAAGACCTTGGTGAGGCATCTTTTGTTCTTGGCGTTGAGATCCATAGGGATCGCTCTTGCCGTTCATTGAGTTTGTCTCAGAGGGCATATATTGATCGCATTTTAGAAAGATTCAATATGCAGCATTGCAAACCAGGAATTGCTCCTGTTATTAAGGGTGATAAATTGAGTTTTTCATAATGCCCTAATTCAGATTTTGAGAAAACTCAAATGAAGAATGTACCTTATGCTAGTGTACTTGGAAGTATCATGTATGCTCAAGTTTACACTAGACTAGATATTGCTTTTGCAATAGGGCTTTTAGGCAGATATCAGTCAAATCCAGGACACGATCACTAGGTTGCTACCAAGAAGGTTTTAAGGTACTTAAAGAGAACAATAGATTATATGCTGATTTACAAACATGTTCCAGACTTGAAGCTAATAGGGTATTCAGATGCAGATTTTGCTGGCTGTCAAGATGATAAGAAGTCAACAACTGGATACATATTTATGTTGGCAAGAGGTGCAGTATCATGAAAGAGCGAGAAACAGAAGTCCATATCTTCTTCAACCATGCAAGCGGAGTTTATAGCATGTTTTTCAACTGCTACTCAAGCTATTTGGCTCCGAAACCTCATTAGGGAGTTATCAGTTTATGATTTTGTGGATAGGCCCATACAGATGCATAGTGACAATAACTCTGCAGTATTGTTTATTAATAACAACAGAAGTCTCAAGGAGTCTAAACACATGGAGGTCAAATTTTTGACCATAAAGGAATCAGTGTAAAATGGTGACGTTGCGGTAGATCATATTCCTACGAGATGATATGGTTGCGAGATCCACTAACTAAGGGCCTACGCCCGTGTATATTTGAGCAACATGTCATTAGCATGGGCTTAGGAGCATCTTGAGATGCTGTCATTTAGTGGGAGCTGTGTTTTATTTTTCTTTGAATAAAGTTTACATCTATATTTGTTACAATTTAGTAACATTTTGATATATATATGTCAACTTTTGCATTCAATAAAATGCTTTTGAATGGTTTGTTATTATGTTGAATATATATATTGTTAAAAATCTCAAGGTATTGCTTAAACCTTGAGTGAAGGCTAGGGGTATACGGTTATTAGCATTGTCCATATGTCTTGTTATATATAAAGAAAGGTTAATCATAAGGACAAGACATATGTGGGTTCATGGAACCATAAAGACATTCTCTAATGGCACAATTTTTGTGACGCTTAAGGTAAGAGAATGGTGACTGACAAATGGGATCTCTCTATGAGAGATGTTGTCCATTTGACACACTACCATATTAGATCCATATCAATAGAGTTGAGAACATTCGTGACCATGGAAGGCTCTGTGTGTATACATGCAGTTATCGCCATGATTCGGTATTTGAGACTTTATGGGATAGGATTGACTATTAAGAATTATCTCTAGACCAAAGTGCGCACATACAGTACGGTTTCAATTAATATAGTCCAAGTGGGAGAATGTAAGAGTTTTCTTAATATGGACTACATTAATTGATATTGTAATTTATCATTTAACGTTTACCGTTTTACAGGATTTGGTCTAAAGTGAGATAGAAGGTTTCTTAATTAGTCTAATATAGGGCTGGCTAGTGTGGGCTGAGTTGAGCATGGCCCGTAATGAAGGGGCCTAGCTGGAAACTCTATAAATAGCGCTGAGTCTCTCCTCTAACCCTAATTTTTCACACGTATCCTCACATAAGGGGCGTTAACCTAACGCTAAGGGGTGAGGAGGCCGTCTCATTGAGCCAGTGATAAAGAGGGCAATAGAGGAGAATGACTTGCACGTGGAACATCGTGTTTCCGATTCCGCTTCAAGAACGATAGATCCCAAAACAGGTACGTTAATCTTTTTTCTCAATTATGCATGTTCTTGTTCTAGTTATGGTGATAAAGGAATTGCATAATTTGCATCCAATATTTTAGACATTGGAATAAATATATGGGAAATGAGAAGCTAATGTATCTTATTTTTATATAAAATTTGAAAATATTTTTAATCGATGATTACAATTTCTTTTTTCTAGTGATTCAAAGGTTAGGAATGGAGAATGACTCTTGCACGCCAACATGAAAGTGCAGCAAAGGACCGTTGGCTGGCCTCTCAAGTTTAGTCTTTTCTTTGAAAAACATGAGAAGCTATCGAAGAGTATTGACTACGCAATTTTGATAGAACATGAACGATTATTCACGACATGCATAAAAACGTGACCTCATTTGTCCCCGTGGATGTGTGACCATTTTTTCTCTTTTGAAAAAATAATGCCTATTTGCTTATAACTTTTAACATTACTTTTGGGAAAAAAAAAAAACAGGGATACTTAGGTAATATATTGAAATTGCAAAATATCTATGGCAAGACAAATGCAAATAGTATGATCGATCTTAACTATCTCTTTAGTAGTATGGTTTCTCATGTTGATTGTTGATCTATTTACAAGAAGCTATGGGAATATAGAGTCGTCAGGGAGTCAAGCGACTAGACCAATTGAAGATGCCTTTATTTATGCCCAAATATCTGGCTTTTCAGTTGTTTGCGGATAGGAATTCTTGCGCTACTCCAAGAGGAAAGTAACAACATGGAAAAGATCAGGAAACCATTGATTGATCAAGAATTGTGCATGTAGTCATATATGTGACACTGATTAGTTATGTAATGCTCTATGTTTAGTTTGAATTGAAAGTGGATACAAATGAATTAAGATTCCTATCTATGTTTGCTTCATGTCAACTCATGTTTCCATGTGCTATTGCGGAGACGCTATCTTCTTGTTCAATATTTTATCTTTCTAACTGCTTTTTCTCCCTAGAAAATCATGTCATATATAAGGCAACATATATACGGGCAAGATACACATACTAGTTCTTGTTGTGATTATGCACCGAGTCGTCTTGACTCTTGTAGAGAATCTAATTTAGGACATATGCTCATTCCAAAATCTAGTTTGGGGAAGCTAGTAAAGACCAAGAAGATAAATATGAAAGTCAATAAGAAATTTTATTGATCGAACAAGACAATATCAAGGGGATAGCTTTTTATCCTTAATCATCAATTTATTTCATGAAGAAATTTCTTATTTGGATTTAGGATAATGAAATGTTATGTTTGGTGGCACCCTAGCCATTGAAAAATTAAAATAAAGAAATACAAAAGAGCAAGGTGGAATTTGGATCGAAAATGTGTTAATTAACACACTATCGAGAAGGTACATCTGTTTGACATCTTCAAACCATACAAAGAATGGAAAATTCACCTTTATATTTAACTAACGTTATGAATAAGTCATTTGCACCAAAAAAAAAAATTATACTCATAATGGTCAACATACTTATATAATGATTATTTACAGCAATCCACATCATAAGACTTAAGGTACATCTGTTTGACATCTTCAAACCATACAAGGGATGGAAAATTCACCTTTATATTTAACTAACATTATGAATAAATCATTTGCACCAAAAAAAAATTCTACTCATAATGGTCAACATACTTATAGAATGATTATTTCCAGCAATCCACATCATAAGACTTAAGGTACATCTGTTTGACATCTTCAAACCATACAAGGGATGGAAAATTCACCTTTATATTTAACTAACGTTATAAATAAGTCATTTGCACAAAAAAAAAAAAAATTCTACTCATAATGGTCAACATACTTATAGAATGATTATTTACAGCAATCCACATCATAAGACTTAAGGTACATCTGTTTGACATCTTCAAACCATACAAGGGATGGAAAATTCACCTTTATATTTAACTAACGTTATGAATAAGTCATTTGCACAAAAAAAAAAAAAAAAATTCTACTCATAATGGTCAACATACTTATAGAATGATTATTTACAGCAATCCACATCATAAGACTTAAGGTGCATATGTTTGACATCTTCAAACCATACAAGGGATGGAAAATTCACCTTTATATTTAACTAACGTTATGAATAAGTCATTTGCACAAAAAAAAAAATTCTACTCATAATGGTCAACATACTTATAGAATGATTATTTCCAGCAATCCACATCATAAGACTTAAGGTACATCTGTTTAACATCTTCAAACCATACAAGAGATGGAAAATTCACCTTTATATTTAACTAACGTTATGAATAAGTCATTTGCACCAAAAAAAAAAAATTCTACTCATAATGGTCAACATACTTATAGAATGATTATTTCCAGCAATTCATATCATAAGACTTAAGGTACATCTGTTTGACATCTTCAAACCATACAAAGGATGGAAAATTCACTTTTATATTTAACTAACGTTATGACTAAGTCATTTGCACAAAAAAAAAAAAAAAAAATTCTACTCATAATGGTCAACATACTTATAGAATGATTATTTCCAGCAATCCACATCATAAGACTTTGGCCGTGTATAGCACGAGTCTATAGGTTTTTTGCCATTTCTTAGATTGACTCTTTCTTCAATCGAACCGAAGTGTCTTTTCAGATGTGTATATTACATCAATGGCCAAAGCAGCATGAAAGTCCATCATCGAATTGTTTATCGCTGCCTGTAATAGCTTTTCCACTAAAACAAACTCTATCAAAAAGCAGAAAAAACAAAAGAGAAAATACGGCACCCTTGATATTCTACATGTTTTGTAAATGGATTGTCCTTTTTGTGATGATTCATACTTCGCTTGCTAAGCCATCATGCCATTGACGTTAAGAATCAACCTTAATGGAATTCAACCAAAGTCTTAGAGCCAATAAAGCAATTTTATAATTGTGTTTATCTGAAGGTTGGATCATGGTCACTAGATGGACATGGAGATTGTTGTTCATGGAATGGTGTCGAGCGTGACGAGGCCACTCGTCACGTGATAGGCCTCAACCTTAGCCATAATTGTCTCATTGGTACTTTATCTTTTAACATTAAACTCTTACGACTACTCCACATTAAAATTGCTCAATCTTGCTTTCAATGACTTCGACTTTTCCTCAATCCTACACGGCTCTGGCAATCTTTTCATGTTATATTACCTTAATCTCTCCAACTCATATTTTTAGGGAAAGTCCCATCAGATATCTCATGGCTCACGAGATTGATTTCTCTTGATTTGTCTAGTGGGTAGGATCTTGAGATGCCCAACGTGGACAACTCTGTTTAAAACTTAACTTTGCTTAGAGAACTTAATCTCTCTAGTATAAGCATGCACCATCATTCTCTTACGTGCTTGCAAACTTCTCCTCTTCTTTGAAGTCGCTTAAACTTGCATGTTCTCTTTTGCATGGGGAATTTCCAATAAGGATTTTTCACCAAACCTAGAAGTCCTCAATATCAGTGGCAATGATAACCTTCCTAGTTTTATTCCAGAACAACATTGGGGTAATCGCTTGAAATCATTGTTTCTTCAGGGCACGAATTTTTCCGAAGAAATACTTGTTTGGATTAGAAACCTCATTTTCTTGAATGAATTATCGATTTAGGATTGCTAGGGTTCACTTCCCACTTCACTGAATAATCTTTCTTAGCTTGCTTATCTAGATATATCATTTAACATGGTCAAATCCCCCCTTCCTTTGCTAATCTTACCCAACTGTCATATCTAGATCTCTCTTTCAATAATTTCACAGGAGATATTTGGCATAGGCTTGTCAACTTGTCAAAAATCACCAATCTATACCTTTTTGGTAATAGTTCCACTACGCAAGGTTCTTCAACAAAAAAATTAAATTAAATTAAATCGGTAGCCAAACTAACCATCCTTATTTCTTTACATTTGGCAAATGTTCGGCTAAGTGGTCCAATTCCATCTTCAATTTAGAAAACTAATGCAGTTGATTGAGCTCAACCTTTTTTCAACAATTTGCAAGGTGAAATCCCAAACGCATTATGGGAACTCAAGAATCTCAAACATCTGGATCTTATTGGGAATAATTTGAGTGGCACCGTGGATTTACACAAACTCAAGAACTTGTGGACATTTTTTTTTTGGATTCCAACAACATATTTTTTTGTCAACAAAGCCGAGATGAATGCTACTCTTCCAAAACTTTTCTGGTTTAACTTTAGAAGCTTCTTCGCAGGTGCCAACCATCTGAATCGACGCCTTTAAGGGCTCGGTTATCTGTTCGATCGCCACTCGTGGCCAGAGGGTGCATCTCCAAGGTATGTACATCATTGCTCTATTTTTTAGTAAGCAGAGTCCGAACGTTCTAATTTAAGCTTGAGTGAAAATCGAGTACAGATTAGGAATAAAATAGTAGTCTGAGCACACTTTAATGTCACTGAAATCGTCTGGATCGGAATTAGTACTTCGATGATGCTTCTATACTAAGCGATCACCAAGTGTTCGTGAAAATGCTGATCGAGATCACATATTTATTCGAGAGGCTTCTTTTAGAAATTGAATGCATACACGTTTATCTCATACTCAGATCTTGATACCTGCATATGTTTCGCCAGTCTTGCTTCTGGTTCCTTTTATTTTAAGTCATGGCCAAGCCTTCGAAGTGACTATCGCTTCGTTTTCTGTTTCTGTGCTCCGTCTTCAGTCCCCCCCTCTCCTCGGGAGCGGGAGCATTATGGTTGGGTGCATGTGCGGCGGCGGTGGATGTTTGTATGGATTGACGTGGTGACTGGAGTTGATCATTGGTGGAGCAAGACATGTTTAGCCCTCTATATGAAGCTCGTAAATGTCATTCTTGGGTGAAATGCTCACAGGCTGTTGCTTAAGGTGAAGGATGGACATCAATGGTGACTGTTGAGCTTTTAGGTTGAACAACTTGGTCGTGAATAGTAAGGGAAGAAGACCAGACCAAAGCTTGTGTGTTCAGGAAATAATGGAGGGAGAGAGTAAAGGAAAGGAAGGAGAAAGACAGGGAAATCTGCAGAAATGCATGTTCTGGAAACGAAGGATTGAGAAAGGAATAACAACAACAACAATAATAATATTTATAGTAAAAATAATTAAATGATAGAATCACAAAAGTCAAAGGGGCCATGCGATATCATTCAAGAAAAGAAAATTTCATATGAAATTGACCAACTTTTAGGCAGGTTAATATTGCTATAAAAGTAAAACATGATAATTAGAAAAAGAAGGAAAGGAAATATATATATGATAGACTAGTAACATATTTTTGGATTGGTAAATTTGATTAACAATCACTGAGTTTTAACTAATTTCACGTTCAAATTACTGAATTTTGACATTTTTTTTTAATTACCAAGTGTAGTAATTAATTGGAAAAATTTTCATGTTTGGAAATCCCAAATTGTCGGGTGCCAATATGCACCAGTTGAATTTTGAGGCCTCTAGAATAATTGGCTGAACTATTGTTCTAGAGGAAGGCGATACTTATCCAATCAGCTCTAAATCTAATATACAAATGTCAATTCAGCTATAAATTTTTAAAATTTTCCAATATAGTCCTAAACTTGTACCTAAAATTTTAATATAGTCCTTATGGCCTATTGGTGCCAAAAATTGCTAACATGACATCTAGTTATCTCCAACTGTCTAGCGTGCCACGCTAATGTGGACAATTTAATTGCTCCACATCAATAATTTTATGCAACAATTGGTTGGAAGGACGACACTATAATTTTGCGCAAAAGTTTAGGACTATAGTAGCAAAATTGAAAAATTTAGGATTAAAATGACATCCATACAATAGGTTTAAAATGGAATTGGTAATTTTCCCAATGCATTGTTAATTTTCAATTTGCTTTAATTATATTCATAATAAATTCCAACTTTAGCGAGGTTTATTCTCAATCTTACACTTGCTTTTGCTCTAGTATTAGCTATGACAAGAATAGGATTTGGTGGCTGATATGACCAACTAAAATACTTAAGAACGTTTAACCTATGTTCTTGCATAAAATAGTATATAAAATCGTCCTTATCGGAAGATCAAAGTTCTGTGTAATCTAGTGGGCAGTGAGAGTTTTGGACGTGGCGAAGTACTTCCATTTCAAAGGATAGAAAAGTATTAAACGATATTTTGGTTGCTAATTATTTAATAATTAAGATTTAGAGCCCGTAATGGGCCAATTCAAAGGACAGTGGGCAGTGGAATTTTTAATTCATTGGGAATGGACTAAGTCTCTTTAATAATGAGGTATATGGGTTGGTTCTATACTTAATCACCAATGTTGATTAAAGTTAATCGAATGAAGATCGGGTCTAAGAATCTAGAGTCACTTAGTAAGAAAACATCATTGTCCACTATAAATTTTTCTACCTTTATCAAATATTGACATTTCAATCGTCTAGTTAAAAATGTTTATACATACATAGTATTGGATAAATGATATGGATGTTTGGAGTTATACAAATCTTGATTGAGAATGAGATAATTGTATATAACTTCTTCTTTTTTTCTTAAATCTTGAAAAGAGTTCCGAGTCTACCAAACTCTAATTGTACTAATTTAATCGGAAGAACCATCACATGAGGTAAACCATTAGACATGAAGACACGAGCAAGGCCAAACAATCCTCATTCAAAGTAGAACTAGTCCTGACCTTCATGTTAAAATGATAAAGCAGCGAACACCTCAAATCATATATTCATTCACCATCGATATCACACGCTCAACGGACTTCCTAAAATCGACACAAATGTATGCAATCGGTATGAGCAGAGAGTGCATAACATGAATCGCTTTAGAGACCAAAGTTAAATTTAGCAACAAAGTCAATAGTCGAAGTGTGCCCCCATTGATAGAAAGGAAGCATGCAGAGATCAAAATTGAGGATACCAGACCTGTATTGTCGAATGCAATCAGATTAACACTCTTGAAGGCTCTCGGTTCCAACATGGAGGGGAATACAATACTTCAAAATTCGAAAATACCATAACTAGAATAGTTGAGGAGAATAATCAATCAGACACGTAGAAGGCATTCGATTGAGAGGCTAGATGGAAAAGAGATATGGAAAGAGGAGTAGCCAAATCAAAGTAGGCAATGCATCACCTTTGAGGTCATCGAGACGGAGGCAATTGGTTTTTCACTTCGGCGGAGGTGAATCCTCTCGGTCTCCACCCCGCGAAAACAGAGTACGAGAGTTTACCTTAAGAGCAGTGACTGGACGTGATTGACGAATGGATCGGAAGGAGGAGGCCTATGAAGCGGCAACGCTGAGAATTGGAATTGGTGAAGAGAGAGAGAGTGAGTGAGAATCGAAGGTGGTGATAGGAGCGACTGAGAAGAGAGACGAACAGAGTATGTTTGTTGAGGTTAGGCTTGATGTACCATGACCGGTTATAGCGACAATCGGCAAACAGAATGGAGGAGAAAAAAATGGAGATGGAAACCGAAGGTGGTGGAGCTTATAGTAGCCGGAGAGTGGAGGGAGGTTGGACGGTGATGCAGTGGCCGGAGGTGCAAGGTGAGGGAAGTGGTGGCTGGCGAGGGGACGAGCCGGAGATGAATATGTCAGAGAGGAGAGAGATTCTAAGGTGAGATGTCCAAGTGAGATGAGGAGGGTGTTGACTTCGTGGGCCGGGCCGAACCGGGCCTTTGGGCCCGAACTTGCCTGAATATTTCTGAGATTCTATACCAGGACCAGGTAGTTGGCATGTCGTGAAATTATGCTTACTGGGCTCGGTTCGGGCCAAAAATTCAATTTGGCCTGACTGCAGACGTCAAACTGGACTGCTAAAGTTGACCAGCTCTCGATCCTTCGTTTTTCAAATTTTTAATTTTTGGGCCCGAGATATCGACATTATAATGTCTCTAATATGTATAATAATCTTCTTTGAAAAATGTAATTTGAAATCATTGGCGAAATCCAGGTGCTGGTCAATCTGTTGTTGATTGCCCCTGAATCAATTCTGAATGTTGCTGGATGTTATTAATTAGGTGGGAATTCGAACGGTTGTGCCTCAGTTCGGTTGTTCTATAAATTGTCCATAACGCAGTGCCAATGATATTGATTATCACTATCAAGTTACCGCGTGCGTTCACAGTTCATCGGCATGGGTAATTTGTCAATTTTGAATGTTGGACATTGCTGGAAAATACAATTTGACAGTGACTTTAAGTGCGTTTGGCTTGGTTTGTTTATACTTTCATCTACCAATGATCAGGGTTAGGCCCCGTTTGGTTCAACATTCCTAAGAGGCTTTTAGGGCAGTCTCGAAAGCCCCTTGGGAAAATTTTTAGGCGTTTGGTTCAAAGCATTTGGAAGTGTCCTTGGCCAAATGCTGGCATTTGAAATGCTGTAGAATGCTAATACAAGGTTTAATGAGTTTTTTTTTCTTTCCAATATTGTCCCCATTATAATTGTGTTTTCTTCTTTTGCCCTCATACAACACTGTTCATCGTCTTCTTCAGCCTTGCGGCTCAGTGGCAGCGGTGGGGAGGCGGCGGCGACGGCGGTCCGGGCGGGGGAGGGGGTGTGGGGGTCATGTGGCCTCCGGCGGCATCGCCCGGGTCACTCGACCTCAAGCCACCTCGCTTGAGGTCGCGGCGACATCGCCCGAGGCCGCGCGGCCTCCGGCTGCTTTGCCCGAGGCCGCGCGACCTTTGGCGACGCCACTCGGGGTCGCGCAGCCTCCGGCATTGCGACCCAGGCTTGACCGAGGTCAGCACGACCCCCCCCAACCACCGTCACCGCCGCCACTAGCCGCCTCCCCACCGCCACCGGTGCCACTATAGAGCCACCTCACCACCCCCCACGATTTTCCCCTCTCCACCTAGCCGATCTCCTTCATTTTTTCTTTTCTTCTCCTTTTTTTGCTTTTTCTTTTCAACTTAAAGCTACTTTGCAAATATACACATTTTTTAGGCTGCACATGACAAAATTTCTATTTCTCGATTTCTCTATTTCTCTGTTCCCGGAACGGGTTTGGAATGTAAATCCGTTTGGTAACGCAATTTGATTTCTCTATTTCTGAAATAGATTTCTATTCCAGAAATAGAGAAATTGAAGAAATCAGAAGCTGAAATTTTTAACTTCTCAATTTCTGAAATAAAAATCAGAAGCTGAAATTAAACCATATAAAAGAACCTTGCGTTTTCTTGCTAACTTAATTCACTCATAACCACAACTTCACAAATTATTGCTAATTTTCTTTTTCTTATTTTGCTCGTGTTTTTTTTTTTCAATTTTTTTTCATTTTTTTTTTTTGATAACTTCCTCTTTAGGATGAAAGGCAATCGAATGGGTCCCTAATTTTCAAAAACGACCAAAGTTCTGAAATGCTAACTTAAAAACAATGGGGCTCTTTCCTCCTAGAAAGGGCATGCGCATGGCTAGTTGAAGAAAAATTTCTTACGTAATAGATGACTAAAAAACGTGCCTAGAAATTTAACCTTGTTTCTTTATGGATTCAAAATTCTTGCAAAATCAAAATAATTAGATTGTTACACAATCTTGAATTTTAATTCGAAGGCAAGAGATTCAAGAGAATCTCTCTTTGCTATGCAAGGGCCATTAAAGGTTCATTGAGCAACAATAAAGAAATTAGGGATGAGCAACTGGATTGATTCAATTTGAGAATCAAAATAAACCGACTTTCTCTCGATTGGTTCCTAACCATAAATGTTACTTCAAGGTAGAATTCTCATATATTCCTTTACACCATCAATTTTATTTTGTTGATAATCTTGTATAATACTAGTCTTTGATAAAATAACAGGGTTGTATAGGCGCCATTGATGGCACCCATATTCATGCTTCTGCAGTACTTGTCTAAACCTATTCAGGATGAGCTTGCAAACGTTACATTGACCGAAGAGGGAAACCAAATAAATACGCTTAGGAAAACCATTGCCAATAAAATAGCAAGGAATAATAATATGCCGGAAATTCTATGAAATTGTATTTGCAACTTTTGTAATGTATTAGTATTATTTCGACTATTATTTTGTATTTGAGGATTTCCTATGTTGTTTTAGTATTATTTCGATTATTATTTTGTATTTGAGGATTTCCTATGTTATTATCTAATCAATTTCTATTCCTAGAAATAGAAAATTTATTATGTTATCAAACGGATTTCTGTTTCAGAAATAGAAATTTTGAGTCGTTATCAAACGGGTTTCTTTGCTCAGAAACTTATCCGGGGAATAGAAATTGAGAAATTGATTTCTAGCCAGAAATCAATTTCTGTTTCAGAAATTTTGTCATGCGCAGCCTTAGTGTCTAAACACACTAGCATTCACAAAATGCCCATTCAGTCAAGGATACTTGGGGAAATGGCTTTGCATTTCCCCAAAGTTGAACCAAATGGGATTATTCACCTCAAAGCCTTTGGAGCGTGTTTAGAGGTCATTTGTCATGATAATCACAGGCAACGCATGCTGGAATTTATTGAGGGTCTCGGTTTAGACAGGAAATTTAAGGGCATTAATGGAGATATTTCGAGGTTGAGTTTCATGATTTATGGAAATACATTGGCATGTGATTCATTCCTAAGGCTTTCAGTTGGATTGAATTTTAATTGAATAGGTGAATCAGGGGTTACATGTATTGACCGTTGCTGGTGGTTTCAGTTTAGGCTTTGATCCTGGAAGAGGTTGCGGTGATTTAGTGTATAAGTTGGTAGTTCATGTTGGTGCATAGGCAAAGGATCCATTTCATGTCATTTTAATATTGTTTAGTGTCATTTCCTTTGCATAAATACTTAGGTTTGCAAATGATAGTGGGCATCTTTAGTTTACTAAGTTTTAGGATGGTAATAAAACAAGAATCCTTTCAGTAAACAGGTCTCTTTAAGTCTCTTTACGATTGTGGCATCTTTAGCTTATGGTGGCTCATGTTCCAAGGCTTAATAATAAGTTCATGTATATTCTTTACCTAACATCTTATAAGGTTCATTTTCTTGTACTTTACTTTAATCGTCTTTACTTTAGTACTATTTTGCTTTGAAGTTTGATTTCATTATCTTGATTTTGAGTTCAAAATCATACAGTAATTTGGATTTGATCACCTACAATGTTCAATTTCACTATCTTGGTCTGAAAGCTTACTTCAATTTAAACAATTGGTTTCATCCAACTAATTATGTTTACTTCAAAAATAATCCCATGAATGGTGGCATTAAAAAATTGCAAGTTGCAATTAGTATAGACTTGGGAGAGTTTGCCCTAAGCAATGCACCATCTTTGTCAATAGTAACCGTTTGTGCTTACTAAATAATTCATAAGCTTTTCTCAAGGAAGGTCACGATAGATGCTATTCCAAGTAACCTGCAATTACACGTGTTACAATGCTAGTGTCACTATACAATGTGACCGAAGAATGGGAATGGAATTTTCTCACATTGATAATAACTTTTGATGTGATAATGGGCAACAAATGTTTAGAAATGAATAAAAGAATGATGTATACCTATTTACTGAAGATAAAAAAATTTCCTCCCCCTTTTTTTGGTAAATAACATAACTAGATAAACAAAACAAGTCAAGTCTTATCGTGCGAAGTATATGGACTCCCAGCTAGGGGTGAGCACGGTTCCAGGGTAGAACCGGGAACCGGAGAACCGAATTGGAGGTTCCAGTTCGGTTCGTGGTTCTTAAGGGACCAATCCCGGTTCCTGGTTCCCTTTTTCTAGGAACCAGCGGTTCCGATTCCGGTTCCGGTTCCTATGGGAATGGAATCGGAACCAATTAGGGCTTCAAAAAAAAAGTCCCCAGATCAGTTCACCCTTAGACAACACTTTCAGTCTTTCACATCTTCTCTTCTCTAAGTTTCTCTCGTTCTTGCTCGACACCACCGCTGCTCACCCTCAATGCCACCACCGGACGTTGCTCGCCCTCGACGCTGCTGCCAAACACTGTTGGACGCCACTCGCCCCGCGTCGCCTCGCCTTTTCCTCCCTCGACGCCGTCACCCCTCGCTCGCCTCGCCACTCAGTCATTGCCGGACGCCGGTCATCCCGTCACTGGACGCTAGTCGGCCCGCGCTCGCCCCACCCTTGCCTCCCTTGACGCCGTCAGCCCTCGCTTGCCTCGTCGCTCAACTGCTCGCCATCAATGCCGCCGGTGGATGCCACTTGTCCCCTTGGCGGACGCCGCTCGCCGCTCGCCTAGCCACCCCCAACGCTGCTCGCCCGGTCGCCCCCGAAATAGCTGTTGTATAGGAAGTTGTTCATTTATACAAAGGTTTTTGCTAAGTTGACTTGTTGCAATGTTTTCATATGATTTGCCTTTCTTCTGCCCTCATTGGACCTCAGCAATCACGTTCCTTTTCTATAAAAATTTTACAATATCCCAGTTGCCTTGTGTTTGACATCTTTTCCTTTTAATGTACTCTTCAGAGTTCATAAACCTTGTGTCATCTGAATCAAATGAAGTTTGTAATCGAGAGGAGAAAAGAACGATTGCTCCTGAGCATGTACTCAAGGCATTAGAGGTGCTCTTCCTGTTCTTGTTCTTCATTGAACACACTCCTGAACATGTGATCAAGATTGAGTCATGATAAGCTGGAATTTTTTGATTCAGTAAACATTTGTCTCGAAGGTTTTAAATAGAATGCATTGCTTTCATATATGGTGTCCCTTAGTTGTTATATATTGTCAAATGTGCAGGATAATGGCCTTGTGCTCATTTTTGAACCTGAGATTCTTCTTGATGGAGACCACCCTATTGAGAGGACTCTTGAAGTGGCAGAGAAGGTTTGGTCTGAGGTCCTTTTCTATTTGGTTGAGAACAATGTTTTGTTTGAGGGTATCCAGCTTATACCCAGCATGGTAACTCTTGGAGCTGAGCATAAGGAGAAGGCTTCTCCTGAGACAATTGCCAAGTACATTCTTACAATGTTGAGAAGGAGAGTTTCACCTGCTGTTCCAAGAATCATGGTATGTTTATGTTAACATTTCTACATCTTTGCAGCCTGTTGTAGTACATATAAGCCTAATGATTTGGCAGGCTGGTTGTGTGTTGTCATGAGGGTTCCTGTTCTTTACTGCTGCAATGTGTCTAATTGTAATGTTTCTTTGCATGATAAAAACATATGATCTTTCGGGCCTGTCTGCTTTTTGTTATATTGTCTAGTCTTCTCGGCGTCAATGCAATTGTAGCTTTGGATGGGACGCTGTTGTTAGAAGAACTAATCCAAACAAAAGAGGTTATTAGTTTTCTATATTATGTTCTCTGTATTGAAGGGAAATAGGAATCACATTCTCTGCTTTGACTTCCTTCTTTTTACCTTTTGATAGGGTTTGTGTTGATTCCTTAACAACTTTGCATTTTGCTTCTTTGAACTATTTATGGTTTGATGCTTGGCATTTTTTAGTTTCCTAAAGAAAAAAAAATTGATTTCCATCAATTTTGTGGTGAAGGAAATCTAAAATGGAAGGAAAAAGAATATCCTTCTTGCGCTGGAAAAAGGTCTAGATAAAGCATCTATTGAGAAATCAACCTCTTCTTGCCCAACATAGCCCAAGAAAGCAAACAGACTTGAAATCGCTAATGAAAATTTGCTTATATACGTCTCTTTCCTTCTACTTCAGATATTAAATTGGGTTTATAAAGATAAATTTTAAGGCTTTCTATTTTGCAGCATTTGAGGAATCAATATGACGAACTTTTTCCTGCATTGTGTGAAGATCACCCTGACATATTCCTCCAGAGCTTTATATGTGGGAACAATTTTTATGGGCTTGCGAACTTTGGTAGTCTAACAGCATGAAAATTCAGTTTGCTCATGGAGCACTCAAGACTTGCCTAATCTCCATTGCTGGATTTCTTAACCATTTAGTATTTTGTTTGACTATTCTCATTTTATTTTCATGATTTCTCAGGTCTCGTGAGCATTTCTCGACATGTTTGTTTATCATTTTGATGTGGCTATCTTCCAATGGGTATAAGTTTAGTCTGATTGAGACTCTTTTCTTAGATCTAACCTCATCGCAGTAGCAGAATTACCATTAAGTAAACAGATGATGAACACCAACTTTATGATTTGCTGAAATTTCTTGAGCATGACTTTCTTCTTGAGAAACTATCTCGTGAAGCTCCAATATATGTCATCATGGAAGGAAGTGAACCACCTTTCTTCACGCGCTTCTTCTCATGGGACTCCACAAAATCTGCTGTAAGTAATTGTAATCATTATACATCTGAGTTTTGGCTATCCTAGAATTCTGATTGATTTTTTTCCTGGTGAAGATGCATGGGAACTCATTCCACAGGAAGCTTACAATTGTTAAGCATGGTGGTACACCAACTATTGATGTAAGACTTACGTACTTTGAAGCTTTTAAACATGCCTGCTTGAATGATTCTTAGCTGTTTAGGACTATCATGCATATCCACTTCTTATCAGCTTGTTTATGCCTGTATGTGGATATCTTGACTCTTTAAGGAACTCATGCTTGGTCCAAGTTTGTTGCTTGCATCAATGATTTTCTTGTGTTTGTCACAACAAAAGTTACTACGTTGCCATCCTTTTTTCTGATCTTGGCTTGAGCTGACATAGAAGCTTTGGTTTGTCTCTTCCCTTCTTCGTTATAGTTCAAATTTGAAAATGAAAAAAAAAAAAAAAAAAAAAAAAAAGAACTTGTTGTAACCTAGAATCGATCATGGAACCTGTGACAGGGTAGGTTCTAGGTTCTTGGTTCTGACGGGTAAGTTCCAGGTTCCAAAAAATGAGAAACCTATACCCGAGGGTAGGTTCTAAGTTCCAGACGGAACCGAACCGGAACCTGAAACCGCTCACCCCTACTCCCAACGAAGTCTAATACAAAGGTCTTAATAACATCTGGAAGAGAGAAATAAATGACAAATGCATATGTTGTTCCTTTGCAAGTAGGGACAAAAAATGCGTGAAAATGGGTAACATTATTGGCTAATTTTAATCTAAGGCAATTTCTTATTGCCATATATCTACCACAATGCGTTCACCGTTTGTTGGAGCTTCTATAGATCCTAAGAGATTTATGTTCCCTCTTAATTTGTCATAAGCACAGATAATTTGTCATTATAAACTCGGAGATGATATATAAAATCTAAAAATACTTTAATTAATAATTTCGACGTATTTTGCTATAAATTTCTTAGTCATCAATTTACAAGACGGCCAAAAGTCTTCTTGTGGGTTTCTAAAGTTTGGTTCTTTTGTGGAAAAAAAATAAGAGATGTTGCTTACAAGGACCAACTATGAAATTATGATTGCAAATGAACGGTCAATCACGGCATGCATGAGAATGCGACCAAATTTATACCTCATCGATATATGACTATTTTTTTTCTTTTGAAAAAAAAAATGCCTATATCCTTGTAACTCTTAACATTGCTTAAATAAATACATAAAAGCATGAGGCTTAAGCAATATGCTGAAATTGCGCAACATCTACGGTAAAACATACATACATAATATGTTCCTCATATAATTATTACTTGTCAGTACCTCAATTTTCATGTTTATTGTATATTTATTTGTAAGAACCTATGGAAGCAATCATCCATTAGGAAGTCAAGAGGCTAGACCAATAGAATATGCCTACTATTTACACCCAAAATATCTAACTTTGTTGCTTGTTTGTATTAGGCAATATCTCTTAGGAAGTCGAGAGGCTAGACCAATAGAATATGCCTACTATTTACACCCAAAATATCTAACTTTGTTGCTTGTTTGTATTAGGCGATATCTTGAGTTAGATTTCACATCAAAATTGAATTTGCCTCTTTATCTGATTGGAAATAGGTTCTTTTTTTTTTTTTTTTTTTGGTTGGTCGGAATTGGAATTGAAGAGTTCATAAATGATTACTTTCTTAGACTAGGCCATAAACGACGATGAACCTAATTATGTGAAGATGATAAGTCATTTAAAGAAAAGTCCTGAGCTCAATACATAGTCATCTTGCCTTTAGTCACCCCCAGCATGTCCTTTCACATAAAATTATGGGATAAATGTATCAAAAATTTTAAAACTTATCACAAAAGTGTAAATGAGTCCTAAAATTTTGAAAAATTGCGATCAACTCTTGAAACTTGTCACCAAAGGACAATCAAGTCCTAAACATTTCTAAAAGTGCAATCATATCGTAAAACTTGTTAAATTAATCCAACCAAGTTGTTCTATTGATTGCGCTTTTTGAAAGTTTTAGGATTCGAATGCATCTTTATTATAAGTTTTAGGACTATATCGAACTTTTTTAAAAGTTTTAACACCCATATACATTTTTTTTTGATAAATTTTAGGACTTGGTTACATTTTTAAAAAGTTTTAAGATTCAATTGCATTTTTCGTGACATGTTTTAGGACTTTAGGGATAAATGCATCGGAAGTCCTAAAACATGTCACGAAAGTGCGATCGAGTCTTATCATTTTCTTGTAATAAAAAAAAAAATCGTAAAAGCTATGGCATACGTGCTTTCCTATCCACAAAAATTGCTATCCATAAAAGCTATGGCTTTACAAGCTCCTCTGGCTCTTCTGTGACATACATGCTCTAAAAACAAGCACAAGAATTTTATTTAGAATCAAAAGGACAAATATTATGTCACCGTCCTTAGAGTACATGCTTTATACTTGGATCATTTTTTTTTATCTCGGCGTTTCATACATGCTTCGCTAATTTACGCGCTGATGAGAGCTTGGCCTTGAAATGATTTAAGAGGTGTCTCTCGGAATCAACGAAGCATATTCTCCTTGCGTTTATTTTAATTTCATGTCATGCTGGTCGCCCGGTGGAAATGGAGATTAGTGCTCCTGGTCCTGGGAGGGTATGGAGTGTGACAAATTCAGCGGTCGTGTCGTTGGCCTAGACCTCAGTAGCAATTATCTCTCTAGTACCACTTGTCTTTTTAATCTACTTTGCCATGTTCACCTTCTGTCAAAACTTCTATAGTTCCCATGGAAAATGTGAAAATGTTTTCAGTGGATGATTACCATCTTTTGTTTTTCTGATTCAAGAGATAGGAATACTCCTAGGAATGGAGAATGACTAGTTCGTCCACGTGAAAGACGGGCAAAAGATTTTTTGATGGCCTCTCAAATTTGGACTTTTTATGGAAAAAATATGAGACGCCATTTAAGAAGGCCGTCTACGCAATTGTGACTGCACAACCATCAATCACGGCATGTATGAGACTACGACCTAATTTGTCCCTTGATGTGTGACCCTTTTTCTCCTTTTGAAAAGTAATGCCTATTTGCTTATAAATTTTAACATTACTTTAGGTATAAAAAAACAAAAGCCGGGATAATTAAGCAATATGTTGAAATTGTAAAACATCAATGGCAAGACATACACAAATAGTATGATTGATCTTAATCATTACTTTATCAGTAAGGTTTCCCGTGTTGATTGTTGATTCATTTATAAGAAGTTACAGGAACGTTAATCTATTTAGGAGTCAAGTGGCTAGACCAATAGAAGGTGCCTGTTATTTTTACCCAAGATATTTAGATTTTTTGGTTGTTTGTATTGGGTGATATCTCGAGTCGTGCACATTATACATTTGCCTCTTTGATCTGATTGGAGGTAGATCATTGACACTAAAACTCAATAATTCATAAGTAATTTCTTAGCCAGTAGAAGCTGTGATTGAAACTAAAAAAAAAAAAAAAAAAAAAGCTAGACTTTGGAATTTTTATCCTCACATTTCTCGTCTTCCCCACCTTAATTGATTTATCTTCCTACGAGATTAGATTAAAAACCGGAAGAAGTTATGCTACTAAGGTCGAGGCCAACAATGTTGGTATGAAACACCGAGATTGCAATGACCCAAGTATAAAGCATATACGCTAATGACAATGACGTGATATTGTCCTTTATTTGTCTTATTATTTTTATTTTTGTGTTCGTTATTAGAGCACTTAGATCATAGAAGAGTCAAAGGAGATAGCAATGCCATAGCACCATATTTCCGCCGTGATGTGCTCACCATTTGTCAAAACTTATATAGTTCTTAAGAGATTTATGCTCACTCATAATTTGTCCTAATCACATATATTTGTTATTATAAATTTGGAGATGTAATATAAATCTAAAAATATTTTAAATCGATAACTATTATCTTTTAATTTTGTGATTCCAAGACTATGTATACTGCTGTAAACTTCTCATTCATCAATCTTAAAGATAAAGAAAGTCTTCTCACGGGTCTCTCAAATTTGGTCCTTCCATAAATATATATATATAGACACACACACCCACACACCCACATGAGATGCCTTTTATGAGGACCGATTGTGCAATTATGACTATACATGAACCATCAATCACAACATGAGTGTCAATGTGATCAATTTTTTTTTATTGGTCGAATTGTGACCTAATTTGTAACTTGTTGATGTGTGATTTTTGCCCCTTTTGGAAAAAAAAAAAAAGTGACTATTCCCTTATAACTCTTAACATTAATTAAAAAATGCAGGGCGGCTTAGGCATATTAAAATTGCACAACATCTATGGCAAGACATATATACATACATAGAATGTTTCATCTTAATTGTGACTTTTGTTAGTATATTTCATGTTAAATTTAAATTCACTTATAAGAATCCATCAAGAAGTCTAGCGGCTAGACCATTAGAATGCGCCTACTATTTATGCTCAAAATGTCTAAAATTTTCACTGGCTTGTATTAGATGATATCTCGAGTCAAATTGCAAACAAATTAAAATTTACCCTTTGATCTGATTGACAGTAGGTTGTTAATATTGAAACTGACGAGTTCATAAAAATTGCTTTCTTAGATTAGGTCTTAGATGTTGTGAAAAAAAAAAAAAACTAACTAAATTTTGGCAGAATGGTGATGACGCTCTACTTATGTGAAAATGATAGGTCATCCAATGAAAAATAGTGAGCTTAAAGGACCTTGACATTTTGCCTTTGGTCGACCATGGAGTGGCTAATAAGAAGCCCCAAATTTCTATCCCCAGAAATTGCAATCCATAAAAACTATGGCATTACAATCTCCTCTGGCTCTTCTAGACGTACATGCTCTACTACAGCCACACACAAAAAAAGGACAATATCATGTCACCGTCGTTAGTGTACATGCTTCATACTTGGATAATCTTTTATCTCGTTGTTCTATACATGCTTTGCTAATTAGGAATTAAAAAGACTTCAAATTCTAAGTTGTAGTGAGTATTTGTCTTGTTACAAAAAGAACATATCAAAGTCAAAATAGAATTTTGCCTCTAGAAAATATAAGATAGTCTTGCGTCCATGATCAAAAGCTCGAGATTTGTTTGGCTTGTCATTGTCTCTTATATTCGATGTGATATACGAAGGACGCTCGGGTAGCTAAGTTGAAAAGACTTGTGAATGTATCTTAGATGATGGAATATATGTAGAGTGCTTGAGTTGAATTATATATGGTATGCCCTTTTTCTAGTTCCAGCCTAATCAATTACGAGCAACTAAATCTTTTTGTTGGGTTCTTCAAATTTATATGGTATTCTCGATAAACACAGAAAAAATTATATGTTGACAGCCATGCTACTTAAGTAAATAGTAGGTATGAGAACTAAAGTTGTCTCTTAGGAGCAAAGGAAATAAAGGGAAAAAGAAATCCCGAAATCTAATTAAACGTTTGTATGATTTTTCAAATCTCTTTCCTCTATGGACCCACCCGAATCAATTCGAATTGACAAGTAGGCATGAAAGTGGAGTCAAAGAATGATGGTAATTCCAAAGACACAATTGGATTCACTTTCAATATATGCTACGTCCTCGTATCAATCACTTACTAATCAATTTGAATCGGCGATTAAGCGTTAAAGTTAAGTTAGAGGATATGCTTCATCCTCTTACAATAATTGCTATAACATTATAGAGGTGGAATAACTGCCAACTATTTTAAAACCTTAAACTATTAAATGAATGCGTTGTTTAATATTTAAATATTCTATCATTCCCCCTCATGCTTAGTTTGGTATTTTTTTGCCATAGTATTAAGCGGATGACATATTTAAATGCGAAGGCAAATGAGACCTGAAAAAAAAAAAATTGAATTTAAGAGTTCCAGCTCTGATTCCATGTGAGATTTAATGGGATCACTGCCAATTGTTCTAAAAATTTAAGCTCTTAAATGAAAATGTGATTTCATATTTAAATATTCTATCGAATACATTATTTATTTTGTATAATCCATTATTCTCTCGGCAGATTACATTTAATTTTCCTAGTGGAAAATGAAACTACTCGCATGATCCCTCAATTTAGTGACGAGGGTACAAATAGCTTGAGGCCAACCGAGACAACCCATGGACCTCTTATTTTCACCTCGCAGAGGAAAATGGTCCATCCAAGTTCAGAAGAAGAGAGAATATATCACGGACAGAATGTGATGAGGTAACTAGCCCCACCCGTGCAATTAAAAGTGCTGCTGGTGTCGTCGTAAGCGTAGCTGTAAGCTTGAGGGCACTGGTCCTTGAAAATCTTCGAGTAGTTCGTCGGCGGGCACGTCGCTGGCGTCCCGTACGCCCCAGTGCAGCAGTACTGCGGCTGGTTTAACGCCAGGCACGCGCTCTTGCACCCCACGATGCTCCCGTCCGACCCCTTCACCGCCAGCTCTGACGGGCACACGGAGTTGACGTTGGCTGCGCAGCTGGTCGTGGTGCACCCACTGCCGCTGCCCTGTGGGGTTATAGAGAGGGGCAGGTTGAAGCCGTCCACGAGGCTGACGTCGTAGATGCCGTTCTGGCCAGAGCCTGGTGCCGCGAGAGTGAACTCCGCCAAGGTGGCCGGCGGGATTGCCCCTGCACCGTTGCAGCTCACCTGCCCAGACCCACAGTCAGCGGTGGTGCATACGAATTTGCCGGAGGCATCAGTGGCGCAGCCCGTTCGACCCCACACCCGGCCGCTGGTCCACGTGTCCGGGACGTCATTGATTGAGAAGGTTGCGCCCATGGCGAGCTCGAACCCGGTTGAGGATAGCTGCCCACCACCCCCGCCGGTGAGCGTCCCAGGCCAGACTGTGTAGGAGCACTTGTTGGTGAAGGAGAGTGTGGCTGCGCCGGCTCCTCCTACAAGCATGCATGCAAGCCATAAAATTGATGTACGCGGATAAATTATTTTTCCTCCTGGGGTTTATCAGCTCGGGAATCTCCATAACAAAGATGGAAATTTGAACACAGTCCTTTAACTTTCGAATCCCAAAAAACAAAAAATTAAACTTAGGATCTTATTTTCTAGTTTCGGAAGAAGGTAATGTTAATGTAGAAATTTGTAATAGTTGAAAATAGATAGATTATGATGACAATGTGCTTACTTGCGAGGAGGACTAGGAAAGGCAGGAGGAGGTAAAAAGATGCTCTTGCGTCCATGATCGAGAGATTCAGATTTTCTTTTTTCGATTTATCGTTTCTCTAGTATAGGAGGTATATATATAGAATGCCGGGGAAGCCAAGTTTGAAATGACGTTGGAAATGTATTTTAGACTGGGGAAGCTAAGTTTGAAATGACTTTGGAAATGAGAAGCTAATTTATCATCTTTTTATATAAAATTTGAAAATATTTTTAATCGAGGATTAAGATCTATTTTTTGGTGATTCAAGGGTGAGGAATGGAGAATGACTCTTGCACGCCAACGTGAAAGTGCGGCAAAGGACCGTTGGCTGGCCTCTCAAGTTTGGTCTTTACTTTGAAAAACTTGAGAAGCTATTGAAGAGTATTGACTACACAATTTTGATAGAACATGAACGGTTATTCATGACATGCATAAAAACGTGACCTCATTCATCCCTAGTGGATGTGTGACCATTTTTTCCTCTTTTGAATAATTACTGCCTATTTGCTTGTGACTTTTAACATTACTTTAGGAAAAAAAAAAAGGATACTTAGGGAAAATATTGAAATTGCAAAATATCTATGACAAGACAAACCCAAAGAGTATGATCGATCTTAATTATCACTTTAGCAGTATGGTTTCTCATGTTGATTGTTGATTCATTTACAAGAAGTTATGGGAATATGGAGCGGTTAGGGAGTCAAGCGGCTAGACCAATTGAAGGTGCCTTTATTTATGCCCAAATATCTAGATTTTTCAGTTGTTTCTGGATAGGAATTCTTGCGTTACTCCAAGAGAAAAATAACAACATGGAAAAGATGAGGAAACCACCGATTGATCAAGAATTGTGCATGTAGTCATATACGTGACATTGATTAGTTATGTAATGTTGTATGTCTAGTTTGAATTGAAAGTGGATACAAATTAATTAAGATTCTCATCTATGTTTGCTTCATGTCAACATGGAAAAGATCAGGAAGCTGAGACGCGCGTGAGACGGAGGAGGGGAGCGAAGCAGTTGGAACAAAGAAAGGAGCACACGCACGGAACAAAGCAATATACGATGGCCATTTTTCCTCTGGATTTCCTCCAGATCACCACCAATCCACCGTCCACAACCTCCAATCGCGGTCGGCCATCCCAGCCGCTAAACAGAGCACACGCACCAGTGAACAGAGATCGCCCAAAACCACCGAGGCTGAATTGATACGAGCTCCTCTCATCGATTCTCTCTCTCTCTTATTGGTTTCCTTCATTGATTTCAGGCCGCCGGTCGACGCTCTTTGCCATTCCTGATATCGTCTGGCTCTGTTCTAGTCTGTTTTAAGGCCGAGAAATCCCAAGAGTTCGAGTCCTCCCATGAAGCTTCTTCGCTGGCATCAACCATCCGACTGGACGCCTCTAAGAGCTCGGTTATCTGTTCGATCGCCATTCGTGTCCAGAGGCTGCATCTCCAGGGTATGTACGTCATTGCTCTATTTAGTAAGCTGAGTCCGAACGTTGTCATTTAAGCTTGAAAGAAAATCGAGTACAAATTAGGAATAAAATAGTAGTCTGAGCACGCTTTGATGTCACTGAAATCGTCTGGATCGGAATTAGTACTTCTATGATGCTTCTGTATTCTGTGTTTGAAGCGATCAACAAGTGTTCGTGAAAATGCTTGATCGAGATAGCATATTTATTCGAGAGGCTTCTCTTAGAAATTGAATGCATACCCCGCCATGCGGTATCATTCAGGAAAAGAAAATTTCATAAGAAATTGACCAACTTTTTAGTCAGGTTAATATTGCTATAAAAGTAAAACATGATAATTCGAAAAAGAAGGAAAGGAAATGTGTTTATACGATAGACATATTAAAATATTTTTGGATTGGTTAATTTGATTAACTATCCCTGAGTTGTAACTGATTTCACGTTCAAATTACAGAATTTTGACATGTTTTTAAGTACCAAGTGTAGTAATTAATTAGAAAATTTTTCAAGTTTAGAAATCCCAAATTGTCGGATTGGCTGAACTATTGTTCTAGAGGAAGGCAATACTTACCCAATCAACTCTAAATCTACTATACAAATGTTGATATAGTCCTAAACTTGTACATAAGTTTTTAATATAGTTCTTATGGCCTATTGGTCCCGAAGATTGCTAACATGACATCTAGTTATTGCCAACCTGTCTAGCGTGCCACACTAACTGGACCATTTAATTGCTTCACATCAGTAATTTTTGGCAACAATTGGTTGGAAGGATGACACTAGAATTTCGCGCAAAAGTTTAGGACTACAGTAAAAAAATTGAAAAATTTAGGACTAAAATGACATCCATATAATAGGTTTATAATGGAATTGGTAATTTTCCCAATGTATTGTTAATTTTCAATTTGCTTTAATTATATTCATGATAAATTCCAACTTTAGCGAGGTTTATTCTCAATCTTACACTTGCTTATTTTTCTAGTATTAGCTATGACAAGAATAGGATTTGGTGGCTGATAAAAACAACTAAAATACTTAAGAACGTTTAACCTATGTTCTTGCATAAAATAGTATATAAAATCGTCCTTATCGGAAGATCAAAGTTCTGTGTAACCTAGTGGGCAATGAGTTTTGGACGAGGCGAAGTACTTCCATTTCAAAGGATAGAGAAGTATTAAACGATATTTTGGTTGCTAATGATTTAATAATTAAGATTTAGCTCCCGTAATGGGCCAATTCAAAGGACAGTGGTGAGTGGAATTTTTAATTCATTGGGAATGGACTAAGTCTGGTATATGGGTTGGTTCTATACTTAATCACCAATGTTGATTAAAGTTAATCAAATGAAGACCAAGTCCAAGAATCTAGAGTCACTCGGTAAGAAAAGATCATAGTCCACTATAATTTTTTCTACCTCTATCAAATATTGACATTTCAATCATCTGTTTAAAAATGTTTATACATACATAGTATTGGATAAATGATATGCATGTTTGGAGTTATACCAATCTTGATTGAGAATGAGATAATTGTATATAACTTCTTTTTTTCTTAAATCTCGAAAAGAGTTCCAAGTCTACCAAACTCTAATTGTACTAATCTAATAGGAAGAACCATCACATGAGGTAAACCATTAGACATGAAGACACGAGCGAGGCCAAACAATCCTCACTCAAAGCAGAACTGGTCCTGACCTTCATGTTAAAATGATAAGCAGCGAACACCTCAAATTACATTCATTCACCATCGATATCACACGCTCAACGGACTTCCTAAAATTGACACGAATGTATGCAATCGGTATGAGCAAAGAGTGCATAACATGAATCGCTTTAGAGACCAAAGTTAAATTTAGCAACGAAGTCAATAGTCAAAGTGTGCACCATTGATAGAAAGGAAGCGTGCAGAGATCAAAACTGAGGATACCAGACCAGTATTGTCGAATGCAATCAGATTAACACTCTTGAAGGCTCTCGGTTCCAACATGGAGGGGAATACAATACTTCAAAATTCGGAAATACCATAACTAGAATAGTTGAGGAGAATAATCAGTCAGACACGTAGAAGGCATTCGATTAGAGGCTAGATGGAAAAGAGATATGGAAAGAGGAACGGCCAAATCAAAGTAGGCAACGCATCACCTTTGAGGTCATCGAGACGGAGGCAACTGGTTTTCACTTTGGCGGAGGTGAATGCTCTCGGTCTCCACCCTGCGAAAACAGAGTACGAGAGTTTACTTTGAGTAAGAGCAGTGACTGGACGTGATTGAGGAATGGATCGGAAGGAGGAAGCCTATGAAGCAGCAATGCTGAGAATTGGAATTGGTGAAGAGAGAGAGAGAGAGTGAACGAGAATCAAAGTTGGTGACAGGAGCGACCGAGAAGAGAGACGAACGGAGTATGTTTGTTGAGGTGATGTACCGTGACCGCTTACAGCGACAATCGGCAGACAGAATGGAGGAGAAAAAAATGGACATGGAAAACAACGGTGGTGGAACTTATAGTAGCCGGAGAGTGGAGGGAGGTTGGACAGTGATGCAGTGGCCGGAGGTTCAAGGTGAGGGAAGTGGTGGCTGGCGAGGGGACGAGCCGGAGATGACTATGTCAGAGAGGAGAGAGAGAAGAGAGATTCTAAGGCGAGATGTCCAAGTGAGATGAGGAGGGTGTTGACTTCGTGGGCCGGGCCGAACTGGGCCTGCGGGCCCGAACTCGTCTGAATATTTATGAGATTCTATACCAGGACCAGGTAGTTGGCATGTCGTGAAATTATGCTTACCGGGCCAAAAATTCAATTGGGCCTTACTGCAGACGTCAAACTGGACTGCTAAAGTTGACGATTGTCCCTGAATCAATTCTGAATTTTGCTGGTGCTCCTTAAAAATGTTTGCTTTTTCTCTCGCTATGTAGAGTTTAGTTTCTACCCCACGGTAGTTTCACCGGAATAACCCTAATTACATTTCTGCAATCCCCTTTCCTCCTTTACACCATCGCTGAACCAAATTCCCCCTGTTTCTCTCTTTCAACTTCCTTTCGTCCTCTGGCTCCTCACCCTGTTCTTCTTCTTCTCGGCATCGCAAATCTCAGCGTATTTCGAACTTCCATTTGGGATCGACTTTGATTATCTCTCATCTGGGCAGTCCCGTCTTTCCTTATCTTTGTCGTACCATTGACCCACCTTTGTTCTCACTGCATGCAACTGAGATTCCTCTGCCTTCCATTCCAACTTTGTTTCAGCGCCTTAATATATGGCAGCAAACGTATTAGAGGAAGAATCTCGTCTGGCCGCTCTCTGCTCCAGGTTGGGCCGTCTTTGCTCTGACCACGAACTTGAAGTGTGGGATGACCTACCGCCAAGGGAGAAAATAAAGGAATGTCAGCTCTCTATCATCGGTAAAATACCCTCAAATCCTTCAATTAATTTTCAGGCACTTCAAAATACTCTTAAACGTGCATGGCGGACAGATCAAGTAGAAATTACCCAACAAGATGCTGGATTATATGTAGCTACTTTCAAATCTGAAGGAGATAAGCAGAGAATTATAGAGGGAGGACCATGGCTATTTTCTAATGACCTGGTCATATTCAAGTCTTGGATACCTAATACGCCCTTACACCGTTATGACTTCTCGACATGCTCCTTTTGGGTCCAAATTTTTGGTCTACCGCTTGAATGGACTTCTGACCAGATGTTAAGGAAAGCTGTTAAGCATGTGGGCCGAGTAATAGAGGTCAAAATGGATTTCAGGGAAGGTTCAAACTTCAAATCAGGCAGAGCGAGGGTGGAAATTGACTTACAGACGCCTTTAAAGACAGGACACTTAATTCGCCTAGATGGAAAAACTTTTTGGTTAGATTTCAGATATGAAAGACTTCCACATTTCTGTTATTCCTGTGGTAGGCTATGCCACTATGCAACGTACTGTCCAGAGATACCCTTCACAGTAGCAAAAATGGAGGGCAAGGAAAAAATGGCCTATGGCCAATGGTTGCGTGCAGAAGTGAGACAACACAGTCCTTATTGGCATACCTTTTATGCTAACCAAGGCAAACCCACTGAACTGGAGGAAACAATTCCAGAAACTCCTCCTATTCTAACCATAAAGGCTCCTGTCATTCCCCCTACGGCTGATAAAGAGGCAAATAGTTCCCTTTTTCCTACAATGCAGTTCGATTTTCAAGGTAGGAGAGCTGAACAGATACCAAAGAATGATACAACCTCTGTACAACCCAAAAACAAAGGTATTATGGTTGCTTACCTGACTGACAAAGAGAAGAGAACTGAGACTTCACAGCAACCACTTATTCCTCAGCTAGCATTTGAAACTTAACAGGATATACCATTCCAGCATCAGCAAAGGCCTCTTCATACAAGCTCTGTGTCCCTAACAGCTTCCATGGGAGACTGACTGTTGTTCCTTCACAGACAAAAGGGATTCAAGAGCAGCACATGAATAGCTTAATACCAAGGAAAGTGAAGCAATCAAGAGTTTGAACAAAGGCCGGTCTTGCCAAAAAGCTGAAGCGTTATAACCCGTATGAATCAAGAATTCATATTATAGAGGATCTGGATGAGAATCAATTACTGGATGCTCCCGTTCTTATGGCTGACGAGAATAGTAAAAGGGCTGAGGTGGCTTGCCCCAAAAAGCCACCAACAGTACAATGAAGCTATTGAGTTGGAACTGTCAGGGTCTGGGGTTTGGAGTCTTCCTTGACAGTTCAAGCTCTCACGGCCCTTGTAGCCAAAGAAAGGCCGGATCTAGTTTTTTTGATGGAGACTAAGAACAGCTCAGATAAGATTACAAAAATCCAGCGTCGATTGCATTTCTCGAATCCCTTTTGGTTAATCCTTTAGGCCTAGCAGGGGTTTGGCTATATTTTGGAATGCACACATCTCTATCGAGTGGTTCAATTACATCACGACTTCATAGACATGATATGCACCGATCCTGCAATTACGCACCTACTCGTGTGACCTGTGTCCATGCACCAGCGGTGTTTTGGCTTCGTCAGCAACTCTGGGATGTCCTTCGACGAATTGCTATCTCTAATTCTTCCCCGTGGATATGTGTTGGAGACTTCAACGAGGTAACCTATCACTGGGAGAAGGTTGGCAAGAGGTTAGCTGATTTTAATCGCATGAACTCATTTTGAGAGGTGTTACACGACTGTTCTTTAATTGACATGGAGAGTAAAGGATGTGCCTTTACTTGGATGAACAACCGGGAAGGGGAAGAAATAATCAAAGAGCATTTAGATAGGGTTCTGTGCAATCTGGATTGGAGAATTGCCTTCCCCGAAGCAGAGGTGTGTGCCTTACCTACGGTGGGGTCGAATCACAGCCCTCTTATCTTAAATACTGAAGCTGGTATAACCAGAAGCTGCGGACCTTTTACCTTTGAAGTGTTCTGGTTACAACACCCGGACTACAGGAAGATTATCTCTAGTTCTTGGAATCAAGCTACTACCTCCGGGTTCAATCCGCCACATCACTTGAAACAAGTAAGCTTAGCACTTACCAGGTGGAGTCACGGACTTTTCCCAACGCCAATAAAAGAATTGCCGAGCTACGTCTTTGCTTCAAAGATCACAAATCAAACAGCCATACCCTACGACAAAGAGAAAGCAACAAAAATCAAGTCGAAATTCGAAGCTTTGGCAGCAAGAGGAGTAGTATTGGGCTATGAGATCACGGATTAGTTGGTTAAAATGGGGTGATGGAAACACAAAATTCTTTCACGCAACCACCATCCAGAGAAGGCAAAGAAATCGCATTACGATGTTACTAGACACCGACCAGAGATGGGTAAGAGAGGAGGCCACACTTAAACAGATGACTCAGACTTTCTATACCAACCTTTACAAAAAAAGAGGCTATCGCAACTCCGATCCTATACTTGCTCAATGTCCTTGCATTGTAGCTTCGATATGAATGCCTCCCTCACAGCCATGGTAACAAAGAAAGAGATTCGCACTGCTACCTTTCAACTAGGCGCAAATAAGGCTCCAGGACCTGACGGACTCAACGGGCTGTTTTATCAATCCAATTGGGACACTCTACAGGATGAGTTAGTTCTTTCGGTTCACAACCTTTTTCAATCAGGTTTGATGCCCCTAGAGCTTAATAAGACTGATGTTGCTTTGATACCGAAGAAACCTCTTCCTGAAAGTTTGGACCATTACCGTCCTATCAGCCTTTGTAATTACGCATATAAAATCATTTCCAAAGTTATTGCTAACCGTTTAAAGCCATTCCTACCTCAATTGATATCACCTGAACAGACGGCTTTCGTGAGTGGAAGACAAATCCAGGACAATATCCTGATCGTCCAGGAGATTCTCCATTAGATTAAAATTAGAAAACGAAGAAGAAATTTCGCGGCAATCCTAAAAATAGACATGCAGAAGGCATACAACAGGGTGGAATGGGATTTTTTAACAACTTACCTACTCAAGTTTGGTTTCCATCCCATGGGTTCGGTGGATCTATCGGTGCATATCAACAAAAGATCCATTAGTGTTAAATTCAATGGCCAGCAACTGGATTATTTCCACCCGACGCGAGGACTTCGTCAGGGAGATCCTTTATCCCCTTATTTATTCATTCTATTGGCTAATCTCCTTTCAACTCTCATTCGTCAGGCTATTGACATAGGACAACCAAAAGGCATCAAAATCAACAAGTGGAGTCCTACTCTCTCTCATCTATTCTTCGCTGACGATGCTATTTTCTTTCTAAATGGTACAATTAGAGAATGTCAGAACCTGTCCGATATTCTAAATCAATATTGTCTAGCTACGGGCCAATCTATAAACAGGAATAAGTCGGGTATTTTCCTTAATCAGGCCTGTCCGAGGAGTCTCAAGGAAAATTTGGCTACTGTTCTACGAATTCCTTTACTGGAAAAAACAGGCAAATACCTAGGCATTCCATCGATTGGGGGGGCGTTCGAAAAGAGAGATGTTTGCTTGGCTTTTGGGTAGAGTGACTTCGAAAATGGAAGGCTGGAAGGAGAATCTAATATCTAAAGGTGGTAAGGAGGTCCTCATTAAGACTGTTGTACAAGCCATTCCGCAGTATGCTATGTTTGTTTTTAAAATTCCTATTTCCATATGTAAATCTATTGAGAAAAAGATTGCCCGTTTCTGGTGGCAGAATGATAGTCAGAAAGCAGGTATTCATTGGAAAAGATGGGATGTTTTAACGAGCACAAAGGTGTCGGGAGGATTGGGTTTTCGTGACCTTGTGGATTTCAACAAGGCTATGCTTGGAAAACAAGCATGGCGACTAGTCCAATAGCTTTCCTCACTATGGAGTAAACTGTTCCAAGGGTATTTATTTTCCTTCACAAGATTTCTGTTATGCCCACAAAGGTGCTCTCCCTTCATGGGGATGGCAGAGCCTTCTGTCGGGAAGGGATGTTATTCTACCTAATCTTATGTGGTCGGTAGGCAATGGCTCAAAAATCAAAATTAGGGAGGATAGGTGGGTGCCTAGGGGAATTCTTGGTGGTCCTGTGCAGAGAGAAGAACCAACATTGGTGGCTGATCTACTGGTTCAAAATTCTAATAGCTGGAATATCGCTACTCTGAATAAATTCTATGATGACCAAACAACAGAAGAAATTCTCAGAATTCCAGTGCGACCTACTTATACCGAAGACAAAATCATATGGACGGCGACAACCGATGGACAGTTCACAGTCAGAAGCAGCTATCAATCAATCAGGAAAGCACAAACAAGCAGCCTCATGCAGCAACCTTCAACCTCATACCAACAGCCTCCACAGCTTTGGAAGAGCATATGGAAACTTAGACTACCACCAAAGGTTAGGGTTTTTCTCTGGACTATTTGTCACAATGCATTGCCCACGAAAGAAAATCTATTTCGATGCCACATTAGTATTGATCCCATCTGTCCTATATGCCTAACTCAACAACTTGAGTCAATCGAACACCTCTTTTTGTTCTGTCCTTGGACCAAGTCAATATGGTCACACCCTCACATAGGCATACAAATTCACGCCAAAGCAGTTCGACGCATAGATGAATGGTTAGCAGATTGCATATTGCAGAAGAAAACAGAACCTGATCTCGAGACAGTTGTAGCGGTTCTTTGGCAGGTCTGGAAAGCCCGAAACAAGACCATCTTCTCTAATTAGCAACCAGATCCGAACTTTGTAGTCCAAGCTGCAATCACCCTCGTTAAATCTGCTCAGATTTGCGACTTCTATCAGAATAGAACAAGGAAGAACCGAGATAACCTTTGCCTTATTTGGAAACCCCCTGATCCGGGTACTCTGAAAATCAATCTCGATGGAGCTTATACGTTAGGTCATACGAGTAGGGACCTATCGCTTTTATTTGCGAGAGATCATACCGGACATTTGAAAGAAGGCTTTACCAAAACTGTGCAAGCATCGTCGTCATTGCAGGCGGAATCCTAGGCCTTGATCGTTGCTTTACGTCATCTGTTGCAGCAAGGAAACATTGACACGCCTCTGCAGATTGAATCGGACAACCTCCTCTTGGTAGACTCCATAAACAGCAAGCAAGAACCGCCATGGGAGATACGTCCTCTTGTCTACGAAGCAACCGCTCTGTCACGCCCTGAACCTCGAGCACGCGCACATCCCTCAGTGGTCGATAGAATTTTGCGACGTTCCCAGGACTTGTCGCCGACCCTTTTCATTTTATTGCACATGCGGAAGCAAATTCACTAATCCCCTGACAACAACATATATGGGATAGAAAAGCAGGACAATCAATTTCAAATCAAATACACTTTTATAAACACTTCAAGCTTATACAGAAGGTCTATGTCATTAAAAACTACTGAGCCACCTATGCTCCTGACCCTTCCGCTTCAAGCTCCGGGTTCTTCACACAAGGGACCTGAAAATGGTTATTCAATAACCAGTGAGATATAAATCTCAGCGAGTTCCACCCCTAAGCCCCGGTTAGTACACCAACTCAACCCAGGGTATCTATCCAGAACCACCCCACTAACAAGCAACAACCAACAGCCAGCAACCAACAACAACAGTCGATTCGCATACAACCTCACCGGTATGCCATACCCCCGCACGATATCACTCAGCATGATACACACAAATCACATGACCATTAGATGATGCAGTTCATCAATCACACACGAGTCGCATCATAAGCGATCTCACTTGGCCATTGCCACACCCTGCACATTATCGATTCATGTGTGCATACCATAAACGATGTGATTCACTCATGCATATAATTAATGCATATAACAATTTCACACATCAATTCATCAATTCAGATCGAGTCATCGATCTACCGACCCAATCGATTACATGTCACGGAGCACACGTGCATTCTCTAAGGCACTAGTTCACCAAAGTGATGCATCAAATCACCGAGCCCACGTGTCTCTTCCAAGATGCCTCACTTAATTCCCCTGGGCCCACGTGCATTCTCTAAGGCACTAGTTCACCAAAGTGATGCATCAATTCACCGAGCCCACGTGCCCTTTTATCGATGCCTGGGGCCACGTGCATTCTCTAAGGCACTCGTTCACCAAAGTGATGCATCAATTCACCGAGCCCACGTGCCCTTTTAGATGCCACTCTCAAGATTCAATGGCTTTATGGTCCCACCCGACCCTCTCAAGATCTAGTGGCTTTACGGTCCCACCCGACCCTCTCAAGATCTAGTGGCTTTACGGTCCCACCCGACCCTTTCAACTATGGCCAACGATATTGCACCTTGTAATTAAATTCCTCAATTTCATAATATCTTGGCCTAATTCGTTGATATCAAAGATACTCGATAAAATATCGTGTGTGGGTACACAATCGGCCTTAGCCAAAATACAATATTTTTCTTTCAAAAAAAATCCCACTATTTAATGGTTCACCAAAATATTTTTGGCACTGTCAACCGACGCCCGGTTATTTTCCAATTAATTACTGAAATTAATAAATTTTGGGATAAATACCCAAAATTACAAATCACATTCAATTCATGCGGATGCCCATGCATTTACACATCCATTCACTTCATAAAATCAACACACATGAATTTAGACAACTTTTCACATTCTGGATGAACGGTGTTTCGTGAACGATAACTCGTGAACGGTGTTTCGTGAACAAAAGTAAACCGTGAATAGTGTCGAGTGAACAGTAATTTCCAGAATTTAATAAATGATAAATTAAACTCAGAAATCATTAAAATCATTAATTAAAACAATCAAACAATTAATTAAGCAAAACAAGCTTAATTAAACACATGAGCACAATTAAGCAAATAAAGCAAGATTAAGCTAAACTAATCTAATCCATCCATCTAACCACCTATCTTAGGGCTAATACAACTTAATTAAATAACATAAACTAGAATTAAATCTAACTAAACCAACCCTAAGCAAGTTTAGGCACTAATCGAAAGATTAGGAGCTAAACTCACCCGTTAAGCGGGCCGGAGACACCGACGCGGCGGCGACGTTGGTGGCTACGCACCGGAACCTCTACCACGACGATCCAAGGCGGTCCCAAGCTCAACACAGCAACCACAGCTCGGACTCCCACTGAAAACACTGAAAACAGCCCTGCCGGAGGAGAAACTGAGTTGAACGGCTTGGCCGGAGCTCCGGCGAGGGGGTTGGTCGACAACCGGAGGCTCCCGGGGTCTTGGGGGTCTTGCTGGAGGTTAGGATGGGCGGAGGAATGGCTGGAATGGAAGAAAACGGGCTGCAAAGTCGAAACAGTCCAGGCTGCAGGCGGACCGACGGACCGGCGACCGGCGGTTTGCGACGGCCGTACAGGACGGACAGCGGCTCCGTTCGGGACGAAATCAGGTTCGTTGGAACGGTCTGTCTCTCCCGGTCACGGTGATAGGTGGCTCGTTCTCTGATTCATCCGGGAAGACCACTTTTGACTCGATTCTTCACTGAAGGGTCAGCTGGAGCAGAAACTGGAGGAGAGAAAACGAGGAGAGAGAAGGCTCCGTTCGAGATGGGGACTGAATGAGGGAGAGAGAGAGTAATGGGAGGGCTGTTGCACTCCTCATTAAAGCCATTAAATGGCCACTTCAATTCCCCATGCATGACATCATCTTCTCTCTCTTCTCTTTTGCCCTTATCCACAAGCTCTAGGGGCATTTTGGTCATTTCACCTCGCACAAATTACCAATCTATCCTTGGGCTGAAATTGGTGGATGGGCCTAAGAAATGGGCTTGGCCATGAATAGGAGTGGGCTTGGGAATTTATTGGGCTTTGAAATTGTTAAGGCTTGACCCATGGGCTTAGAAGATGAATAGTTGGTTTGGCCCAATGGGCTCATTTGCTTGACTTAGGCCCATTCGGTGGCTGTCCCAACTTGGGCCTAAGGCCCACACTGACTTGGCCCGGCCCATGTCCTCACGGGCTCGCTTCCTCGGTCCGAATCCCTTTTTCAATTGCTCGGCTTCACTGGCTCTGTCGACTATTGAAGCGGCTTCATCCAAAGTCCGTCCCGGACATTCCCGATAATTCGAAGTCCAATCCTAAGTTCTCTTGCCATGTCAATTTCGCCAAATGTCATTTCGGTTACAACTCAGACTGACGGGCGGCTCAGAGGATTCACGCGTAACCGACTCGTGCCAAACCACGTTCAAGACATCTCGACGCATGGACGTCCTTGACTGCATGAAATTACGGAGGATAGATTCTTATTTCAAAGTACACGATCACTGAGGATCGACATAGGGTCGTTCGCGGGTTTGATAACGGTAAACGGAATCACCCGTCGTTCCATTATGTTCTGTCCACGAATCGACTTCTAGTCGTCCGTAGAATCGGCCTGCCTATCTACAGGATCATCCTCATGCAAGTCTCACGGTCAAGTCGTTTTCCCAGGTCGAGTTCTTTAGTCGTACGATTTCCGTCCTCATTAGCCTTTCCCCTCAAGGTCAGTATCTCAGGAGTGATCAATTCCGAGTGAGATCAACCAACAATGCATTGACGAAATTCACATTCATTCATCCCTTATAAGGCTCGAATTTCAGGATGTCACACGCTCTGTGTCGCCTTTTTCGTAGCGTGGATATTAGGTTTTGCAAGAGGGAAGCAAACACTGTAGCTGACTGGGCCGCAAGATCACACAACAAGGGTTCCCTTTCCTTGTCTTGGGCCGAATCCCCTCCCCCTCTTCTACTTGATCTACTTCTTTCGGATGCTATCGCTGCGCAATGTATTTTGACACCCTATAAATAATATTTCCTCTTCTGACCAAAAAAAAAAATTCTGAATGTTGCTGGATGTTATTAATTAGGTGGGAATTGGAACGGTTGTGCCTCAGTTCGGTTGTTCTATAAATTGTCCATAACGCAGTGCCAATGTGAGATTGATTATCTCTATCAAGTTACCGCGCGTTCACAGTTCATTGGTATGGGTAATTTGTCAATTTTGAATGTTGGACATTGCTGGAAAATGCAATTTGACAGTGACTTTGAGCGCGTTTGGCTTGTTTTGTTTATACTTTCATCTACCAGTGATCAGGGGTTAACGTATTATTCACCTCAAAGCCTTGCGAGCGTGTTTAGGAGTCATTTGTCATGATAATAGCAGTCAATGCATGCGAATTTATTGAGGGTGTCCGTTTAGACAGGAAATTTAAGGGCATTGATGGAGATATTTCGAGGTTGAGTTTCATGATTTATGGAAATACATTGGCATGTGATTCATTCCTAAGGCTTTCAGTTGGATTGAATTTTAATTGAATAGGTGAATTAGGGGTTACATGTTTTGGCCGCTGCTGGTGGTTTCGGTTTAGGCTTTGATCTTGGAAGAGGTTGCGGTGATTTAGTGTATAAGTTGGTAGTTCATGTTGGTGCATAGGCAAAGGATCCATTTCATGTCATTTTAATATTGTTTAGTGTAATTTCCTTTGCATAAATACTTAGGTCTGCAAATGATAGTGGGCATCTTTAGTTTACTGAGTTTTAGGATGGTAATAAAACAAGAATCCTTACAGTAAATAGGTCTCTTTTAGTCTCTTTACGATTGTGGCATCTTTAGCTTATGGTGGCTCATGTTCCAAGGCTTAATAATAAGGTCATGTATATTCTTTACTTGACATCTTACAAAATTTATTTTCTCGTACTTTACTTTAATTGTCTTTACTTTAGTAGTATTTTGCTTTGAAGTATCGATTTCATTATCTTGATTTAGTGAGTTAGAAATCATACAGTAATTCAGATTTGATCACTTACAATGTTCAATTTCATTATCTTGGTCTGAAAGCTTACTTCAATGTAAGCAATTGGTTTCATCCAACTAATTATGTTTACTCCAAAAAGAATCCCATGAATGGTGGCATTAAAGAAGAATTCCGAGTTGCAATTAGTACAGGCTTGGGAAAGCCTGCCCTAAGCAATGCACCATCTTTTTCAATAGTAACCATTTGTGCTTACTAAAAAATTTATCAGCTTTTCTCGAGGAAGGTCACAATAGATGCTATTCCAAGTAACCTGCAATTGCACGTGCTACAATGCTAGTGTCATTATACAATGTGACTGAAGAATGGGAATGGAATTTTCTCACATTGATAATAACTTTTGATGTGATAATGGGCAACGAATGTTTAGAAAGGAATAAAAGAATGATGAATACCTATTTATTGAAGATAAAAAAAATTTCTCCCCCCATTTTTGGTAAATAACATAACTACATAAACAAAACAAGTCAAGTCTTATCGTGCGAAGTATATGGACTCCCAGCGGAGTCTAATACAAAAGTCTTAATAACATCTGGAACGGAGAAATAAATGACAAATGCAGATGTTGTTCCTTTGGAAGTAGGGCCAAAAAAATGCATGAAAATGGGTAACATTATTGGCTAATTTTAATCTAAGGCAATTTCTTATTGCCATATATTTACCACAATGCGTTCACCATTTGTTGGAGCTTCTATAGTTCCTAAGAGATTTATGTTGTTCGTAATTTGTCTAAGCACAGATAATTTGTCATTATATACTCGGAGATGATATATAAAATCTAAAATTACTTTAATTGATAATTACGACGTAAACTGCTAGAAACTTCTTAGTCATCAATTTACAAGATGGGCAAAAGTCTTTTTGTGGGTCCCTCAAGTTTGGTTCTTATGTAGAAAAAAATAAGAGATGCCGTTTACGAGGACCAACTATGAAATCATGATTGCATATGAACGGTAATGATATATAAAATCTGCAAATGTTTTCAGTGGATGATTACCATCTTTTGTTTTGTGATTCAAGGGGTAGGAATACTCCTAGGAATGGAGAATGACTCTTTTTCGTCCACGTGAAAGACGGGCAAAAGATTTTTTTGGTGGCCTCTCAAATTTGGACTTCTTATGGAAAAAATATGAGTTGCCGTATAAGAAGGCCGGCTACGCAATTGTGACTGCAAAACCATTAATCACGGCATGTATGAGAATGCGACCTAATTTGTCTCTTGATGTGCGGCCAATTTTTTCCCTTTTGAAAACTAATGCCTATTTACTTCTAAATTTTAACATTACCTTAGGTATAAAGAAACAAAAGCCGGAAGAAATATGTTGAAATTGTAAAACATCTATCGCAAGACATACACAAATAGTATGATTGATCTTAATCATCACTTTATCAATAAGGTTTCCCATGTTGATTGTTGATTCATTTATAAGAAGTTACAGGAACGTTGATCTATTTAGGAGTCAAGCGCCTAGACCAATAGAAGGTGCCTGTTCTTTTTACCCAGGATATTTAGATTTTTCGGTTGTTTGTATTGGGTGATATCTCGAGTCGTGCACATAATACATTTGCCTCTTTGACCTGATTGGAGGTAGATCTTAGACACTAAAACTCAAGAATTCATAAGTACTTTCTTAGGCAGTAGAAGCTGTGATTGAAACAAAAAAAACAAAAAAAAAAGCTAGATTTTCGAATTTTATCCTCACATTTCTCGTCTTCCCCACCTTAATTGATTTCTCTTCCTACGAGATTAGATTAAAAACCGGAAGAAGTTATGCTACTAAGGTCGAGGCCAACAATGTAGGTATGAGACACCGAGATCAAAATGACCCAAGTATAAAGCATATACGCTAATGACAATGACGTGATATTGTCCTTTATTTGTCTTATTCTTTTTATATTTGTGTTCGTTATTAGAGCACGCGGATCATAGAAGAGTCAAAGGAGATAGCAATGCCATAGCGCCATGTTTCCGCCGCGATGTGCTCACCATTTGTCAGCACTTATATAGTTCTTAAGAAATTTATGCTCACTCATAATTTGTCATAATCACATATATTTGTCATTATAAATTCGGAGATGATATATAAATCAAAAAATATTTTCAATCGATAACTATTATCTTTTAATTTTGTGATTCCAAGACTATGTATACTGTTGTAAATTTCTCATTCATCAATCTAAAAGATAAAGAAATTCTTCTCGCAGGTCTCTCAAGTTTGGTCCTTACGTAAAAATATATATATGTGTGTCTCTATCTACATATATATATGAGATGTCTTTTATGAGGACCGATTGCGCAATTATGACTATACATGAACCATCAATCACAACATGTGTGTCAATGCGATCATTTTTTTTATTGGTCAAATTGTGACCTAATTCGTAACTTGTTGATGTGTGAAATTTTTCCCCCTTTTGCAAAAAAAAAAAAAAAAAAAAAAAAAAAAGTGACTATTCCCTTCTAACTCTTAACATTAATTAAAAAATGCAGGCTGGCTTAGGCATATTAAAATTGCACAACATCTACAGCAAGACATATATACATACATAGAATGTTTCATCTTAATTGTGACTTTTGTTAGTATATTTCATGTTAATTTTAAATTCGCTTATAAGAATCCATTAGGAAGTCTAGTGGCTAGACCAACAGAATGCGCTTATTATTTATGCTCAAAATGTCTAAAATTTTCGTTGACTTGTATTAGATGATATCTCGAGTCAAATTGCAAACAAATTAAAATTTTCCCTTTGATCTGATTGACAGTAGGTCGTTAATATTGAAACTGACGAGTTCATAAAGAATTGCTTTCCCACACTAGGTCTTAGAAGTTGTGAAAAAAAAAAAACAAAAAACAAAAAACTAAATTTTGGCAGAATGGTGATGACGCTCTACTTATGTGAAAATGATAGGTCATCCAATGAAAAATAGTCAGCTTAAAGGACTTTGACATTTTGCCTTTGGTCGACCATGGAGTGGCTAATAAGAAGCCCCAAATTTCTATCCTCAGAAATTGCAATCCATAAAAACTATGGCATTACAATCTCCTCTGGCTCTTCTAGACATACGTGCTCTACTACAAACACACACAAAAAAAGGACAATATCATGTCACCGTCGTTAGTGTACATGCTTCATACTTGGATAATCTTTTATCTCGTTGTTCTATACATGCTTTGCTAATTAGGAAATAAAAAGACTTCAAATTCTAAGTTGTAGTGAATATTTGTCTTGTTACTAAAAGAACATATCAAAGTAAAAATAGAATTTTGCCTCTAGAAAATATAAGATTATCTTGCGTCCATGATCAAAAGCTTGAGATTTGTCTGGCCCGTCGTCGTCTCTTATATTCGAGGTAATATACGAAGGACGCTGGGGAAGCTAAGTGGAAAAGACTTGTGAATGTATCTTAGATGATGGAATATATATAGAGTGCTTGAGTTGAATTATATATGGTATGCCTTTTTTCTAGTTCCAGCCGAATCAATTACGGGCAACTAAATCTTTTTGTTGGGTTCTTCAAATTTATAAGGTATTCTTGATAAACACAGAAAATATTATATGTTGACAGCTATCATGGTACTTAAGTAAATATTAGGTGTGAGAACTAAAGTTGTCTCTTAGGGAAGAAGATTATCTTAGGAGCAAAGGAAATGAAGGGAAAAAGAAATCCCGAAATCTAATTAAACGTTTGTATGATTTTTCAAATCTCTTTCCTCTATGGACCCACCCGAATCAATTCGAATTGACAAGTAGGCATGAAAGTGGAGTCAAAGAATGATGGTAATTCCAAAGACACAATTGGATTCACTTTCAATATATGCTACGTCCTCATATCAATCACTTACTAATCAATTTGAATCGATGATTAAGCATTAAAGTTAAGTTAAAGGATATGCTTCATCCTCTTACAATAATTACTATAACATTATAGAGGTGGAATAACTACCAACTATTCTAAAACCTTAAACTATTAAATGAATGCGTTGTTTAATATTTAAATATTCTACCATTCCCCCTCATGCTTAGTTTGGTATTTTTTTGCCATAGTATTAAGCGGATGACATATTTAAATGGGAAGGCAAATGAGACCTAAAAAAAAAATTGAATTTAAGAGTTCCAGCTCTGATTCCATGTGAGATTTAATGGGATCACTACCAACTATTCTAAAAGTTTAAGCTCTTAAATGAAAATGTGATTTCATATTTAAATATTCTATCGAATACATTGTTTATTTTGTATAATCCATTATTCTCTCGGCAGATTACATTTAATTTTCCTAGTGGAAAATGAAACTACTCGCATGATCCCTCAATCCAGTGACGAGGGTACAAATAGCTTGAGGCCAACCGAGACAACCCATGGACCTCTTATTTTCACCTCGGAGAGGAAAATGGTCCATCCAAGTTCAGAAGAAGAGAGAATATATCACGGACAGAATGTGATGAGGTAACTAGCCCCACCCGTGCAATTAAAAGTGCTGCTCGTGTCGTCGTAAGCGTAGCTGTAAGCTTGAGGGCACTGGTCCTTGAAAATCTTCGAGTAGTTCGTCGGCGGGCACGTCGCTGGCGTCCCGTACGCCCCAGTGCAGCAGTACTGCGGCTGGTTTAACGCCAGGCACGCGCTCTTGCACGCCACGATGCTCCCGTCCGACCCCTTCACCGCCAGCTCTGACGGGCACACGGAGTTGACGTTGGCTGCGCAGCTGGTCGTGGTGCACCCACTGCCGCTGCCCTGTGGGGTTATAGAGAGGGGCAGGTTGAAGCCGTCCACGAGGCTGACGTCGTAGATGCCGTTCTGGCCAGAGCCTGGTGCCGCGAGAGTGAACTCCGCCAAGGTGGCCGGCGGGATTGCCCCTGCACCGTTGCAGCTCACCTGGCCAGACCCACAGTCGGCAGTGGTGCATACGAATTTGCCGGAGGCATCAGTGGCGCAGCCCGTTCGACCCCACACCCGGCCGCTGGTCCACGTGTCCGGGACGTCATTGATTGAGAAGGTTGCACCCGTGGCGAGCTCGAACCCGGTTGAGGATAGCTGCCCGCCACCCCCGCCGGTGAGCGTTCCAGGCCAGACTGTGTAGGAGCACTTGTTGGTGAAGGAGAGTGTGGCTGCGCCGGCTCCTCCTGCAAGCATGCATGCAAGCCATAAAATTGATGTACGCGGATAAATTATTTTTCCTCCTGGGGTTTATCAGCTCGGGAATCTCCATAACAAAGATGGAAATTTGAACACAGTCCTTTAACTTCCGAATCCCAAAAAAACAAAAAATTAAACTTAGGATCTTATTTTCTAGTTTCGGAAGAAGGTAATGTTTATGTAGAAATTTGTAATAGTTGAAAATAAATAGATTATGATGACAATGTGCTTACTTGCGAGGAGGACTAGGAAAGGCAGGAGGCGGTAAAAAGATGCTCTTGCGTCCATGATCAAGAGATTCAGATTTTTTTTGTTTCGGTTTATCGTTTCTCTAGTATAGGAGGCATATATATAGAATGCCGGGGAAGCCAAGTTTGAAATGATGTTGGAAAAGTATTTTAGACTGGGGAAGCTAAGTTTGAAATGACTTTGGAAAAGTATTTTAGACGGTGGAATAAATATATGGGAAATGAGAAGCTAATTTATCATTTTTTATATAAAATTTGAAAATATTTTTAATCGATGATTAAGATCTTTTTTTTTTTTTTTTTTTTTTTTTTTTTTTGGTGATTCAAGGGAGAGGAATGGAGAATGACTCTTGCACTCCAACGTGAAAGTGCGGGCGTTGGCTGGCCTCTCAAGTTTGGTCTTTACTTTGAAAAACATGAGAAGCTATTGAAGAGTATGGACTAAGCAATTTTGACAGAACATGAACGATTATTCACAACATGCATAAAAACGAGACCTCAATTGTCCCTGGTGGATGTGTGACCATTGTTTTCTCCTTTGAAAAATTAATGCCTATTTGCTTATGACTTTTAACATTACTTTAGAAAAGAAAAACAGGGATACTTAGGGAATATATTGAAATTGCAAAATATCTATGGCAAGACAAACACAAATAATATGATCGATCTTAATTATCACTTTAGCAGTATGATTTCTCATGTTGATTGTTGATTCATTTACAAGAAGTTATGGGAATATAGAACCGTTAGGGAGTCAAGCGGCTAGACCAATTGAAGGTGCCTTTATTTATGCCCAAATATCTAGATTTTTCAGTTGTTTCTGGATAGGAATTCTTGCGCTACTCCAAGAGAAAAGTAACAACATGGAAAAGATGAGGAAACCACCGATTGATCAAGAATTGTGCATGTAGTCATATACGTGACACGATTAGTTATGTAATGCTGTATGTCTAGTTTGAATTGAAAGTGGATACAAATTAATTAAGATTCTTATCTATGTTTGCTTCATGTCAACATGGAAAAGATCAGGAAGCTGAGACGGAGGAGGGGAGCGAAGTAGTTGGAGCAAAGAAAGGAGCACACGCGCGAAGCAAAGCAATATACGATGGCCAATTTTCCTCTGGATTTCCTCCGGATCACCAACAATCCACCATCCACAACCACCAATAATTTTTAGGACCAAGAACTGACCCTATTGAGCTTGGGACTCAGGACCAGACCGACCCAATAGGTTCGGTCCGGTTCCAGGGTCAACTCGGGACCAATTGATAATTTTTTATTTCATTTTTTGTACTCTTTAAAAAAGCGATTGAAAATCGGATTGACCCAATGGGTTCGGTCCGGTTTCAAGGTCAACCTAAGACTAACCAATAATTTTTTATTTCATTTTTTGTACTGCTTGAAATAGCAACCGAGAACCGTATTGGCCAAATGGGTTCGATGATGAGTAAGGTTAGCTAAGAAAGGTAAGCGGTGATGGTCAACTGGGGTGAGCATCGAATAGAATGAGCATCGACTATCAAGCGAGGAGCAACAAGCCAAGCGAGTATCGAGCGGCGAGCCGCACGAGTGACCCAAAGCAAGCGAGGCGAGTGTCGAGTGGTGAGCGGAGAATTTTTTTTTTTTCGATTTTAGCAAATTGAAAACTAAGAGGACAAATAAGACAGAAGATAACGAATACTAGAGGAGGATGCAATAAGGTGCCTTTTTAGACGCCTTGAGGACTCTTCACAAAAACATTTTCCTCCTTTGTAAATTATGACTATTGATGCCGTAAAAGACATTAAAAACCTAAGTTATTAAAGAATAATATAAAATTACTTGAACTCTTCACTAAAGAGATGTTTAATGTTGTTGACGCCATTTATTTTAAGGTTTTCTATATAAAAAAAATATATATATAGGGTTGGTTTGGGTTGAATTGACCCAGAAGTCTCAAGACCGAGGACCGACTCGCACAGTGCTAGTCCAGGAATTTTAGGAGCAAGGACTAACCCAGCCTCCCTAGGAACCGGACCAGGACCGGCAGGGTTGGACCATTCCAGGGTCGGTCCAGGGTTGACCCTAGACTGATGCTCACCCCTAGACGTGTCCAAGTGAGATGAGGAGGGTGTTGACTTCGTGGGCCGGGCCGAACAGGGCCTTCGGGTCGGAACTCGCCTGAATATTTCTGAGATTCTAGACCATGCCCAGGTAGCTGGCATGTCATGAAATTATGCTCATCGGGCTCGGTTCAGGCCGAAAAATTCAATTGAACCTTATTGCAGACGTCGAACTGGACTGCTAAATTTGACCGGCTCTAGATGCTTCGTTTTTCAAAATTTTAATTGCTGGGCCCAAGATATCGACATTATAATGTCTCTAATAGGTATGATGGTCTTCTTTGAAAAATATAATTTGAAATCATTGGCGAAATCCGGGTGCTAGTCAATTTTTTGTTGATAAGATTATGTGAACTCATATACACTTGCAGGAAGATACGGCGTCAAATTTTTTTTTTTATTTTAAAGTCGAACATTCAATTCATTTAAGGGACACAAAAGACGACCACATCGACGGGATAATCCAAGAACAGACGACAAAATCAAACGTAAACGAGCATGTATGTGACACGAGTGTAGCATCAAGAAACGTTAATGAACGATGCATGCCCCAAAATGGGCAACGCCGCCAAGACCAGCAAACATCCGCAGCCATACAATGCGAACGAGGCTTACAATTCAAAGCATGAGTTTTGGGCCGGTCAAAGTAAAAGTGCTGAATGGACGGCGCCAATCACGGTGGATGGGAGTGAACCAGAAGGAACGTCGGGGTGATCGCAAGGTTGAGGATCCACGGAGAGCAGAAGACGATGGCCACGGCCCGTGCTACAAAGTCCAGGACTCTGACCAGGTTCAGCATCGAGATCGACTGGCTCTCTGCTCTCCGCGTCTCCTATACGGCGTCAATTTTTAATGTCAATTTATCATCGAATAATCACGAATTTCGGTCTTTATTTCCCCTGAATCAATTCTGAATGTTGCTGGATGTTATTCATTGGGTGGGAGTGGGACTGCTAAAGTTGACCGCCTCTCGATGCTTCGTTTTTCTAAATTTTAATTGCTGAGTCCGAGATATCGACATTATAATGTCTCTAATATGTATGATAATCTTCTTTGAAAAATATAATTTGAAATCATTAATGAAATCCGGGTGCCAGTCAATTTTTTGTTGATACGATTATGTGAACTCATATACACTTGCAGGAAGATACGGCATCAATTTTTAATGTCAATTTATCACCGAATAATCACGAGTTTTAGTCTTGATTGCCCCTGAATTAATTTTAAATTTTGCTGGATGTTATTAATTAGGCGGGAATTGGAACGGTTGTGCATCAATTTGGTTGTTCTATAAATTCTCCATAACGCAGTGCCAATGGGAGATTGATTATCTCTATCAAGTTACCGCACGTTCATAATTTATCGGCGTGTGTAATTTGTTAATTTTGAATGTTGGACATTGGTGGAAAATGCAATTTGACTGACTTTGAGTGCGTTTGGCTTGGTTTGTTTATACTTTCAGCTGCAGGTTAAGGTACTATTCACCTCATAGCCTTTCGAGCGTGTTTAAAGATCATTTGTCATGATAATTGCGTTTTTTTTTTTTTTTTTTTTTTTGGTCGGTTCTACTCTATTCCTATTCTAACGCTCATTCTCAGACTTTTGCCCTGCCTCCTTGTAGGGTGTGGGAGTCGAAACCCACTCCTGAAACTACAGCGTCCCCACCCTAACCCCTCCTGAGAAGGTGGGAATTCGGACCCCCCACCTCCCCCTTCCAAGTTGGAAGGATGGCTACTGGAGCAAACCCCAGTGGTTAATATTTCGAGGTTGAGTTTCATGATTTATGGAAATATATTGGCGTGTGATTCATTTCCTAAGGCTGTCAGTTGGATTGAATTTTAATTGAATGGGTGAATTGGGGTTTACATGTATTGATCGTTGCTGGTGGTTTCGGAGTAGGCTTTGATCTTGGAAGAGGTTGCGGTAATTTAGTGGATAAGTTGGTAGTTCATGTTGATGCATAGGCAAAGGATCCATTTCATGTCATTTTAATATTGTTTAGTGTAATTTCCTTTGCATAAATACTTAGGTCTGCAAATGATAGTGGGCATCTTTAGTTTACTGAGTTTTATGATGGTAATAAAACAAGAATCCTTCCAGTAAATATGTCTCTTTCAGTCTCTTTAAAATTGGCATCTTTAGCTTATGGTGGCTCATGTTCTAAGGCTTATTATAATGTCATGTATATTCTTTATCCGACATCTTATAAGGTTTATTTTCTCGTATTTTACTTTAATCATCTACACTTTAGTACTATTTTGCTTTGAAGTGTTGATTTCATTATCTTGATTTGGTGAGTTAGAAATCATACAATAATTTAGATTTGATTACCTACAATGTTCAATTTCATTATCTTGGTCTGAAAGCTTACTTCAATCTAAACAATTGGTTTCATCCAACTAATTGAGTTTACTCCAAAAAGAATCCCATGAATGGTGGCATTAAAGAAGAATTCCAAGTTGCAATTAGTACAGACTTGGGAGAGCCCGTGCTAAGTAATGCACCATCTTTTTCAATAGTAACTGTTTGTGCTTACTTAATAATTCATCAGCTTTCCCCGAGGAAGGTCATGATAGATGCTATTCCAAGTAACCTGCAATTGCATGTGTTACAATGCTAGTGTCATTATACAATGTGATTGAAGAATGATAATGGAATTTTTTCATATTGATAATAACTTTTGATGTTATAATGGGCAACGAATGTTTAGAAAGGAATGAAAGAATGATGGATACCTATTTACTGAAGATAAAAAGATTTTCTCCCCTTCTTTTTTGGTAAATAACATAACTTCATAAACAAAACAAGTCAAGTCTCATCGTGTGAAGTATTTGGACTCCCAACGGAATCTAATACGAAGGTCTTAATAAGATCTGGAATAGAGAAATAAATGACAAACATAGATGTTTTTCCTTTGCAAGTAGGGCAAAAAAATGCGTGAAAATGGGTAACATTATTGGCTAATTTTAATCTAAGGCAATTTCTTATTGCCATGTATTTACCACAGTGCGTTCACCTTTTGTTGGAGCTCCTATAGTTCCTGAGAGATTTATGTTCACTCATAATTTGTCATAAGCACGGATAGTTTGTCATTATAAATTCGGAGATGATATATAAAATCTAAAAATACTTTCATCAATAATTACGACGTATACTCTGCTAGAAACTTCTTAGCCATCAATTTACATGATGGGCAAAAGTCTTCTTGTGGGTCTCTCAAGTTTGGTTCTCATGTGGAAGAAAAATAAGAGATGTTGTTTACAAGGACCAACTATGAAATTATGACTGCATATGGATGGTCAATCACGGAATGCATGAGAATGCGAACAAATTTATACCTTGTCGATATATGCCTATTTCTTTCCTTTTTTTTAAAAAAAATGCCTATATCCTTGTAACTCTTAATATTACTTAAATAAAAAAATAAAAGCATGAGGCTTAAGCAATATGCTGAAATTGCGCAACATCTACGGTAAAACATACATACATACATAATATGTTCCTTATATAATTATCACTTTGTCAATACCTCAATTTTCATGTTCATTGTACATTTAGTTATAAGAACCTATGTAAACAGTGATCCATTAGGAAGTCAAGAGGCTAGACCAATAGAATTTGCCTACTATTTACACCCAAAATATCTAACTTTGTTGCTTGTTTGTATTAGGCGATATCTTGAGTTAGATTTCGTATCAAAATTGAATTTGCCTCTTTGACCTGATTGGAAGTACTATTTTTTTTTTTTTTTTTTTGTGGTAGTCGGAATTGGAATTGAAGAGTTCATAGACGATAACTTTCTTAGACTAGGCCATAAACGACGATGAACCTAATTACGTGAAGATGATAAGTTATTTAAAGAAAAGTCTTGAGCTCAATACACACTCATCTTGCCTTTAGTCACTCCTAGCATGTCATTTCACATAAAATTATGGGATAAATGTATCGAAATTCCTAAAACTTGTCACAAAAGTGTAAATGAGTTCTAAAACTTTGAAAAAGTACAATTAAGTCCTAAAACTTGTCACCAAAAAGTAATCAAGTGTTAAAAATTTCCAAAAATATAATCAAGTCCTAAAACTTGTCAAATTAATCAAATCAAGTTCTTCTATTGATTGCATTTTTTGGAATTTTTATGACTCGAATGTATTTTTATTATAAGTTTTAAGACTTCATTGTACTTTTTAAAAGTTTTAAAACTGGAACACACTTTATTAATAAGTTTTAGGACTTGATTATATTTTAAAAAATTTTAAGACTCAATTGCATTTTTCGTGACATGTTTTAGGACTTTAGGGATAAATGCATCTGAAATCTTAAAAGATGTCACAAAATGCAATCGAGTGTTATCATTTATGTAATAAAAAAAAAAAAAACAAGGTAAAAGCTATGGCGTACGTGCTTTCCTATCCACAAAAATTGCTATCCATAAAAGCTATGGCTTTACAAGCTCCTCTGGCTCTTCTGTGACATACGTGCTCTAAAAACAAATGCAAGAATTTTAATAAGAAACAAAAGGACAATATTATGTCACCGTCCTTAGAGTACATGCTTTATACTTGGATCATTTTTTTTTTATCTCGGCGTTTCATACATGCTTCGCTAATCCACGCGCTGATGAGAGCTTGGCCTTGAAATGATTTAAGAGGAGTCTCTCGGAATCAACCGATAATATTCTCCTTGCGTTTATCCTAAACTCATGTCATGCTGGTCGCCCGGTGGAAATGGAGATTAGTGCTCCTGGTCCTGGGAGGGTATGGAGTGTGACAAATTCAGCGGTCGTGTCGTTGGCCTAGACCTTAGTAGCAGTTATCTCTCTAGTACCACTAGTATATTTAATCTACTTTATCGTGTTCACCTTCTGTCAAAACTTCTATAGTTCCCATGGGAAATGTGAAAATGTTTTCAGTGGATGATTACCATCTTTTGTTTTTGTGATTCAAGAGGTAGGAATACTCCTAGGAATGGAGAATGACTAGTTCGTCCACGTGAAAGACGGGCAAAAGATTTTTTGGTGGCCTCTCAAATTTGGACTTTTTATGGAAAAGATATGAGACGCCATTTAAGAAGGCCGTCTACGCAACTGTGACTGCACAACCATCAATCACGGCATGTATGAGACTACGACCTAATTTGTCCCTTGATGTGTGACCCTTTTTATTCCATTTTGAAAACTAATGCCTATTTGCTTATAAATTTTAACATTACTTTAGGTATAAGAAAACAAAATCCGGGATAATTAAGCAATATGTTGAAATTGTAAAACATCTATGGCAAGACATACAGAAATGGTATGATTGATCTTAATCATCACTTTATCAGTAAGGTTTCCCATGTTGATTGTTGATTCATTTATAAGAAGTTACGGGAACGTCGATCTATTTAGGAGTCAAGTGGCTAGACCAATAGAAGGTGCCTGTTATTTTTACCAAAGATATTTAGATTTTTTGGTTGTTTGTATTGGGTGATATCTCGAGTCGTGCACATTATACATTTGCCTCTTTGATTTGATTGGAGGTAGATCATTGACACTAAAACTCAATAATTCATAAGTACTTTCTTAGGTAGTCGAAGGTGTGATCGAAAAAAAAAAAGTTAGAGTTTGGAATTTTATCCTTACATTTCTCGTCTTCCCCACCTTAATTGATTTCTCTTCCTACGAGATTAGATTAAAAACGGGAAGAAGGTATGCTACTAAGGTCGAGGCCAACAATGTAGGTATGAAACACCGAGATCAAAATGACCCAAGTATAAATCATATACGCTAATGACAATGACGTGATGCTGTCTTTTATTTGTCTTATTATTTTTATTTTTGTGTTCGTTATTAGAGCACGTAGATCCTAGAAAAGTCAAAGGAGATAGCAATGCCATAGCGCCATGTTTCTGCCGTGATGTGCTCACCATTTGTCAGCACTTATATAGTTCTTAAGAGATTTATGCTCACTCATAATTTGTCAAAATCACATATATTTGTTGTTATAAATTTGGAGATGTAATATAAATCTAAAAATATTTTCAATCGATAACTATTATCTTTTAATTTTGTGATTCCAAGCATACTGCTGTAAACTTCTCATTCATCAATCTAAAAGATAAAGAAAGTCTTCTCACGAGTCTCTCAAGTTTGGTCCTTACGTAAAAAAAATAAATATATATATATATATATATATATGTATATATGAGATGTCTTTTATGAGGACCGATTGTGCAATTTTGACTATACTTGAACCATCAATCACAACATGTGTGTCAATGCGATCAATTTTTTTATTGGTCGAATTGCGACCTAATTTGTAACTTGTTGATGTGTGAAATTTTTTTCCCCCTTTTGGAAAAAAAAAAGTGACTATTCCCTTATAACTCTTAACATTAATTAAAAAATGCAGGGTGGCTTAGGCATATTAAAATTGCACAACATCTAAGGCAAGACATATATACATACATAGAATGTTTCATCTTAATTGTGACTTTTGTTAGTATATTTCATGTTAATTTTAAATTCGCTGATAAGAATCCATCAGGAAGTCTAGTGGCTAGACCAATAGAATGCGCCTATTATTTATGCTCAAAATGTCTAAAATTTTCGCTGGCTTGTATTAGATGATTTTTCAAGTCAAATTGCAAACAAATTAAAATTTTCCCTTTGATTGATTGACAGTAGGTCGTTAATATTGAAACTGACGAGTTCATAAAGAATTGCTTTCTTAGACTAGGTCTTAGAAGTTGTGAAAAAAAAAAAAAAAAAAACTAAATTTTGGCAGAATGGTGATGACGCTCTACTTATGTGAAAATGATAGGTCATCCATTGAAAAATAGTGAGCTTAAAGGACTTTGACATTTTGCCTTAGGTCGACCATGGAGTGGCTAATAAGAAGCCCCAAATTTCTATCCCCAGAAATTGCAATTCATAAAAACTATGGCATTACAATCTCCTCTGGCTCCTCTAGACATTCTTGCTCTACTACAGACACAAAAAAGAAAAAATAAAAAAAAAGGACAATATCATGTCACCGTCGTTAGTGTACATGCTTCATACTTGGATAATCTTTTAGGTAATAAAAGGACTTCAAATTCTAAGTTGTAGTGAGTATTTGTCTTGTTACTAAAAGAACATATCAAAGTCAAAATAGAATTTTGCCTCTAGAAAATATAAGATTATCTTGCGTCCATGATCAAAAGCTTGACATTTGTCTGGCTCGTCGTTGTCTCTTATATTCGAGGTGATATACGAAGGATGCTGGGGAAGCTAAGTTGAAAAGACTTGTGAATGTATCTTACATGATGGAATATATATAGAGTGCTTGAGTTGAATTATATATGGTATGCCCTTTTTCTGGTTCCAGCCGAATCAATTACAGGCAACTAAATCTTTTTGTTGGGTTCTTCAAATTTATATGGTATTCTTGATAAACACAGAAAAAATTATATGTTGACAGCTATCATGGTACTTAAGTAAATATTAGGTATGAGAACTAAAGTTGTCATATATGCTTCGTCCTCGTATCAATCACTTACTAATCAATTCGAATGGACAATTAAGCATTAAAGTTAAGTCAAAGAATATGCTTCGTCCTCTTACAATAATTACTATAACATTATGGTGGTGGAATCGCTGCCAACTGTTCTAAAACCTTAAACTATTAAATAAATGCGTTGTTTAATATTTAAATATTCTATTATCCTCCTCATGCTTAGTTTGGTATTTTTTTTGCCATAGTATTAAGCGGATGACATATTTAAATGGGAAGGCAAATGAGACGTGAAAAATTTTGAATTTAAGAGTTCCAGCTCTGATTCCATGTGAGATTTAATGGGAACACCTTAACCTGTTCTAAAAGTTTAAGCTCTTAAATGAAAATGTGATTTCATATTTAAATATTCTATCGAATACATTGTTTATTTTGTATAATCCATTATTCTCTCGGCAGATTACATTTAATTTTCCTAGTGGAAAATGAAACTACTGGCATGATCCCTCAATCCAGTGACGAGGGTACAAATAGCTTGAGGCCAACCGAGACAACCCATGGACCTCTTATTTTCACCTCGGAGAGGAAAATGGTCCATCAAGTTCAGAAGAAGAGAGAATATATCACGGACAGAATGTGATGAGGTAACTAGCCCCACCCGTGCAATTAAAAGTGCTGCTCGTGTCGTCGTAAGCGTAGCTGTAAGCTTGAGGGCACTGGTCCTTGAAAATCTTCGAGTAGTTCGTCGGCGGGCACGTCGCTGGCGTCCCGTACGCCCCAGTGCAGCAGTACTGCGGCTGGTTTAACGCCAGGCACGCGCTCTTGCACGCCACGATGCTCCCGTCCGACCCCTTCACCGCCAGCTCTGACGGGCACACGGAGTTGATGTTGGCTGCGCAGCTGGTCGTGGTGCACCCACTGCCGCTGCCCTGTGGAGTTATAGAGAGGGGCAGGTTGAAGCCGTCCACGAGGCTGACGTCGTAGATGCTGTTCTCGCCAGAGCCCGGTGCCTTGAGAGTGAACTCCGCCAAGGTGGCCGGCGGGATCGCCCCTGCACCATTGCAGCTCACCTGGCCAGACCCACAGTCGGCGGTGGCGCATACGAATTTGCCGGAGGCATCAGTGGCGCAGCCCGTTCGGCCCCACACCCGGCCAGCTGTCCACGTGTCCGGGACGTCATTGATTGAGAAGGTTGCACCCGTGGCGAGCTCGAACCCGGTTGAGGATAGCTGCCCGCCACCCCCGCCGGTGAGCGTCCCGGGCCAGACTGTGTAGGGGCACTTGCTGGTGAAGCTGAGTGTGGCTGCGCCGGCTCCTCCTGCAAGCATGCATGCAAGCCATAAAATTGATGTACGCGGATTAATTATTTTTCCTCCTGGGGTTTATCAGCACGGGAATCTCCATAACAAAGATGGAAATTTGAACACACGGCTTTAACTTCCGAATCCCAAAAAACAAAAAATCAAACTTAGGATCTTATTTTCTAGTTTCGGAAGAAGGTAATGTTAATGTAGAAATTTGTAATAGTTGAAAATAGATAGATTATGATGACAATGTACTTAATAGTTGAAAATAGATAGATTATGATAACAACGTGCTTACTTGCGAGGAGGACTAGGAAAGGCAGGAGGAGGTAAAAAGATGCTCTTGCGTCCATGATCGAGAGATTCGGATCTTTTTTTTTCGGTTTATTGTTTCTCTAGTATAGGAGGTATATATATAGAATCCCGGGGAAGCCAAGTCTGAAATGACGTTGGAAAAGTATTTTAGACCGGGGAAGCTAAGTTTGAAATGACTTTGGAAAAGTATTTTAGACAGTGGAATAAATATATGGGAAATGAGAAGATAATTTATCATATTTTTATATAAATTTTGAAAATATTTTTAATCGATGATTAAGATTTTTTTTTTTTTTTGTTTGCCACCCTTCCATCTTGGAAGGGGAGGTTGGGGGTTTCCCCACCTTCTCGGGGGGATTGGGGTGGGAACGATTTCATTTCGGGAGTGGGTTTCGACTCTCACGCCTGCAAGGAGGCAGAGCAAAAGTCTGAGAGTAAGTGTTATAGTAGGATTAGCGTAGGACCGACAAAAAAAAAAAAAAAAAAAAAAAAAACGTGAAAGGGTGAGGAATGGAGAATGACTCTTGCACGCCAACGTGAAAGTGCGACCGTTGGCTGGCCTCTCAAGTTTGGTCTTTACCTTGAAAAACATGACAAGCTATTGAAGAGCATCGACTACGCAATTTTGGCAAAACATGAATGATTATTCACAACATGCATAAAAATGAGACCTCATTTGCCCCTAGTGGATGTGTGACCATTTTTTTCTCTTTTGAAAAATTAATGCCTATTTGCTTATGACTTTTAACATTACTTTAGGAAAAAAAAAATAGGGATGCTTAGGAAATATATTGAAATTGCAAAATATCTATGGCAAGACAAACACAAATAGTATGATCGATCTTAATTATCACTTTAGCAATATGGTTTCTCATGTTGATTGTTGATTCATTTACAAGAAGTTATGGGAATATAGAGCTGTTAGGGAGTCAAGCGGCTAGACCAGTTGAAGGTGCCTTTTTTTATGCCCAGATATCTGGATTTTTCAGTTGTTTCTGGATAGGAATTCTTGCGCTACTCCAAGAGAAAAGTAACAACATGGAAAAGATTAGGAAACCACCGATTGATCAAGAATTGTGCATGTAGTCATATATGGAACACTGATTAGTTATGTAATGCTGTATGTCTAGTTTGAATTGAAAGTGGATACAAATTAATTAAGATTCTTATCTATGTTTGCTTCATGTCAACATGGAAAAGATCAGGAAGCTGAGACGCGCGTGAGACGGAGGAGGGGAGCGACGCAGTTGGAGCAAAGAAAGGAGCACACGCACGAAGCAAAGCAATATTTTTCCTCTGGAGGAAATCCAGATCACCACCAATCGCCGTCGGCCATCCCAGCCGCTAAACAGAGCACACGCACCAGTGAACAGAGATCGCCCAAAACCACCGAGGCTGAATTGATACAAACTCCTCTTATTGATTCTCTTTCTTATCGGTTTCCTTCATTGATTTCAGGCCGCCGGTCGACGCTCTTTGCCAATCCTGATATCGTTTGGCTCTGTTTTAGTCTGTTTTATGGCCGAGAAATCCCAAGAGTTCGAGTCCTCCCATAAAGCTTCTTCGATCGCCATTCGTGTCCAGAGGCTGCATCGCCAAGGTATGTACATCATTGCTCTATTTTAGTAAGCTGAGTCCGAACGGTGTCATTTAAGCTTGAATGAAAATCGAGTACAAATTAGGAATAAAATAGTAGTCTGAGCACGCTTTAATGTCACTGAAATCGTCTGGATCGGAATTAGTACTTCTATGATGTTTCTGTACTCTGTGTTTGAAGCGATCACCGAGTGTTCGTGAAAATGCTTGATCGAGATAGCATATTTATTCGAGAGGCTTCTCCTAGAAATTGAAGGCATACACCCCCCCAGGCCCCGGCCCCCATGGCGAGTACCCTGGTTGGGTGCATGTGTGGTGGCGGTGGATGTTTGTATGGATTGACGTGGTGACTGGAGTTGATCATTGGTGGAGCAAGACATGTTTAGCCCTCTGTATGAAGCTCGTAAATGTCATTCTTGGGCAAAATGCTCACGGGCTTTTCTTGCTTAAGGCGAAGGATGGACATCAATGGTGACTGTTGAGCTTTTAGGTTGAACAGCTTGGTCGTGAATAGTAACGGAAGAAGACCAGACCAAAGATTGTGTGTTAGGGAAATCTGCAGAAATGCATGTTCTGGAAACGAAGGACCGAGAAGGAATAAAATCGTCCTTAAAGTTTCGTGTAATCTAGTGGGCAGTGACAGTTTTGGACACACCCGAAGTACTTCCATTTCGAAGGATAGAGAAGTATTAAATGATATTTTGTTTGCTAATGATTTAATAATTGAGATTTAGCGGCCTTAATGGACCAATTCCAAGGATAGTTGGGAGTGGAATTTTTAATTCATTGGGAATGGACTAAGTCTGTTTAATAATGAGGTATATGGGTTGGTTCTATACATAATCTTCAGTGTTGATTGAAGTTAATCGAGCGAAGACCGGGCTTGAGAATCTAGAGTCACTCAATAAGATCATAGTCCGCTATATATTCTTCTACCTCTATCAAATATTGGCATTTCAATCATCTATGTAAAAATGTTTATACATATTTATTATTGGATAAATAATATGTATTTTTGGAGTTATACCAATCTAGATTGAGAATGAGATAATCGTACACTACTTATTTTTTCTCAAAAATCTTGAAAAGAGTTTCGAGTCTACCAAACATTAATCAATTTAAATTAATTGGAAGAACGATCACACTAGGTGAACCATTAGACGTGAAGACACAAGAGCAAGGCCAAACAATCCTTATTCAAAGCAAAACTGATTCTGACCTTCATGTTAACGTGATAAGTAGCAAACACCTCAAATCACGGACTCAATTTACCACCAATATCTCACGCTTAATGGCATTCCAAAAATCGACTCGAATGTATGCAATCGGCACGAGCGAAGAGGGGATAACATGAATCACTCGAGACCAAACATAAATTTAGCAATGAAGTCAACGGTCCAAGTGTACACCAGCAATAAGATGGAAGCGTCCAGAGATCAAAACTGGGGACACCAGACCTGCATTGACGAAGGTAATCAAAGGAGCACTCTTGATGGCTCTCGGTTTCAACATGGAGGAGAATACAAGACTTCCAAATTCGAAAATACTTTTACACGAGCCTCAGTATACTGAAAAATGACTACGAAGTTTATTTACCGCAAGAAACATCATCCTAAACAGTTTGAGGAAAAGAATCAGACACGCAGAAAACATTCGAATGAGAGACTAGATGCAAAAGAAACAGGGAACGAGTCACGGCCATATCAATGTAAAGGCAACACAGCACGCTTGAGGTCATTGAGATAGCCTCGGACGCAACCGGTTTTAACTCCGGCAGAGGCGAAGGCTCTTGGTCTCTACCTCATGAAAACAGAGTACGAGAGTTTAACCTCAAGTAAGGGCAGTGATTGGACGTGATTGACGAGTGGATCAGAAGGAGGAGGCCTCTGAAGCGGCGACACCAACAATTGGAACCGGTAAAGAGAGAGTGAGTGAGAATCGAAGGCGCCAACAGTAGCAACGAAGGGCAGAGACGGAGTATGACTATGGAGGTGAGGCACTATGTACCGTGAACGGTTACAGCGACAATCGGCAGACAGAATGGAGGAGGGAAAAATGAAGATGGAAACTAGAGATGCTGGAGGTTACAGTAGCCGGAGAGAGGAGGGAGGTTGAACGGTGATGCAGTGGCCGGGGGTTGAAGGTGAAGGAAGTGGTGGCTGGCGAGCGCATGAGCTGGAGATGAATATGTCAAAGAGGAGAGAGAGGAGAGAGAAATTGTAAGGCGGTGTGTCTAGGGGTGAGCATGGTCCAGGTTGGGTCGGTCAACCCCCTAACCCTAGGACCAACCCGCACAATGCTGGTCCTGAATTTTTAGGACCGAGAACTAACCCTATTGAGCTTGGGACTGAGAACCGGCCTGACCCAATAGGTTCGGTCCAATTCAAGGGTCAACTCGGGACCAACTGATAATTTTTTATTTCATTTTTCGTACTCCTTAAAAAAGCGATTGAAAATTAAACTGACCCAATGGGTTCAGTCCGGTTTCAAAGTCAACCTAAGACTAACCAATAATTTTTTATTTCATTTTTTGTATTGCTGAAAGAGCAACCGAGAACCGTACTGGCCCAATGGGTGCAATGATGAGTAAGGTTAGCTAAGAAAGGCAAGCGGGTGAGGGTCAACTAGGGTGAGCGTCGAACAGAATGAGCATCGACTATCGAGTGGGGAGCAACAAGCCAAGCAAGCATCGAGTGGCGAGCGGCACGAGTGACCCAAAGCAAGCAAGGCGAGTGTGGAGTGGAGAGCGGAGAAGTTTTTTTTTTTTTTTTTTTTTTTTTTTTTTTTTTTTTTTTTTTTCTGATTTTAGCAAATTGAAGACTAAGAGGAGAAAGAAGATAACGAATACTAGAGGAGAATGCCATAAGGTACATTTTTGGACGCCGTGAGGATTCTTCACAAAAACATTTTCCTCATTTGTAAATTATGACTATTGATGCCGTAAAAGACATTAAAAACCTAAGTTATTAAAGAATAATATAAAATTACTTGAACTCCTCACTAAAGAGATGTTTAATGTTGTCGACGTCGTTTATTTTAAGGTTTTCTCTATATATAAAAAATTATATATATAATTAGGGTTGGTTCGGGTTCAACTAACTCGGAAGTCTCAGACCGACCCGCACAATGCTGGTCCAACAATTCTATGACCAAGGACTGACCTAGTCTCCCTAGGAACTGGACCAGGACCGGCAGGGTTGGACCGGTCCAGCGTTGGTCCAGGGTTGACCCTAGACCGATGCTCACCCTTAGACGTGTCCAAGTGAGATGAGGAGGGTGTTGACTTCGTGGGCCGGGCCGAACAGGGCCTTTGGGCCGGAACTCGCCTGAATATTTCTGAGATTCTAGACCATGCCCAGGTAGCTGGCGTGTCGTGAAATTATGCTCATCGGGCTCGGTTCGGGCTGAAAAATTCAATTGAACCTTATTGCAGACGTCGAACTGGACTGCTAAAGTTGACCAGCTCTCGATGCTTCGTTTTTCAAAATTTTAATTGCTAGGCCCAAGATATCGACATTATAATGTCTCTAATAGGTATGATGATCTTCTTTGAAAAATATAATTTGAAATCATTGGCGAAATCCGGGTGCTAGTCAATTTTTTGTTGATAAGATTATGTGAACTCATATACACTTGCAGGAAGATACGGCCTCAAATTTTTATTTTTTTTTAAAGTCGAACATTCAATTCATTTAAGGGGCACAAAAGAGGACCACATCGACGGGATAATCCAAGAACAGACGACAAAATTGAACGTAAACGATCATGTATGTGACACGAGTGTAGCATCAAGAAACGTTAATGAACAATGCATGCCCCAAAATGGGCAACGCCGCCAAGACCAGCAAACATCCGCAGCCATACAATGCGAACGAGGTTTACAATTCAAAGCATGAGTTTTGGGCCGGTCTAAGTAAAAGTGCTGAATGGACGGCGCCAATCACGGTGGATGGGAGTGAACCAGAAGGAACGGCGGGGCGATCGCAAGGTTGAGGATCCACGGACAGCAGAAGACGATGGCCACGGCCCGTGCTACGAAGTCCAGGACTCTGACCAGGATCAGCATCGAGATCGACTGGCTCTCTGCTCTCCGCGTCTCCTATACGGCGTCAATTTTTAATGTCAATATATCACCGAATAATCACGAATTTCGGTCTTTATTTCCCCTGAATCAATTCTGAATGCTGCTGGATGTTATTAATTAGGTGGGAATTGGACTGCTAAAGTTGACCGGCTCTCGATGCTTCGTTTTTCAAAATTTTAATTGTTGGGCCTGAGATATCGACATTATAATGTCTCTAATATGTATGATAATCTTCTTTGAAAAATATAATTTGAAATCATTAATTTAATCTGGGTGCCAGTCAATTTTTTGTTGATACGATTATGTGAACTCATATACACTTGCGGGAAGATACGGCATTGATTTTTAATGTCAATATATCACCGAATAATCACGAATTTCAGTCTTGATTGCCCCTGAATCAATTTTAAATTTTGCTGGATGTTATTAATTAGGCGGGAATTGGAACGGTTGTGCATCAGTTCGGTTGTTCTATAAATTGTCCATAACGCAGTGCCAATGGGAGATTGATTATCTCTATCAAGTTACCGCACGTTCATAATTTATCGGCATGTGTAATTTGTTAATTTTGAATGTTGGACATTGCAGGAAAATGCAATTTGACTGTGACTTTGAGTGCGTTTGGCTTGGTCTGTTTATACTTTCAGCTGCAGGTTAAGGTACTATTCACCTCAGAGCCTTTCGAGCGTGTTTAAAGGTCATTTGTCATGATAATTGCAGGCAATGCATGCTGGAATTTATTGAGGGTCTCGGTTTAGACAGGAAATTGAAGGGCATTGATGGAGATATTTCGAGCTGAGTTTCATGATTTATGGAAATATATTGGCGTGTGATTCATTTCCTAAGGCTGTCAGTTGGATTGAATTTTAATTGAATGGATGAATTGGGGTTTCCATGTAATGATCGTTGCTGGTGGTTTCGGAGTAGGCTTTGATCTTGGAAGAGGTTGCGGTGATTTAGTGGATAAGTTGGTAGTTCATGTTGATGCATAGTCATAGGATCCATTTCATGTCATTTTAATATTGTTTTGTGTAATTTCCTTTGCATAAATACTTAGGTCTGCAAATGATAGTGGGCGTCTTTAGTTTACTGAGTTTTATGATGGTAATAAAACAAGAATCCTGTCAGTAAATAGGTCTCTTTCGGTCTCTTTACAATTGTGGCATCTTTAGCTTATGGTGGCTCATGTTCTAAGGCTTAATAATAAGGTCATGTATATTCTTTATCCGACATCTTATAAGGTTTATTTACTCGTATTTTACTTTAATCATCTTTACTTTAGTACTATTTTTCTTTGAAGTGTTAATTTCATTATCTTGATTTGGTAAGTAAGAAATCATACAATAATTTAGATTTGATTACCTATAATGTTCAATTTCATTATCTTGGTCTGAAAGCTTACTTCAATCTAAACAATTGGTTTCATCCAACTAATTATGTTTACTCCAAAAAGAATCCCATGAATGGTGGCATTAAAGAAGAATTCCAAGTTGCAATTAGTAAAGACTTGAGAGAGCCCGTGCTAAGTGATGCACCATCTTTTTCAATAGTAACTATTTGTGCTTACTTAATAATTCATCAGCTTTTCCTGAGGAAGGTCATGATAGATGCTACTCCAAGTAACCTGCAATTGAATGTGTTACAATGCTAATGTCATTATACAATGTGACTGAAGAATGAGAATGGAATTTTGTCACATTGATAATAACTTTTGATGTGATAATGGGCAACGAATGTTTAGAAAGGAATAAAAGAATGATGGATACCTATTTACTTCTTAGCCATCAATTTATAAGGTGGGCAAAAGTCTTCTTGTGGGTCTCTCAAGTTTGGTTCTCATGTAGAAAAAAATAAGAGACGTTGTTTACAAGGACCAAGTATGAAATTATGACTGCATATGAATGGTCAATCGCGGAATGCATGAGAATCTGACCAAATTTATACCTTGTCGATATGTGCCTATTTCTTTCCATTTTGAAAAAAATGCCTATATCCTTGTAACTCTTAATATTTCTTAAATAAATAAATAAAAGCATGAGGCTTAAGCAATATGCTGAAATTGCGCAACATCTACAGTAAAACATACATACATAATATGTTCATTATATAATTATCACTTTGTCAGTTCCTCAATTTTCATGTTCATTGTACATTTACTTATAAGAACCTATGGAAATAGTGATCCATTAGGAAGTCAAGAGGCTAGACCAATGGAATTTGCCTACTATTTACACCCAAAATATCTAACTTTGTTGCTCATTTGTATTAGGCAGTATCTTGAGTTAGATTTCACATCAAAATTGAATTTGCTTCTTTGATCTGATTGGAAGTAGTTTTTTTTTTTTTTTTTTGGTTGTGGGAGTTGGAATTGGAATTGAAGAGTTCATAGATGATTACTTTCTTAGAGTAGGCCATAAACGACGATGAACCTAATTACGTGAAGATGATAAGTCATTTAAAGAAAAGTCCTGAGCTCAATACACAATCATCTTGCCTTTAGTCACCCCTAGCATGTCATTTCACATAAAATTATAGGATAAATGTATCAAAAATCCTAAAACTTGTCACAAAAGGGTAATCAAGTCTTAAAAATTTTCAAAAATATAATGAAGTCCTAAAACTCGTCAAGTTAATCAAATCAAATTCTTTTATTGATTACAATGTTTGAAAGTTTTAAAATTGGAACGTTTTCTTGATAAATTTTAGGACTTGATTATATTTTTAAAAAGTTTTAAGTTTCAATTACACTTTTCGTGACAAGTTTTAGGACTTTAGGGATAAATGCATGAGAAGTCTTGTCACAAAGTGCAATTGAGTCTTATCATTTATGTAATAAAAAAAAAAAAACAAGGTAAAAGCTATGGCATACGTGCTTTCCTATCCACAAAAATTGCTATCCATAAAAGCTATGGCTTTACAGGCTCCTCTGGCTCTTCTATGACATATGTGCTCTAAAAACAAACACAAGAATTTTATTTAGAAACAAAAGTACAATATTATGTCACCGTCCTTAGATTACATTCTTTATACTTGGATCATTTTTTTATCTCGACGTTTCATACATGCTTTGCTAATCCACGCGCTGATGAGAGCTTGGCCTTGAAATGATTTAAGAGGATTCTCTCGGAATCAACCGAGCATATTTCCTTGCGTTTATCCTAAATTCCTATCATGCTGGTCGCCCGGTGGAAATGAAGATTAGTGCTCCTGGTCCTGGGAGGGTATGGAGTGTGACAAATTCCGCGGTCGTGTTGTTGGCCTAGACCTTAGTAGCAGTTATCTCTCTAGTACCACTTGTCTTTTTAATCCACTTTGTCGTGTTCACCTTCTGTCAAAACTTCTATAGTTCCCATGGGAAATGTGAAAATGTTTTCAGTGGATGATTACCATCTTTTGTTTTTGTGATTCAAGAGGTAGGAATACTCCTAGGAATGGAGAATGACTAGTTCGTCCACGTGAAAGACGGGCAAAAGATTTTTACTTCTTAGCCATCAATTTATAAGATGGGCAAAAGTCTTCTTGTGAGTGTCTCTAGTTTGGTTCTCATGTGGAAAAAAATAAGAGACGTAATTTACAAGGACCAAGTATCAAATTATGACTGCATATGAATGGTCAATCAATAAAAGAATGATGGATACCTATTTACTTCTTAGCCATCAATTTATAAGATGGGCAAAAGTCTTCTTCTGAGTGTCTCTAGTTTGGTTCTCATGTGGAAAAAAATAAGAGACATAATTTACAAGGACCAAGTATCAAATTATGACTGCATATGAATGGTCAATCACGGAATGCATGAGAATGCGACCAAATTTTTACCTTGTCGATATATGCCTATTTCTTTCCTTTTTGAAAAAAATGCCTACATCCTTGTAACTCTTAATATTACTTAAATAAATAAATAAAAGCATGAGGCTTAAGCAATATGCTGAAATTGCGCAACACCTACAGTAAAACATACATACATAATATGTTCCTTAAATAATTATCACTTTGTCAGTACCTCAATTTTCATGTTCATTGTACATTTAGTTATAAGAACCTATGGAAATAGTGATCCATTAGGAAGTCAAGAGGCTAGACCAATAGAATTTGCCTGCTATATACACCCAAAATATCTATTTTATTGCTCATTTGTATTGGGCGATATCTTGAGTTAGATTTCACATCAAAATTGAATTTGCTTCTTTGATATGATTGGAAGTAGTTTTTTTTTTTTTTTTTTTTTTTTTTTTTTGGTTGTGGGAGTTGGAATTGGAATTGAAGAGTTCATAGATGATTGCTTTCTTAGACTAGGCCATAAACGACGATGAACCTAATTACGTGAAGATGATAAGTCATTTAAAGAAAAGTCCTGCGCTCAATACACAATCATCTTGCCTTTAGTCACCCCTGGCATGTCATTTCACATAAAATTATAGGATAAATGTATCGAAAATCCTAAAACTTGTCACAAAAGTGTAAATGAGATCTAGAAAAATTGCTATCCATAAAAGCTATGGCTTTACAAGCTCCTCTGGCTCTTCTATGACATACGTGCTCTAAAAACAAACAGAAGAATTTTATTTACAAACAAAAGTACAATATTATGTCACCGTCCTTAGATTACATTCTTTATACTTTGATCATTTTTTTTATCTCGGCGTTTCATACAAGCTTTGCTAATCCACGCGCTGATGAGAGCTTGGCCTTGAAATGATTTAAGAGGATTCTCTCGGAATCAACCGAGCATATTTCCTTGCGTTTATCCTAAACTCCTATCATGCTGGTCGCCCAGTGGAAATGAAGATTAGTGCTCCTGGTCCTGGGAGGGTATGGAGTGTGACAAATTCCGCGGTCGTGTCGTTGGCCTAGACCTCAGTAGCAGTTATCTCTCTAGTACCACTTGTCTTTTTAATCTACTTTGTCGTGTTCACCTTCTGTCAAAACTTCTATAGTTCCCATGGGAAATGTGAAAATGTTTTCAGTGGATGATTACCATCTTTTGTTTTTGTGATTCAAGAGGTAGGAATACTCCTAGGAATGGAGAATGACTAGTTCGTCCACGTGAAAGACGGGCAAAAGATTTTTTGGTGGCCTCTCAAATTTGGACTTTTTATGGAAAAGATATGAGACGCAATAAAAGAAGGCCGACTACGCAATTGTGACTGCACAACCATTAATCACGGCATGTATGAGACTACGACCTAATTTGTCCCTTAATTTTAAATTCGCTTATAAGAATCCATCAGGAAGTCTAGTGGTTAGACTAATAGAATGCGCCTATTATTTTTGCTCAAAATGTCTAAAATTTTCGCTGACTTGTATCAGATGATATCTCGAGTCAAATTGCAGACATTAAAATTTTCCCTTTGATCTGATTGACAGTAGGTCGTTAATATTGAAAGCGACAAGTTCATAAAGAATTGCTTTCCCATACTAGGTCTTAAAAGTTGTGAAAAAAAAAACTAAATTTTGGCAGAATGGTGATGATGCTCTACTTTTGTGAAAATGATAAGTCATCCAATGAAAAATAGTGAGCTTAAAGGACTTTGACATTTTGCCTTTGGTCGACCATGGGGTGGCTAATAAGAAGCCCCAAATTTCTATCCTCAGAAATTGCAATCCATAAAACCTATGGCATTACAATCTCCTCTGTCTCTTCTAGACATACGTTCTCTACTACAGACGCGCGCGCGCAAAAAGAAGAGGACAATATCATGTCACCGTCGTGGGTGTACAAGCTTCATACTTGGATAATCTTTTATCTCGGTGTTCTATACATGCTTTGCTAATTAGGAAATAAAAAGACTTCAAATTCTAAGTTGTAGTGAGTATTTGTCTTTTTACTAAAAGAACATATCAAAGTCAAAATAGAATTTTGCCTCTAGAAAATATAAGATTATCTTGCGTCCATGATCAAAAAGCTTGAGATTTGTCTGGCTCGTCGTTGTCTCTTATATTCGAGGTGATATACGAAGGATGCTGGGGAAGCTAAGTTGAAAAGACTTGCGAATGTATCTTAGATGATGGAATATATGTATAGTGCTTGAGTTAAATTATATATGGCATGCCCTTTTTCTGGTTCCAGCCGAATCAATCACGGGCAACTAAATCTTTTTGTTGGGTTCTTCAAATTTATATGGTATTCTTGATAAACACAGAGAAAATTATATGTTGACAGCTATCATGGTACTTAAGTAAATATTAAGTACGAGAACTAAAGTTGTCTCTTAGGGAAGAAGATTATCTTAGGAGCAAAGCGAAAAAAGGGAAAAGGAAATCCCGAAATCTGATTAAACTTTAGTATGATTTTTTTAATCTCTTTCCTCTACGGACCCACCCGAATCAATTCAAATTGACAAGCAGGCATGAAAGTGGAGTCAAAGAATGATGGTGATTCCATAGACACAATTGGATTCACTTTCAATACATGCTGCGTCCTCGTATGAATCACTTACTAATCAATTCGAATCGATGATTGAGCATTAAAGTTAAGTCAAAGAATATGCTTCGTCCTCTTACAATAATTACTATAACATTATAGATGTGGAATCGCGGCCAACAGTTCTAAAACCTTAAACTATTAAAGAAAGGCTTTGTTTAATATTTAAATATTCTATCATCCCCCCTCATACTTAGTTTGGTATTTTTTTGCCATAATATTAAGCGGATGACACATTTAAATGGGAAGGCAAATGAGACTTAGAAAAAAATTGAATTTAAGAGTTCCAACTCTGATTCCATGTGAGATTTAATGAGATCACTGCTAACTGTTTTAAAAGTTTAAGCTCTTAAATGAAAATGTGATTTCATATTTAAATATTCTATCGAATACATTGTTTATTTTGTATAATCCATTATTCTCTCGGCAGATTACATTTAATTTTCCTAGTGGAAAATTAAACTATTGGCATGATCCCTCAATCCAGTGACGAGGGTACAAATAGCTTGAGGCCAACCGAGACAACCCATGGACCTCTTATTTTCACCTCGGAGAGGAAAATGGTCCATTCAAGTTCAGAAGAAGAGAGAATATATCACGGACAGAATGTGATGAGGTAACTAGCCCCACCCGTGCAATTAAAAGTGCTGCTCGTGTCGTCGTAAGCGTAGCTGTAAGCTTGAGGGCACTGGTCCTTGAAAATCTTCGAGTAGTTCGTCGGCGGGCACGTCGCTGGCGTCCCGTACGCCCCAGTGCAGCAGTACTGCGGCTGGTTTAACGCCAGGCACGCGCTCTTGCACGCCACGATGCTCCCGTCCGACCCCTTCACCGCCAGCTCTGACGGGCACACGGAGTTGACGTTGGCTGCGCAGCTGGTCGTGGTGCACCCACTGCCGCTGCCCTGTGGGGTTATAGAGAGGGGCAGGTTGAAGCCGTCCACGAGGCTGACGTCGTAGATGCCGTTCTGGCCAGAGCCTGGTGCCGCAAGAGTGAACTCCGCCAAGGTGGCCGGCGGGATTGCCCCTGCACCGTTGCAGCTCACCTGGCCAGACCCACAGTCGGCGGTGGTGCATACGAATTTGCCGGAGGCATCAGTGGCGCAGCCCGTTCGTCCCCACACCCGGCCGCTGGTCCACGTGTCCGGGACGTCATTGATTGAGAAGGTGGCGCCCGTGGCGAGCTCGAACCCGGTTGAGGATAGCTGCCCGCCACCCCCGCCGGTGAGCGTCCCGGGCCAGACTGTGTAGGAGCACTTGTTGGTGAAGGTGAGTGTGGCTGCGCCGGCTCCTCCTGCAAGCATGCATGCAAGCCATAAAATTGATGTACGCGGATTAATTATTTTTCCTCATGGGGTTTATCGGCGAGGGAATCTCCATAACAAAGATGGAAATTTGAACACAGGACTTTAACTTCCGAATCCCAAAAAACAAAAAATTAAACTTAGTATCTTATTTTCTAGTTTCGGAAGAAGGTAATGTTAATGTAGAAATTTGTAATAGTTGAAAATAGATAGATTATGATGACAATGTGCTTACTTGCGAGGAGGACTAGGAAAGGCAGGAGGCGGTAAAAAGATGCTCTTGCGTCCATGATCGAGAGATTCAGTTTTTTTTTGTTTCGGTTTATCGTTTCTCTAGTATAGGAAGTATATATATAGAATGCCGGGGAAGCCAAGTTTGAAATGACGTTGGAAAAGTATTTTAGACTGGGGAAGCTAACTTTGAGATGACTTTAGAAAAGTATTTTAGACGGTGGAATAAATATATGGGAAATGAGAAGCTAATTTATCATATTTTTATATAAAATTTGAAAATATTTTTAATCGATGATTAAGATCTTTTTTTTTTTTTTTTTTGATTCAAGGGAGAGGAATGGAGAATGACTCTTGCACTCCAACGTGAAAGTGCGGGCGTTGGCTGGCCTCTCAAGTTTGGTCTTTACTTTGAAAAACATGAGAAGCTATTGAAGAGTATGGACTACGCAATTTTGACAGAACATGAACGATTATTCACAACATGCATAAAAACGCGACCTCAATTGTCCCTGGTGGATGTGTGACCATTGTTTTCTCTTTTGAAAAATTAATGCCTATTTGCTTATGACTTTTAACATTACTTTAGAAAAGAAAAAACAGGGATACTTAGGGAATATATTGAAATTGCAAAATATCTATGGCAAGACAAACACAAATAATATGAGCGATCTTAATTATCACTTTAGCAGTATGATTTCTCATGTTGATTGTTGATTCATTTACAAGAAGTTATGGGAATATAGAACCGTTAGGGAGTCAAGCGGCTAGACCAATTGAAGGTGCCTTTATTTATGCCCAAATATCTAGATTTTTCAGTTGTTTCTGGATAGGAATTCTTGCGCTACTCCAAGAGAAAAGTAACAACATGGAAAAGATGAGGAAACCACCGATTGATCAAGAATTGTGCATGTAGTCATATACGTGACACTGATTAGTTATGTAATGATGTATGTCTAGTTTGAATTGAAAGTGGATACAAATTAATTAAGATTCTTATCTATGTTTGCTTCATGTCAACATGATAAAGATCAGGAAGCTGAGACGGAGGAGGGGAGCGAAGCAGTTGGAGCAAAGAAAGGAGCACACGTGCGAAGCAAAGCAATATACGATGGCCAATTTTCCTCTGGATTTCCTCCGGATCACCAACAATCCACCGTCCACAACCACCAATAATTTTTAGGACCGAGAACTAACCTATTGAGCTTGGGACTCGGGACCAGACCGACCCAATAGGTTCGGTCCGGTACCGAGGTCAACCCGGGACCAATTGATAATTTTTATTTCATTTTTGTACTCTTAAAAAAGCGATTGAAAATCGGACTGACCCAATGGGTTCGGTTCAGTTTCAAGGTCAACCTAAGACTAACCAATAATTTTTTATTTCATTTTTTGTACTGCTTGAAAGAGCAACCGAGAATCGTATTGGCTAAATGGGTTCGATGATGAGTAAGGTTAGCTAAGAAAGGCAAGCGGTGAGGGTCAACTGGGGTGAGCGTCGAACAGAATGAGCATCGACTATCGAGCGAGGAGCAACAAGCCAAGCGAGTATCGAGCGGCAAGCCGCACGAGTGACCCAAAGCGAGCGAGGCGAGTGTCGAGTGCTGAGCGGAGAAGTTGTTTTTTTTCGATTTTAGCAAATCGAAAACTAATAGGACAAATAAGACAGAAGATAACGAATACTAGAGGAGGATGTCATATGGTGCCTTTTTAGAAGCCTTGAGGACTCTTCACAAAAACATTTTTCTCCTTTGTAAATTATGACTATTGATGCCGTAAAAGACATTAAAAACCTAAGTTATTAAAGAATAATATAAAATTACTTAAACTCCTCACTAAAGAGATGTTTAATGTTGTTGATGCCATTTATTTTAAGGTTTTCTCTATATAAAAAAATTATATATATATATATATAGGCATTCAATTCAGGGTTGGTTTGGGTTGAACTAACCCGGAAGTCTCGGGGACCAGAGGACCAACTCGCACGCACAATGCTAGTCCAGAAATTTAGGACCAAGGACTAACCCAGCCTGGCCCTCCCTAGGAACCGGACCGGGACCGGCGGGGTTGGACCATTCCAAGGTTGTATATCATTTATTGGTCCAGGGTTGACCCTAGACCGATGCTCACCCCTAGATGTGTCCAAGTGAGATGAGGAGGGTGTTGACTTCGTGGGCCGGCAGGGCCTTCGGGCCGGAACTCGCCTGAATATTTCTGAGATTCTAGACCGTGCCCAGGTAGCTGGCATGTCATGAAATTATGCTCATCGGGCTCGGTTCGGGCCGAAAAATTCAATTGAACCTTATTGCAGACGTCGAACTGGACTGCTAAAGTTGACCGGCTCTAGATGCTTCATTTTTCAAAATTTTAATTGCTGGGCCCAAGATATCGACATTATAATGTCTCTAATAGGTATGATGGTCTTCTTTGAAAAATATAATTTGAAATCATTGGCGAAATCCGGGTGCTAGTCAATTTTTTGTTGATAAGATTATGTGAACTCATATACACTTGCAGGAAGATACTGCGTCAAATTTTTTTTATTTTAAAGTCGAACATTCAATTCATTTAAGGGACACAAAAGACGACCACATCGACGGGATAATCCAAGAACAGACGACAAAATCAAACGTAAACGAGCATGTATGTGACACGAGTGTAGCATCAAGAAACGTTAATGAACGATGCATGCCCCAAAATGGGCAACGCCGCCAAGACCAGCAAACATCCGCAGCCATACAATGCGAACGAGGCTTACAATTCAAAGCATGAGTTTTGGGCCGGTCAAAGTAAAAGTGCTGAATGGACGGCGCCAATCACGGTGGATGGGAGTGAACCAGAAGGAACGTCGGGGTGATCGCAAGGTTGAGGATCCACGGAGAGCAGAAGACGATGGCCACGGCCCGTGCTACAAAGTCCAGGACTCTGACCAGGTTCAGCATCGAGATCGACTGGCTCTCTGCTCTCCGCGTCTCCTATACGGCGTCAATTTTTAATGTCAATTTATCATCGAATAATCACGAATTTCGGTCTTTATTTCCCCTGAATCAATTCTGAATGTTGCTGGATGTTATTCATTGGGTGGGAGTGGGACTGCTAAAGTTGACCGCCTCTCGATGCTTCGTTTTTAAATTTTAATTGCTGAGCCCGAGATATCGACATTATAATGTCTCTAATATGTATGATAATCTTCTTTGAAAAATATAATTTGAAATCATTAATGAAATCCGGGTGCCAGTCAATTTTTTGTTGATACGATTATGTGAACTCATATACACTTGCAGGAAGATACGGCATCAATTTTTAATGTCAATTTATCACCGAATAATCACGAGTTTTAGTCTTGATTGCCCCTGAATTAATTTTAAATTTTGCTGGATGTTATTAATTAGGCGGGAATTGGAACGGTTGTGCATCAATTTGGTTGTTCTATAAATTCTCCATAACGCAGTGCCAATGGGAGATTGATTATCTCTATCAAGTTACCGCACGTTCATAATTTATCGGCGTGTGTAATTTGTTAATTTTGAATGTTGGACATTGGTGGAAAATGCAATTTGACTGACTTTGAGTGCGTTTGGCTTGGTTTGTTTATACTTTCAGCTGCAGGTTAAGGTACTGTTCACCTCATAGCCTATCGAGCGTGTTTAAAGATCATTTGTCATGATAATTGCGTTTTTTTTTTTTTTTTTTTTTTTGGTCGGTTCTACTCTATTCCTATTCTAACGCTCATTCTCAGACTTTTGCCCTGCCTCCTTGTAGGGTGTGGAAGTCGAAACCCACTCCTGAAACTACAGCGTCCCCACCCTAACCCCTCCCGAGAAGGTGGGGTCGGACCCCACCTCCCCCTTCCAAGTTGGAAGGATGGCTACTGGAGCAAACCCCAGTGGTTAATATTTCGAGGTTGAGTTTCATGATTTATGGAAATATATTGGCGTGTGATTCATTTCCTAAGGCTGTCAGTTGGATTGAATTTTAATTGAATGGGTGAATTGGGGTTTACATGTATTGATCGTTGCTGGTGGTTTCGGAGTAGGCTTTGATCTTGGAAGAGGTTGCGGTAATTTAGTGGATAAGTTGGTAGTTCATGTTGATGCATAGGCAAAGGATTCATTTCATGTCATTTTAATATTGTTTAGTGTAATTTCCTTTGCATAAATACTTAGGTCTGCAAATGATAGTGGGCATCTTTAGTTTACTGAGTTTTATGATGGTAATAAAACAAGAATCCTTCCAGTAAATATGTCTCTTTCAGTCTCTTTAAAATTGGCATCTTTAGCTTATGGTGGCTCATGTGCTAAGGCTTATTATAATGTCATGTATATTCTTTATCCGACATCCTATAAGGTTTATTTTCTCGTATTTTACTTTAATCATCTACACTTTAGTACTATTTTGCTTTGAAGTGTTGATTTCATTATCTTGATTTGGTGAGTTAGAAATCATACAATAATTTAGATTTGATTACCTACAATGTTCAATTTCATTATCTTGGTCTGAAAGCTTACTTCAATCTAAACAATTGGTTTCATCCAACTAATTGAGTTTACTCCAAAAAGAATCCCATGAATGGTGGCATTAAAGAAGAATTCCAAGTTGCAATTAGTATAGACTTGGGAGAGCCCGTGCTAAGTATTGCACCATCTTTTTCAATAGTAACTGTTTGTGCTTACTTAATAATTCATCAGCTTTCCCCGAGGAAGGTCATGATAGATGCTATTCCAAGTAACCTGCAATTGCATGTGTTACAATGCTAGTGTCATTATACAATGTGATTGAAGAATGATAATGGAATTTTTTCATATTGATAATAACTTTTGATGTTATAATGGGCAACGAATGTTTAGAAAGGAATGAAAGAATGATGGATACCTATTTACTGAAGATAAAAAGATTTTCTCCCCTTCTTTTGGTAAATAACATAACTTCATAAACAAAACAAGTCAAGTCTCATCGTGTGAAGTATATGGACTCCCAACGGAGTCTAATACGAAGGTCTTAATAAGATCTGGAATAGAGAAATAAATGACAAACATAGATGTTTTTCCTTTGCAAGTAGGGCAAAAAAATGCGTGAAAATGGGTAACATTATTGGCTAATTTTAATCTAAGGCAATTTCTTATTGCCATGTATTTACCACAGTGCGTTCACCTTTTGTTGGAGCTCCTATAGTTCCTGAGAGATTTATGTTCACTCATAATTTGTCATAAGCACGGATAGTTTGTCATTATAAATTCGGAGATGATATATAAAATCTAAAAATACTTTCATCAATAATTACGACGTATACTCTGCTAGAAACTTCTTAGCCATCAATTTACATGATGGGCAAAAGTCTTCTTGTGGGTCTCTCAAGTTTGGTTCTCATGTGGAAGAAAAATAAGAGATGATGTTTACAAGGACCAACTATGAAATTATGACTGCATATGGATGGTCAATCACGGAATGCATGAGAATGCGAACAAATTTATACCTTGTCGATTTATGCCTATTTCTTTCCTTTTTTTTTTAAAAAAATGCCTATATCCTTGTAACTCTTAATATTACTTAAATAAAAAATAAAAGCATGAGGCTTAAGCAATATGCTGAAATTGCGCAACATCTACGGTAAAACATACATACATACATAATATGTTCCTTATATAATTATCACTTTGTCAATACCTCAATTTTCATGTTCATTGTACATTTAGTTATAAGAACCTATGTAAACAGTGATCCATTAGGAAGTCAAGAGGCTAGACCAATAGAATTTGCCTACTATTTACACCCAAAATATCTAACTTTGTTGCTTGTTTGTATTAGGCGATATCTTGAGTTAGATTTCGTATCAAAATTGAATTTGCCTCTTTGACCTGATTGGAAGTACTATTTTTTTTTTTTTTTTTTTTTTTGTGGTAGTCGGAATTGGAATTGAAGAGTTCATAGACGATAACTTTCTTAGACTAGGCCATAAACGACGATGAACCTAATTACGTGAAGATGATAAGTTATTTAAAGAAAAGTCTTGAGCTCAATACACACTCATCTTGCCTTTAGTCACTCCTAGCATGTCATTTCACATAAAATTATGGGATAAATGTATCGAAATTCCTAAAACTTGTCACAAAAGTGTAAATGAGTTCTAAAACTTTGAAAAAGTACAATTAAGTCCTAAAACTTGTCACCAAAAAGTAATCAAGTGTTAAAAATTTCCAAAAATATAATCAAGTCCTAAAACTTGTCAAATTAATCAAATCAAGTTCTTCTATTGATTGCATTTTTTGAATTTTTATGACTCGAATGTATTTTTATTATAAGTTTTAAGACTTCATTGTACTTTTAAAAGTTTTAAAACTGGAACGCACTTTATTAATAAGTTTTAGGACTTGATTATATTTTTAAAAAATTTTAAGACTCAATTGCATTTTTCGTGACATGTTTTAGGACTTTAGGGATAAATGCATTTGAAATCTTAAAAGATGTCACAAAATGCAATCGAGTCTTATCATTTATGTAATAAAAAAAAAAAAAACAAGGTAAAAGCTATGGCGTACGTGCTTTCCTATCCACAAAAATTGCTATCCATAAAAGCTATGGCTTTACAAGCTCCTCTGGCTCTTCTGTGACATACGTGCTCTAAAAACAAATACAAGAATTTTAATAAGAAACAAAAGGACAATATTATGTCACCGTCCTTAGAGTACATGCTTTATACTTGGATCATTTTTTTTTTTTTTTTTATCTCGGCGTTTCATACATGCTTCGCTAATCCACGCGCTGATGAGAGCTTGGCCTTGAAATGATTTAAGAGGAGTCTCTCGGAATCAACCGATAATATTCTCCTTGCGTTTATCCTAAACTCATGTCATGCTGGTCGCCCGGTGGAAATGGAGATTAGTGCTCCTGGTCCTGGGAGGGTATGGAGTGTGACAAATTCAGCGGTCGTGTCGTTGGCCTAGACCTTAGTAGCAGTTATCTCTCTAGTACCACTAGTCTATTTAATCTACTTTGTCGTGTTCACCTTCTGTCAAAACTTCTATAGTTCCCATGGGAAATGTGAAAATGTTTTCAGTGGATGACTACCATCTTTTGTTTTTGTGATTCAAGAGGTAGGAATACTCCTAGGAATGGAGAATGACTAGTTCGTCCACGTGAAAGACGGGCAAAAGATTTTTTGGTGGCCTCTCAAATTTGGACCTTTTATGGAAAAGATATGAGACGCCATTTAAGAAGGCCGTCTACGCAACTGTGACTGCACAACCATCAATCACGGCATGTATGAGACTACGACCTAATTTGTCCCTTGATGTGTGACCCTTTTTTTCCATTTTGAAAACTAATGCCTATTTGCTTATAAATTTTAACATTACTTTAGGTATAAGAAAACAAAATCCGGGATGATTAAGCAATATGTTGAAATTGTAAAACATCTATGGTAAGACATACAGAAATGGTATGATTGATCTTAATCATCACTTTATCAGTAAGGTTTCCCATGTTGATTGTTGATTCATTTATAAGAAGTACGGGAACGTCTATCTATTTAGGAGTCAAGTGGCTAGACCAATAGAAGGTGCCTGTTATTTTTACCGAAGATATTTAGATTTTTTGGTTGTTTGTATTGGGTGATATCTCGAGTCGTGCACATTATACATTTGCCTCTTTGATTTGATTGGAGGTAGATCATTGACACTAAAACTCAATAATTCATAAGTACTTTCTTAGGTAGTCGAAGGTGTGATCTAAAAAAAAAAAAAAAAGTTAGAGTTTGGAATTTTATCCTTACATTTCTCGTCTTCCCCACCTTAATTGATTTCTCTTCCTACGAGATTAGATTAAAAACGGGAAGAAGGTATGCTACTAAGGTCGAGGCCAACAATGTAGGTATGAAACACCGAGATCAAAATGACCCAAGTATAAATCATATACGCTAATGACAATGACGTGATGCTGTCTTTTATTTGTCTTATTATTTTTATTTTTGTGTTCGTTATTAGAGCACGTAGATCCTAGAAAAGTCAAAGGAGATAGCAATGCCATAGCGCCATGTTTCTGCCGTGATGTGCTCACCATTTGTCAGCACTTATATAGTTCTTAAGAGATTTATGCTCACTCATAATTTGTCAAAATCACATATATTTGTTGTTATAAATTTGGAGATGATATATAAATCTAAAAATATTTTCAATCGATAACTATTATCTTTTAATTTTGTGATTCCAAGCATACTGCTGTAAACTTCTCATTCATCAATCTAAAAGATAAAGAAAGTCTTCTCACGAGTCTCTCAAGTTTGGTCCTTACGTAAAAAATAATATATATATATATATATATATATGTATATATGAGATGTCTTTTATGAGGACCGATTGTGCAATTTTAACTATACTTGAACCATCAATCACAACATGTGTGTCAATGCGATCAATTTTTTTATTGGTCGAATTGCGACCTAATTTGTAACTTGTTGATGTGTGAAATTTTTCCCCCTTTTGGAAAAAAAAGTGACTATTCCCTTATAACTCTTAACATTAATTAAAAATGCAGGGTGGGTTAGGCATATTAAAATTGCACAACATCTAAGGCAAGACATATATACATACATAGAATGTTTCATCTTAATTGTGACTTTTGTTAGTATATTTCATGTTAATTCTAAATTCGCTGATAAGAATCCATCAGGAAGTCTAGTGGCTAGACCAATAGAATGCGCCTATTATTTATGCTCAAAATGTCTAAAATTTTCGCTGGCTTGTATTAGATGATTTTTCAAGTCAAATTGCAAACAAATTAAAATTTTCCCTTTGATCTGATTGACAGTAGGTCGTTAATATTGAAACTGACGAGTTCATAAAGAATTGCTTTCTTAGACTAGGTCTTAGAAGTTGTGAAAAGAAAAGAAAAACTAAATTTTGGCAGAATGGTGATGACGCTCTACTTATGTGAAAATGATAGGTCATCCATTGAAAAATAGTGAGCTTAAAGGACTTTGACATTTTGCCTTAGGTCGACCATGGAGTGGCTAATAAGAAGCCCCAAATTTCTATCCCCAGAAATTGCAATTCATAAAAACTATGGCATTACAATCTCCTTGGGCTCTTCTAGACATACGTGCTCTACTACAGACACAAAAAAGAAAAAAGAAAAAAAAGGACAATATCATGTCACCGTCGTTAGTGTACATGCTTCATACTTGGATAATCTTTTATCTCGGTGTTCTATACATGCTTTGCTATTTAGGTAATAAAAGGACTTCAAATTCTAAGTTGTAGTGAGTATTTGTCTTGTTACTAAAAGAACATATCAAAGTCAAAATAGAATTTTGCCTCTAGAAAATATAAGATTATCTTGCGTCCATGATCAAAAGCTTGACATTTGTCTGGCTCGTCGTTGTCTCTTATATTCGAGGTGATATACGAAGGATGCTGGGAAGCTAAGTTGAAAAGACTTGTGAATGTATCTTACATGATGGAATATATATCGAGTGCTTGAGTTGAATTATATATGGTATGCCCTTTTTCTGGTTCCAGCCGAATCAATTACAGGCAACTAAATCTTTTTGTTGGGTTCTTCAAATTTATATGGTATTCTTGATAAACACAGAAAAAATTATATGTTGACAGCTGTCATGGTACTTAAGTAAATATTAGGTATGAGAACTAAAGTTGTCATATATGCTTCGTCCTCGAATCAATCACTTACTAATCAATTCGAATGGACAATTAAGCATTAAAGTTAAGTCAAAAAATATGCTTCGTCCTCTTACAATAATTACTATAACATTATGGTGGTGGAATCGCTCCCAACTGTTCTAAAACCTTAAACTATTAAATAAATGCGTTGTTTAATATTTAAATATTCTATCATCCTCCTCATGCTTAGTTTGGTATTTTTTTGCCATAGTATTAAGCGGATGACATATTTAAATGGGAAGGCAAATGAGACGTGAAAAAATTTGAATTTAAGAGTTCCAGCTCTGATTCCATGTGAGATTTAATGGGAACACTGTTAACTGTTCTAAAAGTTTAAGCTCTTAAATGAAAATGTGATTTCATATTTAAATATTCTATCGAATACATTGTTTATTTTGTATAATCCATTATTCTCTCGGCAGATTACATTTAATTTTCCTAGTGGAAAATGAAACTACTCGCATGATCCCTCAATCCAGTGACGAGGGTACAAATAGCTTGAGGCCAACCGAGACAACCCATGGACCTCTTATTTTCACCTCGGAGAGGAAAATGGTCCATCCAAGTTCAGAAGAAGAGAGAATATATCACGGACAGAATGTGATGAGGTAACTAGCCCCACCCGTGCAATTAAAAGTGCTGCTCGTGTCGTCGTAAGCGTAGCTGTAAGCTTGAGGGCACTGGTCCTTGAAAATCTTCGAGTAGTTCGTCGGCGGGCACGTCGCTGGCGTCCCGTACGCCCCAGTGCAGCAGTACTGCGGCTGGTTTAACGCCAGGCACGCGCTCTTGCACCCCACGATGCTCCCGTCCGACCCCTTCACCGCCAGCTCTGACGGGCACACGGAGTTGATGTTGGCTGCGCAGCTGGTCGTGGTGCATCCACTGCCGCTGCCCTGTGGAGTTATAGAGAGGGGCAGGTTGAAGCCGTCCACGAGGCTGACGTCGTAGATGCTGTTCTCGCCAGAGCCCGGTGCCTTGAGAGTGAACTCCGCCAAGGTGGCCGGCGGGATCGCCCCTGCACCATTGCAGCTCACCTGGCCAGACCCACAGTCGGCAGTGGCGCATACGAATTTGCCGGAGGCATCAGTGGCGCAGCCCCGTTCGGCCCCACACCCGGCCAGCTGTCCACGTGTCCGGGACGTCATTGATTGAGAAGGTTGCACCCGTGGCGAGCTCAAACCCGGTTGAGGATAGCTGCCCGCCACCCCCGCCGGTGAGCGTCCCGGGCCAGACTGTGTAGGGGCACTTGCTGGTGAAGCTGAGTGTGGCTGCGCCGGCTCCTCCTGCAAGCATGCATGCAAGCCATAAAATTGATGTACGCGGATTAATTATTTTTCCTCCTGGGGTTTATCAGCACGGGAATCTCCATAACAAAGATGGAAATTTGAACACACGGCTTTAACTTCCGAATCCCAAAAAACAAAAAATCAAACTTAGGATCTTATTTTCTAGTTTCGGAAGAAGGTAATGTTAATGTAGAAATTTGTAATAGTTGAAAATAGATAGATTATGATGACAATGTACTTAATAGTTGAAAATAGATAGATTATGATAACAACATGCTTACTTGCGAGGAGGACTAGGAAAGGCAGGAGGAGGTAAAAAGATGCTCTTGCGTCCATGATCGAGAGATTCGGATATTTTTTTTCGGTTTATCGTTTCTCTAGTATAGGAGGTATATATATAGAATCCCGGGGAAGCCAAGTCTGAAATGACGTTGGAAAAGTATTTTAGACCGGGAAGCTAAGTTTGAAATGACTTTGGAAAAGTATTTTAGACAGTGGAATAAATATATGGGAAATGAGAAGATAATTTATCATATTTTTATATAAATTTTGAAAATATTTTTAATCAATGATTAAGATACCCTTCCATCTTGGAAGGGGGAGGTTGGGGTTCAAATCCACCTCTCAGGGGGGATTGGGGTGGGAACGATTTCATTTCAGGAGTGAAAGGTTTCGACTTCCGAGTAAGTGTTATAGTAGGATTAGCGTAGGACCGACAAAAAAAAAAAAAAAAAAAAAACGTGAAAGGGTGAGGAATGGAGAATGACTCTTGCACGCCAACGTGAAAGTGCGACCGTTGGCTGGCCTCTCAAGTTTGGTCTTTACCTTGAAAAACATGACAAGCTATTGAAGAGCATTGACTACGCAATTTTGGCAAAACATGAATGATTATTCACAACATGCATAAAAATGAGACCTCATTTGCCCCTAGTGGATGTGTGACCATTTTTTTTCTCTTTTGAAAAATTAATGCCTATTTGCTTATGACTTTTAACATTACTTTAGGAAAAAAAAATAGGGATGCTTAGGAAATATATTGAAATTGCAAAATATCTATGGCAAGACAAACACAAATAGTATGATCGATCTTAATTATCACTTTAGCAATATGGTTTCTCATGTTGATTGTTGATTCATTTACAAGAAGTTATGGGAATATAGAGCTGTTAGGGAGTCAAGCGGCTAGACCAGTTGAAGGTGCCTTTTTTTATGCCCAGATATCTGGATTTTTCAGTTGTTTCTGGATAGGAATTCTCGCGCTACTCCAAGAGAAAAGTAACAACATGGAAAAGATTAGGAAACCACCGATTGATCAAGAATTGTGCATGTAGTCATACATGGAACACTTATTAGTTATGTAATGCTGTATGTCTAGCTTGAATTGAAAGTGGGTACAAATTAATTAAGATTCTTATCTATGTTTGCTTCATGTCAACATGGAAAAGATCAGGAAGCTGAGACGCGCGTGAGACGGAGGAGGGGAGCGACGCAGTTGGAGCAAAGAAAGGAGCACACGCACGAAGCAAAGCAATATTTTTCCTCTGAGGAAATCCAGATCACCACCAATCGCCGTCGGCCATCCCAGCCGCTAAACAGAGCACACGCACCAGTGAACAGAGATCGCCCAAAACCACCGAGGCTGAATTGATACAAACTCCTCTTATTGATTCTCTTTCTTATCGGTTTCCTTCATTGATTTCAGGCCGCCGGTCGACGCTCTTTGCCAATCCTGATATCGTTTGGCTCTGTTTTAGTCTGTTTTATGGCCGAGAAATCCCAAGAGTTCGAGTCCTCCCATAAAGCTTCTTCGATCGCCATTCGTGTCCAGAGGCTGCATCGCCAAGGTATGTACATCATTGCTCTATTTTAGTAAGCTGAGTCCGAACGGTGTCATTTAAGCTTGAATGAAAATCGAGTACAAATTAGGAATAAAATAGTAGTCTGAGCACGCTTTAATGTCACTGAAATCGTCTGGATCGGAATTAGTACTTCTATGATGTTTCTGTACTCTGTGTTTGAAGCGATCACCGAGTGTTCGTGAAAATGCTTGATCGAGATAGCATATTTATTCGAGAGGCTTCTCCCTAGAAATTGAAGGCATACACCCCCCCAGGCCCCGGCCCCCATGGCGAGTACCCTGGTTGGGTGCATGTGTGGTGGCGGTGGATGTTTGTATGGATTGACGTGGTGACTGGAGTTGATCATTGGTGGAGCAAGACATGTTTAGCCCTCTGTATGAAGCTCGTAAATGTCATTCTTGGGCAAAATGCTCACGGGCTTTTCTTGCTTAAGGCGAAGGATGGACATCAATGGTGACTGTTGAGCTTTTAGGTTGAACAGCTTGGTCGTGAATAGTAACGGAAGAAGACCAGACCAAAGATTGTGTGTTAGGGAAATCTGCAGAAATGCATGTTCTGGAAACGAAGGACCGAGAAGGAATAAAATCGTCCTTAAAGTTTCGTGTAATCTAGTGGGCAGTGACAGTTTTGGACACACCCGAAGTACTTCCATTTCGAAGGATAGAGAAGTATTAAATGATATTTTGTTTGCTAATGATTTAATAATTGAGATTTAGCGGCCTTAATGGACCAATTCCAAGGATAGTTGGGAGTGGAATTTTTTAATTCATTGGGAAATGGACTAAGTCTGTTTAATAATGGAGGTATATGGGTTGGTTCTATACATAATCTTCAGTGTTGATTGAAGTTAATCGAGCGAAGACCGGGCTTGAGAATCTAGAGTCACTCAATAAGATCATAGTCCGCTATATATTCTTCTACCCTATCAAATATTGGCATTTCAATCATCTATGTAAAAATGTTTATACATATTTATTATTGGATAAATAATATGTATTTTTGGAGTTATACCAATCTAGATTGAGAATGAGATAATCGTACACTACTTATTTTTTCTCAAAAATCTTGAAAAGAGTTTCGAGTCTACCAAACATTAATCAATTTAAATTAATTGGAAGAACGATCACACTAGGTGAACCATTAGACGTGAAGACACAAGAGCAAGGCCAAACAATCCTTATTCAAAGCAAAACTGATTCTGACCTTCATGTTAACGTGATAAGTAGCAAACACCTCAAATCACGGACTCAATTTACCACCACTATCTCACGCTTAATGGCATTCCAAAAATCGACTCGAATGTATGCAATCGGCACGAGCGAAGAGGGGATAACATGAATCACTCGAGACCAAACATAAATTTAGCAATGAAGTCAACGGTCCAAGTGTGTACACCAGCAATAAGATGGAAGCGTCCAGAGATCAAAACTGGGGACACCAGACCTGCATTGACGAAGGTAATCAAAGGAGCACTTCTTGATGGCTCTCGGTTTCAACATGGAGGAGAATACAAGACTTCCAAATTCGAAATACTTTTACACGAGCCTCAGTATACTGAAAATGACTACGAAGTTTATTTACCCGCAAGAAACATCATCCTAAACAGTTTGAGGAAAAGAATCAGACACGCAGAAAACATTCGAGATGAGAGACTAGATGCAAAAGAAACAGGGAACGAGTGCAGCCATATCAATGTAAAGGCAACACAGCACGCTTGAGGTCATTGAGATAGCCTCGGACACTTCGGTTTTAACTCCGGCGAGCGAAGGCTCTTGGTCTCTACCTCATGAAAACAGAGTACGAGTTTAACCTCAAGTAAGGGCAGTGATTGGACGTGATTGACGAGTGGATCCAGAAGGAGGAGGCCTCTGAAGCGACACCAACAATTGGAACATTAAAGAGAGAGTGAGTGAGAATCGAAGGCGCCAACAGTAGCAACGAAGGGCAGAGACGGAGTATGACTATGGAGGTGAGGCACTATGTACCGTGAACGGTTACAGCGACAATCGGCAGACAGAATGGAGGAGGGAAAAATGAAGATGGAAGCTAGAAATGCTGGAGGTTACGTAGCCGGAGAGGAGGAGGTTGAACCGGTGATGCGGTGGCGGGGTTGAAGGTGAGGGAAGTGGTGGCTGGCGGGCATGAGCTGGAGATGAATTATGTCAAAGAGGAGAGAGGAGAGAGAAATTGGCAAGGCGGTGTGTCTAGGGGTGAGCATGGTCGGATTGGGTCGGTCAACCTGCTTGCCTGGGCCAGCCGCCTTAATCTTGATCTGAGATTTTAGGGCCAGAGAACTAACACATTGAGCTTGGGAGGCGAGAACCGGCACGGCCACAATAGGTTCGGTCCAGATCGAGGTGGCTCGGGAGTGCTTGATAATTTTTATTTCATTTTTCGTACTCCTTAAAAAAGCGATTGAAAATTGGTGACCCAATGGGTTGAGTCGGTTTCAAAGTCAACCTAAGACTAACCAATAATTTTTATTTCAGTTTTGTATTGCTGAAAAAAACAACCGAAAAGCCGTCTTGGCCCAATGGGTGCAATGATGAGTAAGGTTAGCTAAGAAAGGCAAACGAGGTGAGGGTCAACTAGGGTGAGCGTCGAGCAGAATGAGCATCGATTTATGGTGGGAGCAACAAGCCAAGCAAGCATCAGTGGCGGCGGCACGAGTGACCCAAAGCAAGCAAGGCGAGTGTGGGTGTGGAGCGGAGAAGTCGTTTTTTTTTTTTTTTTTTTGATTTTAGCAAATTGAAGACTAAGAGGAAAAAGAAGATAACGAATACTAAGGAGAATGCCATAAGGTACATTTTTGGACGCCGTGAGTTCTTCGCAAAACATTTTCCTCATTTGTAAATTATGACTATTGATGCCGTAAAAGACATTAAAAACCTAAGTTATTAAAGAATAATATAAAAATTATGACTCTATATTTAAAGATATGTTTAATGTTGGCGATGTCGTTTATTTTAAGGGGTTTTCTCTATATATAAAAAATTATATATATAAAAAATTATATATATAATTAGGGTTAGTTCGGGTTCAACTAACTCGGAAGTCTCGGGACCGACCCACACAATGCTGATCCATTCTATGTCGGGGCCGGCTAAATCTCCTAAGAGCTGGACCGGGCCGGCAGGGTTGGACCGGTGGCGTTGGTCAAGGGTTGACCTGGACGATCTCACCCTTAGACGTGTCCAAGTGAGATGAGGAGGGTGTTGACTTCGTGGCCGGGCCCGAACGGGGCCTTTGGGCCGAAACTCGCCTGAATATTTACGAGATTCTAGACCATGCCCAGGTAGCTGGCGTGTCGTGAAATTATGCTCGTCGGGCTCGGTTCGGGCTGAAAAATTCAATTGAACCTTATTGCGGGCGTCGAGCGGGCCGCTAAAGTTGACCAGCTCTCGATGCTTCGTTTTCAAAATTTTAATTGCCCAGGCCCAAGATATCGACATTGTAATGTCTCTAATAGGTATGATGATCTTCTTTGAAAAATATAATTTGAAATCATTGGCGAGAAATCCAGTTGCTAGTCAATTTTTTGTTGATAAGATTATGTGAACTCATATACACTTGCAGGAAGACCAAGCCTCAAATTTTTATTTTTTTAAAGTCAATATTCAATTCATTGAGGGCACAAAAGAGGACCACATCGACGGGATAATCCAAGAACAGACGACAAATTGAACGTAAACGATCATGTATGTGACACGAAGTGTAGCATCCAAGAAAACGTTAATGAACAATGCAAGCCCCAAAATGGGCAACGCCGCCAAGACCAGCAAACATCCGCAGCCATACAATGCAGACGGGTTTACAATTCAAAGCATGAGTTTTAGCAGGCCGGTCTAAGTAAAAGTGCTGAATGGACGTGGCGCCAATCACGGTGGATGGGAGTGAACCAGAAGGAACGTCGGGGCGATCGCAAGGTTGAGGATCCACGGACAGCAGAAGACGATGGCCACGGCCCGTGCTACGAAAGTCAGGACTCTGACCAGGATCAGCATCGAGATCGACTGGCTCTCTGCTCTCCGCGTCTCCTATACGGCGTCAATTTTTAATGTCAATATATCACCGAATAATCACGAATTTCGGTCTTTTTTCCCCTGAATCAATTCTGAATGCTGCTGGATGTTATTAATTAGGTGGGAATTGGACTGCTAAAGTTGACCGGCTCTCGATGCTTCGTTTTCAAAATTTTAATTGTTGGGCCTGAGATATCGACATTATAATGTCTCTAATATGTATGATAATCTTCTTTGAAAAA